>CM044561.2:11870164-12585164 GCA_024416835.2 Perccottus glenii | reverse complement strand
TTGAGTGATGGATATTTCTTTTAACTGGCATGTCATGATCACCACTTATATCATGTATAAAAATCAAAAATACATGTTACCTTCAGAAGACAGATATTATGCTGTGTATTTAACCACACATGATTCATTTAATGTATATTTGTAACAATTTTACAATGCTATAGTGTCTTTAAAATATTTGACTGTAATGAGCTCACACAATCGTTTCTATCCACTTGGTCATCTCTTTGACATCCTGAAGTACTTGATTGTAATATGGCTAGTGACATTTTCTTCACAGTGAGACGGCAGGTCAAACTGCTCAAAAGATAGCTAACCCCTGAGAGTAGTTCCTCATTCAACAACAAGAATGTTACAGAGAAGAGTACTGGGACTGGCCAGGCAGACTGCACCTGCTGGTGTTCGATCCATTAATTATTGTGAAGCTAATTCTTGTGTGAAGGCCTGTCTCCCCTGCTGTGAATTACTATTACAAAGATTCACTTTGTAGCACTAGATCTTATTCCATATGTTGATGTGGGATTTGTTAACGGTGGTTTATACAGTGGAGTTAACATACATACATACAATAGACATAAGCAGACAGGACAGAGCATATGGTGTATGAAGGCAGTTGGTAAGCATAGTTAACTGTGCATACTCTCTTAACAACAAGTGAGAAACAAACATATGAATGTAAGATGACTAATATTTCTGGTTTGAAAAAGCATTACCTTCTTGATTACTGTTTATTCCCTTTTATAGATTGTTCTAAACTGTCCAATGAACTGTGTTGCATCATTGTGCTCATAGATAATTTATTTACTTACATTTGTCTCATTAATGCAGAAAGTCTTTTTTAAAAGTTTAAAAATCACTGTAGCATCAAGTTGTCACTCACCAATGAACAGTGTTTTCATTTTGTATAAAATGTGTGTGCAAACTGATTGTACTTGTGCGTTCCTTTTTAAACATTATTAATATCTAGTCTCAGAGTCATACCCATGAACTGTCATTATCAGTTGTCATATGTGCATATATTGTGGATTTGTTAATGCAACCCTACCATCTTTTACTTGTTGCGAGGTGGCAAAGAGTTGGTGTTTAAACTTAATTCATGCTACATCAACCACCAATCATTGTGCTTTGGCGCCTCCTTGTGGCAAAATGTTGCTTTACTCATGAGGCAAAAATTAAAAAGACTAAAGTTATGTTCAAATAAATAGTATTATTTTGATGCTATTCTCAGGATATGCATTGACCCTTTATTACACAAAAATAACAGGCTTTTTACACAACCTACTCTTGACAGACAAACATTTTCTTTTTGAGATTTGGTGAGCCGTCTAAATCAGACTCCTGATAAAAAATGCTAACCTCTGTAATTCTAAGCCCAGGCCTGTGACCTTTTTCAGGTGACACTCTGGTCTCTGCTCTTGTGGTGCAAGAGGGTGTGGGAGGTCAGTCATTAAACTACTTTACCCTTAATATTTAATTCCTAATCCTAAAGGTTTGAGTTAAATTTAGGAACTTTAATATCACATCCATGGACATCATGTTGTGGTTTCACAAAGCCTACATTTTGTTAGCTCTATAGTGGCAGTGGGAACTAAACAATCAGTTGTTGTAGGCTACTTGTGGGGCGGCTTGTGGGGAAGGTAGTAGGTTCGATTCCCGCTCTCCCCACAGTTCATACTGTCGTTGTGTCCTTGGGCAAGACACTTAACCCACCTTGCCTCGTATGAATGTGTTAGAATGTTGATGGTCGGAGAGGCCGTAGGCGCGGAATGGCTGCCACGTCTCTGTCAGTCTGCCCAAGGGCAGCTGTGGCTACAGATGTAGCTTACTACCACCAGTGTGTGACTGTGAATGAATAATTGATATGTAAAGCGTCCTTGAGCTCTGGAAAGGAGCTACATAAATAAAACTATATAAAACTATATATATACTATGTTGTGTATAGCTCAGTGTTTATCAGCATTATATGCCTAATATGTTGTTGTGTGGCACAGTGCTATTTGTTCACATTTTGGTGTAAGGCTATGACCTTACTGGCAGAGCTTTAGTCAGTGGTTATTGATGCTGTATGTAATGTTTAGCTTGGCACTAGTGGCTAACTCGAATACCACTTCATCTTGAACAAACGTACTAAGGCAGTTGGTTGAAAGGAGCCAAATGAATTTTGCATCCACACAAAACGTGCGTAAAGCACCACAGACTAAACAGGAGTAACTGTATATGGTAAACACTGGGAGCCGTTAGCATCACGTTTGTGCGTAGCCTTAGCCTAACCTAGCTCCGCTGTGAGTGACTACTCGTGCACGTGCACTGCAGTGTGTCGCGGGACGCGGGGGCGCGCACGAAAGCTGCAGTTTCCTGAACGTACCCAACCTCCCAACCTCGCCGTGTTTGTGTGGATGGATTGGACACAGCGAGCGAGAGGGACACGAAGGAGAGGTAATCGGTTTCGTTTCCCTCGTGCGCAGTTGCGGCAATACAGCAAAACCATGTCTAGTGAAAAGCTTCAATCGTCAATATCAGTTGTGTTTATTGCGTTTATTTTTTTAGACCAGATACTATAATAGACGTCGCACAAATCCTTTGAAAGCGTATTGCACGTACTGTTCAACACTCAGTCATTGAAATATAGCTAGTTACTACAACCTAATGGACCTACCATTTGGAGAGTCTCAGCCATACTACAGGAGACTTGGTGTGCGTCTAGTATCGCGTAGCATCTGTGGATGAGTTAAATGCGTGTCAGTCTAACCTCATTTGAATCCATAAATAACCCCTGAGCTTTAGGTTCTCTATGAAGGACATCCGATATTTTTTCAATGTTGTTGACTACAGCAGAGGCAAAAGCATTGCCCAAGCCAGTAAAGTGATAACTGTCCGAGCACGATGGGAATCCAGTCCAGATAAGATCCCCAAGCTTAAAGACAGGATGACTTTGTTGAACTATTTATTCGACTGTAAAAGTGTTCTGTTTGAGACAGAATCGTGATCTTAACCGCCTGTTCTTTTTTTACCTGCCTGAATTGATTCTCTGTTCTGACCCTTGCTGTTTCTATTTCCAGGCTCATGTTGGAGTTCCCTCCTGTGTCCTGGCTTTTTCAGATAGGCTAAAGCCACAGTCTGCCAGAGGACCACTGCTAGCAACAGTTAGTTGTTTTGTTACAGTCTACAGTCTGTTTCTTACTGAGCACAACCAAGTTGTCTTTGAAGAGTCCATGAACACAACTGGCAACTTTATTAGTGCCATTGGATCCATAGATCAGACATCGAACTCTCCTATCCTCAAGTTTTTGAAGCCCATTTTTATTCCATTGTAATTATGGGGGCCACTGGCTATGGCTACTACCGTGTGGTCATTTTTATCTGTATGTTCATTGGCTACTCGTTGTACTTCTTCAATAGGAAGACCTTTTCATTTGTTATGCCATCTGTGATGGAGGAGATTGAGCTGGATAAAGATGACTTGGGTAAGATAAAGGCATGGGTACTTCCTGCCTAGATAAATTAAACTTCTTACAACACTGCTATTGTTTAGAGCATTATAGTCTTACTTTGCTTACATGATGCAAAAGGATTAGCCTTTTTGGCAAAATAAAAATCCTTTTGCTTTTGACAAACTAATGAAATGATCAGAGTTACTACATAGTCTAAGACAGATGCATGCATGCAAAGACTATATTTTGGTGTACAACCAATAAATCAGATCTTGTATCTGTTCATGAACTCATTGCTTCAGCTGTGACATTCCTGGTTGTGTTCTCAGGTTTTATAACCAGCAGCCAAACAATGGCCTATGCCATCAGTAAGTTCATCAGTGGTGTATTATCAGATCGAATCAGTTCCCGCTGGCTTTTCTCCATTGGATTGTTCCTAGTTGGAGGCATCAACATAGTTTTCTCTTGGTCCTCTACCGTATCTATGTTCTCACTGCTCTGGTTCATCAACGGTCTGGGACAAGGCTGCGGCTGGCCTCCATGTGGAAAAATTCTGCGCAAGGTAACACTATGTGTCTGTAACACTACATATAATGTAACACTCTGTGTATTATGTTAATGTGTCAGAAACTGTTGGTATTTACTCTATAAAAATATTGAACTGTGCGTAATAGATGGTGTTTGTGCAAGTGATAACAATTAAGAGGGATTTGCAGTTACCTGAAATATGTTTTAAATGTAAATAATACTAAAGGCAATGGGAACACTAAGTCTTTCTTGTGGCATTCAAACAATGTGCTTTTAAAGTAGAAGTGTTTAAAGGCGAGGAATAAATAGGCTTTGGCAGGTGTTCATAGTACTAAAGGGCATCAGATTACAGACTTGGGAGATCTAAAGGGGTTTCCTTCCTAAAACAATCTTTAATAGCGCTGAACAACTTATGATAAAAACTGCTGATCTCCACAGTATGTGACCTCACACATGTATCTTATGGGTTTGTTCAGGAGATTCCCAGTTTGATTCTTAGTTACAGAGTTAGTATGTTGCAATGAAGAGTATGATCTTTGAGGAATGTCTGGCTGACATTAACTACATGATATAATTGGGGGGTTTGGAAGCAGTGCTGTCTGGCCTAATTCTACCATCAGTCCTAACTGTTTTCAAATGCTTCTTTCTTGTGTTTTTAATGCATTGCAATGCAACTGCAATATTGAAAATTTATATTTCTATGCTTGTTGTCCATGTCATTTACTCAGTGGTATGAGCCCTCCCAGTTTGGAACATGGTGGTCTGTCTTGTCCTGCAGTATGAATCTGGCTGGGAGTATAGGTCCAATCCTGGTAACTGTCCTACTGCAGTACTACGACTGGAGGACTATCCTTTCCATGTCCGGCATTATCTGTGCAGCTTTTTCTTTCGTGTGTGTGGTGTTTTTGAAGAACGAGCCAAAGGATGTGGGTCTGCCCAGTATTGAACCAACCACGAAGAAGGGAGGTGAGAAGAAGACTAGTTTCAAAGAGTAGAGCGGCCACTTCTCTCTCTGTGTCTCTCTCAATTCTACTACTACGTACTAAATGAGATGTGTCATGAAAATAAAGACGGTTTACTTCAGAATTCAGAACACAGCTGATTAACTGGAGCTGTTAAGTAATTAAATGTTGCACCAAAAACAAACTTAGAGTTCATTTGCAGAGTTAATTTAAGAAAGTGAGGAGACCCAGGTCACCTTCAAACATTAAACTGCAGTTGCCCCAGCCCAGTTCAGTATGTGAACCTATACGTTCAAAGGTTCAACTAAAGTTTATATTAATATAAAAAAAAAAAACTTCTGAGCCTTTTCGTCATTTTCCAATCATAAAACAATGCTACAACATAAACTAATATTGTTCCAAAATCTACCAGACAGTGTCTGTTTTAGATTTTTAATATTTAAAAATACAAATAATTATCTTAAGTCAAGCCTCTCCCATGGAACCTCTAAAATGGTCCTCGTGTAAGGGCGCCGCCATACGGTGATTTTACAGCGAAATACAGCGATATACCTCCGTCCACCAGAGGGCAGGCTCCAAAAGCGGAAATATAAGGAGAAACCCAATGGCGACTTTACAAGAGTAAAACTCATGTTTACAGCCTGGTACAAAAGATGGCTCCGGTCTCTAGAGCTAAGTTTTTACTACATGACAACTCTGGGGGGGGTAAATTTTTGATTAATATGTTTGTTTATGCTATCTAAAAACTATTGTTTTACTATGGAAAAAGCCTGGATGTAACGGCCATTTTATTGCCCATTCGTAATGACAATATTGGTGAATAGGGGACCAATGGGCGGATATCATCCATATTTATACAATCTATGTCTTAAGTCTAGAGGGGAAAAAATTATCTCCTTTGGGGCTGTGCAGTTTTTATACATACATTATTACTGTTATATATCTTTGCATGTTTTGTCTTCATCAGGCAGCAGTGAGAGCACCCTGAAGGAATTCCTCCTCTCCCCTTTCCTATGGGTGCTGTCTCTTGGTTACTTGGTTGTGTTTGGGGTGAAAACTGCTGCTACCGACTGGGGCCAGCTTTTCCTTATGCAAGAGAAAGGCGAAACAACTCTCATGGGTATGCACTTGCAATGAGCTCAGTATTAGAATAACTATTATAAATACTGACATTATCCTCTTTTCCAAAGGTAGTACCTACATGAGTGCATTGGAGGTGGGAGGTTTTGTAGGCAGCCTTGGATCTGGTTTTATTTCTGACAGAGCGGTTGCACGGGTAAGGCACAGACTATGAAAAATGATACATTTATTATTATTAATGTCCTCTCTTTGAATTTTACTAGCAAGGCCTGGGTACCCATGGTAACCCTCGTCATGGCCTTCTTATTTTTATGATGGCTGGAATGTATGTGTCGATGTCCCTCTTCAGAGTCACTATTACACCTGAAATGCCACATGTAATTATCATTAGATCAATGTCTCCATTGTGTAAAATATTTGAAGCAACATATCAAGCATTTAAACTCTTTTTGTTTTTTCAGGAGCCACCTCTTTGGTTTCAAGCCATTCATCCCATCTCAGTACTCAGTGGTATCCCAGAAAAAGAGGTCTGACCTAATTTTATTTATTTTAATGAATGATCAACAGAATTTGTTGTGCCACCTAATAATACTTTTTATGTCATTAACAGATCTGGATCTTGTTCCTTGGTGCTTTGTTTGGATTTTGTTCATACGGACCAATTGCCTTGTTTGGTGTAATAGCCAGTGAAAGTGCTCCTTCAAACTTCTGTGGAACTTCTCACGCTGTTGTTGCTCTGATGGCTAATGGTAAAATACATAATAAATTGCACAATGCAAACAAATACATATACATGTAGATATGCATTTGTGTAAATAAGCACTCCCTTTGTTACAGTGGGGGCTTTTATGGCCGGATATCCCTTCAGCTCAGTTGCCAAACAGTACAGTTGGGACATGGCCTTCTGGGTAGCCGAGGTACTAATGGCCATAGCTACTGTCGGGTTCTTCTTTGCACGCAACATGCGCACCAAAATGGGTCGGATTGCTGAGAAAATGGACTAATGGCTACTTTCTACTTCCTGTTGTAACTACCAGGATGGTTTACAGATTTCTGGTTCTAAGATTCAACCAAAATTAGTTGCTATCCATGTCTTTTTTTTTTTAAGTTAAATTTTAACTGACATTTTAACTTTACATTTTAAGCTCAAAGGTAGCTTAAAAATTTCAGTGATTTTTAAAAAGTTAATGTTTCTGCAAAATGTTACATTCATGGAATGTTTGCCAACAGGCTAAGTTGTATTTTATTGACTCTTTATAAATGTGTACAGTACTAGACTGTCTATGGTTTAGATATTTGCACAGCTGTCCTCACATTTTACATAGTTGCCATACCTCATACACTATTTTGTAAAACTGTAAAGAAACAAGGATAGCATCAGAAATAAAACTGTTCTATTTTTGTAGACTGTATGGACATTTATAGATGCTCTATTGTAAGCACTAGTTTCATCATTTCCACCATTTTATTAAATGGTTTGGTACGCACAAGGTCCTGTCACAGGTTCACTGCCTTTGTAATGAGGATAATTTCATCATAGATATATAGTGTTAATCATTAACGTCAGCAATATTTAATACATTTGTAATCTATTTGAAACGTAACTAATTTATCAACTTGAATTTGTTAAATCAGTATAATAAAAACTGGATGAAGCCTTATTCAGGGTTTTGACCTTTATTGGAGATAAAATAATTACATTTCCATAATTGTTATAAATGCCCACATACACGTGAAAATGCTGACCTTCCTGTTCACGCTTGGAACCAATCAGGACCCGTGTAGGTGCACGGGGTTGCCCTCCCGAAACAACGTCAAAGACGTAGAGAGAGTCAAGTGTAAAATAACTCTCTCTCTACATGTGTTATCTGAGATTTGTCTCAATCTAAGAACAGAAAAGATTTATTGGTCGTCATATTTGAAACTGTCCATGGTGCTGAACTTTCACTAAACTATTTCTCTATAATGATTACGCACTCAAAAAAACAACCTATTTACAAACTTTTGTAAATAAAATATAATGGCTTTCATGTTCTTCCTAAATGCTAGTAATTGCTCGGACTAATTGCTTTTTCATAAGCAGTCTGTCTGGCCAGGCTAAGTGATTATTATAAAATGTGTGGTTGGTGCACATCAGATATAACAGTACACTCACTTTGATTCTTTCAAAATTATTAGACTAATACAGCAATGCTTTTAACCATTCCAGTACTCCATGGATTTATATAAAATTCTTTAAGAAAAAAAAAAACACAGGGTAGCAACTACTAACCAATGTTTATTGGTTTGTAACAATCAATACACAAGTACATCTATGAACAAAAGAAACTGCACACTTGTACATAATACAGATACCTTAAACCCACATGAATATTGCTACTGCTGGTATGCATTTGACATCTCAAATGTACACTTTGTGGTTGGTTTTTAAGAGGCTGAACATTGTGTTTTGTATGGTTACATATCATCTTAGCTTGGCTAAGAAAACAAATTCCTTTTTATCATCCTTACAATGTACCATTACACACTGCATATAGAAAGATTGAAAAACTTTTTCACAGCAGCTACACAGATTTATTGCAATGCTATCACAGAACAGAGACACAATCCACACACGCGAAGCACAGTTCTGACAGAGGGAGCTCCAGTACTAGTTTTTTAGCTTTATTGATCAGACTCATTAAGAAACTGCATGAGTACAAGAGTTAACATAGAGGAACAAAGCTTACAAACATTCTAAAACACTGTTTCTTCTTTATAAACAACCCCCCAAAAAAACCAGATTACATACACTGTCCCTTATAAAGCATATGGAATGTAATCCTCCCAGGCAAGCTCTTTCCATTGTTGCCCCAACTCCTGTGACCAACGTGTTTGTGTTGACACTGTAACCTGTCCCACACCCTCCCCTCCTTCACATTAAAAAATTGAAATGAAAATCACCAACAGCAACAATATTAACCGCAAATTTTATGGCGATGCAAAACTGTGGGAGTTGATGAAATTCCCGTCTCCAAATTGACTTTTTTTTTATTTCATTTAAAAAAAGTGTTCTCTACAATCAAACTACTAAAAAACCTGTATTTAGAAAATAGTTGATAAAAATATTCCCCTGAATTGTACAAGAAAAGAGGTACAGGGAGCACTGGTAAAAGATGGGGTTTGAGTGATGTTATTCAGCTGCGTCATCTTTCTCATCAGCATCTGCAGCTGGTGCCTGAAAACAAAACAATTACATTTTAAAATTATTATTATTAAAGTTATTAATCATATTATTGTGCTATTGATATTTCTCTAAGATGACCCTTACCTCATCCTCAGCTTTGGCTTCACCGTTCTCAGCGGGGGCCTCGGGGGCTTTCTCCTCAGGCTTAGCTTTCTCAACGTCCTTAGCTTTCTTAGGCTTAGCAGGTGCCTTCTATAAGAACATACACCAGGTGATGTAATAATATATGAAATAAAATTAATCTAAAAAGATGATAAATACAATATTTGTAAACACTGCACTCACCTTTGGCTTGGCTTTAGGCTCTGCCTTAGAGGGTTCAGGTCTCTGTAGAAAGAAAACAAAACATGAAATTTAGCAACAGAGATGCCATAAGCAATACTTATATTATTTATGACAGTCTTGTAGTTAGTTACTTACATCTTTCAACCTGAGGGATCTCCTCTTGGCCTGCAGAAACAGACAAAAAAGACGTTTTACAGCCAGCTTTCACTTGTAGACTGTTACTGACCCCTAGTGGTAGTACACACTAGGTGCTTAATTCAAAGACAGCTAATTTAAGAAATAATGCAACTAGTATATTGGCACATTTCTTACCGTTGAGTCGCCTGCTGCAGCTGCCTAAGAGAAAAAAGACAACGTGATGTCAGAGATTTCACACGTTACACCCACGGATAATAATACACATCCATTTCGCCCCACCAAACTTGTGGCATGTGTGGTCTATTAGTAATCTGCATGTGGGCGTTTCCTGCTAAACTGCTGCCCAGCATTCATTGTATACATGTTACAAAGACAAAATCAATGATCCAAAAACACTAAGTTCATATTGGTTCTGAGTGGCCTGCCTGTAACACAATACTTGGTGGTAAGGTTTTTTCCTCGCCAGCACTCTAAACGCTGGAAACACGCTTCCTGCAAGTGTTTCCCGCTCTTCAGTCCCTCTCACTGTTATAACTCTGGTGGAGGGGTGGACTCCGCCTCCTCAGACACAGTCATTCACTGGTAATAAATGGGACTGCATGAGGAGGACGGAGAAAAAAAAGAGCAGCCAGTCGAGTGTTCCCGCCACTCGTTTGAAAAGAGCCATGTCGATCCGCAGCAGAATCTACGAGAGCCCAGCAACAGGAGCAGCCTGTGCTGACGGAGGCTCGCCATTGCATAATCTACACTGGCCTGAGCAGATACACAGAAGGGCACGCGGCGAGCATTACGAACGACGAACGTTAAATAATGGACACACAAATGTTGTAACGCTAATGTATTTGCAAACAAGGCCGCCATGATTAAATACAAACGACGCGTGGACATTAAACCGCGTTAACTAATTTAGCTTCGAGTATGTTACACACAATAATAATCAATTATTTCTTATGCACAGCCATAACTTAGACATTACCGGATAGCTACTAACGAATTAGCTCAATCGCTTTGAAAGGATTCGAAAAATTTGTCCTAATTTGTCGTCCAAACTTTAGAAGCTAACGCGAGAGATGACCCCCATAGGAAATAATCAATATACCGCCAACTTTCTCTGCAGAAGAGCAACCTCTCCAGCCGTAGAAATCAAGCCCCTGTATGTGCCATGTTGTTTGAATGTTAATTTATACACACATGCAACAATGCAAGTCCCTAAGCAGTGTGTAAACAGCACACAAAAAGGTCCTGGTACAAAGATAATCACTGCACATAATAAGACCAAGATGAGCATCTTTGAAAAATCAAAACAGTAGCTACACAGCGACTCAACTCGGCCACAAGCCGTGAATTTCAGACAGGAATTAAACGCATATATTTAGCTACAATCACCTCTGACCATACGCTAACAAGCTCGTTTACAAATAACAGTTGTGGGTTTAAATGCTGTATTACTGAATGCATGAAAAACAACGTCTACTCACTTTGCTCCTTTTGGGCATGGTTGGTTTGTGTGGGTGCTTTGTAAAAAAGGAAAAACAAGCTGAGTGTTGGAAAATACAGTGGTATTTAGGTATACGGCTGTAGCAGTACAGTGTAATACAGCGCAGCGAGACGCTAATGTTCCATTGGAAGAAAAACTAGCTCAAACCGGATTGGATTCTCCCCCTCCCACCTCATTCAAACTGTTATAGTCCCCGTGTGATTGACGGACCTATGTCCCGCCCCTGTTGACAGGTCATTGGCTGATTTAGCCATCAGCAACACACTTTCAAACGTTGGCTCGCTCCTGTGTGGGCACATTACATGTCAGTCAACTCATGTCGAGGGTTATTTGTCTTTATGTGCAGCCATCTGCTCTAAGAACAGAAAATTGTTGTTGCACACAGATGCATGCTTTCCATTTAATGCAAATTTGACGTTACAGAGTTGGCTTGTGATTCGTGTTAAACGCAAGCCATTCTTTGCCCCTGTTTTTACTCAGCTGATAAATAAATAAGGAGGCTGCACAGGCAGAAGATTGGGAAAGGGGTGTGTGCCCACGAGCAAGCCAAGCCTTTTGTATTTTGGCTTGGGAAAATGGCGACAGAATACGTGTAGTGTAGCTTCTTCTGGGTGCGTGCTCTTGGGTAAGCTCCCTCAGTGTTGACACTGTGCACTTGCCCAATGGAGAGCGCTGACTGAGTCTGCAGTCCAAACATGACTTCAGTGGAATAAACCTTGTTGGTGCTCCAATTTTGTTCAAGCAGACGTCTCTCTCTGGCGGATGATTTTAATAGAAACAACCTCCGGTTTTATAGACAGTGATAGAAGTGTGAGGTCTGGGCAGTATTTCCCTACAGCCTACCATAAACTAATCCTAATTTCCAAATTTCTGCATAAATCTTCTACCAAATAAGCCAGATTGTTTCCTGTTATAATTTTAGGTCAATAAAAAATTAAACCAAATGGTTTCTTTGAAATGTGTACATTTTAGGATTTCACAGTAAACTGTCATTTCCTGCAGGACCACATTGAACAGCAGTCACACATGACACTAGCCTGAGAAGTTTGCAGATATCCCCAGCGTCACACTTGACACATCACAAATGACATAATGCAAACAAGTGCTGCTACACACAATACTCTTGTCTAGCTCAAAAAGGAACGATTCAGTGGCATTTCTTCTTATAGCAGCAAGGGACAACAGCAAGAGATAAACAGAGAAGTCATTGTCATACATTTGTGTTTTGTTACCTAGTTCATGTTCAAGCTATTGGTGATTCATTTACCTCTAACCCTTTCCTTTAACTGTTTAATTTATCTCACCAAGCCTGTTAAAAACATTTTTCCTCATGTTTAGGAATGAGTGGTAAATCTTCAAAAAAGTACTCCCTTAGGTCCTCATGCAGCTTGTCCAAATTAAGGTTTCCGCCTTCTTCCTGTGGTTAGGCTCGGCCACATGCTGGTACATTACTACAACTGTAACAAGGCTTAAAACAGCTGCCCACCGTTTCCCATTCAAACTGAGAAAAAGTGATATATGTAAGAAAATGAAAGAAAGTTAATTTAACTTTTTTATTGTCTGTGCGCAATAACAAAGTTCACTTGGGCCTGCTCTTACACTGGAGAGGGTCCTTTTACATTTTGTTTCTAGTCTCAACAACATTTTCACATTGCAATACACATTTGTGAAAGTAGTGTCATCCCAAGTGGGATAAGACTCACCACTCTCTGTTCTTTGCGAGAGTCCCCAATACTGTACTATGAGGAGGGAGAAAAAATGAAGGCAAGTCAGAGGCAGGGGGAGGGGAAAGACTCTAGGTAGGTCTCAGATAACAATACTGTTGTTGTGTTGAGTATGGAGGAGCCTTTCCATCACGGCTGCTGCCTTTGCTACCCTTTCGCGCCTTTTCACCCCCACTCCCTCCCTGAGCCAGAGGATCAAATAAGGCAACATTGAAGAGCGCTGCTCCAATGAGACGTGTTGTTCATTCTTATTTAAATACTTGTTTAGAGACACTATATTTAAAAAGTGGATGCAATTATTTATGTAAGTGGAGCATTACTTGTCTTGTGGACATACAACAACATAATCCTCTGAAGAGGGTGACAGGATGAAGGTTAAGGTGAACCTCATCCAAAGCCTCTTTGACAGAGGCCAACTTGTTCATTCTTCTACGTCTCACACTCGAATGTGCCACTTGTTACTAGCTGCTAGTCCAGTTCTAATTGAACAGGAGCAGGTGAGGGCAGCTGTGTCGTCCATAAACACACTTGTAGAGTTAACACCTATAGCGGATGGATTGTAATAAAAGGCCAATCACACAAGTGTAGTCTTTGCTGCTGGTCGTTACTGAATCGTGACGAGACTATGAGTGGATCAGCGGGACGCAGAGAAAAGCTGTCCCTCTCGCAGTCTCGCTTAAGTGGATTTCTTTCATGCAGCGAATGGCAGCCTTTCCATATGGAGTGACGAGTAAAGCCAGATTACAGCAGTTTGATTGAAGGGGGCTGAACGCCATCAGAGTTCACAAGGACATTATAGACAGACATTTTTAATGTAATGGGCTACTGGGACAATCAGATCAGCATCTCTGACCTCAATGATATTAGCATGTGTAATTTTCTTGTGTTGACATTAAATACACACTACATCTTTAGCTGCAATTGATTTATCTATTTCTGTTTATGACACAAACTATAACATGTATTTTCTTTAAAGAAATAATTGGTTGTATTTGTTCAGTCAAAGGAATGTGGTGTGTCCAAGACCTGCAACTCACCCTAATAAGCTCAGTAATAATAAACCTTAGTCGGCTTTGACCATTGATTAGCTATCAGCTGACACAACAAAAACAAATCCCACAATAGAGATTATTGCATGCTCTGAGGGCATGCCTTTTCTTTTAGAAAAGTGATGCGTTTTGGGGTCCATATCTTATGCTTCCAGCTGAAGGGCCAATTGAATGGAATTAATCTGTAGCTGTGAACAATGAGGTGAAACAATAGTATGGTTAGAGGCCAGCAAAGTCAAGCAGCAGACACTAGGATGAGCCCATATGACAAGTTTTGACTGATGATCCTTGACACAGCAGTTGCAGTAGCAGAGGAGGCCTCCCTGAATGACTTGCCGGCACATATGCTGGGGATAAGGGGACTGCTATAGCTGACCCTCCCCCACTATCTACTTCCTGTTTCCCATGGTTGTCTGCTTGCTTCTGCCTATACAATACTAGCTGTGTCTGGAGACATTCCAGTTTGTACTATAGCCTCATAAAACTGTGATGATGGGCCTGTATCAAGTGTAACATGTAACAGTATGTTGTTTTTATCAGTCACCATGAACTAAAAAAAAAATAGTTGTAGCCCTATGTCTTAAACAATAAAGAGTAATTTTGAAAAAATAAGAACAACTTATATACAAAATGATAGCCTACTTTTTCTGAACTGAATGCATTCTTATAACATGTAAATTTCTTACTTCCTTTAGAGTAATGAAAGCAAACATTATATTACAGTGACCTCTAGTGGTCCTATTTTTAAACAAAATGAACCTGTTTTAATTGAACATGCCTAAGGGAGGTCAAATTTAAATTTATTTACAAATTGTGGAATAATTTTATCATTACATATTTTTCATTCTCTCCTTTAAATAATACCTAATATAAAAATGCTTTAAAAATAATAATACATTGCTTTCCAGAGTCTCATATTCTATTTGCATTGATATCGAATACTCCAAGGGCCCTGTGTTTGTTAAAAGAACTGTGGCCTTTTGATGTTGATTACATTTTTGGGTGTTCTTGTTGATGTTTTTTTTCTCTTGAAAGATAAAAAACAACACAAAAAAACTCATCATAGGGTTAGGGTTATAGTGTGTGACTGTGGAGTGAATGAATAATGGATATTTAAAGTGTCTTTGGGTATCTTGAAAAGGGCAATGTAAGTACTATGCATTATTGTTATTATCATATACATTTATAACTACATTATTCAATTATCAAAGCCATTAAATTGTTGGAAGTTTGTTTCATTTCAGGTGGTTGTTTGTATTTCAGGCTCTGATGGATTTGGACTGTCTATTGTCCAGTTGTAATTATGAAATCTAGTAGATGCTATTTCTGGTGATTATTGCCAGAGCAACTACAAATATATTCATGGATTCTGAGGAAGTTCTTATTAGAGCATCAAGTGGCTTTAGTCAAAATCAAATTTACAAGTAACCACAAGCCACAAGAGAAATGCAGACACCATACAGAGACACAGCAAGCTGCACTGATGTATTCAACAGATCATAACCAATATGACCTTGTTGGTTATGAGAATTTGTAACATGACCACAGCTTAATCACAGCTCAAAAACTACCTGATATTTATAGATTTACCAATTTCAAGGCCATGTTTTTAGATGCTTAATCAGTGATTTATGTAATAGCCTGTTTCTTGACAGCTCTGCGGAGCATTTTTGCTTTAGTTCTATCATCTTCAGTTGCAATAAAATATGTCCAAATACTACTAGATAAAAAGAATGGGTGAATAAAAACATTGTGAGCAGATTAACCATATTGCAGTATCAACAGCATGATATGATATCTGAGACGGTCTAATAAGAAATACTGCACTTCTTCAAGCATTGTTAAAGCAATGACTGACTTTGTATTAACTCTATGTTATGTCTCTGTGCTCTTCCTGATGTGACTCTAGATCTCACCTGCGTGCGATGGCGGCGGCTGAGACGTCAGCCCCACGCCCACAGTCCATTATTACAGCCTGACATCACAATAGGCTGATAAGAGCTGTTTGAATGGCTGCACTTGAACCTTGCTCTCGGTGAGTTTCACAGCCACAGGTTGAGACCTCTGCTCACCTGCCGTTTCAGGAAATGAGTTTCCGGCCATTGCTACAAGCCCCACAGTAAGTTCCTCTAATGGTTGATGTGTCCTATAAAGGTTGATTTCTTTTCAAATGTTTTTATACTGTAGTTGTGTAGTTGTTCAGAAACATTGAATGTATGGTTGGATGTCAAATAGCAGCAAGTTACAGAAAGTGATAAAACCCCAAACGAATAAAAGGGACAACATAGAGTCCTATCATTTTTGAAAAGCAAAATGGTTTGAGTATCTTAATATTAACCTTGCTTTTTTCACCTACTGATGGAGAATAGACAGTATAAGTAGCCATTGTCTGTATTTGTAATAATACACAGCCATTTGTCTTAGTTTACACTTTACTTAGTTTAGGTAACTTATCTAATGGTCTTCTAGTGAATAATTTCTTTTTCCCCTTTTGATCAGAGTATCGATACTGAGATGACTGTTTCCAGAAAAACATGGCCAAATCGACTTTGCTCTTTCTTGTTGCTGTGTTCAACTGGAGGTCAGATTTTCACTTTAAACATAAACACGTCTGTAATGTGCTAATCTGACATCTGTTGGCAGTACGTCTGTAAATCTGCAGAAAAGTCACAATACTTAATCAGTGTTATGTTTTGTTTGATGTGAAACACTGTCTTATGAATAACAGTTGGCACAAACCTCTCTCTGTTCCTAATCCTGATTGATGCTGTAAAAAAAGTTTCAGCTTGTGTGGTTGGAGTGAGAAATGTGTTTGTCTTTAAGTTTGTTTGAGTTTCAGTCTTATCAGAAACTTACCCTATTGTGCTGGGTTAGACCAGACTCATATTTCTCTGAACATACTCTGACACCAAACAAAAGCCCGAGTTGGGGTGTGTTACTAAGAATCAAGTTGCACGACTGATCATTATGTCATTCTGAAACATGCAAATACCTGTTGGCAACACACTGCACGCGGCTTTCACTTGTTTTACTAGATGTTGAGAGTTGCATTGTATTTTCTGTAGCTGTGCGAGGACAGTTCCAGCTGGAGCCACTAAATGTCTCAAAGCTGCAAGGCTCGGATGCCGTGTTCACAGCCACAGTGCAGGGAACATGGACGTTCATGCTATGGACAGTGGGTGGAAAGTGGGTCTTCACAATGCCATCAGTGGGGAATGCCTCCTCCACCTCAGAGCAGTTCTCAGCCCGATTCTGCAGCACCGAGAAAAGCTGTGTGGAGTTCACTATTCACAACGTCACACGCAAGGCCTCTGGTCCAGTCATCTGCGACGTGCAGAATTACAGCCCTAAAACATCACAGCTCTACGTCCAAGGTACCAGCATTAACATCCCTCATATGCATTACAGTTTACTTTGATATATTAAAGGTTTGAAGTAGAAGAGTGAAGCCAGCTTGATGCTTTTATAGTCTTTGTAAAATTTCAGAGAGCAATCCAGTGCAGTTAAAACACCTGTGACTTGAAACATTGACAAAATATGAACCAAACAAGAAAAGCATGACACGGGTGAGTGCAAGGTCAAAATCTGTGTGACTCAACTTTGTGAGTGAGAGCTCTGTACTTCCCAAGATTTTAAAACAGAATTCTATGCAAAAATAATGCAGAAAATAACAACAAAGAATACTTATGAAAGATTAATGTTATTATTGCTTAATTAACTAAGCAAAAACAAAAGTATTAATTTTAGCCATTTACCAACAAACAAAACTAACTGCAAGTAACACCAATAATAATCCATTATGTTAATTACCAAGTGTAATAGAAATAGTCACAAATAGCAACATAATACCATTTTTTTGCCCCTACATTTTGAAATAGTTTAGTTCATAAGTGTATTTTCTAGCCATGAAAGTCTTTTATAAGTAGTGGACAGCAATGTATTTATGCTAAAACTAAAGATAGGGCAACAGAGATAATGACATTAATAAAAGAGTAGATTCAATATGTGAAATATTGCAAATTGCTTCATTGATTGTACTACACTTCCAGCCTTTATTCGACAGAGACACAAGTAGAAACATATACTGTAGGTAAACAGAAACAAGGATCCAAGCGCTGCAAAAAGAAGTTATGCATTGAGATTTTAGGTACCCTGGTCATGTCACTAACTGGAAACTACAGCATGTTTTGATGTTGGTGCGGGAAACCGGAGAATCCAGAGGAAACCCAACCGAGCACGGGGAGAACAGGAGTTGAACCCTGGACCTTGTTGTGAAGCAGTAAAGATACATAATGTTTTCTGACGGTGACTGCTTATTAGCATTTGTTGTCCTCACTCGTTTCGATCATATTGTCCCCATGTTAGCTCTACAAGGTCAGCAGTTTCTTTTATATTGATGTTCTTATAATGACCTATACATGTGTATCTATTAAATTAAATAGATTGATTCTTTCTATGTTATAATAAAGCCCCAGATTGATCTTCTAATTCTAGTACAATAACACAGTGCCTATCGCTTCAGTGAACCACCAGCCTGTAGTGTCTGTAAAACATTTGAGCTCGGTCTTCAGGTGAAAACATATTGATTGTTACAATGTTTGGGCTGCTTGCTTCTTGTACTGCTGATAAGGACTTCCATAATCATGCACACATTCTCCTTCATGTTGCAAAACCTGCAAATGCACCTCATAAATCCATTTAATAGAGCTGCCAGAGAAAGGCATTGATTGCTTTTTCACAAGGGCATCCTAATGAGTGCAATAATAAACAAAGAGGAAAAAAAAATACAACTTTGGGAGGTGAACTATAATGTTTACATGTTATTGAGTTAGTATTCATGGCAAGGACATTGAAAGGAAACTTCTCACTCTGGTAATGCACTCTCTAAACATTTATATACACAAATGTCTTTTCCTTGATTGCTTTTAGAGAGTGGTAGCGTCAGCGTCTTGGGAGAGGCTAAGAGTGTGAAGCAGGACGAGCAGGTGGAGTTCCAGTGTGAGACGGCCGCTTGGTTTCCCGCTGCGACCATTAGCTGGACCCTTAACAATCAAACAGTTGACAGCAGCCTGGTCAACACCACGAGTGTTGCTAATGGCAATTTCTACAACTCCACCAGTGTGCTCAGGTTCCAGGCTGTCCGTAACGCCACAGTGACCTGTCTGGCGACTGTAGCCGCTCTACAAAAGCCACTGTCCAGCTCTGTGCAGCTGGTGGTCGGTAAGCTGGTTCAATAATCATTTGAATATGTTATTTTCTAAGTCCTTTTTGTCAGCTAATCTAATTGAATCTCTACAGTTCCAAAGCCCACAGACTGGACAGTGCTCATCGCCATAGTGGTGTCCTTTTCAAGTTTTGCTCTGCTGGTGTTGCTCATCATCGGAGCCATCTTCTGCGACAAACGGAGGAAAGAAAAGCGTAATGTTACAATAGTTTATGAATGTTTAAGATGCATTAAGAAATTGTTATTTTAGAAATGTGGAAGTTTTACGCGAAAAGCCACTATAACTTTTTTTTACGTCTACCTTTCATTTTCAGAACTAACTTATAAAGAAGAAATGATGTAAGAATTTCTATAGTATTTATGTTTTCTTTTGTTACATGTTTAGACCTACCCTCTGTGACTTTTGTGCTTGTGCGTGCAGGAGACAGTTGAGTTCCCGTCCAGCTGCACAGAATCAGGGCCAAGTAAATCCAGTCTTTGTTATCGAAGGTCAGACAAGTAATGACATGCATCCATAACAGATGCTTTTGTATAATACATACAATACTGCAGCAGGTTTTGACTTTTGACAACACATGTTTGTGTGCAGGTGTAGCTCCCAGTGAACACAGTGACAATAGATTCTTCCAGACAAATGGATCCCCTTTTTATGAGGTAGGCTTGTCTTGTTTGACAATAGGTGCTTCATACCACACACATTATGAAGTCAACCAGGCCTGTGAGCATAAATCAAGCATACAGGTTTATTATTCTTTACATCCATCCTATTTTACTTTGAGTAGTTTTGTGCAGTAAGTTCATTCAGAATTCTTTGCATACCTGTAGAGGGCATGTAACAAAATGACAATTTGGAAAAGTATTTAAGTGCATAGAGGCCAGAACTGAAATAATATGAACTGGTGTTCCTAATAATCCTTTAGGTGAGTGTATATGTGTTAATAACTTTATATTCGTATAAGAAAACTGCAAGTCCATTTTTGCTTTTTATAGGGCGAAACAGAATGGAGCCTTAGAACAAGACAATAACATTCGTATTTTTGTTTCACAGCGTCCTGGCTTGGAGAATAGTCACCAGGAGGGAAACAGCCACAACAGCAGCCACACTATTCTCCAAAAACACAGACATGTCACTATTGTATAACAGAGTCACACATAAATGAGTAATGCACACTTCAGTTCACAGAGGGTGTCACTGTTATGCATTCAGCCTCCAGGGGGCAGTGTCTGCACAAACTACAGGCTGTGGGGAAACTTTCAGCACAAATCCACAAGCAGCGGACAAAGAAAAGCAAATTATAATGTAGTTAAAACATTCTACACACCATTGTTAATGTTAAGGAACTCTGACATATGGAGGATTTAACCTGGTATTAATGCATTGTACAGTTTGCTGTATTATGAGAGTTTATGATTATTTATACTTATTAGGGAAATTGTGGTAACAATGACTTCTAACATATCTTTGCTTTTGTATGTTTCTAAAAAGTGCAAATCAGCAATCAGGCCTTGTGTGACACTGTGCGGCAGTACGAGGCAGAATGTTTTTTATTGGAAGCAACACAAAACTGAGAGAGGTTAAATCTCCTGTCAGTTTCTATTTGTGTCATGATGAATATGCATATGTCTACAGAGAGTACAGCTTTGGTAGAGCTCACAAGGCAGCTTTGTGCTTGACTGCAGTTAAAGTCACACTCGTTTAAATATGAGATTCACCAAATGAGGCACGTTAAAGGATCAGTAAAATTCAGTAGAATTGAACAAATATACAAGGTGGCTAAGTGGTGACACTAGCTTTTGACAAATAGCATGATCAGTTATATGTTATTTAGCTTAAAGTCTTTAAATAAATCATATAAATAAAACATTTGAACTATTGTAGTGCAGTGAAGCCTTTATTGTGTGTTCTGGTGCTTGTGTAGTGCACCAGATCAGGCCGGGCAGGTGTGTTTATCAGTCAGCGCGGTCAGGCACAGGGTGACACTGGACTCAGATGACCTTTACTTAGTTTCTGTTTGTTGATTGGCCAAGAGAGAGGCCTGTGATGACATCTTTACTGTGGATCAATGATGTGATTAGCAGGCATTCCCAGTATCAGTCTATAAGATGGCTTTAATTTGGTTTCTAATTGGATTGGATGCAACTTTTTCTAAAGTGGAATCACATTTTGAATGGATACAAGGGACTATCTTAAAATTAGTACTGGAGGCTTATATTGTGCGTTGATTTAAAGGTAAATCTGTAAACCTGTCTGTTCTGTAAAAGTGTATTATTTACAAAATGCATTTTGTCAAGCTAAAGAAAAAGCAAAATGTTCTTGTTGCTATAACAAACATAGCACTTTTTATCAGCTGGATATGAATCTATTTGTGTTTCTTTCGTAAACACACAATGTTGCACCGACAGCTATTAATCTGTTCAGGACAACTATTCAAATGTTTAAATATATACCATTTTTCTTATATATTAGTTAAGTGAATTTATAATTTCATCTATTTCCACTGTGTTTGCTCATAGACAACAGCATGTCACTGCAGATCTACCGTAATTGTCCAGAAGGTCTAGAAAATAACAGTTTGAGGTGTGGAATTGTAATCTGCCATTTCACCACCAAAAACCACACACTGTACCTTTAAAATTAAAGCAATATTAATATGATCGGTCAAATGGAAATGCAAAGGTGGATCAATTTACCATCTAACACTGTGAACCTGACTCAGAGATGAATGCTGGGAGCTCACAGTGATCGTTCATTTGCAGTCTGTATGTCCGGACAAATGATGGGAGTGATGCACATTAGAACGCTGCTGTGTCAGCTTGACATGCTGTGGGTATTTGTCTGGAGTCTGGATGCGAGTGAAGCTGCTCTTTTACAGCCTGCAGTGGGGGAAACCCTACACCCAATACATCCTATTACCTGTACTGTTATGTTTCCACTGTGCTAAACACATTACAGTGAGTCTCCTCCATTTATCTCACCAACATGTGATATATAATAGGAGTCTAAAAGGCTTACGATGTTAGATGTCAGTGGAGTTGGCTGGTCTTGTCATGAGACTGGAAAAAAAAGCCATTCTTATTATTTTATGTTACAGTTTTGGACAGTAACTGCATGCAGGTGTTTCCATTCTTACATGAGCAGCAGGGGCTTAAAGTGTTAATGAAAAGCACCCATAAAGGGAATGAATAGAGTTGTACTAATGACTATCGATAAGCCATATACAGTACAGAGTGGCTCGTCAAGTAATGCTGGCTTTCAGGGCCCTTCCCTAAGCAGTTTTACCATTACATAAGAAATGTCTGGCAAATTAATCTCACAAACAGATTTTATCATCGAATTGGCTCTGAGTGGGAGCTGGAATGGCACATACGCCTCATGTTGGCAGGGGCCACATGTTGGCAATACACCATGACTGACCAGACAGCCACTCTCTAAAAACCAATATAGCAACACAGCACTGAAAAAATCTATTCATTGAATTACCTCTTTAAGCTAATGGTCAGATTATAATTAGGTTGGTAATTGACAGTCTGAAATGTGTCCTGTTCTGTTTACACATCAAACTTACAGGAGTTAAATGCCTATCTATCTCAACAAGAACCTTTGTTTCATTGAGGAAAATCTCTAAAGCTACATAGAACCTAATGGAAGTCTCATTACTTCCTGTAGATGGGGAAGTAGATTCATGTGTCTTTATTCAACCCACAATTTTTCATGTCCCCCAGGGCTACCATTAGGGTCCACACGGTCTAGAATCCTCTCATCCTCTTCTCTCACACCAACTAGTTTCATGTCCTCCTTCACCATGACCATTTCCTCTCTTTGGTCTTTTAATAGGCCTGGCATCTCTAACTTTTGCATTCTTTGACTCCAACATTGACATTTATTCACTATCCCTCCTTTGAACATGTCCAAAACATCTCACTCTGGTCTCTCTAAAACATCTGACCTGAGCTGTCCCTCTGATGTACTCATTCCTGATTCTGTCCATCCTCGTCACTGCCAGAGAAAACCATAACATCCTCAGCTCTGCTACCTCAACACTTTCTCCTGTCTTTACCTCAGTGCCATACAACACAGCTGGTCTCACCATCATCCTGTACACCTTTTCTTTTATTCACGCTTATCTAACTTGACACTTTCCTCCACTTATTCCAACCTGCTTGCACATGCCTCTTCACCTCTTTTCCACACTTCCTGTTGCTCTGGACAGTTGACCCTTAAAATCCTGCACTTTCCTGTTCTGGGACTCCCTGTAACATCAACAAAGGACTTGATTAACAATTTGCAAAACACAAAACTAACTACAGCAACCGCTCACTCAATTCTCCTTTAAGATAAATGTTGTCAATAGTGATGTAAGCTCTGTTCAATACCCTTAGTGGAATCAAACCCATCAATATTCCAATATCTTAGTGGAACATGCAAAAGTACAACCCAAGTGTAACCATGGAAACAGGTATTTTTATTATTATTGATTGACTGAGAGCTCTGCAATGTTCAGAAATAGAAATGTTTGAAAGTCCAAAAAATGAGCACTAGTGTTTTTTGTGTTTGATCTGTCATTTTCCCAACGTGCTGCAATTCACATCAGGATGCTCTCAGAAGTGACGCTGACTTATCATATTAGCGATGCTGATGTGACTGATTTAGGCCTACCTACTGCTCATACCAAATGATGCAGTGATCAAAAGTTGCACTGAAAAGAAACTACTAAAAATAGCAAAGGCCGTAGCCATTAGATCCTATAAACTCGTCACAAAAATTAGAAGAGAAGCATTAAGGCATCGTGAGCTGCATCTCATAATGAGGAGCCCCGTACTTAGCTTGCCAAGCCAGTGCACAGCTGAAGGCTCCCTCTGTCACATTGTCAATATGTCGCCAGGGCAACGGGACAGAATAGCTTTACAAAGTTTAGATCTAATCCCTGCAAATGTCAATATGTTCATCAACTGCTGTAAATTTCCTGGCACAGACTTGTATCAGCAGCAGCGCTCATTCTGGCCCAGCCTCTTCCCATTCGGTAGCTACACTAATGAAAGCGGGGGATGAAACATGTTAGATAATGACGACTGATGTTAAAAAGTGGCACAGAAAACCCAGCCCAACTTTCTGATTCTCTCTGTAGTTGTCTATCCACAGGCCAGACTCTGTGCTCATTACCGTGGTGCACTGTCAGCACTGCACTGCCCTTTGTTTACATCATTATTCTTACAGCTTTATCTGCAACACTCACAGATTCACTTAATATAGCTTCAATTAGTAATCTGCAAATTAAATGGTCTCCCAGCAGCGTGGATGGATACTATTTTTCAACGGATGTATAATTGTATTACATACAGTGCCTTGCGAAAGTATTCGGCCCCCTTGAACTTTGTGACCTTTTTCCACATTTCAGGCTTCAAACATAAAGATATGAAACTGTATTTTTTTTGTGAAGAATCAACAACAAGTGGGACACAATCATGAAGTGGAACAAAATTTATTGGATATTTCAAACTTTTTTAACAAATAAAAAACTGAAAAATTGGGCGTGCAAAATTATTCAGCCCTTTTACTTTCAGTGCAGCAAACTCTCTCCAGAAGTTCAGTGAGGATCTCTGAATGATCCAATGTTGACCTAAATGACTAATGATGATAAATGGAATCCACCTGTGTGTAATCAAGTCTCCGTATAAATGCACCTGCACTGTGATAGTCTCAGAGGTCCGTTTAAAGCGCAGAGAGCATGGGCGTAGGTTTAGGGGGGGGACGCTAGGTACTAGTCCCTATCAATATTTTGAGATGGCAAATTTGTCCCCACCAATATTTAGCAAGCTCCTTTGAACTGCTATTTGGATCGTTGCACTGCTATTTGGATCGATTCTAACGGCCAGGTCGACGACAGTACAAGAAACGCCGTCATTTGATTGGCGGCGGGATATCTGACAGGCTACACGCGCGGGCCGGGACTACTTTTGTGCTTGCACTAGCAGCGAGCGGCTGGTGTGTGTGTGTACTAGCTCTTTAGGGACAGTATACAGGATGGTATACCGGGGTAAGGATACAATATAATGAGATGAAGTAGATTCACTTCTGTATGGTGATATTCTGTATTGCCAACTGTCTGGAACGAAATAAATCGTGTGTGTGTGTGTGTGTGTGGGGTGTCCCCACCAAAGCTGAGACCAAACCTACGCCCATGGCAGAGAGCATCATGAAGAACAAGGAACACACCAGGCAGGTCCGAGATACTGTTGTGGAGAAGTTTAAAGCCGGATTTGGATACAAAAAGATTTCCCAAGCTTTAGACATCCCAAGGAGCACTGTGCAAGCGATAATATTGAAATGGAAGGAGTATCAGTCCACTGCAAATCTACCAAGACCTGGCCGTCCCTCTAAACTTTCAGCTCATACAAGGAGAAGACTGATCAGAGATGCAGCCAAGAGGCCCATGATCACTCTGGATGAACTGCAGAGATCTACAGCTGAGGTGGGAGACTCTGTCCATAGGACAACAATCAGTCGTATACTGCACAAATCTGGCCTTTATGGAAGAGTGGCAAGAAGAAAGACATTTCTTAAAGATATCCATAAAAAGTGTTGTTTAAAGTTTGCCACAAGCCACCTGGAGACACACCAAACATGTGGAAGAAGGTGCTCTGGTCAGATGAAACCAAAATCGAACTTTTTGGCAACAATGCAAAATGTTATGTTAAACGTAAAAGCAACACAGCTCATCACCCTGAACACACCATCCCCACTGTCAAACATGGTGGTGGCAGCATCATGGTTTGGGCCTGCTTTTCTTCAGCAGGGACAGGGAAGATGGTTAAAATTGATGGGACGATGGATGGAGCCAAATACAGGACCATTCTGGAAGAAAACCTGATGGAGTCTTCAAAAGACCTGAGACTGGGACGGAGATTTGTCTTCCAACAAGACAATGATCCAAAACATAAAGCAAAATCTACAATGGAGTGGTTCACAAATAAACATATCCAGGTGTTAGAATGGCTAAGTCAAAGTCCAGACCTGAATCCAATCGAGAATCTGTGGAAAGAACTGAAAACTGTTGTTCACAAATGCTCGCCATCTAACCTCACTGAGCTCGAGCTGTTTTGCAAGGAAGAATGGGCAAAATTTTATTTTCCATTGATGTGCAAAACTGATAGAGACATACCCCAAGCGACTTACAGCTGTAATCGCAGCAAAAGGTGGCGCTACAAAGTATTAAGTTAAGGGGGCTGAATAATTTTGCACGCCCAATTTTTCAGTTTTTTATTTGTTAAAAAGGTTTGAAATATCCAATAAATTTCGTTCCACTTCATGATTGTGTCCCACTTGTTGTTGATTCTTCACAAAAAATTTCAGTTTCATATCTTTATGTTTGAAGCCTGAAATGTGGCAAAAGGTCGCAAAGTTCAAGGGGGCCGAATACTTTCGCAAGGCACTGTAATGTGCAAATATAAACAACTACAGTAAATAAAACTGTTGTAGTAGTGTTGTGTCAGGTCAGAAATCAAGATCAGCCATTGGTATTGTGATTAGAAAACATCCCCAATTGGATTCAGAAACATATCTTAGTTATTTCAAACCATCCCATCAAAGTTTTCTGTACTGCTCTATATGCATTTAATGAATATTTTGTTCTGAATAAAATTGTAAATTGCAAGTTTGACAGTATCTACTGAATATATTGGGCCGCTTCCTCCCGAGTCTTCAAACTTTCTTTCTTGATTTCAGTCCCTGAAAATCTTGTCTTGGCCCAATTACACTGTTGCCTCGTTTCCACTGTGGTGGCATTGGCTTTTAAAATAAATTGGAGAGTAAAACCTGGTGTGTAGCAGCGAGCAGCTGGAGTTCCAGTTTATTCCCAGCTTCCGGAACATTGAATTCATAGAGCAATTTTCTTTAATTTAGGGACTGTTTGTGTTTAATGCATACTAGACAATAAAAGTATGCATTATGTTTTGACTGTTTCTTAAAAACCCTAGCTTGTTGTAGGGAAAAAGTGCTTCCCTAAGTGCATCACAAAGACTGACCCCAGCTGAGGTGTCCCCAAAGTCGGTCGGTACAGTATGAATTTGAACACACTTCGTGCCACAACCGACCCGACCTGCACTGTACAAAACCGTTCCAGTGGAAATGAGACTTCTGGTCAAGGCCAAGACCTGGTCTCAGTTAAAGTGGTCTTGACTAAAATACTAGCAAATATGAAAACTATTACTAAAAGCCATCTACCACAGCCATTTTTACATATAATATATTGGGGCGGCTTGAAGGGTAACATGTTACACATCCTTTTGATTCCATTCTGTTGTAATAGGATGTCTCATTTTATAAACCAGAAAAGGTACTGAGATATTTATAGTAACGTATCATCTTGTGTGATGGGCCCTACTAATATCACAGAAACATCTGCCATTATGTTTGGTTTCTAAAAAAAGTAGAAAAGACTATGAGGCAAACCATTACTTTTCATGTGACAAGCAGTAGGCTCTAAGGTCTACAATGAAAACAGTAATGCCCTCATTTTTAAACTTGGAAGTGAGAAGTGAGCTGGGAAATAGAGAAAACATCCATCATATTCCCTGCAAGAGTTTAAAGTGGTTAATTAGTCCATGATTATGTGAATCCTAATTAAAAGCTGGGTCTGACATGGATTCCTTATTTTATTTTTTTTAACGATGCAAGGCTTTGTTCAGATGTTACTTATTGCAAAGGGTTCTGAATTAAATCATGCAGTTGATTAGAATTTGTGTCTATAGACAATCCAAATAAATCATTCCTGCAAGTGGCTGGTGATCAATTAGTCGCTCGTGGGGATCCTGAGGGACACGGGTGTGCTGGATTTCCAAGTGTGCTGGACGGTCTGATTAAAATGTGAGTGATATAGAGTGGCCCATACTGAGGGTGAATAATGACACACACACACACACACACACACACGCACAAACTCATGTAGAGGGCCAGTGTCCTGCAATGAATCAATAAGGTCAATTGAAATGAACTGCACTGATACACATTGAGATTACTCTGTACTCTGTATGGAAGGTGCAGTGCTTTCTTCACAACCGAGTGCTTTAATTTATTAATTAATGATTTTCCAAAAAGAATAAAAATATTTCTGCCAAATATCATTAACCCTAAACATACTTATAATGGGTATTTTTTGTTTTGATCAGAGGTCTTGTGCTGCAGCTTGATTCTAGCAAGATTTGTGAGTTTACAAACTCATACAAATACATCTTGAACTGCTCCGAGCAAAGTATTTATGGTCTATACCCTGACCTTACCATCTCGTTGTGTTCAATGACAGCCAGGTCTGGGTGTGTTTCAGAAACTAAACTGTTGTACCATTCCTGTATGGTACAAAATCAACAACAAAGTGTACAAATTCTGTTGACTTTGATGCACTACATTTCTTGTTTATTGCTGTTTAACTATCGTTAGATGAGTTTTTTTTTTACTCATGGTTTTTCTGGTTCCAGCACACAGGCCCACTGGCTTTGGAAGTGCCAGTTGTTTTTCTGTTTCTTAACTATAGTTACATGCCCTTTGTCAAAAAGAACAACCGTCAACATGTGTAAAAGAGAATACTACGGAATCCCAGACAGTTCAACACAAAATTAAAAACAAACAGATGAGCCACAACACAAATTCAAAAACAAAATAACCACAGCACAAGGGCCCAGGTTTGGTCCCTGAATGTCCCGGGGTTTGACAAGTGCTTTAACAACTATCCTCTAATTCTTTACATCAAGTTTCTCCAGACTATATAGCCTACTACTGTACTGTGTGAGAAACGCCCAGACATTAAGTAATATACATTTTGTAGTTGTATTATAGTAGCACATAAGATTCATTATCGCATCAACCAGTGTCAACAGGAGCCGATAGACAGATAGAACACGTGGCAGAGGATTTGGAGGCATAAAACTGATGCTCACAGTGTTGAAGCCGCGTAGAGCCGAGCCCATTGGCTTTGTGGAAATGTGTTGAAGAGAGCGGGGCTGTCGGAGGAGCTATAAAAGCAGCGAGTGTGCGAGCGCAGCGTCTCGGAGACACGCACAACACTGGAGCTTACCTTCATCCATCCATCCATCCAGCAGCAGCAGTACCAGGCAGAGTCAGAGGGACACAAAGCGCAGACATGAGTGAGGTACGTCCACTGTCATCCTTATAAGTGACTTTTTATGGTTATGTTTGTTGGAAGCACAACTCATTTGAAAGTAACTCACATAAACCTGAAAAAGAAACGGAAGATATTTAGCGACGCACAAGTCCTGTGTTGTTTTAAACATTAAACAAATTCACTGCAGTAAATACTAAAGAGTATTCTGAATAATGGTTGGGTTATTTCACAGAAACTCAATATAATTTTAGATATTTTATTTACAATTGTTGCTACTTTTACGATTCTATTGGCCACGTACGCTTAACGTTCCGGGAAATTTAGTAATAGCCTATTTTGTGAGATTGTGAGCCGGAATAGTAAAAAAAAAAAGAAAAAATGTATTCAATAAAAGTACTAATACTTTAATTTGGTTGAACCACTTTCCACATGGAATATTCTATAGTAATTGTATCAAGAGGGTTATGTGCATTTACTACAAAAGACAAGGTTTCAACAAAGCAACCTGGAAGTAGGTTTGAATGCCTTGTCGAAACCTTTTCTTCATTATGTCTTTGATGACTGAGAACCTCCACAGACATTTACTACCAAAGTTACTGTGTAAAGATAAATTTTATATACCAAGCATAAAGTGCAACTTCCAGTGCTATTACATACTACCACATCGTTGCCCATTCCTTCTGCTTCACTGGTAAATATGGTGTTTAGCGTGGCTTAAACCTGACATTTCAACAGCTCAGTCCAGCATGAACCTGTGCGGGATGCAGACTGGCTTGTATTAACCTCCTGTGTGGATATATGCATGACCTGAGCCCATCATAAGTCCTTTGAGAGGGAGAGAGCGGGAGTCAGAGAGAAATTGGGGAGTGTGGAAGTAAAGAATCCACTGAAAAGAATGATTTGCTGGCAACGAGCACATCCTATATTCACTGAATTATTCAAGGCGTGCTGCTAACATGGAGAAGTCAAACAGTCTCACAGTGGAGCGCAAAGAGGAGCTCCAGTTTATGACTCTGCAAATGGACCGATAAATACAGGCAGTTTAACCATAATACGAAATATAAAATCATCCAGTGAGAGACATGATCGTTCAAAGCTGCAGCCACAAAACACATGAGGTGCAGTAAAAATCCTGCTTGAGGGGATAAAATATTACCTCTTGCTCCCTCAACATGTGCACTGCTACCATCACAAGACACCCTTCTGTCACTATGAATATTTAATTGCATGCTTCTGCTGTGTCAATGTACGCCGTCATACCTAGAACATCTGCCCAATGTGTAAAGATTATTATTATATATTTCAGGACCGTTTATATCCAGTGAAAAAACTGCTGAATTCTTGTGTGTCTTCATATACCTGATTCACATTTCAATGAAAAGCCCTGGCCAAGACAAGACTAGGTGGTTCTGAATGAATAATTAAGTACAAATCAATAGCAGGCTCTACCTCCAAACCTCACCTTTTTTCTGCTCTGGAACAACGGCACTGTCACAAAGCTCCGGAAATACTGGTGCTCCTGCAGTGTGGAATTAATATGATGGGCTTTTTCAAGTGTGGAGCCATTTCTTCACAAGACATAAGCATCTTGCATAATTATAATCCACTCACTGTCTACTTTTAGTGTCTTTATCATTTATGGGCCAAAGTGTTCTGTGTGGCTCACTGGAAACACTACAATCTGACCAAGTACAGGCAGTAAACACATCATTACAAACACTATGCTTCAGTTTTAATGCCTTGCTGCTTACAGCTAAACGAGAACTCTCTGCAGCAATTGATCAAATATTAAATATCACACTCTAGAAGCCAGGGTTAGTATTTTTAAATCAATATTTGTCAAATTAATTAGTACAATGTGCAGTGTTTATTTTTAAAACATGAGCCCATAAGTGAGACTGTGTTTATGGCCTGGCTGCAGCTGACTCATCTTATAGCCGCCATAAATATCCCACGAGAGAAATAGCTGTGTGTGCATGTTACTGTGTGAACACAGGGATGAAACATGAATCTGGATGTGGTCAATTATAACACACAGAAGGATTTCATACTGCTACTGCTACATGCTTTATGGTTCATGATTTTGATACTTTTAAAGCTTCATCATGTATTTTGGAGAACTTTGTTGCCACCTAAAGGCATCTGGGTGCTAAAGTACATTTGTTGAGTTGTGAGAGTGTGGTAGAGTTTAGTATTACAGTGAGTTGTTCACAACGCAAAATGCATAAGCAACTTTCAGAGTGGTGTCTACAGGCTCCGTCAAATGGTTGCATACTAATTTCAGTTCAAAGTTTTTAAGATTTCCAACAAGAAAGTGATAAGTACCCTCTTCTTTTTAAAGTAATGTTTTTGGTCTGTAATTGGCCCTGAGTTGACAAAAAACAAACTAACTAAGCTAAGCCAGGAAGCCTACAGTGTGTATACAGTGTAACTGTGTCTCTACAGCTATTTAGTTGTACACTAGCCTAAAGACATGTATTATCTCCAGTACACCTTCAAAATGCAGTGTGCAACTTTTTATTAATTAAATGGAAGGTGACTGAAAGTAACCTGTTGGCCTAAACTGTTATTCTCCCTGTTTCAAGTGCATCACAAATGAAGTGTTTAAAAGTAAACTTTATTCTTTTGTTTTGTTGCTTTGTGTTCTCGGAAGCTGAATCAGTGCCTTTGTTATTGTCCTCAATCATTTCAAACTATTATGTAATCCGCTGTATTTTTAGCCTCATATGCTGATGTGGTAACACAACACTGTGTGATTGTATTGAGGTTATTGTTAGATTTATGACATGTACTCTAGGCCAGTTGATGGTGATAGAGTGTAGCTTTCTGTCTTTGCTGCTGTCTGCTGTTGCGCTGTTTAGTTGACATGATCATCTGGAGCCTTATCCATTTCTGTTTAGGCCGCAGGTTGTTCAACAAAACTTTAATTAGATGGCTCACGCAGCAGTGCTCTCAGCCAACTGTGAACACTTGCCAAGAAATGTCAGTTTCACTTTTCAGATTTTCAGAGAAAGACAATGATTTCCTCTGTGTTTTTATATTAAACTGCTTTTACCAGGAAGAGGTGCAGCCCCAAAATGGGGACATAACCAGCAAAAGTATTATTTGTAGCCATTATTACCATGTTGACAAAAGTATAGACCAATGGGAGCGTCTCTTTTTCAGGAGCAAGAATGTCATATTGGTCATTTCAAAACTATAATTTAAAAACAAACAAAAAACTTTCATTAAAATATGTCACACGGCTTGTCAACGTTGGATAAAATCAAATTCTACTTAAAAATGGCACTGGTAAAATATGGTTGGTGAGTAGGAGGCTTCTGCAGCTGTAGTCATAAGCCAAATGTTTTTGAAGAAGACAGTATTATATACATTGCACTTATTTTAAGATACATTTACAGTATGAGACATTCGGTTTGTCAGTTTAATCTGTACCAATACGACTTTACCTCCAAAACAAAGCTGTGACTGACATGGGAAACCTGCATGCACAGATTTCTTCAACACAACACACAGAGCACTTGCACATTCTGTATCCCCTGAAGGCTTTTAGAATTCAGTTTGATGTTTCTAAAAGCTAATGCAAATACAGCCCTGGCCTCAACTGCAAAAAATATTTGGGTGTAATTTGCCTTTAATTTTGCTGCAGGTTAATTACAGCACACAGCGCTTAAGTGCTGTTTGACATTCGCTTTTATGGGATCTGACTGGCCCTCTGCACACAGTCATTTAGTGCTGATGATTCACTTTCTGTATGTTGGTGGCACGGCTTCAGGAATGATTAAATGGCAGCACGTCAATCATGCGGATAAAATCTGTCAAATTAAAGTGTAATTACAAAAAGATTTCTATAGGAGGTATTAAAATGAATACCCTGTTTTTTTTTTTTTACCACAATGTCCTTCAATCAATGCAAGGCGTTTAAGTGGTCCCATGCTGCGCACACCTAGCTCATAGTTTAATTAAAGTGAGAGCGGCGGCAGGGCTACTTGGCAAAGCCGTTTGTTTCATCATCCAAAGTGGACTCGAGCCTTTTTTATTTCATTAATGAGATAAGAGCGTTTAAAAGTTGCTGATGGACGTAAAAGGGACAGCATCCTCAAATGGAGAAAAGTGTCTGGGGATATATTTTCCTTAAAACTCCCTTTTGCTGACTAAAGAGAGATGAAGTGATTGAGATGCGGACTCAAGCATTAATTAAGTTCTTCTTCCCAGTCACTGACTTTAAGTCCACACTTTTTCATCTACTGGTTTCTGTGTTTTAAGGGCCATGTAGACTGACCCTAATCCTGCTTTGAACAATGACCAGAGATTACACAGAAACAATCTGTAATCCATCTAAACTGTCAGCAGGCTTTGGCACCTTTGCACGCTGTAACCCGGCCTTAGAGCTAATCCTGGCTTCTGTTATGTCTCTCCACACACAAAACTGTAAACATCCCGGGGAGGGATACCAGTGGTCAGTGCTAGTAAAACAGAGATTACACTCAAACTGTCAAGACCAGATCAGCGCTACTGCATTATAAACTTTCCAATAGGAGCTCACAGATAAGTTTACCCCCAATGTCATGTATCATTCATTTCATAAAGGAATCATGTATAATCTTGCAAAGGAGAAGCACTTAACCTCCTCACTGTGTTTGATGTTGGAACTAGCACCGTGTTCTGTCAGTTACAGCAATGAAAGGTTAATGGAGGGTAAGATCTGTCAATCACCATGTAACTATTCAACAGCACCAGCACATTTGCTTTTAGAGTGACACACTTTGCTTCATGTTGACCCACACAAACCACAAAGTCATGTTTTGACTATGGCTTTTTTTATACTTTACTGGCTTTAGTTGTTTGATGGTTGTTCATGTTTGTCATACAACTGTCAAAAATGAAATCTGCGTTGTTGCAGTTCAAAGACCAGCTGTAGGAATGACGAATATGTTACTGAGTGGATTCAATTAAAGACCGACCATAATTCATTGTAGGTTGGCAGGTTTGGACTATTTATATGAATATTTAATGAAGGGTTTGCCTTACAAATATCAATTAATGCTCACAAATTGGACACCCCTGGGATTGTAAGTTAACATGGTCCTATGGTCACTACTCTATATCTGTATTCCATTGTTTACATTTCATTTTGATGTGTTTGCCACTAGGTTGCTTTAGGATTAGCCTGGAGGATAAAGCTCTTCGTTAACAAGAGAGAACCTGGCTTTTAATTGGTACAAACTTTAAAGAAGAAACAAATAAGCAGCATAATTATACAATAAGTGTGATGTCAAGAGCAAACCAAGGTGACACAGTTGGTCAGGTGAGTGCAGAGGCAATAGCTCAGTTAGCTTGAATATAGGCCCTAAGTGTTCTTTGTACAACCTGCATTCCTCTTAAGAATTAGATAAACTCTGGGCTAAGTCCTTAGCATATAATCAAGTGAGTGTCTAAGAATTTTACATTTATCCTGTTATGGATCAGAGGGGGTTGGATCCTCTCCCACCTGCTTTGGGCTACACCATCACATTCATCCACTATTTAGATTTACCACTTGATCTATGCATGTATGTCTTTGGAAGGTGGTAAGAAGCCAGAGGGCTTGGATAATGTATGGTAGCATATAGATGTTGAATAAGGGACACTCCAGGAGGACACAGACTCCACACAGACCGTTGCTGGTTTCTTTTCTTTTTATCTTTTGCATAAATATTATTCAACTTTCTTGTTAGTGACTATACTGTATATACAGTGGCAAGAAAAGAAATGTATGTAAATAGATATTAACAATGTGTCTAAAAATAATTACACATAGAAATTTTGATCTTTCATGTCTTTATTGAACACACTCATTCAACATTCAAAATGGCAGTGGAAAAAGTAAGTGAACCCTTAGAATTAATAACTGGAAATAAATGAATAACAACCAGGCACTTCCTGTAGCTGTGGATCAGACCTGCACATCGTTGGAGGAATTTTCTTCCTGCAGAATGGCTTTAGTTCTGTCATAATCTTTGGACGTCTCATGTGTTTGGCCCTCTTCAACTCAATCCATAGCATCTCTATTGGGTTGAGGTCTGGGCTCTGACTTGGTCACTCCAAAAGTAGGATTTAGTTTTTGAAGCCATTCTGTTGTGGACTTGCTCCGGTGTTTTGGCACATTGTCCTGTTGCATCACCTTCTACACAGTTTCAGCTGACGTACAGACATCCTCACATTATCCTGAAGAATTGTCTGATAAACTTGGGAATTCATCTTCCCTTCAATGATTTCAAACTGTCCAGGCCTTGATGCAGCAAAGCAGAGGTTTCCTCCACATTACTTTACAGTTGGGATGTTGTTTTCATGATGATATGCTGTGCCCTTTTCTACGCCAGATGTAGTGCTGTGTTTTTTCCAAATAGTTCATTCTTAGTTTTATCAGTTCACAAAACATTTAGCCAATACCGCTGAGGACTGTCAATGTGCTCTTTTGCAAACTTCAGACGTGCAGCAATGTTTTTTTTAGTAAACAGTGGCTTCCTTCGTGGTGTCCTGCTGTGGATGTCCTGCTTGTTCAGTGTTTAACGTATTGTAGACTCATGAACAAAGATGTTAGCAAGTTCCAATGATACCATCAAATCTTTGGCTGTCATTCAGGGTTGTTTCTTTACCTCATTGATGAGTCTTTGTTGTGCTCTTGGTTTCATTTTGACTGGGCGCCAACTTCTTGGTAGAGTATCAACAGTCCCAAAACGTCTCCATTTATACATTTTTTGCCTAACTGTAGACTGGTGGATTCTAAAATCTTTGAAATAACTTTTTAACCCTTTACAGCTTTATGTAAAGCAACAGTTCTTGATCGTAGCTCCTCTGAAAGCTCTTTTTGGCGAGGCATGGCTCACATAAGCATGTTCTTCTGGTGCAGAGCAAACTCCAAAAGTTTGAGAGGTTTTTAATCAGTTAAAGTAGCTGTAGTCCACACCTCCAAACGTATAAAGTATTATCTTAACGAGGCTCCAGGTGTGCTAAAACCTGACTCCAATTAGTTTCATAGCAATCATTAACATACAAGTTCACTTTTGATCACATCAGATCACATTTGAAGACAAATTTATTAAGAAAACCATGAAATTCCAAAAGGTTCACATACTTTTTGTTATGTATAATAGTGATAGGGTATAGTAATCCTTTAGTATGAAAAATGCAGCACAGCCTTATACATAATAACGTTTATAATTCAACTCTAAAAATCCTCTGACTGCTTTAGATTTCTTACATTTTTCAAGTGTTTCACAATTACTGTTGACTTTTTGCTTGGGGCCAATATATCACAGTCACAACTGAATAACATTGGCGCCGGCCCCAAATGCAATAAATCTGTAGATCTGATAAAGCTCTGCGGATACAGCTCTGTGCTCTTTCGGGCTTCATAGCAGTGTTTGCAATGGATTCCTAAAAGCAACAGAAGTAATACTCTTTACACTTTGATGCATAGCGGCCCATGGGGGAGGCATGCTGCTACGCCATTAGTTTTACTTGAATAACTTCAGCGGGGAGGCTCACTGTATCCTATGTGGAGTGGAACTACTTGAACAAGTTGAATATATATCAGTCGCTCTTTGCTTCACAGGTTCCTCAACAATCAGAGCTACTGCAGTAAAGGTAATGATGTAATGCATTTAAAAATGTCATATTCATCCAATGTGCAACCAACTGCAATTGACTGGTCAGGCACATATCCCTTACTATTGGCCTACATCTGTCATGTTTATTACCTTTTTTAACATCTGCATGATTTATACCACCAATTAAAAGTGTGCAATTAGTGAGTGTTAGCTCCAGATAAAAATACACAACCAAGTCAGCTATTATCAAAGTTTCAGCAACATTGACCCACAGTTTTAAGGACAGGGAAATCTTTACTATAACTATGCCGTCATCTAAGTGTTGCAATGTTGAGGACTGATAATGAGCTGAAAACTGCATTTGACACTGAAATTTAGCATAGCTTTGTATTTTTGGGCAGTACGCAGCATGTGGACTCCGCTAATTAGACCACAACTGTGACTGGCAACAGTGTTCTGCCTGTGTGTTATTTGACAGTCGCACAGTTGTGTACCAGTTTACAATGGACCAGACTCAATGCTCCAGAGTTAAACATGGCTGCCTTTTATATTTAGTGGAAAGTTGGCTCCTGGTCTTGTCATCACCTTTTTGAAATTTTGAATCTTTAGAAAAAAGCTAATTCATATTAAATACTAAACAAACAAAAGCAATCATTTTATTGAGTACCCTGTCATTTTTCACAGTATAAGAACTTATCTCATTCAACTTCAATTTTACATAATTTTTTTCTTGAATATAAAACCCTAATTAATGTTTGATCCTAGGCTGGGGAAAGTGACAAGGACCTCTAATCTTGTTCTGTGTAATATTTTATGCTTTGTTCCCTGAATAAATCCATGACAAGTAGCACGGCTGACACCGTCATATTTTTTTTTGATCACTGTCCTTTAAACTTGTTGTAGCTGCGCTGAAAATACCCCAGTGCCATGTCACGTGGTCTACAGTGTGTTACTGTTACATCATCAAAGTCTTCATTGACTTCCAACCAGTTCCAAAGCTTTAAAAAGGAGTGAAAGTGGATAGATCTGAACATAAGAGTGTTTTAAACTCAGTCCTGCGCTGTCAGTCGATCACTCCGCTGGTGTGACACGTCCCGTCGCTGCTGGGGAAGATGCTGAGGAATGGTATGAGCTGTCTGTGACCTACTTCCTCTGTCTCCACGTTAAATTGTTAATAGATCCTGAGTGCTGCATGGAGTCTCTCTGGGGAGTGCCAAATATAGTCCCCCCCACACACTGCCAAGGTGATTTATTTATTTTACCAAATCCCTCCACAGCCGGACCAAGTATAACGCCAAATCACGTGCACAACAGACGGAGAAGAACTCACACAGGACAGGATATGTTCATGTGCTTCGCTCGGCTCTAGCTCCAGCGAGCAGCAAAGCAGTTACTTTCCACCATGATTTTGGAACCCATTATCTTGCCTCTTCTGCTTCAGCTGAGGAACTGACATTAAAGTGACTAAAGAAGTGCTGCTGTAGCTTTGGTGTGGTGCTACTTTGCATGTTTTAGGAATTAAGAGAGAGGAGCTTGATATTGGGAACTTGGCAAGTAACCCAAACAGAATAAAGATATGACTCTAAATGAACTGTTGATGTCTGTCTGGGTTTGTTTTGGCACATTTAGCAAGTAGCGGCAAATGTCTTGAATAATGCCATTAGAAACATTTAGTTTTGTTAATTTATAAGGGCAACAGTGAAGCTAAAACGCCAATGACATTAAAAGGGCTAGTTGTTTAAAGAGTCCTTAAAAGCTCATTAAAAGCTAATTTTTGCTTCCTCTTGGGCGCTCTCTGCTTTTCCATGTACAGCACAATCAGAAAATGTAAGAACAATCAGAACATTTTGAAACTAATGAATGCATCATCTCCAACATCTTGTCATTAGAACGGTTCGGTTGTGGTTTTGTTGCGACAACTAGCAGTTTTGTGTAGCACAGCTTGGGATTATGTTGTTATTTCTGTTAGATAAACTTGGCATTTTATTACATAACTCTCTTGCTGCTCACAGTCCAAAGCCCAGATTAAAAATATTTGGGTTCCAGTGGGTTGTACCAAATTTAGATTTAAACCAATCCTCTTCCAAAATCTGTCAACATGCTTAGGCAGTTCAGGACTCATAATCTAGCCTTAAAACTGTATCACAATATGTCAAGAAAATGTGTAATGACAATATAAAAACACTAGAAACACTTATCAAGACTGTATTGGGTATTACAGCTTTTCAGGTCCAGCAGCTGCACCATTTAAATGTGCATTTATCCCAAACAAAAGCAATTTTTCCATTTACCAATGATCAACCAATGACCAATTACCAATGATGTTGAGTTCAGTGTGGGTCTATGGTCACAAGGGGGCAGCACCAACAGCACTGTGGCATTTAGAATAGAATAGAATATCATTTTATTAATCCCCAAAGAGGAAATTCATTCTGTTAAAATACAATAAGCCACTTCATAAATAGATTTGACATCATTTAAAAAGTAGAAACAATCAATTAGTACAAAATATAAAAAGAATATATAACGTCCATCTGAGCTCTTGTAGGCCTATTGTACAGTTTTATAGCTGTTGGCACAACCTGAGGGTCAATCTCGGGCTGAAGGTACTTGCTCCTAACCACAGTTCCTCATTTAGACGATGGGCAGGGTTATCCAAAATCCTGTAGATTTAGTCAATTATCCTTTTTTCTGCTACAACTTCCACACTCTCCAGCTGCAGACCAGGCCTTCCTAATGAGCCGATTAAACCTGTGTTGCTTCCTGGTCCACCTCCTCAACATGCAACTGCAGTTGGCTCTGTCTTTTTTTGTCACTCCAGTTCAGTTTATTGTTAAAATGCACTTCTTCTTCCTCTGCCCTGTTCATACTGTCGTTGTGTCCTTGGGCAAGACACTTAACCCACCTTGCCTCCAGTGTCCGTAGCACTGGTGTATGAATGTGTGTGACTGTAGAGGTGTGTTTGGTGGTGGTCGGAGAAGGTTGAGCGCCGTTTGTATGGCAGCCCCCCTCTCTGTCTGCCCCAGGTGTGAATGTGTGTGAATGGGGTAAGTGGAAGCACGATGTAAAGCGCTTTGGGTGCCTGAGAAGGGTGCAAAAATGCGCTATATAAATGCATACCATTTACCATTAGTTCTTCAGTCTTTTCAACATTGAGTTTAACATTGTTCCTCTTTTTTGTATTTTTCTAGATGGCTTGTCTCAGAGTTGTAAGCAAAGTCATAAATATAGATGGTGAAGAGAAGTGGAGACAGCACTGTTCCTTGGGGTGTGTTCACTGTCACTACATCAGGCTGTGCAGATGGGAGTCTGACAAGTGTGGCCTGTTTGAGAGATAGTCTGCCATGCTGTCCACCTGCATGACTCTGAGCTTTTCTAAAAGTAGGGCTGGTTAAATGGTATTGAAGGGGCTGGAAAAGTCTAAGAACACAAGTGTAAATGTACACACTTTTGTTGCTTATTTTTTTCTCTAGCGATGGTTAATTCAAAGAAGCTACTGACACTTTTAGTTCTAGTCACATAATGCCTCACTCAGACATAGACACACAGCACAAGACAATAGCTCCTATCCTAACACATCCTGCTACTTCCACTGAAATAAAGTTTGTAGTAAACTGTAGTAAAGTCTTTCTATCCTTATCCTGGGGAATATGAGTTGACACAGCCCTAATCCAAGTTCATTATTTCTGTAAGTATGTTTTTCATACCTAACTTACTCTTAACCCTCTTGTTAATTCAATTCAAGCTTTATTTGTCACATAGACCATTATACAAAGTACAATGTGCAGTGAAATTTGTTAGTCAAATCTCGTCTCATCTGTTGCTATTAAATATCATTATAGTATTCATTGAAGTGGATCCATGTCAAGGTCGGCGCTGACAGGTGTGAGACCTAATGAGAAGTGGCCACAGAGTGAGAATGGCCCAATGCCCGACAAAGACATACACAGCGGCCTCTACTTACCAAACTGCAGTCTTTTTACACGTCTACCAGGTGTGAAAATGAAGCACAATTTAAGCGCATCAAATGTAACCCTGAAAATAGAATATTACCAATTCTGATAGCTGTTTTTCTGAAGCCTCACATTACATTTTGTACTCTTCACTCAACACGAGTTCAACTGCTGTTTTCTTTGACATTCAAAAACGCAATGCTTTGTCAAAAAACCCAGCGGGCGACAAAGTGACAGCACCTGCTTTCCCGAGCGAGCAGTCAGCGTGAGATTCCCAAAGCTTAAGAAAAGACTGGCCATGACAAAGATTTTAAATTCACTCATTGCTTCAACAGTCCTCATGAATTTTCTATACAACACAGGTTTCCTGCTGTTTCCAATGGGTTTATCAAGCAAGACATGGTTGAACCTATAGTGAGATAGTATCTGTGGAGGAGAAATGTAAAAATGAGCAGATAATGGGGCTGGTGTGTGGAATAGTGCTAATGCGTTTGAGTTATCCATCTGTACATTGGGACTGTTATGTAAGCCTTGTATCCAGGCAGAACTGAAAAAACTGAGAGCAAGAGGAAGAGGTGCTGCTAATGATGACAACAGGGAAACAGAATCATAAGTGTTTTTTAATCAGTCTGTTAATGTATCTTCAATTAGATGTCTTTTGGGATCAAATATTACGAGACTAAGTGAGAGTCTGAACTTGCTGCACCAGAATGTAATGCAGAACCTCTTTAGCTCCAATAAGGAATCTACTGGAGAACAACTGCTCTGCTGTGTGTCCAGTGGTTCCACTTCTGTGACTTCTGACATGACCAGCGGTAATCTCAAATCAAAAGATTAGAAAGAATCAGCACAACACAGTACAGAAGCACAGTACACCGAGGCAGACACACTTGGCTTGACGGCTCACTTCAGTTCAGTACAAACAAAAGAATTTTGGATTGGATTTGAATTGGGATTATTTGCTGAGAAGAAATCTTTTGCAGAACATAATTCTATCACAATACACATGCTTTCATGGTAAAAAAAAAAAGCAGTCATCATATTTTCATAAAACACTTCCAAGATACACTGGTTAAAAAAGAAAAAAAGTATCTATTTATTTATTTTAACATCTTTCATCTTTAGTTTAAAACATTCAGCACCAACACATTTTGACTCTAAGACCTTAACCAGAGTGCACAGGCAAAAACCCTGAAGGTTATAGAGAATATATGTCAGTATAGTGAGAATTATTTTTTCAATTCATATTTTACAGATGAACTGAGAGATGGCTAAAGAAGTTTGACTCCTGGTTGACTTTCATTAGAGATCTGTCACAGTGAGTAGAAGTACTCATAAAGTACTCAAGTAGATGTAAAGTAGTTAACACAATGTTTACTTGAGTAAAATTAAAGTGTGAAAGAGATGAAAATGTAAAGTGTTACTTTCGCTTTATTGGAGTTAAAAAATATATACTACTAGTACTAGTACTACTAATTTCACTACTATTACTACTAGCATGGTGGAAGAATGGTTACCACTCCTCACAGCGACGAGGTTGTGAGTTCAAAGTCTGCACGTCCTTCCTGTGTTACCGTGGGTAGTCCGCTTTCCTATAGGTTAATAGGTATAGGTATAGGTTAATGAATGACTGAGAGAGGGTTAGGGTTAGGGTTGAATGGCCATTGTCCAATGCCCAGAATTGCTTGGATAGGCTCCAGTCACCAAATGGGACTAAGTGGAAGAAAATGAATGAATATATATTACTTCTGCTACTGTAGTAACTAATGTTACCTGTATTCACTGTACAGTACAAGTATATAGTAATGGACAGAAAGTTTACAGATCACTTTTTTCAAGACTTTTCTGACTCATAATTTATCACCAAAATACCTATGGGATACTCTGCCCCTGCAGACACAAATAGATTTACACCTCCTCTTCCTCACAGACTTAATAAATAAAAATAGAAGTACTCCTATGTGTAATGTGTAACTGTCTAAACTCTGGATCAGTTTCTCTTGTTCTTATGGTGGTGTTTTGCTCCAGTGGGGGAGTGATGGATACTCCAGATGGAAGAAAATCTTATTTATACAATCTTTGTGCATTTGTCTTCATTCCCGGAAATGTGTTGGGCGATCACTCAGCTGTTATTGTCGCCGGGCTGCTTAGGGCAGGCTTGTGTGCTGGTGGATGGGTGGGTGGAGGAATGATGTATCCTGCCACCTCTGCTGCCCTCGCTCATCGGCACAGCACAATCAAGCAGATGAGAGTCAGCGTGGTGCTCCCGGTCCCAGCAGGACACACTCCCTTTGATTCCTCTGTAAACACGAATACAGATGGCCACTATGCCAAACAAAGCCTCCTCTGTCACTATTCTTACTTTGTTTTATCTCCACTTCGATCCCAAAAATGGATTAAAAATTCAGCCCGAGATGGATAATGGAGACAAATGTCAACATGATCAGTCAATATAAAACACAGCAATAATCCTCGGCTCTGTGCACTCATATTTGTGACACTGAGTGAGAAATATCAAAGTGTAAGAAGTGAGTGCTTGTCGTTGTGTTGCTGAGCAGAAGTGGTGGTCTGTCGGGACAAGAGCAGTCAAAAGATGTTAGAAAAGCCCAGGCGAACATGCTCTTGCTGCACTAACATGGATTATAGATCAACACAACTCATCTTAGCTCGCATCACACGGAACACCAGCAATGACCGGCCTGCAACTGTTCGGGTAACTTCTCATGACAAGACCTCAAAGGGCTTCAAAAGAGCATTGGTTTTAAGTACTAGAGTCAGCCTGGAGGATGTTTTAATTTCTGTGCTTACCTGAATTGTCTTGGCTTTAATGTGCTTTTTAAAATGCTGATTTTATATATATATATGTATTTTTTTTTTCTTTGTAGAGACAAGCATCTGGAGCGATGACTGGAAACAGCAAACCATCTGCTGGACAAGGTAACACTGATGCTCACTGGGAAAGAACAGCCGTACAAGAAGAGATATGAGGCACAGCGCTAGTTTTGGAAGCTTTAAAGTACAACCTTGAGATGATGTGAGGGGTCACCATGTCGATATTTTCTAAAGAATACTCCTCCAAAAATCTTATTTTTAGGCAATCAAATGTCAATCTATTCATAGATATATTGTTGTATCACACCTCAGGTACATGTACAATGTTTTTTTAAATATCTGCTCAAGAAATATTACAGCCCAGTATTTACAGCCAACACAAAGGTTTCACTGACAATTTACAGAAACTCTACTTTTTCAAACTGGGCCACAGCATTGTCTGCATAATAATGTAATTGAAATCCTTTGAGTTCTAAATGGTAAAATTTTAATTGCTGCATAATCTACAAATGGCGTGTTAAGTGAAGAACAAGAGCTTGAAGACAGCTCAGTGAATTGGTTTTGTTGCTGACTTTAGCTCAGGTGAGATGAATGTGAAAGACTCTGACATCCCGTGTTTGGCCTGCAGAACTAACAGATGCTTATATAAAACCTCAGATCTTTCTTACATGAATATGCATTTAGTATGCAACTCCTGTTTTTATGGCAGCAGGCTGAACGATACAATACACAGAGGAATGGTGAACGTAATCTCTCACTCCTCAAAGTGAACCCTCACATCTCACTACAGACACAGCAGGTTAATGGCAGCTGCATAGACCATGGGGCGCTCAAAGTAGCCTGTACCCCTCACTTTGGGGCTACTGATAACGCCATGGCCCTGTCTTCAAAGGAATTTCTGTCCTGACACTGGATATGACAGAGTATGCCTTGCCCTGTACGTGTCCTGTAGGAAACATCTTCATCTTCTTCTATCAGGGAGGGATTTGTGGCAGGCTAGTTGAATTTGATAGAGTGTGAATTGCATTCCCTTGACATTTGCCTGATTTTGCACTCACTTCCATTGGTTTAAATTCATGAGAGTTACACGGTGCTGAACACAGACAGTGGAATTATTCACTAGTGCGGCATCTAACAAAAGTAAAGTTACAGCTCTCAGACTTTCAACTAAATGTGCACTCTCTTCTAAAGTAAATCACAAAACAGCTACAAGTTATAGAGGGAAATATTTGGGAATGTGCTTTGGCTTTTATGTACAAGCCCTGCTGTCATCCATTTAACCAAATTGTTATTGTTATTAAAAACTGTTATGTTGTTTTTCATTTGCCTTTTTAAAGACACACATGATCAGTTAATGGTTAAAACTATTTGATGTAAATGTACACAAATTCTCTTAATGCATCTTGTTTCTAAAATAGTCTGTACAATTACAGAGTTTTGTGGAGACTGGGTTATTGTGGGTTCACCAAAGTTGCTGAGGTGTCGTCAATCATCGTCTCTATTCTCTTAGGCTGCCTCAAATCTCACAGGAAGCCATTTGAGCATGACCTTTCACAAACCTCTTCTGACATCTATAATGGCGATGTGATATATTCACGCCACGGCACATTCGTTAACGTGTGATGCGGTGGACTTATAATAAAGTTCCTTAGATAAAGCATGTGTGCTGTAAAGGCCACCAACCTGTGCCACTGTCGAGAACAGAACTGCTTTGGGTGGCTTTTGCAATCCTGTGGATGTGTTTTTTTTAAATTGTCAATTGTTTCATTCAAGGGATTCAAGGACAACAAAAGGTCGCGGCTAAACGTAAGTAGGTCATTTGGAAAAAACACTGTATCTGCTTGAGCACACTGCAGGTCAGCACTGTCGCACACTGAGCACTGCGCAGCATGACAACAACTGCACCTCTGCAAAAAATAAAAAAGACTGACCTTTTGCTTTCAGTGACTTAATATACTGTGACATTTCCATTTAATTCTCTAAAAATTCAAGCCGCAGCCAATAAAGATGTACATTTTAACTGTTTGAGCACGGCCACAGTTCCACTGTTTTAGGTTCCCACTGTTTTTAAACAATTTTAGGCACAGCATATATTTTTGAAATAGCAGACATGTTCTCTGTCAGAGTGTGGAGCGGTCCGCTTGTTAGTGCGGCTTGTCGATACGTGAGCTTCTGCACTGTCCTTTGATTTAATGCCAGACTTCAGATGTGGCATTTATGTCTGATGAATGAGGTCTCTGCCTTAACACTGCAGCCCACATAAGCCGTGTTTCCACCGAGCAGCCTGCTTCAGTTCAGTTTATTACACATGTGGATTATAATAGGTTGGGTACCACCAGCTCATAACTTCATACTTTTTGGAAACCTACTGTTGCATTAGCAAATCACTGGTTTAGTATCTGGGTATTGTTAGAACACACTCTATTCTATTCTAAGACAAACCAAAAGTACTCCTGTAAATTTTCCCTGAAGCAGTTTTTGAGACATCTATTGAATTTTTGTGTTTTGATTTTCTTGTGTTAAATTAATAGTTCATATCAATAGGTTCCTAGTTCATAGGGCGCATTTCCGACATTAGCCCATGGTATGGGTCAGGTCGGTGGAGGTAAATACAGCTTATTAATGAATGTTCTATTTCAATAAAACATTCACAACTTCAGAAAGGCTGGAATACACCGGAAATAACATTATTTATTGCAGTTGTGCCATTATATCCTAGTATCAATTTCATTCTGTATTTTACTTAACACTACTACATTTGAAAATGTTGCATCAAATATGATTTATTCCAATGCAGTTTGAATGGCACTTTTATGACTGTTTACACATCCTGCATGCCACTATTCTGCACAAACCAACAGCAGATTGTACCATACTAACCCCTATACCACTCAATACAAAAAACATGACTTGTCCTCTGTGTTCAGACGAGAAGAAGACCAACCTGCCCGAGGACTTCGACATCGACATGGAGGACCCGGAGACAGCGAAGGCAGCTGTGGCCATCCAGTCTCAGTTCAGGAAGTACCAGAAAAAGAAGCAGGACGTGAAGTCGTAAAGCTGCCGCCCATTTCTGATCTACCTCCACCTGAAGTGGGCGTGGTCTTGCATGTTGAGTACAGAGCACTGTCATGAACTCAGAGGGGGCTGGGGTGGGGTCCTTTACAGTGGGTGGGCCGGTAATATATTTGTGTGTGTGTAATTCCAAACTATATATATGAGATGATGCATTACCAATCTTTGAGTGTATGTATTTGAATCTTTCCTATTTTTTTGCTATTTGACTCGTAATACCGTTCCATCGCAGTAGCTCATAATAGCTTTCACATTCTGTGTAATACGCCCATGGAGACACCTGTAGTTGTGGGTAAAGAGGAATATAAAGCCACATCATTTTAATATAGGTGTGTTCACGATTTATATAAATAAGTCCATGCTATTAGTAAGGCTTTCACACTGTATGCTCTTATTCGGGTCCTCATGCATCACATGCTGTTATTCAATGATATAAACTAATTCCAGTAGTCATCTCGCTCCTTACTGTTTTAATGTGTTGGTGGATGCCATTGTTTTGTTGGTCACATGTGTCCTGTACAAGTATATGAATGCATGCCAGCTTGCATACACAGACACAATATGCACAAACATAATATACATACAATAAAATCAATAAAGATATGTAGAATTGTGTCTCTTTTGCGTCACTGAGTTTTTAAACTAAACCACTGCTGCAGCTGTATCAGATCTGAGATGCCATAACCCCAGAACCTAGGACAAGCATTCCCATGTGGTTGTCTGTAGTGCTGCACTGAGGAGCATGCATCCTTTAAAAATAGTTTATTACTCTACATTTCTCAAATTCATTCCCCTCACCAGCAACTGACAGCTTCATATTTCTCTGACTAATCACAGTGAAGGATCCAGTCCAGCACCGGGCGACTTATTTATGACAGCAGTTATTAAGCAGCGACGTATGGAGCAGAGGAAATCTTACACTGCACTTCATCAGCAGAGGACTTGGGAAGAAGTGGCAAATACAGCTGTCACGTCTGGAAACATGGTGTGTCTCTGATGCACTGGCAGACAGGACATAGGACTGCAGTAGTTTGAGAAAAAAGTGAAAAATAAAAATGTTTAGTGTTGTACAACTTATTAATCTTGAGAGGTTTGGCACAGCCCGCACACATTTATTTTTATTTTATCAGCACAGGTCCATATATTAATAAAATGTCTATGTTTAGTGCACAGTCTGTTAAATAGTCTCTAGATGCTGGCTTAGCACAAACCTTTTTATTTTCATGCACTGTGGGTTAAGAACATCACTATTGTGCAGAAAACACATTTCTATTTTTACATTAATAAAAATTAATGATATATTTATATGCTATTGCACGTCAAAAGACCTTATTAAAAACCTTTATATTAAATAATATTGTGTGATTTCACTCACACTTCACAATGATCCTTAACAATATGACTTCCCTATTATATGTTTATAAATGTATTAGCCCAAACAGGATCCATGGCCCTCTAGAATAAATGAACTTGCTTAGACACAATAATATGAACAATAATAATATGAACAGTACTTGATTATTTCATGGAGCAATGCTGTAATAGTAATCAAACCTGATTTGGTTATATCAACAAAAATATAGCATTAAATGGCTTAATTTTTTGTTTTGTGTGTATTTGAAAGTTCTGTAAGGACTCACTCTGTTTGGGAAACACTGTTATGAACAACCGATTACACTTGTGTCAGACTGTATAGACCTTCCTCCACTGTAGGTCATCACCAGACAAAAATGGATGTAGGCCTCTAAACCCATTCGATATGCAAAAGGCAGTCTGTGTGTTATGACGCTTGTTGACAATTTATATTTTACTGCCACAGTAGGTAGGATTTACATTTTATTACATATTTTAATTGCTTGAAAAGTTTCTCTGGTAAAATCTGCCCAGTGACTGCACACGTATGTCACAGTGCTTTACAACACCGCCCCCTGCTGGAGATGAAGCCGCAGCAGAGGAGCCCAGTGCAGACAGCGCTGATGGTGGAACCTGTGGAGGACAAGTAGACGAGGGTCTGCACACATCAGTCACTCATGTCAAACCTGCACAAGACACTTTGGGGAACAGCCATTTTATTAATCAAATTTTGAACTTTGTGTTAGTTTCTCTTTATTCCAGTGCCACCATGGTGAACACCCATGTTAAAAATAAAATGTGACATTATTTTTTGTTAAAATGTATAATCATAATGAAGACATTAATCATAAAACTAATCATAGAAACGGACAAAATGACCTCACAGCATTTTGGATCAAACTCCCTTCGGCGAACGCAAATCAACAGAGAGAACAGAAGTCGGCCCAGGGTAGACAGAAACAAAAACATCTCTTTACGTATATCCACATTTTTAGATATTTCCCATAGACATTAGGTTTGGTTTGAAGGGGGGATTCTGTTGGATTGTCTCACGTTATTTTCCCTGTAGAGGAGCATTACTGCAATGCAGCAACAGTAAATCTACTGAGGAGAGTGAGAGCCTCAAGGGCTCTACCTAGTGCACTAAGAGTAGGGGTCGACTGAATCTGAACACACTGTCGGGATGTTTGTGAAGTGCAAACCATTACTTCTTCTAAAGCCTCCCTGTTCTAACTAACATCATTTACCGCTGACACACACGCAGCAGTAAACTACACCTGAATACATAGCAGAGTGTGTCCCGCCCTGTAGAATACTCACAACATACTTATTCTTCATTACAGTACAGTATAGAGCAATATTTCATAGACTTTTCATAACTTTTTTTTCATATTGCACCATCGGAGAATGGGACACAGAGAAATATCAACAGAGACTCCATTTCCTAATTAAAACGAGATATGTGCAAACATGACTAAGGACTTTATTAACCAAATCAATTCTTCCCTGTAATATCCACAAATAAAAGTGATTTCTCTTTTTATATATATATTTATAGTAATAAGAATAATAAATCTTCACATTGGATCATTTCATAGTGTGACAAAATGCTCGACTGGACTGTCCAGCCGCGGTCGTAATTCTCATTGTCTTTTTAATTGGTCAGTCCCCATGCATCCATAGGAAATAGATTTTTTTTTCTTCAAAAAAGTAACAATTTGAGAGCAGCTGAAAAGTTTGGACTGGTGTCAATTGCTTTTGTTCCAAGATTTCTCCCGAGTTTCATTCAGTGTTTCTGAAGGAAATTCCATAGGAAAAACATGACTCCAAATGGTCATCTTCTACTCCCGAAAAACAAAAACATGTCCGGGGTCTTATGAAAACATTGTAGCAGTGGTGATCATTTGGTAATCAAGAATTAATGATCATAAAGAGCTGACAACTAACAAGTAATAATCACTGATTAATTATAAAGAATGAACAAGAATCAAGAATAAATAATGCTCCCTCATTACTTAATTAGTTTGGCAAAGCTCCGTCTGGAGTTGTCACTGATAAGTAAAAGAAACAAACCAAGAAAAATAATAAAGAAATTCAAAAGAGAGATAAACAAAAGCTCTAAAATAAATAAAAGGAGATTAGTAAAAGTGAGGCCACCCTGCAGGGGGCGCCGTATATACAGAACTGCGTGGTGAGTCAGTTTACTGCACTTGAGTGTTAAGTTCAGTGTTAGTGAGTCCAGTCCCAGTGCCCCTGCTGTTATACCAGCGTGTAGGACTTTGCGTAGGGGTTGCTGTTCTGTTTGACGTGTCCTCGTGAGTCCAGTAGAGACTCCTGGGACGTGCTGAGCTTGGCGGCCTGAGCCAGCTCCGAGCCCTCTCTGTGGGGCAGTGTGGCCGCAGAGCCTGGCTGCCACTGGGCCGCTGGGTCCCTGCTGGGCTGAGGGGCCTCTGTGGGTGTAGGGGGCGCCATGCGGGACGGCCGCTTCAGAGAGCGGCTCTTCTGTGGTTCCAGACACGCCTGGCCCATGGCCGCCCGCTCCCCACTGCCTGTCCCTCTGGATGAGCCTGAGCAGGACATGCCTCGGTTTAACAGGAAGTCCATGCGCAGGTACGGAGGAAGGTGAACCAGCTCGCCCCCTGCATGACACACACAAAGTACAATTAACAACACAATAGGAGATAGAAAAACATTTAATGAAAATGTTTTTAGACTTCTATCAGTCAGAGAGAGAAAAGCCTTTCCATTTTGGCAAACTACCACTCGTCTCCGAACCATTGGACTTCTGTGTGGGTTCATGGAGCAAAGAAGTCATTGTTTTTTAATTGGAGGTGAACTACTGATGTCAGTCGACTGGCCCTTCTTTTTGGGGCAATGTACGGGGTAGCAGCTGTTTAGTTTACAGGTCATTGTATTCCTGATTACTCTGGACTGCATTAACCACATTGATCTGTTTGTAGTTAGACAATTTCTCTTCGGGGTAAACCAGTGAATTGCCTGGTTTGCACAATACTGGGGACAATTACTTTTTGTCTTTATGTAAAAAAAGAAAAATGTACGCATCAACTTCTGTGTTAAGTCTAATGTTGTATAAGAACCATACTCACTGTTTAGCTGGAAACAGAGAAAATATTGCAAACAGGCAAAGGTGCTATTATTAACTACAGTCATAAAGCAACACATTCCTGGACACAAAGTGAGGATTGGGCACTAATTGCATAAATTAGAAGTTAATGTTTAGTGCCCAGTGTTAGCATTATAATGAGTGGGGAGATAAGACTAGGTTAGCACTGTGAGCGCGCCTCACCCGGTCTGTGGGCTTTGGGCACAGCCATGTTCATGACGCGGCTCACGTCTTGAGGCTTGGGTGGCGAGGCGGTGAAGCGGCAGATGCCCGACTCGGAGGGCGTGCTGGACGTTAGACTATCTGTGTAGTCATTGGTGCCTGCGGTCATCTGCTCTGACGATGTGTCCGAGATGAAGCACTCTGTGATCGTGAACTTGGCGTGGCGCAGCTGCTCCTCCATCTTGGCATGCTCATAAGCTCTGGCCAGCTCCTCGTATGTGGAGGACGCGCTCTCTGTTGACACCATGCTGCTCCTTGCGCGGTCTGGACATGGTGTCAGTTAGTAGCATGTTAGTAGCGTTTAGGTTAGGACACTGAGTTGTTACAAGTGTTAAGTTTGTAAAGATGGTTTTAGGAGAAACCCTGTGCATTTTACCTGTGTCCTGAGATGGGCTGACGCTGTAGCTGTCACTCTCTTTGTCCACAGAGCCGGCTACTCGAGGGGTGGGGAGCCTCCAGTCTGTGCTGAGAGTGTGAGAGGAGACAGGGGGGTGTGGCCGGTTCAGGGTCCACTGGCTGGCATAGCGGTTTCGAGCTGCAGGCCCAGCTTTGGCCGTGCGGCGGGCAGTGGGGTCTGAAAGCACAGAAACACAACTTTAAAAAAGGTGACCAAACCTTTTTTTATGAGGAGATACTAGGTTATCTAATAACAGTTTAACACATTTTTTTATATATGAACAATTGCTGATATTTTATTTGTTTACTATTTAATAATCAATAGGTTTTTTTTTATCTACAGTGAGGGCAATAGTAAATGCATCTGTAATAAGATAAGACTTTACTGATCCAACAGATGGGTAATTTACTGCTCTACTCTAATTTATTGTACAGCAGCTCCTAGAAACAGGTAAACGGCAAAAAGTTAAAGAAAAATGCCCTGTTGAGAAAGTCATACATGCAACTAAAAAAAACAAGTAAAAGCACAGTGAAAGAAATGTGCAACAAAGTAAAGCAGCAACAGAAGCTGAAAAAAGAACAAACACAAGCCTTACTCAAAGTTTTATATACAGTATCGTTCAAAATAATAGCAGTACAATGTGACTAACCAGAATAATCCAGGTTTTTAGCATTTTTTTATTGCTAAGTGGCAAACAAGTTACCAGTAGGTGCAGTAGATTCTCAGAAAACAAACCAAACCCAGCATTCATAATATGCACGCTCTTAAGGCTGTGCAATTGGGCAATAAGTTGAAAGGGGTGTGTTTAAAAAAATAGCAGTGTCTTTGTTGACTGTACAAACTCAAAACTGTTTTGTACAAACGTTTTTTTTTTCTAGGATTTAGCAATCCTCTGAATCACTAAACTAATATTAAAACTGCTTTACACCTGTGTGGCACCTCTCAGCTGTTATTCCACTCCATGATTCTTTCACAACATTCCACAATTCATTTACATTTCTTGGTTTTGCTTCAGAAACAGCTTCTCGATTGGATTAAGGTCCGGGGATTGGGCTGGCAACTCCATAACATACATAACATAACTTTGTTGGTTTGGAACCAAGACGTTGCTTGTTTACTAGTGTATTTGGGGTCATTGTCTTGTTGAAAGGCAACATAACCTCTTCAAGTATTTTGAGAAATACAAACTGATCCACGATCCCTGGTATGTGATAAATAGGCCCAACACCATAGTAGGAGAAACATACCCATATAATTTCTTCCACGCCTCTCTGGTTTTGCTCTCCATTTTAAGGCATTGGAGATCGTTTTAGCTGAACAGCCTATAATCTTTTGCACCTCTTTATAGGTTTTCCCCTCTTCAATCAACTTTTTAATCAAAGTACTTGCTTAATACAAAGTTTTCTAAACAATGTCTTAAACAACCCATTTTCCTCAGGCTTTTAAATTCAAAATTGATGACCTCAGTGATTGAATGCTACACTGCTATTTTTTTTAACACACCCCTTTCAACTAATTGCCCAATTGCACATCCTTAAGAGCGTGCATATCATGAATGCTGGGTCTTGTTTGTTTTCTGACAATCTACTGCACCTACTGGTAACTTGTTAGCCACTTAGCAATAAAAATATACTAAAAACCTGGATTCTTCTGGTTAGTCACATTTTACTGCTAATATTTTAAACAATATTGTATGTACAAATTAAAAAAGTAAAAAAAGAGTCCGTACTGGACTTACTGGTTCCTGGTCTGGCATCGGAAACATCAACCAGTGGACCTGTGGCCTGGGACAGAGACTGGTAGTGGACTGTGTGTGTGACTGTGGATGACTTCTGTTTCTGGGTTTCCCCAAAGTCATTATCAGTCAGTAACACAGTGGACCGGTCATCTGCGGGACAACAGACAAATGCAAACTCAGGACTACTCTTCGGTACATTAAACAGCAAAAAGGTTTGTTTGCAGTCCAAAATTTGGATTCACCTACCCACAGTCTCCATCGTGTCTCTCTCCTCAATCAAAAGCTGGGCTCTGGGGATGTCAATGTGCATTCGTAGAGTCTGCTGCTGTTTGTTTACAGGTTCTGCTGGCCGTGTGTTTTTACTAAGAACAGGAGAACACACAAACAATGCTTAAAAACATTTATATTCAGATAATACTATTTTTTACAGCAATAAAACAGAAGATACTTACCTCATCAGCATTTCAGCCAAACTTTTTGCATCTAAAAACAAAACAAACAAAAGAGGAACTGTTAGGAACCGTTCATATTAAAATTAAAGCTCCTGTAGGTGGCCGGTACGATTTTACCTCTGAGCCTCTTAAGCCTCTGCTCTCTCCTCCTCCTTCTCAGCACCAGCAGTCCTATGAAGATCACCACAATGCCCACTAGCACGCAGGAAATGGTCACCATCATCTTCATACCGTCACCGCCCCCAGGGTGGTCCTCGCTCACGTTGGGCGCTTTCACCAGAGGAGCAATGGTACCTGCACATGGATCACACTTATGAAGGAATATACTTTTCCAGAGTTCACCTTTAACAATAAAATATTTCACACAATAAAGCTCAATCTCTGGCCACATTCAGTCTGTATAGGGCTGCACTGCACAATAGTAATGGTTTTGAATAATACATCTATTTTTTCTGTTAACATAGGTGTTAAGAGCTGAACTCCGCTGATAGAGGGTAAAAAAACACAGGTACACAATTGTAAAGCTTTCTGTGTGAGCTCACATTTTTTATTTTACCCTGCAGTGATTTAATAAAGTTGATGTTATCTCATAACTTGTTTCATTCAAACATGTTTAAAGTTTAGAAGACAGTCCATTATGTGATTGTTGCTGTTCACTACATTTTATGATGCATTGTGAGAAACATAACTGTTTCTATTATTCATTATTTGGTGTTTTTCCTCTACAGGTGGGAGGGTTGGTTAGTGAATTAAGGAGGAAGGTGCTCAGTTGTATTATTATTGGGGGAGCCTGTCCAAGTGTCTGCTCTGAAGCTTTTGTAGCAATAAAATAAATTGTGTATGACAAAAAGAAAAGCTTCTACAATTTTAAAAGCAGTGCAAATGTGATTCAGAAAGCACCAGTGGAGGGCTAGACTTGTGGTAATGCTACTGACAGCCTGTTTTTTCTCAGGCTTTATTGCAGCTTATAGTGTCAGTGTTCACAGTATAATACCTCAGGAGAAGATGGTGAATCATACAGGCGCACCAGTTCAGACTAGCCCTGACAGGTATTTTAGTTTCTTGGATAGAAGCAGTAGTGGCTTAAACTTACTGCCGTCATAGCTGAGCGTGGCAAACTTGACTCTCTTTTCCGCGTAGCCGGCGCTGTTGGAGACCTTCATCTGCAGCTCGTACCACGTGGCCTCCTGCAGGTCGTACAGGATGTAGCTCTTGGTGAGGGACGTGCGTTGTGCTGTGGTCCACGTGGGGGCGTCCACAGCGCGGTACTCCAGTGTGAAGGATGTGATTGGACAGCCGCCATTGTTCCAGCCGTTTAGGTTGAGCTTTACCCGAGTGGCATTGATGCTGGTGAACAACTCCTGTTCTTTGGAGTACTGAGGTTCTGCGAGACACACGCAACAGCAAAAAATATTTTGAGAGCAATGCAGAGGAAATTTGTTTACAATTTTTAAGCATGTACAAAATTTTGTACAGTACTAAATAACACATTTAACAAGTTTAATACTCACATTAAGTCATAAACACTATTCAGTTCAACAAATAATATGTTGTCCTTATTAGAAATTAAAAAACCTTTATATATTGTAGCATATTATTCTATTAATGGCTATGTGTGTAGTATTTAGTTTTAGATTAGTATTGGCAAAATGTAACTTTTATTACTACTAGTATGTGACCAATGCTGAAAGCTCTATTTTCAGCAATTGTCAAAGACAAGACTAAGTTAAAACAAGTTTTAAGAGACTGAGACCTTAAAAAAGCGATATTAAGACCGGTCTCCAAACTAATACCTACCAATTCTAATGCTATTTGGGTAAAAAAGTGTGGCTATTATATTGTTAATACCACATAAAGTATAAACCATCAGTCTTTTCAAGTACCTTTCCCATGGGTCTTTGCCTCTATGATCTCACTGATGCGTCCTGGCCCCACTGCATTCTGGGCCGTGAGTGTGAACTTGTACCAGGTGCCACATTTAAGGTTTTCCAGTCGATAAGCGCGTTCACTGGGACTGATGGCAAAGTTCCCCCACTGCTCACTGTTATCCTCAGAGTACTGCAGTATGTAGCCTTAAGAAAAGTGCACAAAGAGGGGAATGATGAGCACATTAAAAAAAAAGGGAAAAATAAAACCACATAGTGTAGTGAGTCTGACCTCTGATAGAGCTGCCTCCGTTGTCTCCTGGGATCCAGGAGAGGGTTATGGAAGTGGTGGTTGTCTTGGTGACCGTGAGCCGAGGCTGGTCAGGAGGAACTGCGAGAAAAAGACGCATTGTTATTGTTAAAGACGATTGTTATGTAATGTTTTCTTCTTCTAGTACGGTTCTTTTTGAACACATGAGCTTGGACTGGATACAATAAACAAGTTAAATTTTTTTATTTTTTTTACCTTGAACTTGCAAGTTGAGGACAATCTTGTCAGACCCAAAGCTGTTACTGGCCACACAAGTGTAGTTCCCAGAATCCTCTGCTTTGATTGTGCGGATGACAAGGCTGCCATTGTTGTGGACGCTACGGCGACTGTCAATCGCAACAGGGGCAGGGGTTGCATTGCTAAAATACAACACAATGCATTATATTTTAATCTCTAACAACAGCTCTATAGGCATTATTCTAGCTACTGAAATTCTACAAGTACATACATCTCTTTCAGCCACTTGATGGTTGGTGAGGATCGCCAACAGCCTTACAAGGCAACACAATATCCCGCATCCAGGGTGTCGTGACTGTCCTGTTGAAGGTCAGAATCCGAGCAGGCGCTGCAAATTTACAGAAAACAGTGATTATTTTTCAATTTGATGGAATCATAACAGGTAAAAAAATTTTCGAACTAATGTTTCCATTGTAACTGAGCCCGTGTCTCTCTGCATCCATCGGCTCTGTAAAGCAGGGTAGAGAAGACTTTAATCACATGGTCCTGGGACAGGATGTGGACGCCCTGATAGGAGGCCAGGGGCTCTATCAGCAAAGGCAATCAGCTTATCAGCTCTCAGCAAGAATGTAGAGCGCTGACAGGTCCAAACGTTTTGTTTATTTAGTGTGCGCTCCCGCACCTGTCTTCTCACAAGAAAATACTGGGGGACATGCTTTCACCCCACTGCATGGGTGAAGTCATCACTGCATGATGCGAAATGGAAAATACAGGAGCTCTATTTAGAATAAATTTATTAAAAAATAAAATCTATATAGCCCCACTTCTGCTAATAGCAAAAGTAAGCTTCTACAGTCCTATAGCGGGAAAATAACAATAAAACTACAAATCCACTACTTCAGATGTTCTTCAGTTCAGTTTGTGGCATATGCATTCTGAGTAAAAGGCACACCACATGGATTTCTTTGGCATAATGGCGAGACTTATATCAAGACTTAAATTATATTATTTCACAGTAATTTAAAGGTGTGATGCAAACATTTCAAATTATCCTCGCACAGTAGACCTTTTGAGGTCAAATGGCAGTTTAAAGTTTTTTCTGGTTATCACGGGTTAGACAGCACTAAAAAAGGATGGGGTGGGTGAGGCTTGTTAACCTACATTGCCTTAAAAATGCAAAGTGCTACATACCCTCAGCCATTGGCTTGACTGTGATGATCTCACTGGCATTTCCACGTCCTGCCGCTGTGACCGCCACTACCCAGATACTATACTGACGGTTTCTGCTCAGGTTTGGGATGCGGTAGAAAAAAACATCTGGGGCCGCTTCAAACTCACTGCTCACCTGAGGAGAAAAGGAAGGAAGCTATTGAGTGATAAGCTCTAACCAAAAAAATGATCTTTCCATATATTGACTTGATATACATTTGGGTTTACCGTGGGGTGTGGGTTGGAGCAGAACACAGTGTATTTCCTGATGATGCCATTCACTTTGAGAGGTGGAAGCCAGGACACAAACACCACTGAGTTGGACGCAGCAGCTGCCTTTACTCCCGCTGGTGGACCAGGAACTACAAGAAGTAAAACAGCATTGAGATGATACATTTCTCAAATGATGCTAATATTATTGCTTTGGAGATGTTATGGTTCTGTAAAGAGTATTTAGTAGGATAACAGATATTGCCTGCTACATGTAAGACTTGCAGCTCTTAATAAAGATATTTAATACCCCAACATATTTTACTCACTGCTCTAAACCATTACATTGAACATTTAATAAAGAGCCGATACAGTATTATTTGAATGTCAGCTGGGAATGCACTCTTGTACACACCTTTTGGTTCTCAGTAACTGTCAAACTATCCACTATTTTGGTCTTCTGAATCTCATTTAACCCATCACTGTGTCTTCTAGGAGATACTACACAACTAGATACCACACAATTAAACCTCCCACAGAAGTACCATAACCCTCTCCTTATTTCTCTGGCTATTGCTAAGAAGATAATCTTCCAAAACTGGAAAAATAAAAAGACATATATTATCACCCATTGGACCAACTCTAAGTATCATAGTAATAATCACTTGCACAACCTCAAATACCTCTCAGGCCTCTCAACGTTTACCCTTAGAAATATTATCATTCATTATTAAATTATTGCTTTGATTTACTTTGTATTACCAAAATTTTTAGTTTTTCTCTCTCTATTTCTCTTCTTCTTAAGCACTATATATAAATAATATAAATAAATAAAGAGCTGATATAATGTGTTTCCTTAGGGCTATATAATAAGCACTCAATGACGACATCTGCAACAACCTCCTCCGGGCCAATACAATGTGAGAACAGGCCTACTACTTTAACGCCAGAAGCATGGCTGTAATGTAGTGTTGTCACGATACTGGAATTTCTAACTTCGATACGATACCTTCAAAAATATCGATATTCGATACTATTTTCGATACCAAATGGAAAACAACTGTCACAATATTATTATTTTTTATTTAAAGATAAATATAACATGTCTAGATAAAACATGACAATGAGGTATATTTTACATTAACACAAATGTCTTGAGGTAGTGCAGGGGTCTTCAATTAAAATCAGCCGAGGTCCGCTTGGACCTTAGTTAACTTTCCTCACCGTGAGGGGTCCGGACATTTTTAATAAAATGATATGTGTTTGAATATAATTCTCTAAAGTAAAGTCTCATTTATTCCACACCTACAGCCTCTTTAACAAAATGGAGATGAATGTAGATAATCCACTGTTTTCTGTATTTTGTCCTTTGTTTCCATGAGGAGGATGTTTGAGTGTTTAGCTTTCACCAAACACAGCTCACAGACAAAAGGAAAAAACTACAAAATCAAAAGAGGCTAAAGCTCAAGGCCTGGTGGTTTATTGACAACAGCCTGGAATCCTGCATATAATGCCTAATACTCCTTTATACATGTGTGAGAACATTTTAAATACAAAATCATCTATTCAAGCCAAAACATATTTGTTAAACAAATATGACAAAGATGCCTGTCATAATTAATCTCTTTCTATTGTCATTCCTCTGAAAACAACAGGAACAAGGGAAAATGCACTGAGCATTTCTTTAGCATTAGCTGTTGCCAATAATGAACTGTTATTGTTTAATTTGCAGGTTCATCTTAAAACATTTTCAGAATTTAGAATAGAAAGATTTATTTCCTGTATTTTTCCCGTGTGGGGTAACATTTTAATAAAAATGCTTATGATTAGTTCTGTAGCAGGATTTAGGATTCACGCAGAAACTGACACAACTTAAGGAAGACTTAACCTGTGTCACTTATCTCCAAACCCTCCTTTCACACCTTTTCTGTTTTTAATCACCCAAATAAACACATGTTAGGTTCAAATGAACGTAAATAGCTGAGCTAATTACTCATGTTGATTGTAAATGAGGTCAAATATGCGACAAACAAGTCAATACTTAACCTATGACAGAATAAAGAAGTTGACAAACAAATGTACAACTCACCACATTAGACGTCCTCACTTCCCTCTGAGCTAGAGTCTTTTTAATCCTGACATGAAAACTGTCCAGTCCTGGTTCAGTTCTGAATTCATTCTCTGATTATCAAAGCAGTCGGGACTAGAGGATAAAGGGCTGTTCTTCAGCTTTGACACTGACACGGAGCTGAGGAGCTGAATAAACTAAAATAAACGCTCTCTCGCCCATAACGCCAGTGAATCTTTATTATGTTTTGCCAAGGCTCAACTTTTAAATTTTAGTTGTTTCTAACGCATTATCAGGCTACGCTAAACATGTTGAAATTTCCCGCTGCTCTGTCCGTAACCATAGTAACCTGAGACCCGCGCGTGAGACGTAGCCGTCCTAGAAGTGCCGGTTCAAAAATATGTTTTACACAATGCGCTTGTATTTATGAATAATGTCTTGCGGTCCAGATCGCGGTCCGCCTTTTGAAGACCGCTGATGTAGTGCACTTGTTCAAAGGCCTCTCAGATTGTCATACATTCAGAAACCAATAGTACAAGTAATAAAAAAAAAAAAAAAAATCGGTATCGATACTCGGTATCGATACTTCGGGAAATGAGTATCGTATCGTTTGAGATATTTCAGTATCGATATTTATCGAAATATCGATATTTTTGACAACACTACTGTAATGTTCTCACCGTCCTCTTTAGTGCGGGTGTAAATCTGTTCGCTCCGGACACCATCTCCTGCTCGAGTGAAGGCTAACACCTGGATGCTGTAGTTGGTGTACTTCTCCAATCCATCTAGCTCCAGGGAAGGCTTAGATGTTGTCACGTTCCTGATCTCTCCGAGCTCTGTTGGAGAGAAAAGAGTGTTTTAAATAAGCCTTAGCAAGACCATGACAAGACCCAGACCAGAGTAGTGACACCAAGAGATGCCCTGCCTTATAGAGACAAGACTCTATCATAATCTTGAACACTGCATGATACCTGGGAAGAGTAGCCCATTCAAACACTACAAGTCCAGTGTTACGATAAGAAAAAAGGGGGTGGTTATCTGTGATTAGTGTTCATTGGCACAGACTGTTACTAAGCAAACTAGTCTTGGCTGTCAGCTTTTATGCTCTAAAAGACAGACCAACATGAAGTGAAAGAGCAGAGGTCAAAGGTAATGGTGCTGTCACAACCAATCCTGATGACAGAAACCCTGCATGTGACAATAGTAAGGCTGGCAGTTGGATACCACCTGTTACAGCATTTTGCACTACAATTATCTTTTTAGATATTAATGTCAGTTATATATACTTTTTACAACATGTAATTCCCAGAAATAAGTGATCTGTCTGTTTTAGCAATCCACTATGTGTTGTTTTTGTCATTATTATATCAGTGTGGCATCTGTCTGTTCCAAGGTTCACATTTTTATCGCTTCATTTACAGATTATTTGATATGAGTGTACCTCCATCCGGCAGGTTGGCCCAGTAGATGACCCTGAAACCCAACAGGTTGCCGTTCAGAGCATCTTTTGGAGGGGTCAGCCAGGACAGAGAGATGACCTCTGGGGATGTGGCGAGAGCCTGAACATTCTCTGGAGGACGGCTGGGCACTGATGTGAAACATAACAAGACAGACAAATATGAGGGCACTGTCAGTGATTAGAAATGTCAGTACATGTTGGTCTCCACAAGGCGGCAATATAACCTCACATTTTGCATTCCTTTTAGACCACGCTCATAGCTGTAACTGTCTTAATGAGAAATGAATTAAATTTGATCCACTGTCCTCAGTTTCATTTTTAACCAAATTATATTGTATTTTATATATATAGTATATCCTGACCTCAGTATTATTGTTCAGATAAATATTTCTGACTCAACTATAAACAGAATAAACACATTTTTCCGTAATTTCGTTAGGGTTAGGGTTTTTACTTTTACTTCCGTACCTACTCACCTTAACACCTTCAACACAGACTTTTCAACATAAAGTATTCTATACAGTACACTCAGTCCTTACCGTCCTCCAGAGTTGTCGCTGCCACCTCTGTGGACGAAGGGCCTGTCCCGGCGCTGTTGCTGGCCTGCACCACAACCCCGTACTGAGTGAACTTCTTCAGATTGTCCAGCACCAGGCTTTCAGCGTTATCTCCTGTCGTCTCCACACTGATCACACTGAACTGGTAGTTTCCCCCAGAGCTGTACTCCCTGTAGCCCACCTGATAGCCCCTGATGGCGCCGTTCTGCAGGTGCTTCTTGGGAGGCTGAAGTTGAAAAGATGAGATTTAAAGGAGTGGTAGTTAGATTTTAAAACAGAAGCTAGAAAAACGGCTGAATTTAATTTGTCATCTTATATACTGTATCTTCCATGTTGATTTTTCCTGTTCTGATTCTGGTTGGGCTCACTTGATCACTTGTGTGCCATCTTACACCAGTTGATGCTTCAAAAATTGCAGACCTCTTTATCAAAGCCACAAGTACATTTATGAAATACTGTATATGAGATTTGGGGCTGAGGATATATTGTATATATACGGTCATTAGGTCTTGTAACTCGTGGTGTAAATGTATCGCTGCAGAACATTATCTCTTCCTCTCTGGACTACAACAGTTTAGGTTACATTTGACACAACATCATGAGGTACAAGGTTTGCAGTGCATTAGAAGAATGGAAAATATAGAGAACATATTGCACAAACTAGTTTAAATGAAAGCATTCAAACATAAAGACTGCACTAGACTGATTTTTTTTTCTTCTGTTCTTTCGTGTAAGTTTATCAGAGACACTGCTCATGTAGTTTATTTTTATATAGTGTGCAATCAGAAATCTCACCCTCCATGTGACCCGGATGCTCTGGGAGGAGAGGGCTTCCAGCTGAACGTCCTGAGGTGGACCGTCAGGAGCTAGGAATATATAAAGACATTTTATGAAAATGTAAAAATAATAATAACTTTATTTGTATACCACTTTTTAAAACAAGTTCTTTTCAAAGTTCCTTGCAGAATAAAAAGCAGAGGTAAAATTTAAAACAAAGGTAAATATCGAGTAACCTCCACAGGTGGGCCTTAAAGTGGTGATCTCTTCGTGTTGCCATGTGTCTGCTGAGAGAGCGAGGACTCGCTCTCTGTGGGGGGGCCGTGGCAACAGGGAGCCACGGGATGGGGGCTAATTTGCAGAAGGGGTCCGGCCTGTGTCTATTGACCACAGTGTGACATTTACTACGGAGGCCGCTAATTGAAAAGTTCTGCTTTTAGTGCAGGGTCAGCGTGTGTTCAATAATGCAAGAGAGCCAATGGAGCTGATGTCACCGGGCCGTTAATGAATTGACTCAGTCAGCCCTTTGCGTCCTTTTACTGCACGTGCTCCACTCATGTCTGCCTCGTTGTCTTACTTACACTGCAACTAATGACTACTGAGAGTTACTATTGCCACTGTATCATGTAAAATTGATGTTTGTGTTTACGTACATGTGTAATTCATGGACAAAAAATGTTGTTCTTATTCTTATTTGTTGTTCAATTAAAAACACTATGAAAGTTGTCTTTTTTACACTGCAGCCACTGTGTAAAAGAAAACATTGTGGAAATTAGTTTGTTGTATCAAAATGTTTTGCAGATTCAAGTTTTACAGTTCCTAGAGTTGTTTATGCATGTTGCTTAGTTATTTTAGATTTGTGTGGCATGTACTGTATACTATGTGACACGATAGACGGTAAGCGGCCGTCTATTTTGAGAAGGCTCAAATTTGTTCAGATTATTATGGCTTTATTCCTTTTCTGTGACACTCTCTTCACTAAGTAGTGCCTCATATTTTCACAGTTACATGTTTAGCTCACCTGCTTCGTCTGTGGTGATCGTAAGCTCATTGCTGGCCTCACTCTTGCCGATGAGGTTCTTTGCAAACATGCGGATGTTGTATGTGGAGGAGGGGTGCAGGTCGATGATGGTGGCCTGGTTGAGCTGAGGCGACACATCTTTGGTCTTCTGAGCCGTATCCCAGGAGGCTGTTCGTGGGGAGAGGGCGGGGTTTATTGGGGTTACTGGAGTCAGTATGGAGGTCATATCCAGCTCAGTGCATTAGGGCAGGATGTATGAGTTGAATTGCTGACACAATGCAAGCTCAAGGGGAAATATTTTTGAGGGTGCATTAGATTGTGTTTCTTTACCTGATTTGTTCTTGCTCTCAATATCAAAACCTGTGATTGGGCTGTTGCCATCAAAACCCATTGTCCAACGAAGTGCAATAGTTCTGTCCTTGACTTCCCTGATCTCCACCTCTGGAGGGTCTGGGGGCTCTACACGAAAAGAATTATACATGGTAAGAGGCATTGTAGACATTTTGGTAAGAGCACCATTACAGAAGTCAGAAGGAGGTCATCTGGTACATTATGGATATCTCAATTAACCTCACAATAGCTTTATTGCTTCTGAACGTATTTTGTCACATGTGTCTTGTATAAGATTTAAAACAAGCAATTTATCATTATTACTTCAGTTATGTACTCTATGTACTTTACTACTGCTCCTTGCCTCCAGTGTCTGTGGCACTGGTGTTTGAATGTGTGAGAATGTTTGGTGATGGTTGGAGAGTCAGTAGGGCCTCTGTCAGTCGGCCCCAGAGCAGCTGTGGCTACAGGTGTATCTTACCACCACCAGTGTGTGACTGTGGAGTGAATAAATGATGGATAAAGTGTTTTTGGGTATCTTAAAAAGCACTATATAAGTACTATGCATTATTATTATTATTACTATTATCTACATGCATCACTAGGAGTTATTGTGTTTACATTCATACCTTGCACAGTGAGCTGTATGATTCCTCTGTCTTCACCAAAAGAGTTAATAGCATGACAGGAGAAGAAGCCAGAGTCCTCTCTCACAGTGGGCATTATCTAAAAGGGAAAAAAGAACACTACTATCAATGCATTGAAATAAACAGTTTAAAAAAGGAAACTACTGTGTTCTGTTTGTATCTAGTATAATGGGATTCAACAAAACAAAAAATGTAACCTGGCAGGTTAAGAATAACAGAACCATGCTGACAAACCCACAATGAGAATGTTTCCTTATAACTATAGAAACGTAATTTCTATTTCATCCCTACTGACCGCCAGGGGCGGTGCATTAAGCACTGAATGATCATCTTTGCGCATGCGCAGGTCGAGAATTTAATATCAACAAAGTCACTTGTGACCTCCCGGTGACCCACGTGGGGCTATTTAGTCACGTGATACCGGAGCTCAGTCCCTTTGTCTTCTCGCGCGCAGGTGAAGCTTTATGGTGGAGACTTGTGTTATACAATCCACTGTTCTTTCTACACTCAGCTCGTAGCTTGTAGCCTCGTGCATTGTGAGTTTCTTTTGACCACAATCGAGCAGCGGGAGTGCTCGCCTCCAGAGGCTGCACGAGCTAGATGTCGTTGTTTGCACCACGGACGCTGGTAAGCTAAGGTCCACAGTGTGGGTGCAACAGATGGTAAGTCCACTCTCCGTGTTTGACTGTGCTGTATATATATATATTTGTGAATTGCCGCCGTGTCCGGCTGAGCTAAAATACAACTGGTTTTGCTTTCCGTGTTTTCGCCAAGCTATATATAATTTGTGAGTTGCTGCCGTGTTTCGCTGAGCTAAAGACTTTGGTTTGCTTTCCGTGTTTCGGCTAAGCTATATATATTTTGTGACTGCTGCCGTGTCCGGCTGAGCTAATTAAATTTGGTTTGCTTCCGTGTTTCCGCTAAGCTATATATATTTTGTGAGTGGCTGCCGTGTTTCAGCTGAGCTTTAAAAAAAAAAAAAAAAACTTTGGTTTGCTTTCCGTGTTCGGCTAAGCTCTATATAATTGAATTGCCGCGTAACGGCTGAGCTAATTACATTGGGTTGCTTCCGTGTTTCGGTTAAGCTCTATATATTTTGTGAACTGCCGTGTTCGGCTGAGCTAATTATAGTTGGTTTGCTTCCGTGTTTCGTTAAGCTCTATATATTTTGTGAACTGCCGTGTCTGGCTGAGCTAAATACAGTTGGTTTGCTTCCGTGTTTCGGTTAAGCTTTATATATATTGTGACTGGCCGCCGTTGTTCGGCTGAAGCCAAGTACATAAATTTGCTTTCCGTGTTCCAAGCTATTTATATTTTGTGACTGGCCGTGTTCGGCTAAGCTGGTTTGCTTTCCGTGGTCTACTGAGCTGTACACTGTTAACTGCGGCTGGGTTCGGCTTAAGTACAGGTGTATTTGAATTGCATATTTGGAACGGGGGTAACTTCGGTTCCACGTAGCATCCCGCGGTGGAATCACTAGTAGCGTTTTCAGCTCAAGGTGATTCGCAGGGGTAATTGTAATTACTGGGGTCACCAGTGGCGGTTCTTGCTCAACCTGATCTCCTTGAAGAAGACTTGTAGTATTGACGGTCATGCTGGAGTCACTATGTTGTAGGGCATGTTTAGCCCCCCTCCAGCCTGATGATGGCCACGATCTCTGTCCCTCCTGTTTGGGAGTTGGTCATCTCAAGGAGGGTCTCACAGATGACGCGCATAAACTGCAGCATTATGCCCCGGTCTGTACGGGTGGCTAGGCTGACCACTGTGGAACAGCCTTTGCTTATTCAACAGAATTACAGCCTACTCAGTTACCAGCTGGACAGGGTACACGGCTGAAGCGCCCAGCTGCTAGGGCTGCGCCTCCTGTTCAAGAAACGCCGAAGGGGGAACTGTCCAAGAAGGTGGACAGTCTTTCTTCAGAGTTGGCCGAAATGAAAGCCATTCTCCAGTCATTTCGGCTGGAGAAGTCCTGAGGCGGCGGCACATATGCAGGACGTAGCCTCTCCTTGTGAGGATGATGCCATTTCGGTGGCGGCGAGGCACGCTTCCAGGAGACTCAAGATACGAGCCCTGAAGGCCTGAAACCGGGTCCCATGCCTCTACAGGTACTCTAGAGGGTGCGGACAACTCGGCCGTCTCAGCCATTAGGATGGCCTCGCCGGCTACAGCTGGATGAACCACCACCACGACCAGTGGCATCCAGCGCATTTTTCCGAAGGCAGGATGCGGCTACCTCTTTCTGGTGCCCCTCGGCTGAGTACGTTAAAGAGCTCCATGCTGGGCGGACGTTAAGGCATTTTCAAGGCCTACGTCCGATGCTAGAGCGCTCGCTTCGATGCAGGATGCCCCCAAATTTGGGCTGGGTCATATGCCGTCGGTGGAGCCGGCGGTAGCCTCTAATTGTGGCCCCGGACGAAGCCATGCGATCGAATGCCAGGTGCCCACGACCGCAGTGTCGGGTCACGGATGACTTTCTGTGTAGAGCCTATGATGCGGGGGCACGTATGGGACGGATGGGGAATTCCCTGTCCCATTTACTGCTGGGCCTTGCGCTGGAGGCCACAGGAGTCGATATACCGACCCAAGCATTAATGGACACGCCTCTGCAGACCTTCGCTTTCATGTCTAGAGAGCTTGGGCGTATGATGTCGCTGTTGACGCAGGCTCGCCGGCAGGTCTGGCTGGCACAATCGCCACTAACGGAGACCTGCAGAAGGACCCTACGGGGCTTACCGGTGGCCCCAGGTGAGCTCTTTGGTACAGCCGCAATTGAGGCCCTACAGCGCACGGCCAGGGCGTCTGAGACGCGACAACAGCTAGCTGGCCTTCACAGGCGAGCAATGGCTCAAGCTGCGGACGGCCCTCCTGCTAGATCCTTCCGGCCTGGGTTTACCAATCCAGGCTCTTTGCGTGCCACGGAGACCAAATACAAGATCTGGCCAATTTCCGGGTGATCGGACAGGGTTTAGGCGCGCTTTCCCGGCCTACACAACCTAGTCGGCAACCCCAGGCCCTCAAAAGGCCAGAGGGGCGAAGGTGAGATTGGGGAGCCGGGCGGTCGGTCGGTTTACCCCGAGCAGCTCTCTTACTGGGCCGCCACAGCCCCGACATTTGGGTGCTGACCACCTTGTCAAGGGGATATCGACTACAATTCCGACGCCGGCCCCCAGTTTCTGGCCAGGTCAGGATGACTGTCATCCGAGACCCGGCAAGAGCCAATACGCTCAACAAGGAGATCGCCACCCTGCTGGCCAAAGGGGCGATAGTTCCTGTAGACCCCCGGCTGGATCCGGGGGGGGTTTATTCGAGATATTTTCTAGTGCCAAAAAGACAGGCGACCCACGCCCTGTCCTCGACCTACGAGGTCTGAATGTGTTTTTAAGGACAATACCATTCCGCATGTTACGCACTGGAGAAATGCTCCAGGCACTCTCCCAGGAGAGTCGGAATCGACCTGAAGGATGCGTACTTCCACGTCCCTATTGCAGAACCTCACTGGAGGTTCCTGCGATTTGCTTTTCAAGGAAATCACTTCCAGTTCCGGGTCCTTCCCTTCGGGTTGTCCCTGTCTCCGAGGGTATTTACTCGAGTAGTGGCAGCAGCGCTGTCCCCTCTACAGGTACGGGGTATCAAGATTCTGCCATACCTCGACGACTGGCTCATATGTGCACCGACCCGCAAACAGGCCATTCGAGACACAAGGGTTGTTCTCGAGCATATAGGGCGCTTGGGACTGAGAGTGAACTTCGAAAAGAGCAGATTGGTGCCGACACAGCATACAGTTTTTCTTGGGGTCAGTCTAAATACACTCTCAATGAAAGCTTGTCCCTCTACTCAGCGGATCGACAGCATCATAACCATGCTATCTGTTTTTCAAAGGGGCAGGGCACTGCCCTTTGTCTGGTATCTCCGACTTCTGGGCATGTTGACAGCCAAATGTGGTGCCTCTGGGACTGCTCTGGTTGCGCCCAATGCAGATCTGGCTGAACAGTCTACGCTAGACCCGACAAGGCACGTGTACAGGTACAAAAGGATACTCGTGTCACCCCAGTGTCTCGACTCCCTGTCTCAGTGGAGGGACAGGAGTTGGATTACACAAGGCGTTCCCTTGGGCTCTCTACCGCACGGAGAGAGGTTGTATTTACGGATGCCTCCTCCACGGGTTGGGGTGCGATGTGGCAGGGCCGCATGGTCCAGGGGAGTGGCCCCACACGCTTGCACAGAGCACATAAATGTTCTGGAATTAATGGCCGCACATATGGCCCTGCGCCATTTTCACGTGCCTGCGAGGCAGGCACATACTAATTGTTCCGACAACATGTCGGTAGTCTACTACGTGAACCACATGGGCGGAGTACACTCGGAGAGACTTACACAAGAAACTCGACGTCTCCTGACGTGGGCGAGACTCCATTTTCCCAGCCTAAGGGCAGCCCATGTTCCCGGGGTGTGGAACAGAGTGGCGGACTGTCTGTCCCGGCAGAAAGTGTTACCGGGGGAATGGAAACTTCACCCAGAGGTGGTGGAGCACATCTGGGGGACTTTTGGCAGGGCAAAGGTGGACCTGTTTGCTTCGAGGGAGGCTACCCATTGTCCCCTGTGGTTCTCCTTAACAGACAGCACCAGTCCGTTAGGCCTGGATGCACTGGCGCACGACTGGCCGAAGGTGCTCCTGCACGCATTTCCTCTCCCTCTAATAGACCACACACTCGCAGAGTCCTTCAGGAGGGACACTGACTCCTCCTGGTGGCCCCTTACTGGCCGGGCGAGGACGTGGTTTCCAATGCTGCACAGGCTCTGCTGCGGCTCCCTATGCCTCCCCACCAGGTCAGATCTCTTGTCACAGATGGGGACAAATATTACATCCCTATCCCGATCGCCTCCAGCTATGGGTCTGGCCGCTACAGGGCCGGGATCGAGCTCCTCGCAGTTTGGCAGGGAGGTTGAGCATACCATAAGGAACGCTGGGCACCTTCTCCACACGATTGTTATATGACAATCGATGGAAATTGTTTGAGAGATGGTGTCGTGACAGGGGACAGGATCCAGTAGACTGTCCCATGTCATCCATTCTATTGTTTTTACAAGGACTCCTGAATCAGGGACGGTCACCGCCTCACCCTGAAGGTTTATGTGGCAGCAATCTCCTGTCGACATGTGGAAGTCGATGGCAGGACGGTCGGAAGTAATAGGCATGTTGCCTTATTTTTGAAGGGCGCTCGGCGATTGCATCCACCTACACGGCCAGTGGTACCTTCATGGGACTTGACCATAGTCCTGGATGCCCTGAAGTCACCGCCGTTCGAACCTTTGACGGAGGTAGGCATTAAATGGGTGTCTATGAAGGCGGCATTTTTATTGGCAATGGTTTCTGCCAAACGTGTTGGAGAACTACAGGCGCTGTCGGTGCATGAGTCCTGCTGTCGGTGGAATCCAGACAGGTCAGGGGTCTCTCTTTGGCCGGATGTCTCCTTTGTTCCCAAGGTGATGTCCGGGACGACGGGTATTCAGCCGCTGCAGCTGGCCCGCTTTGATACAGGAGAAGTGTGTGAGCATCTATGCCCCGTCCGGGCACTAGAGGTGTATATAAAAGCAACCGCTGCGATGCGCAAAACAGACCAGCTGTTTGTCTGTTATGCTGGCCCACGGAAGGGCCAGGCACTGTCTAAACAACGCCTGGCGCAATGGGTAGTGAGTACCATTATCCAGGCATACAATGCCCGGGGCCAACCACCACCGGTGGGAGTGAGGTGTCACTCTACAAGGAGCATTACCACTTCCTGGGCGGCAAGGACTGGAGTGCCTTTGGAGGTGATCTGTGCTGCGGCGTCATGGGCTACTCCGCATACGTTCACCAGATTTTACAGACTGAACATAGCCGCCCATCCACTGGAGGGAGTTCTGCGGCAGGACACTTCACGCCCTATTAAGGTATGCTGAATTAGGGTCTGGATTCCTCGTGACCTTGCTGGTATACGCCATCCAGTGCTTAATGCACCCGCTTCCTGGCGGTCAGTAGGATGAAATAGAACGAAAGTTACGTATGTAACTACGGTTCTATGAATCCCGGATGACCGCCAGGGCAGTCAGTCCCTCGGAATCCTCGTACTTGCGAGAAGGTAAAGGGACTGAGCTCCCGGTATCACGTGACTAAATAGCCCCACGTGGGTCACCGGGAGGTCACAAGTGACTTTGTTGATATTAAATTCTCGACCTGCGCATGCGCAAAGATGATCATTCAGTGCTTAATGCACCGCCCCTGGCGGTCATCCGGGATTCATAGAACCGTAGTTACATACGTAACTTTCGATTATACTTAAGACAACAACTTGTGACTGTACATAAGGTTCTGGTGTAATGAGAACAGCCTCCTACCTGCAGAGTGGAGATGACCTCGTCGCCCACCTCCTTGACAGAAACCACATAGCGGCTGGTCTCAGGGTTGATGATACGTTCCTCTTTTTCCCAGCGAACCATGATGGGCTTCTCACCGTGTGCTGTGCAGCTCATCTTCTTCTCCTCGCCCTGCGTTGCTAATGTGGTGTTGGGGTATGATGTGATCATGGCTGGGACTGTGAACAGACCACAAGACAAAGACATTATTGTGTATAACTGCATATAACGTTATTGTCTCCAATTTGTAAACAAAGGCTGAAATACACCTTTTTACTGATTAACCTTTTTACCAAGAGAAACCATTACTAGGTGCCCTCTCTTTGTTTTTAGTTTGTTGTTTGGTAATCTTTGATCATGCTTTCTAAGGTCTATGGAAATTAAAACTAAAAACAGTGATATTATGATATTCTAACCTGTATAACAGCACACAAGAGAAGCATATTCTGAGCATCCAGCAACAAGCCACCTTGATATGTATCTTGTACCTAGTCCCAAATGGTTCAGCGATGCTAACAACCCTCCACACAAGACTCCACACTAAATGCACACTAACGACATACATGGCTCATTAAACCGACAGCGGAGTGTATAACAACCCACTGCTCCCTGATGCTCGCACACTCACACATAAACACACACAAGGCATGACTTTGGTGATGTGATGGGAAGTGTCAGGCAAGAGGTTGCGAACATTTAAGCCTCATCTCTTATTCACTCTGCAGCCATTTGGGGCTTGGCTGTGAAAAAGAATGCTGATTTATTTTGCATGACAAGTATGAATTTTTTGTGAGGCGCATTTGGAAAAGTGAAAGGGGGTGAAAAACACAGCTCGGGGTTCATGTAAACGTTATCATTTTAGAGCAGAGCTGCTTTCATTTTGCCATGTAAGTGGCTCAGAGGTGGCACACAGCGATGTTGTTGACACTCCTGGCAGAGTCGCAGGCTGAGCTAGGTGACAAAAAGCAAACACAGATTGAGATAACTCTACCATAAGGTGTGTAGGGAAAGTCTGTCCCACTGCTGCTGTACAGATGAAAGGACTCTCACTTGGAGGGTACAGTGACAAAGCTGAAATACAGTTGTATCATTTTGAAATTCTCATTTTTATGCACTGGCATGCCAATAAAGATTGATATAGATGGGTAATATAATAATGATAATATGACAATATAGATAGATTCTACTTGAGATTAAAGATTTATAGAAGACTGCTGAGCCCCCTATCATATATCTTTATTTTAAACGCATAACTTCTATTACCTTTTCTTGTAGGATCTAAAACTAAAAGGAATACATTAAAAAAACTGTGTTGAATGTTAAAACATTTCTAAATGATAAATGACAATTATTAAATGACTATAGTCTATATTGCAACAGAATACCCTCATATAAAATATATTAATGTGTATAAAGGCAAACAACAATTAACAAAAGAACCTTTGCAACATCTCAAACAAGAGGCACATGTAATTTGTCATTATAAGTGAGTCTGTCTGGAGCCTTTGTTTCTACATTCATGCATGTGTATACAAGTCTCACTGTGCATGTGTGTGTGCATGTACAAGCAGCCAGCTGAGCCAGCCCTCAGGCACACACTGACTCTGTAATTGTTGTATTGATGTATTTCTTTAATATCCAGTGGAATTATGGAAACAGAAAAACTGGCAGTGGTACCGGCTCAGTGAAAGTAAAAAAAGACAATGGAAAAAGAAGAAAAGCGGGATGGAGGGTAGGGATGGGTATCGTTAAGGTTTTAACGGTATTACTACTCTTACCGATACTGCTTAACGGTCCGGTACTTTAACGGTATTCTTATCGGTACTTTGTGTTGTGTGTGTGTGTTTTTTTTTTTTAAGAACAAGTTGATAACAGAATTAACATTTCTTTATTTTTTTTAAATTAATAAAACAATTATTTGTAGTGCAAGAAACAGCCATGTTACAAATAGCTATTATACACACACATATATATATATATATATATATATATATATATATATATATATATATATATATATATATATATATATATATATATATATATATATATAAAACTAACTTGAGTTTGTGCTGTGCATTTAAGTGCTGTGCATTTAAGTTAGCCAAATAAATGTTTACATTTACATACTGATTTTTCTTAATTTGGAATTTTAAAAACAAAAGAAATCAACAGAATTTCTACATAAAGTTAACAAACCAGGGAGATTTTACATTTATTTTAAATGACGTGAACAACGTTGATTCAACATGACTTTAGCATACATACCAGACGTAGATGGGGCAACAACCAGAGACGAGCTAGCTAGGCAGTCGAAAACTTAGCATTTCTCTGTCTGCACATAATGCACTTTTGAAAGGGGCTTAGACAGATTGCTTGTGTTTCCGCCCTTACATGCAAACATTTTGTTGCACTTATGACAACGAGCGTTGTCTGCATTAACTCTAGAGAAGTGTAACCACACTTTGGAACGTTATGCTCTCTCCGCCATCGTCACTCTTTGTATTAAGCGGAGGTTTTCATACTGTTGTGCGTGCGCCGCGCTCGTTGTTGTGTGTGTGTGACAGAGCGCTGTGACAGACAGCCTCCGCGGCGCGCATGAGAGATCTCGCTGATCTCACAGACAAACGTCTTAATATGATCCACATTAGAAATGTTTAGTGAGATAAAATGTGCACGATAACATATTATTAAGCGAAAATACATAGTACATTAATTCTTTCCCCTCCAGTACCGAAAGCAGAACCGATAGCGTCAGATCTTATTGATACTACTCTCTTTCATAATTTAGCCCCGGGGCCAGTTTAATACCGGGTTTCGGTACCCATCCCTAATGGAGGGTAAGGCATACCCGGCCTCATTAGAGACCCACTCCCCTGACATTTAATTCAGCCTTTACAACAACACTTATGCTCACAGCAAACACAGCTGAACCCAAAAGCATCTCAAATTACACACACACACACATTAGTCACTGTAAGTCACCTCCAACACACTCATTTGTACATAATGTTAACATCAATCTTTGTAATACTGCATAAGAGAAATAAATACTAATGACAATAAGTATTTATCTTTTAACAATGAAATATAATGTCAGTGCTTATCATCTGCAACACAGTGCATGTGTATCTTGTCCATTCTACTGACAGATCATTTTAATTTATATTCATGTACATAATAATTAGCCAGTATTATGTGTTTTCTGTATCTTTCTTAACAGGATCCACCAATTTGAATACGTGGATATTATTTTTAACAGCTTTACTAAAATATATAAATGTTATGTGCCATTGTTTATGTTTGATTGATCACATTCCAAGCTAGTAACCAACATTTGCTCTGCCAGTAATGGTCTCTCTATTTTGTCATTTGACCTCTTTAATTATACTAAATTAATAAACAAATGTTGTGTATGTGCAAGTGGTATGTTCAGTCCACATTGTTCTGATATTTGAACCTCATCTTAGAATGACAAGGCAGAGACAGTATGTTTGTTGCACAGTACAAAGTGTCTTTTATGTGCTTTTCCTGGAGAGCCCTGTTCCTCCACAGCAACCCAGAGGGCAGTGATGATACGCTTAAGCCTGCAGGGGATTGTAGGGGATAGGCTGGCTGCTGATAGGCTACTCCCGTGAGACAAAACCCCACCCTCCCCTCCTCCTTCTCCCAGGCTCCCTTTCACCTGGCCAGGTTACCATGCCAACCAGCATTGGACAGTCTCTCCTGCTCTCTCTTCCTTCCTCTCTCTCTGGTCTCTACTCTTAGAAAAAAAAAGGGCCATTTCTAGTAGCCAGGAATAGAACATGGACCTGCCATTGATTTTCACTGTAGTATGATGATTACACAATCACGCCCCGAATGTCGCAATGCAGAGCCCCCACCCCCCAAAAAAAGATACTCTAAGAAAACGTTTCTAAAGCTTTTATTCAAAATAGTCTAACCTAATTTATTAGATTAGTGAGGGTGCTATGTGTATTGCACTACACAAAATACTTTTTCCTGTCTTACTCAGTTGGCAATTTCTCTAAGGGGCTCTTTCTCCTTAATCATGTGTTCACCCAGGCATACCTTATAGTGCAAGTTCACATTAGCTGATTTTTGTATGTATTACTCTGATTTGAGTCGATGTTTAACCCCAGCACTGCGTCACGGTTGGCGGAGTGAGGGCCAGAGAGCTCGACTTGGATACATAGGGTCAAAGCAGTAGAAGCTGAACTGAGCCGTGTACAGCTCCCTGCCCTGGAGCCATACTGTAAGTGGGAGCTGGGGAGTCAGGGTTGCGGGAAGGGGAGGGCATTATGGCGATTGCACAAAGATGACTGGTTCAGTGGCCGACTGCAATGTACTGAAATAATTCTCTTAGCTGCACAATTGGCTTGGACATGGAGCATAATAGCACAACGTTAGCCTCACAGACCGGGGAGAAAGGTCCAGGAAGGTTGGGGCGGGGTGTTGGATGTAGATGAGTAAATAAGATGAAACAAATACAGTACAAATGAAACAAGAGCTACTGTGATCTAGAGGAGGCTGGAATTGGTGAAGCACTTGGTGACCACAAGACCATTTAGTGTTGTCTTTAGTGAAGCCTCATTATGCTCTGGCCTCATCCCTGCGTCTGGCCACGTTATGATGCCTAATAGGCTTGATTGGTCCTAATTGGCAGTGATAAACGCTGAGTGGCTGTTGACTGACACCGATAGCCTCAACTGTGGATTGGTAATGAATTGACTAAATAGCAGAGACTACTTTTTGCAGATGATGTTGTCCTGTTGGCTCCATCAAGCCAGGACCGTCAGCTGCACTGGGACAGTTTGCAGCCGAGTGTGAAGCAGCTGAGATGAGAATCAGCACCTCCAAGTACAAGGCCATGGTTCTCAGCCGGAAAAGGGTGGTTTATCACTTCATGTTGGTGGAGAACTTCTGCCTCAAGTGGAGGTGTTTAAGTATCTCAGGGTTGTGTGTGGTACGAGTGAGGGAAGGAGGGAATGGGAGATTAACAGACAGATTGGTGCAACTTCTGCAGTGATGCAGTCGATGTACTGGTCTGTTGTGATAAAGAAGGAGCTGAGCTGCAAGGCTAAGCTCTCCATTTACCAGTCAAGCGTTCCTATTCTCACCTATGGTCATGAACTTTAGGTCATGACCGAAAGAACAAGATCCCGGATACAGGCGGACAAAATGAGTTTTCTCCACAGGGTGGCTGGGCGCTCCCTTGGAGATAGGGTAAGGAACTCGACCCCCAAGGTTGAGCTCGGAGTAGAGCTGCTGCTCCTCCACAAGAGGAGCCAGCTGAGGTGGCTCTGGGAACACCTTCCTGGGAGGTGTTCCGGGCATGTCCTACCGAGACGAGGCCCCAAGGAAGACCTAGGACACGCCGAAGGGACTATGTCTCTCGAATGGCCTGGGAACGCTTTGGTGTTCTCCCGGTAGAGCTGGAGGAAGTGTCTGGGGAGGGAAGTCTGGGCGTCTCAGCTTAGACTGCTGCTCCCACGACCTGGCCTCGGATAAGCAGAAGAAGATGGATGGATGACTGAATTGCATCTGTTTTGAAAGTTAGAGATGCTTACCGAGAAATCAAATAAACTTTTTCCTTAGGCTTAAAAATTCCTGTCAGTAAAAGCAAAAGAGTATGGTCTTTTATTATTGTCCTCATGTTGTACTTCATTTTTTCAACATCAGAAGGCAGTATAGAAGAATATATATCCACTAATGGAAAGATGTTTTAATAGGCTCCATGACAAATCTTCTTTTAAAGTGGACTGAGGCTGAGCTCTGCAACTCCCCCTTGTGGTACAGAATGATACAACAGGTTACACATGATGGCACTTTGTGAGTCTCTATGCATCTCTGTAATACAACACTTTAACATCATATTTTGACCTTGCTATTTTGACTATTTTGACCTTTGACCATGTCATATGATATAGGTAGTATAAGTGCATATGTTGTCACTGAAAGTTATAACATGACAGTTATATGTCAATAAAAGTTGTATTTATACAACCCTGTATCAATAATAAATTTCTTTATAAGGCCTATATTGAGACACTCGCTGTTTAGTCAAAATTTATTAAGGAGTCCAAATGCTTAGAGCATGATCACAAGCTAATGCTCATACAACTTAATCCTGGGGCAGTGAGTGCAAGCTAGCTCCAACAAGTACTTATCTGCACAGTAGTAAGATCAAACATAGCTGACATTATGACCACACATAGTATATAGTGCTTTTCCACACACTAGGCACGCTTTACAGCAAGCTTCCATTCACCTTTTCACACACACATTCACAAACCAGCTGGAACACCCCTGGAGGCAAGGTGGGTTAAGCCCAAGAACACCACAACAGTATCAATTGCCCTATAACCTTCCGGTTATAGGGCAATTGCTTATGCACAGGTTCATAACAATGAAAGAACATCACGCATCAAGCTGCAGCATCACAAGAACAGAAAGGGCTCAATCTAAACTGCATTAACCGCCTGGCCCATTATTCTTTTTATAATGGCTGCACTGTGTTGCATTCTATATATTATGTCTTTGCATTATCATTTGCAGGCTCCTTTGTGGGCATAGGCCTACCTGTCTATTTGCTCACCTGTGACTAGACACAATACATCTACAGCACTGGACAGCTCAGGTTACTGATTAAACCTGTTGATTTCTGTTCACTTTCTGTTTACAGACACTCCCAACCTCTCACAGCCAATAACACGCAGTGAAAATCATACTATCTATCACGTGAGTGCTTCAGCTTGTGTGCCTCCCTCATTGGCTCCTAAGCCTCTTAAGTAGCTGCCACTGCTCAAGTGGAGTTGGTTGGCTCTATTAAACAATCTAAAACAAAACAGAGAGTACAGAACATCATTGTAGCAGACTTTATCAAGCAGCCAATAACACTGACTGAAAGAGATAAACGTTTTCAAAATGCACAGTACATAACACCAAAAATAATATTAGAAAACATATTCTTACAGTAGAGTCTAAATATTACACATGAGAAAATTTCAATAGTGTTTATAATTCTGCCAAAATAAAGTATTTGCCTGTCAATAAACCCAGTGGACTTGCATTTACTTCCTGTTCCTGTACAACTGCCAAGAGTAGAGAAATTGTGATGCCTTTATGTATAACCTTGAATAAATTTGCTAGATCTGCAACAGAGAGGAAGCTCTAGATTATCCTTTGGTGGACCCTGTCACATATCAGACACATATCAGTTACAATTTGCCTAGGATTTTACAATATTATTGATTATACTCCAGCTTTAATCATAGTAAGTATGTAGTATGTGCATTAAGCAGACTTATTATTTTAGGAGTTTGGGCATAATATGAGAAAGTTGGGAGCAGACAGAAGTAGTTGTGAAGTGCTAGCAGATTTGGCTGAAGCTGGCAGACAGCGAGACGCTTAGCTGGGAGCACTCTGCTTCGGCTTGATAAGAGCCATAGGGGCATAAGCCTCATCTAGCAGCAGCTGATGAGAATGAGCACCCAGCCACTGTGGGCCCGCTGCCCATCACACAGCGGGCACATATACAGTAGCTTACATATGCACAAACTCCTGGTGGAGGTCAGACAGTATTTGTGATGTGCTCAGGCATTAAAACCAAGGCAAAATAGGTTACTGCAGACTTGTAAAGCCGTGGTCCTTTTAGCAGCTTTCTCACAGAATGGGCAGATATGGTTAAATCATGTATTAGGTTCATGGTTTATTAAGTGCCCTATCAAAGTGAAAAGGATGGTATTTGTGCAAAAGATGCAATCCATCTTACTTTGCTGAGTTAACCTAACTATGGTTTAGTCAGCCATATTATTTTTCTTTCTACTTTGGCTTAAGGAATCAAAGAGATTGCTTTGCATTCAGTCACATACAATAGCATTACAAAATTCAAAGTTAAGTTACTTTACTAACTGTAATGATTTAGAGATTATCATATTAAATGATCTTAATAAATATATATACAATTGAGAATAAGCCTAAAGCAAAGATTTGAAATGAATAACAAAGAGAAACATAAAAATCAAGCCACATAAAAGTTGGATAAATTGTCCATTGCTGCAATAGAATTACAGGATGGAACAAAGGGGGACGATAGACATGGCAATGCCATTCTTCCTCAAACCCATTCCCTCATCTTTCAGCTCTCTTTTCCACATGGCAGCCCCTGTCTGCATGCAGAATTCAAGGCCTAATGGAGGGGAGCTAAGTCCTTAGCTACACAGCGAATAAATGATGTACTTTCTTCAAGAGATGTGGTGGTGCTGGCTTGTGTGTGTGTGTTGCCTTTGTGGGATTTGTTGAGGCAGAAAGCACAAAGCAAGCACCATGACAGCATTTAGCTGGTGGCCTGGCTGTTACAGACAGGGAGCAGTTTAACTTTCCAAACATCTGCAGAAATAAGTGACTTTTAACAATGTTAGCAGCAGCCACAAGCTTGACCACACAATGAATGTAATAAAAATCAGCTCCTCAAAGTAGATTTGACATAAAGCTTGCAACTTCCCAGCATGGGACTTACTTTTGACATTGAGATACATAGATTTGCTGACGTCAGCACCCACGTCGTTGCTGACTCGACACAGGTAAAAGCCGCTGTCTTCCTCCAGAACATGCTTGATAAGCAGAGAGCCATTGACCAGAACCTCGATGCGAAAGCCCGAGTTGAGGGGGATGGGTTTAAACTGAGGGACACCCGCACCTGGGAGAGGGAGAGAATCAATTTGATCAATCTCAACTGCTTACAGCAACATATAATAAGACATTAAACTAAAAAATAACACTGAAGTACATTTAAACAGAGAAGACAGGAAAACTGATGGACTATACCATATGTTTTCCAGGTAGGAAACCAAAATACATCAATCGAAGCGTATCAGCATTAACAGTGGTTGTATAGTCCTTTTCTATAGATTGTTTTCAAGAATAGTGTTTATTGTGTCTAACAATGTATTTATGTTACAAAATCTTGCAGTTTTTTGCCACTTTCAGAGAGAGAGACAGAACTGTGATCTTTCTCTGCAGCTCTTGTTTGGACTTACAGTGGGTGTTTTTATGCATTCAGCCTTAAGGCTGTGGACTTTGTTGTGTTGGCATTCAAAAAGACATCATTTGCTGCCGAGAATATGCTTGCCTAAGGACAAAAAGGTTCTTCTAATTCAGCAACAACATGCAGGACTCACACAAATACAGTAGGTGAGGAAAAGCTAGGTTTACTCTGTCACAAATTAATGAGGAGTTGTGTACAAAATAGTTTTATCTGCATAACATGGATGTAAAGAACCAGCCATCACAAAGCAGAGTTGGTTGCCTTATTTTGTGCTAACTACATGAAATAAATGTAGTTAAAGATATAACCTTGTGTTTAAGGAAGTCATTGAATAGGCTTTGGTGTATTAACATTATTTGATGTCTTTTTTTTCATTCTTGCCTTCATCATTTTAGATTTTGAAAAGCTTACTTAGCCCCAGACCATGTTATAATATAAAAACAATGCTAATACATGTATGAGTAATGCTGTAAGTTAACCTTTAGAGTACTCCCATTGATCGTAGGAACTGGATATCCTTCGGCAGAGCAATTCAGAATGACTGACTTCCCATAGATTCCATCTTGGTCTTTTGGTTGCACCACAAATTTAGGCGGAACTAAAAGGAAGTAAAGAAGTTTAGAATAGGCTAATCATTCACAACAGTCTGCTGATACAGTGGACAACAGTCCTAACCTCGAACAATGAGCTGGCTTTGATGCTCCACAGCCGCAGCCTGGTTGCGAGCGATGCATGTGTAGTTGCCATTGTGCATGAGTGTGAGATTGGAGATCCGCAGAGAGCTGGTGAAGTCGATGTTGTCTATAGTGACGCCGAGGCTTGCGGGGATTGGCCGGCCGTCCTTCTGCCAAGTGATAAAGACTGGCTGGTCACCGGACATGACCACGCAGGGGATGAAGACTCGTTGGCCGATGGAAAAACGAGGGAACTCAAACGGATGGATGGTAGGAGGGACTAGGACAGAGAAAAGAGTTTTTTTTGACTGCCTTTATAAAAAGAATTCCACAGATTCATATTACAATTTGTTTTAATTTATAAGTATAAACTGGTTTAAATAGGAATGATAACTGGAATCAGTTTGTGTGAGAATTTTTCAAAAAAGACAAAATGCATACTCAATGATCAGTAGTGTGTGCTTAATGGCATAAGATTATAGTAAAAATAGTCTATCTCCTCCCAAAATTTTGCATGGATAAGTAATATTTTATTATCTTGCTACAGTTACAGAGACTCAAAATGACATGCATATAACATACTCTTTGCTCTCTGGGGACACTTTAGCCATTGTGGAAACCAGATGCTTTGGAAAATTAATGATTTAAAATAACATTGGAATAAGCGGCACTTCAGTGCTTATTTAATTCACAACAAAATAGGCATAATAGGCTCCTGGGGATTCCCTCTCGGCAGCAGTGGAATGCTAAGCAGCCGAGAGGCAAATTAGCCGAGGTGGAATGGCGGCATAGCTTTGTCTACGCCGTGTGATTTCCCTCTCGCACACTCGTTAGCACTCCGAGACCTGTGAGCGAGAGGTGGGGGGATCCATCCGACATTTCAAATTATGCACCGTCACTGAAGAAAGAGAGCCATCTGAGGTTATCATCATCTGGCTCAGCACTGCGCGCTGCTTATTCAGATTAGGCTTAGATAAAGTGGCCAGGATGATGGAGATGCTACTGTGGTATCAGTGACTGCTTTTAACAGGCTCAGATACACAAATATTTATCTGCATCTCTTTGTTTTCTTCAATAGACAAAAGTAGATATGTAGTGTGACGCTAACCCTGTATCTTTTCAAAGTGATAAACAGCATGTTTGGAACACTACAGATATACTTTGGACAATGGGAATGTTCCTACTAGTGTCCACTATACAAAGATAAAGAATGAAGAAGAATCAAACTCTAATATGAGTCCTCCTCAGTGTCAGGTTTACCACTGGGTTTGTCCAATTATTTTCATTGATACTAAATAAACATAACTAGAGCTGTCCGCAACATGTCATTCTTCTGTACACTATCAGATAAATACAGTCAACATCATTGTAAGTGTGTAATTATGGAATGTTTATTTAATGTCATAAATTAAATTGTTCACCAGTAGGAAGGTTTGTTGTACAAATGAATTAGAAGTGTGTGCCACCAGTGTGCACATATCCATGTAAGCTTTCAAAAGAGTTATTGAGTTTAGCATGATATTGATTATCAGAGGCCTGACTTTGCTGTGTGGCAAGATGAGAGTAATGTCCATACCTTTCACAGTTACATAGACACTCTGATGAGTGGAGAGCTGAGGCTGGACCAGCACATTGCATGTGTATTCCCCTTCATCCACATCCTTCTGGACATCAAAAAGCTTTAGGGTGCCGTTGTTTTCAAAGGCTCGTTGGCGGTGGTTGTATGGCAGCAAATTGGAGTCCTTGTACCATTTGATGGAGTAGTATGGGTAGCCAATGACCCGGCAGTGGATGTACATGTCCCGCCCAGCAATGGCAGTGAGGTTTTTCATTGGTCTGATGCTGGCAGGCCCTTGAGGAACACATTGAAGAGACAACTCTCTTAAATTGATTTTGAGGATTGTATTACAGAGCCATGCTGTGCTGTGTGTGTTTACATGTCTTGATTCATTTTGATAATACTAAATCAATGTCAAATACATTTAGGTTTGAAGAGGGTCAGACCGTTTTTTTACTAAAAGGTTTCAGTCTCTCACAAAAAGCTAAAGAACATTAAGTTGTTTCTACTGTGGTCACCTTCATATCAGTTTTGCACGTTGACTTGTCAGAGCTGGGCACTTGGTCTTAGATGAATTAGGTGAGGCTGTACCATTGTATTAAAAGTGAATATTACTTTAAGTGCCCACCTCTCTGATGCCTGCTCTGATCACTTCTGACAAGCATTACAGAGGAATGTTCCCTTTCTCTACTCATGAACCTATTACTAAAGCCATTACTCACACTGGTGCCTCTTGCGCACACTTGTGAAAATCCAACAGTACAACCAATGACGCTTTCATAGCTCTGTGACTATGAGACATCAGAAACTGACTATAGGGCTCCTTTTTAACATCCTGTAGAAGACAGTTTAACTTGGCTCTGTAGTGTACTTTGAGCACATATCCTGGGTTGCCACTCTCTTTAGCACGATTAGGGAGCCAATGATGTGAGAAACAGTCATTACACTTTCTCCGCAATGGCACCTGTGGAGATTTATCTTCATTGCATGGCTTCATTCGGCATCCATGGACGCGGGCTTAAGGGCTAAGGAATGCCCTGTTTAGCCTTACGACATGCAAGAATGAACAGAATCAAATTAAAACAATCGGAGCACAGAATCTAACTCTGTACAGAAGAAATACTAATGACTTTGGAGGAGGCACAGAAAGCCTGACACCATAGTTTTACTGAAACATGACAACAGCATCTCCCTGTAGAGAGGAGACAGCAAGATAGTCATACACTGGAGTCAACAGTAAATCATCCTAATGGTGTCCCAAAACAAAGCGATCAGCAGGTGCAGGGTTGGAAGCAGGGCATTAGAAAGTTATGGCTGACACTGAGACTGATGATAGGACAAGCTACTTCAGGACACTTATAGAGGTTTTAGCCCTTTTTGGAGGAAACTCAGATCTAGGGTTTTTTAAATTGTCTGGAGACAAAACAAATCAAGACATGCTGCTGTGTATATGTGATGGTGTGTCGGAAGAGTTGATCTGACAAGCACCTCTTACGTTTATTCGCGCCTGGTAAGAAACGGTCCCGGCGGAGTTGTTACAGATGCAGCGATACACCCCTCCGTCCGGGACCTGGGTTTGGCTAATATTGAGGTGGCTGACCACGTGGCCTTCGCCGTTGGTATAGTGGGACATGCGGTGGCGGCTATCCCGTATCACAGGCTCGTCGTCCAGTGTCCACGTCACCCTGGGCTCTGGCGTTCCCTTCACAGTGCATGACAGCGATACAAACTCGTTGATGTTATAGACCTTCTCACTGAATGAGGTCAGGATTTAGGGGTTCCATCTAAGACCAACACACATGTTACTCTTAACAACTGAATTAATGATTATATTGTAAACAACTAATATTGGTATGGTCATGGGGGGCATACTACACATAGACACAGTTATGGATCTATGCACAATCTGCAAATACTGAAATTTAAAACCAGTGTGTAGTTTAAAGGGCTTTGAATGAAGTATTAGGAAAGGTATCATCAACACACCTCAAAGATGCTTTGTATTTGTTAACAAGAAATGTCTGTGAAGGTTCTCTGTCATCAGATCATATTGAAGAAAACACTAAATTAAAGGCATCTAGACTTAGTTTTCAAGATGAAGACGTTTAGTCTCTAATTCCAAGAGACTTTATCAATTTCTGAGATCAACTGGAAAGAGTGCTGAGCTTATATCTCTAGAGGGAGGGGTTTGACCTGAAACGAAACCTGATTGGACCAGGACTGTTCTGGTCTCAGTTGTTAACTATGAAAGGACAGTGTGTCTCCTGATGTGAGTCGTTAAAGGCTCAGGTGAGGCATTAGTGACACTGTTCAATTCAGGTGTTGTTGTTGTTCTAGAGTGAAACTGTTCTGATTTAGGTTTCAAAACACTGTTGTAAATACTAAGCAACATGTTATGAGGCCACCTTCTCTGTTCAGAAAAGGCTTTTCCATTTGAACAAAAATGGCTTTCTTCACACATCTCTCTAACAAGCAAAGAGTTCTAAAACTGGCAATGGAAGAGTACAGATATATAACGAGACATCATGTAAATATTCTAACTTTGCCAGTGTCAGTACATTAGTTGTTGTCTTGTTTTTTTAAAGATTGCCATCAAGTCTATAGGTTGTGGCTTGGCAAAATTTATAAAGCTAACCTGAAGATAAACAAGAACAAACAACATTTTAGCATAAGCATTTGAGGTATGTCAGTGGGAATTGGGGAGGTATAAGGGTGCCATAAAACCTTATATGGTGTTGCCATTCTCCCTGTTTCAAATCAGGAAACTATCAAATTATTTTAATCTAATGTTTCTAATCTTATTTTAATCTTTTAATCTAAACATATTACATAATTAAGCCTCTATAAAACAATTATCCTGACCTTCCAGAATGACTTGGACATAGTCCTGGGCAGACATTTTCCCGTGTCTTGCAAAGCACTGATAGGCTCCACCGTCGCTCTTGGCCATGCCAGCCATGACCAGGTTCTCTCTGTTCTGGCCTGTCATGTGCACGCTGTTGCTGGGGTATATGAGCTCTCCATTGCGGTACCATGACAACTGGTACTCCTCAGAGCCGGTCACTCTACAGGACAGGGAGACCTGACTGCCCACACTGCCTCGCACCTTCTGTGGACTCACCATGACTTTCAGAGGCTCTGTGACGAGACATAACAGCTCATTTACTTCTTTATGTTCTCTACCAACATGCTAATTCAAAATTTGCACTAACCTTTGACCAGTAGCCGTCCCACCACCTCAGCATTGCCGTAACTGTTCCACACTTCACACACGTATGTCCCTGTGTCACTGGGCTGAGCTCGTTCTATTAGCAGCCCTGTGACGCTCTGCCTGAAGCGGGTGTCGGGCTCCAGTGGCCTGTTGTCTTTCAGCCAGCGATACTTGGGCGCAGGGTGACCCGAGGCTTTGCAGGGCAGCTCCACCCGATGGGACTCCATCACCTCACGGCGCTCGAAGCTATCCAGGATGTGTGGCGCTGAGTTGGTGGGGTCTGTAAGGGGCAGACGCAGATTTTAGATGCAGTTGTCTGGTTGATTTTTTGCCACATTTGATTTTTTTATTGAAGGCAACACTAAAAACAAAACATGTGTGTAACCTTAAACAATTCATTCTAAATATCTCTTAAAAGTAAATGAATGACCTTTTTGTATAGTCCATAATTGCCTTTGCTTATTTTCAGTACATGAAGGGGCAAAGTTTGCCATTTGAAGCCCATACCCCTAACTGTGTTGGCACATTTCTAATGACCTTTATCACATGTCATTCCCTTTTTCGTTCATGGGTTTGTCCTGTCACTTTCCATTCCATTCAATCTGTCTGTTTCCTGCAAGCAGCGATTTATTTCCATATGTTCCTCTGTCCACATTCATAATACTAACATGTAGCACAGAGCAGGCCACAAGCAGGCCTTTCTGTGTCGATTCTAAAGCCACTTTGAAGCTTTATATGGTTGTTTGAAGGTAGTAGCAGTGTTTACCTGAGACAATGAGGCGGGCACTATTGCTCTGTCTGGTTTCCCCTGTGTACCGGTGGCGTGTCATACACCTGTAGTTGTATAGGCCATCCTCCATCTGCACATCCAGAATGTACAGGGCTCCTGTGGATGTGATGAGAAACCGGGACACTGCAAGAGGACAAAGAAAAAAAAATGTTCATCAATACTTATTCCATAATTGTAAGACAACATTGATTGGAAGTCCCATGTAAAAAACAAAATTAAATTTATTTTTTTAAGTTTTTTTTCATCACTTTCATCACTAACAAGCGTTTTCTAAATCAAATAATATAGCGCAGTCAAAGTGTAAGCGCTTAGAAGTTAGTGCATATTAATTCTAATGCACTGGAATCATACTTTACACATTCAAAGAGCCAGGAAATCGAGAAAATCCAATATTGAAGTCTCTTAGCAAATATTTGCAAGTCAAGTGAGGTACGCGGGCCCGTGTGATTGTAGTCACCAAACATCTGTGCTGCAGCCCATTCAGCTCAGCGCAGCTCTGAGGCACATGCAGTGACATGTGTGTTGTATGGCGCAGTAACGCGGCTCGTTATCATGTAGCTCATGGTTCTCCTCTCCCTCTCTGGGGGGAAAAAGTCTCCCTCTTAGTCTGACTCTTTCCCTGCTCCAGACTAAAGCACAGCCGAGCCGGAGATCACAGAGCGCCTTGATACGGCGTGGCTGCGCAGGTCGCGTGTGCTAATATCATGCTAATGTTATGCTAATTTGTGTGAACACATGGAAGTGGAGAGAGGTAGTCAGTGTTTATGAGGAGTGATGTGAGCGCTGGCTGCTGGGTTATTTCATGTGCCATACGTGATGGAGAACCCTATTTGGAATGGGGCTCAAATGAGGCCCGCTGCACGGTGGGAGAATCCAGCAATACAGCAGAATATTATATGGCACACTTTATGGGCTCTTGAATAACTGTCATTTAGCCCTGTCACGAGCGCTTAACGCAGATTAAGACTGCTTTACCAGCTCTTGTATAACATGCAGTATGCTTAAGTAATGGAATGAGAACGGAATACAGTTTCTTTCACGTTTTTTTCCCAAAAGGAACATGTTTCAAACTAGGAATAGAGATCACGGTGTAGCCTACCTCACCAGACAATACACGGTCCACTATTATGATCGCGATATCGGTAATAAGGTGTAATACTTGAAACAAACAATTTAGTAACCCTTCCAAGTCCCAACACTGCCTGCCCATGACAACAAAACTATAATTCCAATGAAAAATAGCAATACATATCAGAATACAATATTAGTATCAAAGTAAACAATACAATTTCAACACACATACATCATGCATGTTTAGATTTAACATAAGGAAATCTAAAAGGCCAATGGTTTTCTCCTACTCACACATGTTTACAGAAAGTGTGATATTAAGAGAGATGTAGACAAATGGGAGAACAGTGAACAGGGAAGGAGAGGGAGAAATACAGAGGAGGGGAGTGAGGATGGAGCTATTGTGAGCAAGTGTTGACCTAGTTACAAAAGGGAAACCATGGACTGGATATCTTATAATTTTTTTAGATGATACAGTCTTGTGTGTGGATAGATAACCTCTAGTGAAATCAGGTAAAAAGGTACCTTTTTAACAGTACCTTTTCCAAATGTAGTTAGATTTATTGGACAGAAAAGATTAGGGAAAGGTACATTATCAAAGGAAGCACAACATTTTTCTCTTCATTTCCCTGTAGCTGCCTGTGGAAGTAGCCTGGCATCCTGGAAGGCATCAAAAAGTTGACACGGTGGGCTTTTGAATGAGAGCAGCCTTCATTAGAACAGACTGGCTGTCAGAGTGAAAAAAGGCCTGGCTTTGGAGAGGGGAGTACGCCTGTGTAAGATGCATGTTAAAACAGACACAGATATACGTATGTTCTTGTGTGTGTGTGTATTAGTGGTGTATAACTGCAGCTCAATACAGGGTTATAGAAATGCATGGTATCCTTTAATGCAGACAACATACTATATAGAACAAAAGGACAGCAAGCTCTCAGTGTTTTACCGGTTCATTCTTTTTGGTTGGATATCATGTTTTGTTCTCTGAACCAGTATATGCTTAGTATTTAAAATGATCTCACTCACAGAGCTGGAGGCAGTGCAGTACGTTCATGCATGTGCTTCAAGGACATCACAGTGCTGTTTTACTTCAGTCAAATAAAACATACTGGTTGGTGTGTGTATGTAATAAAGCTCTTTGTATCAGTGTGTGCTTGGTGCGTGCATGTGAGTATGAAAGTGTTTATGCAGCATCCAGCTGCATGGAGCAATGGTCAATAATAACGATCGAATGGCGCACTACGCTTTTTGCTGCTCCTCTGAGCACCACCTCCTGCATACTAACTCTGCTCTAGAGACAGTGGCCACTGTTTCCACTGTGAGTGAGATGTGTCTCGTATGAGAATGACCTGTGCCCAGGCCTGGCTGTATTAGAGAATATTTTAAAGTATGGCTTCACTAGAGCCCAGGTGGCTAGGACCATCAGCACGCTGCTCTTCCTCTCGTTGGCCCGTCCAGCTGCTTGGCCACAAACACAAGTCTCTTTCTGTGGATTCACACTCAATAGATTCAATTAATCCCCATATAAGCCACAGCGAGCTGCAAAGAGACTTTGTTCACTTGAACTGGGAGGCAATGCAGCTTTTCACTCAGCCTTAAACTGTATGTGGGACATAATAGAAACAGTAAAAAGGCCTTATTTATGTGCATATCACAACACTGAATTTTATTGAGTCCAGAAGGCCTTGGTGCTGTTGTGTCATCGCTGGAGGTTAACGTGTGACAAGGACTAAAGAGAAGGATTTCCAGTGACACAGAGCCAACACTTTGACCTGCTCTCGCTGAGCCACCATCTGGCTGATAGTGCTTTAGCTGAAAAACTTAGCACTACTGTCTGATTCATTTTTATATTCCATAATTGAGACATGAGCAGAGGAGAGAGGAGAAAGGAGGGAAGAGACAGAGCGATAGAGAGAGAAAAAAAGATCAAGAGGGAAATAGCACCTCTGGGATACAACTACTCTCTGTCATCTAAAATGACTAACAAATTAGCTTACAGCTAAGCGCTCCCAGTGAGGGGAAAAGGAGCCAACTTTCATATGCTAATTCAGATCATGGCTAAGCAGAGCAATTATCAAAAAAATGTCAGCTCTGCCGGTCTGACAGATCTCAACTGGCAGCCGCTACCTCTGCCTCATTTCTATGTTTTACACTTAAAACGGCAGAATAAATACTTCCACTGTGGAGTGTTCTTTATAGATGCACTTTAGCTGTTTAATAATAGTAAATAATAATAAAAATGGGAAATTCACTTTAAATAGCATACTTTTCTGAATCAAATATTTGTTTTTTAAGACAAAAGAGTGTAGTGACAGGAGAAAAATGTAATTTTGACCACATTGACCAAGACCTAGACAGAATGAGACCATGCCCTGTACATGATTCATGAAAAGACATAACAGGAAACAGTTTTTGTTTGTCCAGTTTCATTCAGCTTGGTGTATAAGAACATGGGTATCTTAGGTGAGTATTTAAAAACCAGGACTTTTCAGTTGTTGCCATTATATATAGAATACTTCTGCATTGACTCAGATGCACTCTGACCTCCAGTGACTCTGAACAACTTTGAGTTATCTGATCGATCAACGCCAACAGTCTGGACAAATCAAAAAGACAGAGTCATCTAAACAATGCAGATGAAAAGTGCTTCCTCATCAGTCTACGCTCCCCACTGCGTGACAGCCTTGGAGTGTATTTGTGAGAGGAGCGTGGCCCCTGGAGACATCTGGGGTCCACAGTGTCACCGTAACCGTGGCCACTCAAAGTCTCGCAACTTGACAAACGGCCATCTGCATCGCAAACATACTTTAATAACATCCAGGTAGTTGGCTTTAATAAAGTGTAACTGCTGCCATAACGCTGCCATATGTGCCGCCACATTGTTCTCTCTATGAAAATGTCACACACCGGTTGGTGCCAGAGCCGGCGGTGTGAGTAATAATGAGTGCGCGATGATGGCAGGAGGCCTGTGTTGTAATTAGGGCCTGGTCACAGTTATTGGCAGAGTCACTCCAGTCTGATCAGGCACAGATAAGCATCTCTATGGAGAGCCAAGGGGATCCCACCTATTTGAAGCCCCTCTAATAAAAATCATTTGTCATTCTTACAGGAGCCACACTGACAGCTGCTGGTGTTGTCATGGCAACACACTGGCCACCACTCGCTTAGCAAGCAATATTCCAAGTACTGTTCATGAAGGAGAGGTGGATACGCACACTCTGGTCAGACACATTCATCAGTCCCAGACACAAGCACAAATAGTACAAATAGACAAAAATGTGAGCTGATTTTTACATTTTTATTATTATAATGTTAATATATTTTGTGTTAGTTAGCTTGAAGACCAGGCAAAACTATATCATTTGCTTAATGGTACAATATGTAGTTTAGACCTGGTGTACAGACAGTCATACATCACAATGGATCTCTCAAACACAAACTTGGACAGTCACTCTTCTTCTATTGTGAACAAATTAACATCAAAACATGGTCTAATGCTAAAACCTCAGTTTGATGTTTAGTCTTAGTATTTTGCGGTGGATTGTTCAGTTTTATTTATTTTTTCCTTAAATTAAAATAAGAAAAGGTCACGGTGATCATGTTGGAGAGTGAGGCTGGCACCATAATGAGAGAGATTGTCTCACAGCTGAAAACAAGCCTACTGGAGTAGATTTGATTTCATACAAATGCAGCAGAACACCTGGTCTAATTTCCCATCACACCAGGAAAAGCTATTTGAGAGCAGCTGACGTTGTCTGGACTCAATCTGCTCCGACTTCAGTCAGAGTCGAGGGCACTGCTTGTTTTTTTATATTGCTGCTCCTAATCAGTGGCGGCATCCCTCTGCTCATTAACTAGACACAAGCTAGCCCGAGGCTAACGGCCTCATATGTCAACCACAGATAAAGATGTCATCCTCTGCTTGACTGAATAAACCACTATTAAAACTAGATGCAAATGGAAACTCAACGATATTCAAATGAGGAGACAATGGGGAAGTGTAAAGCCTGAGGCACTGCTCCTTATCACTGTCCCATATTCCCCCGTCATGGTGAGAGCAGGAGAGATTTTACATACTGTTACACTGGCATTAGATTAAGAACTAATGTGGATGTTTGCATAATCTATAGGAGCGGTTCACCTGTTTGCAGAGGGTCTGTGTGGAGTATTTAAACAAATATAGAAGTATTTAGCGAAGATTTACTGTCACTGCCTTAAAGCCTCTTTTATTCTGTCTAAAAAGCAGCAACAGTGAACTTATATGGACTAATGGAGTTTATGGTGTTGTAGAATTAACAGAGCATTAATAAATAACTTACACTTCAAGTCCTGAAATCTTATTATTTCAGTTTCATGACAGGTCTATTTTTTTCCAGTATCTGTATAACATATTTGATAATATAATAAAGATATAAATGGGTTGCATTACAGTTAGACGTTTTTGTCTGGGGTTGCATGTAAAAAAACTTTGAACTTTAGATGGAGATGAAGCTACTGCAGCTCCCAGTCCCATCTACAATCCACATATAAAAGCTCTGTTCTAATTCTAAAATATATTTTTATGCAATATGCTGTATGTATTATTCTAATAACCGAAGGGACTAAACCTACAGTAACCAAATGCACCAGTCCTATTAACCCACACTATGTTGGGTGTGTGCAGGTGATATAAAGCAGCTTTGTCCACCAGAACAAAAGCTAAAAAGGCAGACAAACTGCTGATGCAAACAAGCCAATGCCATCTATCTTATCAAACATCCCAATAGTGAGATGGGAGTCAGTCTATAGTGCACCCATTTGGCATAGTCTGCTGTACTATGACGGGACGTCTCTATTCTCCACTAGACTGTGTCGAAACAGCTGCATGAGCACTTTTTTTTCCTACCAGACTAATGTTTATCTGTTCGAGTCAAAACTGAAGAGCTCTGCCACAATAGCTTTGAAATGTGTGTTCTTTGTTTTTAATGTGTGTATGCGCAGTGTAATTAGCCACCACTGAAGTCAAGCTATTAAACCCCTGATGGTACTGTGTTTACAATGCTATCATTGGCCTCTCTCTGGCCAACACTAAATGAGCCAGTGTTGAGGCTCAGCTGTATAATCATGAATATTCATCTCTCTGTCTGTGTGGATGCTCTGTGTGCTACACAGGCATTAGGGAAGCCATTACTATCTGCTAGAGCACAATCCACCACTTTGTCAGGAGAATGTGTCAAGCTGACAACAATTCGATTTACAGCCAAAATCTTAAACAAAAAAAAGCTATGTTCTTGGAGCAAAACAGAAACAAATTGTTTCTTTTACTTACATTTACCTATTATTTGGGACAACCTTGCACATGTTGGAAGCAGTTTCTATGATAGAAATAAAAACAGGGTCCAGATTTTAGACTAACTGCTGAGACAAGAGATGTTTCAACTCTCAATAAGTGATTCTGACTAGGACAGTCCTCACATTGTTTGAAAGTTAAGGAGGAGATTAAGGAGGTGTTGCAAACCATTCTTCATCATTACAGAGACTGTCAGAGCTTTTCTTACTGAGAGAAAAAGGAGTTGGTGGCACTGAATAGCATCAACAACAGTATCAAGGTTGTGGCACTATATTTATTGAGATGTAGAAATGTGACTAATCCAAGATGATACCATTTAACTGGACAGCTTCCACCCGATGAGAGCCAGCTTGAGAGACAAGTTTATTCCTGCTGCTGGTCTATAAATGACATTCCTCATTATGTTTATTTGTTAATTTTTGCATCACTAATGAATAGTCTTATGTTGAATTTAGTTTTTTCCTTTAACATGTTTTTTTATTGCATTTCCTTCACAGCATCCTGACTTATCCTTTGGAGCAGGGTCAAGTGTTCCACCTCATGCTAAATGCTAACCTGAAACACTCATTCCCATAGCACCAGTCCCTTGGGACACCATGGCATCACACACAGTTTATGCAAAAGGCCTTAAACGCAGCGCTCATTGCTGTTTCATGGTAATTTGCGATGGCAAACGGAGAGCTGCGCTGTGAATAAAGCAGAAGGGGCAAGAGGAGGATTAGATAATCAAACAGTGTGCCACTTTAAATAATCTCTGGCTCCTCTGGGGGAGGTGAGACTTAAAGCCGCAGCCCTTCTGCTTTAATTGTCTGATTTTCTCGTCATTACAGTTGAGGGCCTCAGTAATTCAGACTTATTAAATATTCAGGAGCCACACAGAGGAGCAAAAGGAAGGAGGGAATAACACAGAGAGGAAGCGAGAGGGAGAAGCAGATGAGGGGCTGTAGTCACCGCTCCACAAAAAGATACATCGTCCTCCTGCTGCGGAGGAATTCTGCTCTTTATTAGAAGTCTGTGCATGTTATTATGTCGCTAATGTACAGCAAATGAAGGCAAACCTCTGGATCCCTCCAGGCACTAAAACCTTTACTATGTGCTTTGCTGTTTTACACACTTATTTAGCACATCTTCAATCAGTGGACACCAAATGGTAAGGTGAGAATTAAGTCACTGACACTGCTAGTTTCAAAGGATCTTAAGCTAAAAGTCTCTGGTGTTTGTATTACTGCATACACTTTTGAACAAATGTCAGTGTATTGGCAGGAGTGAGGAAGGAAGGAAGCTAAAGGAAGTTCCAGATATATTTTTATAAAAGGTGATGCAAAAATGATGCAACCTCTGGGTCTTCAATATTTCTACAGCCAAAAGAGAATATAGAGTCACATATAAGTCGTTTGCATTGGTTAGACTTTAGAAAATGAAGAAAGAAGTGTCTTACTGAAGTGGCTTTAGGTGGAGCTGTCCGTAGTGCTGAACCACCACAGGTGGAAAATGGCTCTAACACTTTAAAGTTTAACAAAAAACAATAGAAATTTAAAATTGAACTTTACAAATAGCTTTATTTATAAAAACATGGAAATATGACCACTTTTTAAAATATATTTTAACAGGACTCACTTTTTAAAATTTAATTTACCATGTTTATAAATGTAAATATAGTTTAACATGACATCACCATGACAACATCTTAGTTTTAATATGGCTTCCGTACGTTTTGCCACTGACGAGATAAGAAGTGCTGTACATGTCTTCTCTCAAGAATACACGGTGAATGGTGTGATGTAACAAACAGATGGGAGAGACTCAATAAAATCTTTGCAGCACCTCATAACAGCCGATTATCAAGCTCATTAGAAGTGTTTGCATGTTACTTAATGAAGACGGGCCGTGCTGTGTCTGCCTGGTCTTGAGAGTCTCTGCTCGTATGGCTCATTGCAATTACAGGAGTGGGAATGATGCAGTTATTGGCAGACAACAAGACTGTGAATCATGTGTAAACTTGTAAACAAACACATTGTCTCCAAACATAAGTGATTCAGGCAGAGCTTTGTGAGCAGGACTGGCTTTTGACCAAGTTCTCTGTTAAGCGTTCAGAACGTCCCCAAGCAACAGTTAAGTTACTGTTGTTCTACTAAGACCTACATTCATTAATGAGTCCAGCTCTATATATGGGTAATGGGGTTATCGATACACTAAAAAAACTGCTGAAATAACAGTCCATTCTATGAAACAAATCTCTCTTATGAATTGTGTAATAAAATGCACCCTATGTTTTTGTCGGTGTAAATACAGCTGTGGAGCAATATAGACACCTTGAATGGACAACCACCCTGACATACCAATGCCCTCTCATGAATGATGTGGCATTTAAAAAGAACCATTGGTATTCTCCATTTGAACACGCCATGATCAGAGAAACGGTGCATTACTGTAAATTCAGCCAAGCTCCGGGGCAGGCCGAGAAATAGATTGCTCAGGATTACAACCCAAACAAATGCTGAGCACCCATCAGCTGAGTAACATTAGTCTTTAACAACGTGACTTCAAGCATTATTTATCGGCGCTCATCTGCGACAGCGACACACCCCTCATTTACGGCATGACTCAACCCTGATCTCACAGCGATTTCCATATTTTCCTATAGAACCACAGTGACAAAAAGCAAAATTAATACTTTTCTTTTGTATCATGGCTTTATAATTTCAGCTCTTATTCTGGTTCTATTATTTGTGGCCGTCCCGTCTGTCTCTGTTTTTTCATCTCATGCCTTTTCCTTGGAGTTTCCCTGCACCCCTCCCCCCGTCCTCCTCGTTCTCCCTGCAGAGCATTAGCTCGCTGTGGTCAGGCCGCTTGACAGCTGCTCCACCTGAAGAATAACAATCAATGTTGCTGTGGAGACAGACCCATGCTCCTCTTTGTTATATTTTAACCTATTCCTTCACTGCAGCCTCACTGTTTGCTTTTGGTGTAAATGGACCATTAGACCATTCAAGGTGTGACTGTTTAGACGCTATTCAGGTTGATGCATTACAGAGGCACACTTTGCACCTTTGGCTGCTAATTTCTTTGAGGTGTGACTAATTGAGTTGCAGATACAAACCCCAAAACGCCTCAGACTATCACTCCAGATGAGGCGGGCAGACAGGCGTGGGATGGAAGTGTCAATCACTGCTTACACATGACAGTAGAATGAGCACTGTACAAATTACGCTGCCCAATATAGCACCACACTCATAGGCGCTACAAATCACTGTTAGGGACTGTTCTGTTTACCCATGTGGAAAAAACTTTCTGGCCCTGCATTTGAAAATCTGTTGTGTTTTTATCACCTAGCAACAATTCTACCAGGACAGTCAGATTGTCAGGAGACAAATCACACGCCTGCCTCTATTTCACATGTGTCATTTAAGGGCAAGATTTGTCCCTGTACAATTTTATTTACAGCTCTGTACATGTTGGTTGTAAATATATTGTGTCCAGTTGAGTTTGATGCCTCAGCAGTAATCCCCTTTTCCTAATGTTGTTCCCAAACTCTAACCATGCTGTCGTACATAGTGCTAACCAATGAAATGACTCCCCGCAGGCCCGTCTACAGTGTTGCTAGTGCCAGGCCTGCCAGCCGGGGGTTAAGTAAATATTGGGTAAGGCAGCTGCTCTTGGAGTACCATCATCTGCCTGCATTGCCTGCCTGGTCCCAGCCTGGTATAAATCACACGCAGCAATTAGTGCGACACTGTCCCCCTGCCCTCGTTAAACAAGCAGCCTGCAGAGGAGGCCCATAAAAAGCAGTCTGCACGGAGCAGGGTGGACAGATAGACGGACACCGCTACACACCAGCACTTGGACTTGGATGCCCGCTTCTGAGGATGACCTTCAGAGATGATACAGCAAAACAGTTTATATTGCAAATAGGATTTTTTACACTTCAGTGAGGATCAGACACAAATATATCTATAAAGAGGTAAACCAAAGTAGGGATCCAAAGAGGATGTGATTATGCAAAGTAAAAACATTTACAAGTGCGTAAATGTTCTGTATGAAAAACAGATTTTATCCAGGTTTACAAATCAAAAATTGATTGGGGCCACATTAGATTAGCAAAGGTGAGATGACAAAATGTCTTCACGTTCTTGTACATGGGTTTCAAGTGATGAAAAACTGGGACCGTAGCAATAAACAATTCAAAACATTGCTGTTTTATCCTTTGAAAGGTCAAATGTCCTCATAATGGTGTCCATAACAGGAAAAAATGATGTGATTGAAACTCATAACTAGTCCAGTTTAAAAGTGTCAAATTTTGTTCATTGAGCCACTTTGATTGCAGCCAGTCTCACAGAGACCAAAGATCAACTGTGCAATTAAAGGGTTAACACTGATTTTAAAATTGTTTACAGTTCTGCAGAATACTAATTCTTTCACACCAACAGTATGACGATCTGATTGGTCATGAAACACAAAAACAGTGCAGTAACTCATGACTCCATCTAGTGGTTCCAAGTGCTATAACAGGTTTTCTGAGTCTTCTCTTTGTAATATTTATTATAATGATTATTATTATTCTACAGACTCTCCGACCAACACCAAATACATTCACTAAACATTCTTACACATTCATAGGAGGCAAGGTGGGTTAAGTGTCTTGACCAAGGACACAACGACAGTATGAACTGTGGGGAGAACGGGAATCGAACCGCCTACCTTCCGGTTGAAGGACGACCACTGAGCCACTGCGCCCCGATAACACAACAAATGTCAAGATGACAATATAACCTGCAGTTTACAGGACATACTCAAACAAAATGTGCTGTGTATATTTAATTTCATTCAGATTACCTTTATTTTGTTTGGATGGAAGGACATACTTAAATATAGGCAGAATTTGTTCATAATAAAACAAACACGACATCATAACTTGGTTTTAGTACATCTCATTAATTAACCGAATGGCTGATGCTTTGGTTCTGCATCACAGCTTGTGGTTTTCCACAGGCAACTTGGCCTCCTGTCTTTAGTTAGCTTATTTGAATAAAACAGCATGAGTCAATGATGGTCTAATTTATGGAGCAGGCTCTTAAAATTGATAATCAATGATCACTGATGTGATTTTCATCATTCATCAGCTGTGATGGCCATAATCTAAAATACCCAATTAAACCTTCAATGTAATTTAGCCAGCAACGGCTCATAGAGGGATAAAAACAGCAGCTCGCACAGAGAGGAATAGCCATCAGCACCACTATTACCATATTGCTCTAAATTACCACAATCACCGGGGGAGCATTTAACATGCCACCACCCAGCGGAAAAAAAGTCCCACAAATACTGTCAGAATGAACTGATTGGGCTCTCTTTCAGATTGGGCTACCAGTTGCTGTTGTGTTCAAGGTAATTAGGAGCTAATAAGGGTGTAATTGGGCAGTGGCCACATCAAGAGACTAGAGAAAAAGACAGACAGAAGTATAGCCAGAGACAGACCGCTCAGGTGCTAAATGACAGGCCTGGTCTGAAGCTGCATTGAAAGGATATTTTTTTTTACCAGCACCACCTGACTGACTGCCACTCAGAGCGACAGGCACAGGAGAGTGGCTGGAGGAGGTGGAAGAGCTGTGATAGAGGAGGGGGATGGGGAATATGGCTGGAGCAGGTGGAGGACGCTGGTTAGCAGTACTGTAAAAGGAACAAGCAAGCTTCTAGGATACAGATTAATCTGTACCCGTGGTAATTCTGTGTTCTTATTGTTTTCACAGCGCTATTTTTTTGTCTACTCTGTAAAGATAAGACTAAAAAAATGTCAAAACAGTATCTCTGAAATAATCCTCCCCCCAATTTTCCTTTTTCTTTCTGTCTGAGTCTGCTGTTTAGGTGCATTGTGGAAGAGAGACAGAGGCAGAGAGGTGAGCTGGTTACTGTGGCAACCAGGAGAGTGACTCTTAGGCGATGGCATATGCATAGAGGGAGAGCTGTAGGGAGAGCGCACTGGTGGTGATGGGGCGGGGAGCGGGGGGCGCTGGGAGATCAGAGGGAGGTGTCAGTGGGTTAGTGCGCACCCACAGATTCAGCCTCTCTTCCTAGGCCTGGCAGAAGAAAGGGGAGGCAGAAACAAAAGGAGCTGTCTTTTGAACGGTGGTGGCGCCGGATTGGACTGTCAGAGCCTCACGCTAACAACCTCACTTAGCTGGCTGCACCCACTCGCAGACACTTCCTTGCTGTATGTCTTACTCGGCTTTTCAGAACACTGCAACAGTATCGTGGGCAATTTTCAAATGATAAGGGTCATTTTGGAAATGGGGTTTTAGGTATAAAAAGTAAGTTTAATGCTATCAGCAGGTAGATACAGAGAATATGAGTGAAGTAGACTCATAGGGACTAAACAGGAGCTATTCAATTACAAATTTGAAAGGGACAGAATTTAAAACAATACAGTTGATTGGTCCAACTATAGCATTAAATTACATCCTGTTGTACCTATTGACTGATTAATTGTAAAGAAGTAAAAAAATCCTATACGCTAATGTTATGAATTGATATGTTATTTGCAGTGGAAGCCTACCAACGTATCAGCACATGATAAAAAAGGAGTTGTCTTACTGTTGTTCATCTGAACACTTCAGTCACAGCCATCATTGTTTCCCATACTTAGAGCCTAGCATATGATATGTAATGTAATAATTATATTCTTCTTGTGTTGTTATGTTAAAGTGATGTTAAACAAGGCAAATGAATCCCACATGAATAAATTCCATTTCAGTCAAATGTGAGCAGGAACATTGGGCTACAGTCTGAACATAGCCAAAGACCCGCCAGAAAATAATATCACTTTAATAGTAAACATTGAACATATAAGTACGCAGTCAATTTCCTCAAACTTTTATACCAAAATAAAGGCTTATAATGATTAGTGTACCCTGTGACATTCCCTCAATAATGACTGATTTTGCATTTTTATTGATAATATTTAGTTTAGTTTCTTTCTTGTAACTCCTGTCGGCCACCTGTTCTGCTCACAATTATCCTTAGCTGGTAATGTATTAATTATGCACTATTCAAAAAATCTGATATTGCGTTAACATCTTTAGACTAATTAACCTTCGACCCCTTTCCAGTGGCGTTGGGACATTCTGGGCCTGTTGCGAGGACAAGAGAAGGATGACAGTAAGAACCTTATGACCTTATGACAGGAGCCCACAGAGAAACAGACTGCCAGAGACAAACAGAGCCATGGGGTGAGTGTAATGAATATGCTGCCCCCTGTGGTGGGGATGACCTTATAAACAACAACAAACTGTCGCTACGGCCAAGCCTGCTGGGAGCTGCCCTCTGCACAAGGGCAAATGGCCTGGAATTTACAGGAGCTGCCAAAGCTTTCACTGAAACACACTGGTATCATAGCTCAGGGGCAAGGGTTTGGTTTATTATTGGAAAAAAATCTTACATTCATTAGGAAGTCAGCATTACGGGTTACATTTAATTACAGACCTTTTTTCCCAAAACCTCTTCCTTTGGGCAAATGTCTTTTTTTTATTGTTTTAGGGTAGTCCAGATTCATACACAGACACTTGTCGGTACTTGCTGATATGGACTCACTCATTTGACCTCCTCCAATACATCATGAGTACTTTACTTACTGCAAGTATATATGATATACAGTATGTTATAATATATACAGTACTAGTATTATATAATGTTTGGAAATATTTTACCGTAAATTAAGTTGATCACCATTGCTAGAAAATCAGTGTATGGTTCATAAATATAGATACTTGTTGGTAAATACTCATACTCCTTAAGCTTTAGTGTGTATATTTTATGTACTTTTTTTGTAAATTCTTAGTTCGATCTCACTTTTTATAGCTCATGGTATTTATTTTTGTTGTTTTAAATATATTGGGACATTTTATTCTGTGTTTTTGCTCAAACATGCTACAACAAATTCCACAATTTGTAAACCTTTTAACTTTACCTGCCAATAAACCGGATTCTGATCTGATTCTGTTATGCATTAAAGAGGTTTTGCTCTGTCCATTTAACAACTAGCCTCGACCAAAATAAAAATGACTGACTCCCATTCAAATTTTAATGTTGGGACTTTGGTTGATCATATTCCAAGTTTACATTCTCACAATTCCCATGCAATTTTTATTAAGAATATATGTACATACTAACCTTTCCAACCATGTGGAATGAAAGAGGATATTATGTATTTTTGCGAGGCAGATCATCAAAAGTCCCATCAATGCCTTTGCCGCAAAAGTGTGTGTCATGTAACACTAACTGAATGCTTTTATTATACAAGACAAGCTACGCTCACAATCTGTGTGATCTCAGCCAGGCTTTGGGAATCAAACAGATGAGTGGAGACATCCTCGCGTTTCAAGGGGGACTTTTATGTCACCATGAAGGAGACAGCAGAGCGGGGTAGCGAAGGGTTAGAAGTCACAGCAAAGCATATGGCGGAGGGAATTTTTGAGTTCAGAGAAATGACAGGTTAACATTTGGTGAAGGCTGAATGAACTGGTAGTGTGGGTATTTGCTAGTGTGCTGTGTGTGTGTTTTAGACAGGAGAGGAAGGTGGAAAGGTTGCTAAACACTTCCATCTGTTCGTATCCCGAGGCGCCATGAGGACACTTTGCTACCGTCTTATGCAGATGAGGTGTTGTAGCGCTGACTGTTTCCACTTACGGGACGTAGATAGTCATACAAAAAAAAGATATTTGAATAGTGGGAATGGCAGGAGAAATCAAGGGGCAGCAGGGTCAAACTGTTTCCAAGAGAGAGTTTTCTTTTTAGCTTCCAACAATCACAGTTCAGTCAGATGTGTGAGCAGTGAGCACAGGAACAAAGCTCTCATTAGGATTTGTCTTCCTGTGGGTCCCGGCACAGTCCCAGGAGACAGATCTGCTTAACAGGGGTCCTCTATGCACACTGACATGCATCATGAGCTATGAGCAGTGCTAAGCAACACTCAGAATGTCTAGTGAAGTACTGTAGACAATTTAAAAGGCAGTTTTAAACCGATTCCTCTGGCAAAGCTATTTCATAGTTACTTCTTTGTAAAACCACTGATGCATGAATTATATTTAAGTGTGATAAAATGTCCACAAAGAACCCATTGGAAGCAGCCACTAGTTCCTCTTCCTACAACTGACCAGAGCCGATAAAACTGGAATCTATCACTAAATAAACACCAAGAGCTATACTGAGCCTTGAACATAACTACTGTGATTTCTTAACCAACTGTGGATGGAACGGTTAACTGTGAGCTGGTTGAAAATTTATTCATATATGTGACGTTTCCAGCATGGCGACGAGAGTTTGGATGTTGATATTGAGGAAGCCTCATCCTTGTTCAAATCAGAGGTGTGGTAGCATAAATAAATCCACTTTGGCAAAAGGCGTTCACTCGCTCACGATCTGTCTGTCCACTGCTGCACAGACCAGTCCTGGTTCGAGTCGGCTCCGCGCAGACTTGATGAGTGCACAACAAAAACAAGTCTGTGTCTGAGGCTGAGCTTTACTCTCTCCAAAATGGATAAAAAGTAGCGTAAATGTCCCGTCACCGGAGGAGAACAGAGAGAATGTGAGCAGTAATCTGTGTTAGCAAAGAGGCTAAACTGTAAATGGGTCTGAACCATCTCTGAGCCATAAGTTATTATTTAATAACCCACTCAGAGCTGTCTTAAACAAAGTGTTCACCTGTTTGAGGCCCTTGTCAGAGAGATGTACTAATGTTTTGGATCATGTGCTGCCTTCTGTGTCTCTGCTGCAGCCACTGAGAGACCAATTTAAGGTCCACAGGCCAAATCTGTTCCTTTATGAAGTACTTCTGGTCCTCACATTAACTATTACTGTTAATACATTTGTTCTATCATTAATAAATAATACGTGAAATAAATAACTATGAGTTGTTTTGATAAAGTTATACAGTTTTAGGGAAACACATTAGACCAGTGTGTATTATTTTGTTTTATCTAAAGAGGTATTAGGACTCAGCTAAAAATAATATTTATAGATTTATTGGGAATTTTAAGTTACTTTGTTATAATCCAGTTATTTATATTTTATTTATATTTTATATTTTTATTAACTTTGTTAATATCTACTTATTCAAAGTACCTAGCCTTATAAGCAAATTAATTGCATGTAAACGCTAGGGGTGTCCCTGACTATGGATTTTGATTAGCCTTCCCTATAGTCGACTAATAGTCGAATCTTGTGTGGCACGTTGCATGCGGCTCCGCTCCGCCACGCAATCCGCGGCAAATACGCAACGTTGTTCGGCGCCGCAGCGGAGCGGATTTGAAACGCATCCAGTGGGCGATGGTCTGCAACATTGTTCTGCAGCGGAGGGGAGCACCATGCAGTGTAATTTGAGAGTTACCCTTCAACAAGTGGGTAGGACAAATAGACTATATATTAACAGAAATGCAGTAGTTGCATGTGAAATCAGACGCTGAGCTCAGGCTCGACTTGAGGAGCTTGATTTGAAGCATCAAGTCGCCGACTATTTGGGGTCAGTCCTTGTAAACGCATGTAGTATTTGATTTTATTTATGTTTATTTATAAACTTACAAATAGACAAACATTAGCCTATTTTTTTATAAATATGAGGACAGTTGACATTTACTTAGGGACTGTTGAAACGGCTTTTCAAACGGTACTGCAAAGGTGATGAAAAAAGTTTACTTCGAATTTGTCTCAACTCAACAAAATCAAATCATGATCAGAATCGTGAATCGAATCGTAAGTTGAGTGAATGATTAAATCCCTAAAACCAACAGTGCCAACTTTATGAGAATCATGTCTGAACTATATTTCACATCTGGCAATATTTGGGACAATCCTATGTAAACCAAAGAAAACTAGAGGGTGCCGGACTACGATCAAGGCCACATTGCATAAACACACATTTGAATTATCATCTACATTGGTTTTATTTATGGAAGATGAAAGAATAATTATATTTTTTTCTTCAAGGGAGTTTGTCTTAACATGACGGACCAAACATTAACTGCTTTACGCTGTGGAGGGGGTTAACAAGGGTGAATTGGTTTGATATAATCAAATACAAATTTTAAACTGCATCTGATTTGGATAATAAAGTCTTCCAGTCTGAACTGTGACAGTCATAAATGGTTTTGTATTGTCTTAAAAAGGCGTATCTGAACATTAAATAGCAGATGACTGAAGAGATTTAACCACACTGCTTCTTATTTAAAAGGGTTTTAATGGGATTTTTGAAGCAGATTCTTGCCCCCGTCTTTGTTCTTAGATACACTCATGTCATGTATGTCCCCCCCCCCAAGAGATGATTGCATTTTCAAATAGGGATAAGACACTTTGGGCAGAATAAGGGAGAATATGAGAAGAGGAAAATAGTAGAAGTGGAGGAAGGAAAGCAAAGCCTGCACTGATTTGAATCGGGTAAACTGTCAGAGTGAGGGATTACCCCACCAAATCCCTGGCGAAAATAGAGGCCCAAGTTATTTACTAGCCTTACAACCAGCTGCAAACCATCTGTACTTAATTGTAAGACACAAACTTTATGAAGATCAACTGGGGATTTATTCACAAAGCCTCTTACGCTGCTGAATTGGTGTCCCTGCTTCGAGGGAGAGTAAGGATGGGTGCTCTAGACATGTCACATGTGCTTTAGACGACATGGACTCGACTGCTTACTGTGGTCTATTTAGAGCCCACATTCAAAAAAACACCCAAATATCTGTAAAGATCATAATATGTGTACTTTCTGGAGGAATATTGTTTAAAAACGTTGAATTGTGTGGTTTAAAAAAAATTGCAAATTTAGGTGTAGGCTAACCCCTTGAAAACCCATTTGGAATTAAAAATTTGAGTTTTGAGGCTGCTGAAGTTTGAGGTAAGTCCTTGCTTTGGGCCCTGACCCTTTAAGGCTTCTTTAGTTAAAGTTTGACCATCTGCGGCTGCTGTAGTTTGAGTTTTGACCCTCTGAGACGTCTGTAGTTTGGCCGTTGACCCTTTGAGACTGCGTTTGAGTTTGGACCCATAATTATAAGCTTCTGTAGTTTAGGTTTTGACCCTCTGGGACATCAGAAGTTTTGCTGACCCTCTGCCGCTTCTGTAGGATTTAGTTTTGACACTCTGAGGTTTATAAAGTGACAGAAAGTCAAAGTGACAGATATATGCTGTGGAATATAACAGGGTCGGTGTTAAATTAAATGACTAGCAATGACAAAACATCCCAAATTGTCAGGCGCCTAGAAATGTCCTTTAAAATGACTGCTTAAAAAAAGTAGGGACCCTGACTCTTCTAAGGCCATTTATTGTCTTTATTTGCATTGTGTCTTCCCAGAAGACCAATCATGTTATCTCATGTGACCGCGTAAGCAGCCCACACTTGTCATGGAAATCAGCACCGAGATTATATCTTTTCACTGTGTTCCAGGACAAAATCTGCGAGCGGCATTGTTTAATGTAGGTTGTTGTGCTTTATGTTGTTCTTGGCAGCCATCTGAAGACAGGAGATAAGAGGTCCTGTCCAGGCCACTGAATGGCAGGTAGCCAACATAATCCTATTTAACAAGATCTGGGCTGAGTGTGGGGTGGGCCGAGTTTGGTGGGGTCACACGAGGAGTCCGGCGGGGTCAAGTTGTGGCTTTCTGCATGCTTTACTCCCAAATGTTGTTCATCAAGACAATGAGCATTACACTTCAAAGTCTGTGTCAATCCCTTAATTAAAGCTAAACCTTATTTTTAGGAAGGTAAATACAATCACCAAAATTATTTGTTTTTGTTATTCATGACATCATTTCTAAGAAACTCACAGACGGGTCACCCAAGAATAAATATAGAGGAATCTAAGCCGCTGGCCGCTTTAACTCATTTATTTTCCTCTATGGCGCTAATTCCTCCCATCTCCATATGTTGAAGGGTGGAGAAGGAGGGGCCATGCTGCAGGGGGGGTGTCAGGGATTAGGCTGCCCTGTCTGGACATACGCTTCATATAATCACGTTGGATTGGCCCGCCATTGTGCATCTCTGTCCAGTGTGTGGGCTTCAGTGTATCTGTTGTTGACCTCAATGACCACCCCAAGCCACAACTGTGCCCCCAACTGCACAGGCTGGTCGGGGATTAAGATGATGACAAATTACCAACCAAGAACGAGGACCCCTTTAGCATAACAAAAGAAAAACAACTTGTTTAACCCTTACACATTACTATAGGATGCACTTTTTAATCTCTAAACTCAAACTTCCCAGAAAATAGGTGAAGAAGATGAGTGGATAAATGGCATTTATAGCCATTAAAGCTGCAGTTCATGCCCCGACACCAACACTACTACTAAAGTGGTTTTGTTCATGCATTAAGAAGAAAGAGGTTTAAAAATAACAGGTTTTTGGTTTTTGCTTATAAATAGTTTTGGTGTTTTTGTTCATTATTTACTGCCTGTTGCATCTTGTATCATGTTGTATAGTTGCCTATATATTAAAGTTTTACCATATAAGTGACTTTCTGGTATTTCACACCGTAACAGCTTTTTTTGTAGAGAGTGGTTGTCGACTTTAGACCAGCGTTATGACCAGTTATTGGTCTCGTCTCGGATTTAAACCTATTTTTACTCGGTTTCTGAGTCATTGTAAACTGACACCGGTCAAAACCACAGTCTAAAACACATCTAAACATATCAGTTTGTGATCAGATGGAAAGTGTCAATCATTTGATCCTGAACAAGAAGAAAATCACCGCCTGTCATTGTTCAGAGACTAAATTGGACTCATGACTCAAGAAATGGGATCACATTTTCACTTTTTGCATTATTTTTATTTAGTTCTTAGTAGTTCCTTCATACTTAACTTAACATAATAACACATCCTCCTCTTCTCCACTGCCACACCTATACTGCACATCATCTTTCTCTTCTATCCACCTTTCCAGCCCCAGCCCCAACCCCAGCACCTCTCCTCATTAGCAGGTATAATCCCTAAAGGCCCATCTGCCAGACACCAAAGGCACAACAACCATGAACAAACAAGCCTGCAAAGAAACTGGCCATTACCGGAGAGGGACAATCTTTGAATATGATCACTTAGGCGCCATGCAGTGTTTGCTCAAAGCCTCCATAAGTGCACAATAGCCCTTGTGCACAGCTGCTATTTTTACTCCAATAAGGAACTATTTGGGGAAAGTGATTGTGGTGATGTGAGCTCTGCACCTGCCCCTGGAGAGGACAGATGTGTGTGGAGTGTCAAGATGAAAATATAGACTGAGTGTTGCCTTTACAATACCAGTTTAGAATACATTTCCGTTTCATATATGTTAAAAATGCAGTTTTAAAATTAAAATTTCCCTGATTTCCCAGATTTGCTCAAACCTATGCCTCTGTAGTTGGACCTCTTCTGTGGCCATGTAATCATTTGTAGAGTTGTCACTTGTGTTATGTAAAACTGCTAACGTTAGAATAACTAGCTATAGAATAACTTCCACCACCTGCCTAATAATACACTCAAATAAAATGCAAACAATGCATGTGCTATAAGCCAATTCTAAACATTTTCTTTCCAATGCAACTATATTTACAGTGAATAGCTGAAGCCAGGAGGCAGCTGTGGTAAAGCCAATTCTAAAGATGCATTGTTTTTCAAATGTGCGCATTGTTTTTTCAAAGCAAACAACCACTACTAGCACCAACTGATACATATTTACTTCTTTATGACCCAGGCATTAAGCCCCACTTTGTCCTTAGTCTGCGGACTCTAAAGGGCTTCTACAACATTAATAATTCATTGCTTCACTGAATGCAAAAAAGCCAGAATTGACCAAAAGATTTGTCTGTGGTGATCTTTTCAGGGTTAACAGAGAAGCAGTACTGTTCAAACAACACACAGTGGCAGACACAAAATGGCTGCCTTGGACTGAAAGAGGCAGTAAGCCAGAGCAGCGGCATCAGCAGCAGCAGCAGCCGAGACTCTGCAAACCTTTTACAGGTCCCTCTCTAGCTCTCCCCTCACTCTTATTGAAGGAAGATTAACAAATCACCACTTGATTGCTTCCCGCTACAGTATCACCGCCAAACGAAGACATTTGGGGTTACGGTGACCCCCCTAAGGTCCACTGAACAGAGATTACATTGTAGAAACGTAATCCCGGTTTGGGGGCTGAAGGGATAAAGACACATTGTAATCAGGGACAAGTCTACACCCCAAGAATGAGACGAGGGGGATAAAGCCAAGCTGAGGTTTAGCCACAATGTCAATTAAACCATATGTTGGGACACATTAATTGACGCTTGACACACTTTGAGACTGACACATGCCGAGGACAAGCAACATGTAAGATGCTGCGGATTATCTATTGACAGTAAGATGCTCAAGGTTTAGGTCTGTTTTTGAATTTAATATGTAAAATATAGTGTGTGTTAATACAAGAAGTACAGAAACAGTTCAGATTGAAATGGTGGTCTTGTGTCTTCATGGCTACACAAGGTCACATGATGTGGCTTTCATTTAAGTGCGTAACCTGGAATAGAAGCATGAACATGTGAGCTTGAACACATAGCAAGTGCAACAAGGGGTGAGAGCTTATAAAATCCGAGCAAAAGTGGAAAACAAAACTGGCTAACGTACCGTGAGCTTAATGGCTGCTGAGAGAGAGGAGCTTATCTTCCCAGCGCAGCTAATATGAGCTTCTCAATTAGATGAAAGGCTCTCTCTTTCTCTCTTTCTCTAATTTTTTTTTCTTCAATTTCTCCAGGCAATTTATTTAGGGTGGAAGAAAAAAAAAGTGAAAAGCCGAGCGAAGCGTATTGGCCAAACACACAACGAGTCATCGTAAAGTTCAGCCAATCAGGCTCCGTTAACTCAGGGCCTCAGCAACAACATGACTATTTACTGTAGGCTCACGAAATTTTAGCAGCACTCGGACAACAAGCCTCAAATAACTGTGATTATTATACATTTTTACACATTTTATTAGAAATTAATTTCTTCCTTTTTAATTATTTTTAAATGAATGGTCAAAAATAAAAGATAAATGTATTGTAAACGTTGGACAGGGAGTGACAGCGTGGAGCATGCTAAATAAAGTGTTTCCTGCTAAAGACAGGCAGATATTTTTAGACCTCATTGTTTTGTGGATTAGCTGGGATTATGCAAAGGCACCGGCACCATTTACTTATCAGTTTAATTTCTTTGTCCAGTGAATTATTTTTACACACATTGCCTCGGTATTGTACCTGTCTTTGGGGTCGCCGAGTGGAACCAAAGGATTATGCAAGCACTTCAGAAAAAATTAGGGCTTGAACTTTGACTAAATAAGCACGGCCTGTTCACTTCTTTTCTTTTACTTTTTAGAATCTTGCATTTTAAATGATCCTACAAACCATCATTTTTTTTATCTAAACTATTTGTCTAGTTACTACAAATTATTACTTTTTTTTAACACAAAACATTATTTGTTAAAACAAAAGGAAATGAAATTAATACCTTTTGTTACAAAAACATAAAGATGATTAAGAATTATTAATATTATAATGTACATTAAATAGATCATCCTTATTGAAAAAAATGAGTATGCACAAACTGTGTTTATTTTAAATTTGTAAAATAGATATATTCTAAATTTTACTATATATACTGTCAATTATTTCCTTTTTACTGTCTAATTACAGTAAATTGTAAAAATGAGGTATTAGAACAAACATTACATATAATAATTATTATGATTCTATCTCCAGAGCAGTCATTATTAAGGCCTCACCATCTGCTGTGCTCTTCCACGCTCAAGGTTACACTTCACATGAGAGCTACATGACAGTGCACCTGGGCAGCAATCGAGGAGTGTGTGTTTGTGTAAATATGTGTGTGTTTGTATGAATATGTGTGTGGGGTGTATGTGGGAGCACAGAAGCCCACACACTACCCACTCTGCTCTCTGAATTCAACATGCACTGCTCGGGAATATCACATCCCTGGCATCCATCTATCCAAGGTGATTTCACCTTTGTCCAGCACTGACTCACTTCATTATTCTGACTTTTGATTAGCATTGTTGAAAACAAGGTTATTTTTTTACCACTGCCTGTTCACAGTCTTCCTCTTCTTCATTAAAAGTATACATTAACTGAAGTGACCCCCTGCATATTTGCATCACAGATTTAAAGCTCTAAATTAGAACAGTGTATGAAAAACCAATCCCACATCAGTCAGGCTGATGTGCTGATATCAAATGACATTTAATTTCTTGCCTGTCCTTTGTTATAAGAATCTGGAGATGTGAAGGGGCCTGAACGTCATGACTCTGCATTAAAGCTCCAGTCATGAATTTGCCCCCTGTTTCTCCAGCGTTAAGATGCGGCACTGACAGGGCTGGCGAGAGGCAGAGGCTGAGGGATGGCTGCTGTGAATAGGTAGAGTGAGTGGCATGCATGGACAGCCCCTCTGTCTCTCAAAGACACTGCAGCAGCTGCATGCACGCGATAAGAGCAGCCATTCACAGCCAACTCCCCCTTCTCCCTCCTCCTACGCACCAACACACACCAATAATACTTCCCCCTCTCTGTCTCCCAACCAGAGACAAACATGCACACTTTAAACGTGCACAAGCACATCTCTGCAGGTTCTGATGCTGGGGTTTCAGGCAGGCTTTTTTTGCCGGTCAGAGGTGCCTCAACACAAATCATTTGTTTTGTTTTAAATGTTCACTGACGTCAAAGTACAGCAAGGTTAAACGAAGATGAGATGGAAAGCTTCAGAGGGATGTGCACTTCACAGCCAACACTTGATATTTTTGTTAAACACTTTTTAGTTTATTTACGCATTTTGATGCATGCCTGACATCAACATACTTGATTAGTTGATTTTTATAATAAAACATATAATGAAGCATATACAGCTATGTTACCTTAAGTGTTTTCTTAAAACAATGTGACCACTTTGCATCATTTCTATTGTCATTATATGCTGTTTTGTAAATTTGTACATTTCTTTAGCTTTTTATTTTATTACATATGTGTAAATGAAATGACAATAGGAAAATTGACAAAAATTGGTATTGCCCCCCTGGATTCTGACTGGTTGTATGTCTATTCAATTGCATTCAGAGGTAATCCACATCAATTTGTTCCCCTCCTAGAAATCAAACTAGAATCAACAAGGACCAGACTAATTCTGTGTGTAAAATAGGAAAAGAAAAGACAAAAGAAAATGTCCTTTTACAGGATTTATATTCTGTGTCCAGGTCAACAAACCTCTCCCACCCTCAGCACGCAAACAGTGTGTCATTTCCAATATGCCACATTTGATTCACGCCAGTCACTTTGATCCACGGCTCAAAATCCATACAGTCCACAGAATGTCTAAGGGCCCATTAATTGGTGGCTCCTTCTACAATTAGCTCATGTTGCGCTTATAGCTAATCTGTATCTTGGCAGGGATCCATGCATGACCTGGCGTGCGTCCAGGTCTGGGAGCCAGCCGCAGCAGCCATGAAGCAGGCAGCACAGCGCTGAAGCCCAGAGAGGAAGATGTGCCAAACTGCAGCCGCACAAAGGAGACCCCACTGTTTATCAAAGATTAAGCAGTGTTTAGTATCTTTCACCCAACCCTCCCCCTTCTGCTGCTGCTGCTTCACGCACGCCTATGGACGCATGAACTTACACACACACATTCACACACTCATCACCTCCAGCTCACACCCTAATTGTTCGCAGCCCCGAGAGTTTAATAAAGAACAAATTGCGGTTATTGGTTAGCAAACAGCGCAGTATGGAGGTGGGAGTGCGATCATTGCAGCGCCAGTGCAGTAAAGAGAGAGAAAGGGCATCAGCCAATTTAATTAATATCTCTGTCAGTCTGGGGCCGAGCAGGAGCACCAGGCTGTGTGAGCAGAGATATACTGAGCACACAAGGCTTGGGCTAGGGCCATGGTTGGATGCTGCATGCCACGGGAATATTGTCACACTTCTGTAACACCGAGCATGGCCACGTTTTAGCCATAATTACGTAACAAGGCATTTCTTGACAAATTCAATTAGAGTGACCATAAGCAGATATTTTAAACCCAAAGGACAATTGTTAACTATGGCAACAAAACGGCAGAAACTACATTTAGCTTTGCACTGTGTCCAATAAAGTCAGCTGTTAGACGTCAACTATCAAACGACACAACTTTTGAGAGCTGCTGTTAAAATATTTTTTGTCATCAGAATTTGTTTTTTAGTCTTTATGGGAGACCACGTGTTGGAGATGACGTATTGAAAGCCACTTTTCCAAAGTGAGCAGATGAGGCGGTTTATTTTGTAGACCCTGTTACATGTTTTTGAATGAAATTTTGCAATCTTCACTAAAGCAAGATCTCCGAATCGGTCTTCTAGTCACCATTTCAAACTACTTTTTGTTTGACTTCAAATCGCACTTATAAGTTTCCCACTCCCAGTGATGAGTGGGATTTAGTTTAATGTGTTTAGAACATTGGATTATGAGGCCTTAGTCATTCATTCCACATTTAGGATGGGAAAAATGCTGTACTATTTTTAGCATCAACAATCATTATGAAAACTGAAAACAGATCAGAGAGAGAGTTGAAAATAATGTCCTATCAATTTGTCCAAATTCATTGAACAGCACTTGTTACCTTGCCATAGCTACTTTCTTTAGCATTTGGGTTTATTATGCTGCCTACACACTGCCCAGCCCACAAGTATGTACCCGTCATGTTCCCATAATGCTTTGTGGCAGCCGCAGCTAGACTCATGCACACAGGTATTGATTTTTGTCCAAGCTTCTTTTTTTTCCCCCTCCTCCTTCTTTCACAGCAACCCTTTATTTATCTCGCTAAGCCCCTGCCACTGGGTGTGAGGAAGCAGCTCTACGAGAGGACGCTCTGAATTCAACGCCAGAGAAATGCTCAGGACAAATAACAGGGATTCACTTTGCTGTTTATTTATTTGCCCAGTATGTGTAGGTATGCATGTCGCGTCCATCCGTCCATTCAAACACTTGATTCTCCACAGGCCACCTGACCCATTTTTCTGTCTGGATAACAATACTCCAGCCAATCATGGGCAGACCGAATGACGAGCGCTGGTAAAAGCCTCTCCATCGAACCTGTCACACGTCACAGTCCCAACCCTGCCTGTCGACAGAGGCAGGCAACAGCAAGACACTGAGTTATCCTCTCTTTTCTGCTCCTCTACCCCCTCCTTCAATTCATCTTAGTCACATGGGGACCAGTAAAAACCATTACCCACCCCAGCCCCCAGCCTTAGCGCAGGTTGTGCTGGACCATTGGCTTCCCACATTTAAAAAAAATGCAACAAAAATACGACACAGCTAACATACACATTTATTCTGACACACGTGTCGCAGTAAAAAAAATACACAGCTTTTACATATTATTTCTTATGTTGCCCGGAAAATGAATGTGATTTACTACACAGCATAGCAGCCTCCAAGGACATGTAAGGTTGGTATCCATGGTGACAAGAAGAAGGACTTGAAAACACACAGGTCAGCTTAGGTGTGCTCACATCTACGTGACCCAAAATTCTTCCAAATAAACTGGTTTAAAAGAAAAAAGTAAGAAGAAACACTGCAAACACCGCGTCCAGTAGGCTTTCGATAGTATCTCTTGATATTTACTTCAAAGGCCTATTATGCACAGCCAATTAAACCTATATAGTGCATCTGCTCATCTCCCTCTCAGCGCTGGCGACAGGCCGGCTGTATGGCACCAGGAACAAGCCCCGACATGAGTCACAAATGTCAATAAATATGAAAGGAAGTGTGAAATGTGCTTGGTGTGCTAACAAACTGTTAGGGCAAGCTGTAAAGCCATGCACAGTCTCAGTTGACTAAATAAACTTCCCTTATGGTTCAATGGTGTTGTGGGAGTTTAAAGCAGTGTTTTGTGCATTTTCAGGACACAATATTTCAAAATTGCCAAATTAATTACAATACATTTTACAACAACATAGCAGACTATAATTTTAAAGATAGTGTGCACTGTGCCATTTTAAGTGTAATGCCTATTTTTCTATAACTTATGATATATTTCACATGTGCAGCAGCTTGTTTTACATGCACAATGGACATGGACAAAACAAAAACTTTTACATAGCCCCAAAGTTTGTCTTAAAGCTCTTATGTTGACATGCACAAAACCAAAGATACAGCAGCAGAAGAAGAAACAGAGATGAGGGAGTGCAGAGCAAAGGGATTGTGTGCAAAGCCGACAGGCCTAGTGCCTAGAGCTCGTGTGCTGAATGAAAAAGAAGCCAATGTGAGTCTCTGCAGTAGTGCTGGGGGTTGGCCCTCTCTCGACTGACTGCTGCTGAATGCAGAGCAGCCAGCGTCAGGCCCAGGCAAATGACTACAAGGCCTCCTCAGTGACTGCAGCAGTGGTGCACCTGGGGACTGTGCCGACACCGCAGACCAGCAGCACAGCTACAGACCAGCACTATACTGCCCATAAACAGGGGCTAACTCAGAAACCTGTCCCAGTTTATGAATAACAAGGACAGTCATATTTTTTCCTAAAAAAATTGACAATTGCATTTTTAATTGTTTGTTTTTTGGGACCTATATTTCATAAGACCAAAAATATTATGTCCCAATTTTCTTGTCCATTTAGGTTTATTTTTTTTCTTGTTACTGCCTTTTTCTTGATTTCTTAATAATTCTTAATATTAAAAATATTTGACCCCAACCCAGGATTACATTCAAATAACGTATTTGTATGCCTGCCTGCTGTTTCTAAGGTTAACTGAGATATTGTAGTAGTGTGACTTGCATTTATGCCAATACCTTTTGAAATCAATGTTACCTATGAATACGTTCTTCTTAATTCGACATGTACCTCAAATACAGCACACATTGCAACAAAGAGAAGCTACTCTGATGAATACTACAACTATTCCTCGACCAATGCCAAAGTAGCATTTTCCAAACCCAGTGGATGAATGTTTTCAGGAGCTTCACTGTCAACATAAACCAGCGTAAACCCATTACAATCAGTCTCAGTCCTGATTGGCTCTGCTCTGTTGACAATAGCCACAATCCTCTTAGTATAGTTTGGAGCGTTTGCACTGATGCACCTCCCTTTTGGATTGATGCGCACATAAAGGAATGTTTGTAAGGTATTATCATTGTTTTATAGAAAGAAGAAGAGACCTATTTACATTGCTTTAATACATAAGGTGTATGCGGGCAGGAATAATTATAAGCCTGTGATAAATAATTAACAACAATATTGAGTTTTTCAAAATGTAAAATGTGATTAATTATTACTGGGAAAAACTTCAAAAAGCCAATCAATATGAGAAGGGGTTAACTCCTACGATACACCAAAAGACCTCATTATTATTTAACTGTAGGGTAAAAAACTGGAGCGTGAAAATGGTATTGTCAGAGGAGTTCTGTTGGAACTCCAGTCCACTACCATGTATATCCTCTGTTATGGCACTGAAAGCACTGATGGAGTCTTAATTTTCCATTTTTTTAAGTGGTGCATTGTCAGAATACTCAGCAACAACTACGTAAGGTCCAGTGAGATGGGTCTGACAGGTCGTGCACATCGAGCTACACCTCCCAAACTCAAAAGCCATGTTAATTATTTAGACAGAAAGGCTACATTCCACATTGTTTTTTGTTTAAAACCTGAGTGTTGATATTATTTTTTGGCATCAAATATTCAGAAAAAGGGAAAGGTTGGTCGTTCGTGAAGTTGCAAGGTTAAGCCAGCTATAGATGCATATAGACTGGCAGACATGATACACGCGCAGAGTGCACTTAGAGCATGGGAATGGACGGTGCGTCAGTAGGATACACGCACTCAGACGTGAATAAAGACCATTTGCTTGCAGATTCCAAGGTTTCCATCATCTAAAATTTAGCACTGAGAAGAGCTTTGGATTTGTGGCTGGATGATTTTTCTGACAACATTTATATGGTTGACAGCTACACATGATTTATAGCCTGTGGCACTGGATAAACAATGTGAGATAATGACAAAAATAAATCCATTACAAACAATGGTGTATATTTCATCTGTAGCATAACCACTGCAGAAAACCATGTAAACGCAAACGTGCTCCGGGCAAATCCATTTATGGACAATTAAGTGATTGCTATAGATTTCAACATGGCCGATTTCGCCTCAACGGACAAATGTGAAACGTCAACAAAAAAAAAAAAAAAAGCAGTCGCTGGCAAGCATTTGCCCTCCACCCAAAAGCAAAATGACATTAGCTCTTGTCTATTGAGTTTGCTAAATGCCCCACATAAAGTGAATTTGCCCCCCAGGGCTGGGAAACAATCACGCAGGCGAGCGTTCCATTTAAGTGATTTGAATGATCAGGGTGTTGCCTATGAGCCACAGAAATGGGTCAATACACTAAGACTAAGTGACATGGCTGGCAGCCTGTGCTCCCGTGGATGACTGGCAAAGGAAGAGGGGCAGGACCTCTCAGTCATTGGGTCAGACAGACCTAGATGCCCCAGTACACATGGACACACGCAGAGCAGCAGGGTTAACCCGGCAAGAGCTCCCATTGTGCATCATGCGGATAGACAACAGTACGTAAACGAATGCCCCAGACTTTGAACATGCATATTAAACCCAACTACAGCACTCAGCAGAGCAAAAGAGAAAAAGATTTGTCTCCAAAGATGTTAATTTTCACACCACGCTAAAAATGTGGACTTGCTAGTAGTGCCAGTAGTGAATTAAGAGCTCCTGACTTACTTTCAGCGTTGATTGACATTGTGTCCTTCTCCCAGGACACAACAGTGATGTAGGCCTCCACTGAGGCAGGGATAATGCACTTGAAGACCGCCACATTGCCTCTCATGGCTTTCTGGTCCTCCACACGGACAGTGTAGGGCTCTCGTAGGACTGAGACGACAAAGGGGTATGTAAGTGTAAAGTAGAAATTGAATATGAAGTTTATATGGATCTAGAAAAACTGACCAGCCTTAATGTGGACATCTTGGCTCCTGATTCTCCCTGAGGGGTTCTCCGCTGTGCAATAGTAGGTGCTGTCATGGATGAGTTTGCTGAAGCTGGAAGGGGGGATGTGGAAGATCTGAAGGGTGCCATTTGGGTGCACATGGCGGATCCCTGGCACATCGTAGATCTCCTCGCTGGTGGCTAGGTACCAGCGCAGTGAGACAGGGGGTGCACCTGTGGCGGGACAGGGCACCGATGTCCCTGTGGTGCTGGCAAACACTACCTCTTGCACAGATGCATTGACAAAATATAAGCTGGAACGAAGATCTTCACAGAAAACTGAAAAAAAAAAAGAGAGAAGACTAAAATTAGCAAGGTCAGCAAAAAGCAGTGTAGAAATCCTGTTTGAAAAATTGCTTTGTTACATATTAAGACACGTTGTACATAGTGGATGTAATGGGATCCACTCATCATCTTTTTATGTGCATTACTGTATAAATTATTGAACCGATTGTCTAAAATTTATACATTCCCCCGACAAGCTCATTTACATATGAGTTCATCTAAATTACACAGCTCCATAACCTCAATAACATTTAAACTCTTATACTTGCCCCTAATAGCTGGTGTGCACTCAATATGTCATGTGTGCAGTTGTTCCCACTGATCCCAACTAATGAAGCTAGACAATGTAAAGTGATACACTTTTCCTGACCGAAGTTATTTTGTGAGATAAAAACTGACAATGCAACTATTTGCTGTAATGGAGAGCCCACACTGCAGGCACACAGCCAGGATGTGCATATTGGCTGCGTCCCAAAGAGCCAAGGGTGGAGGACTTCTTTAATACATGCACCAACATTTCATTTAGTTTATTTTAAAGAACAGGTACTTTACTGAATGAGAACATGACTGGAAACACCGGTGCAGATTGGTAAACTATTTGTTCTTCCAAAGTGTCATTAGAGATATATGGCTGCCATAGATCTCAGTTTAAATATATTTGGGTACTCAGTTAGAGTGGACCAAAAGCAGAAAGCAATAAACACTGTGAAGTCAATTTTTGATTCAACTTATTTATTTTCTCCCTGAGTGAATATTTTTCAAATGTAAGCTATGAATTCAAATGAATTCAATATACACCAATAATAACACCATAATATTGTGCATTTCTTATGAAAACATTATTGTAGACAGAAATATTAGAGTTAAATTTGGTAGAAACATTCCACTTCAGAGTGCTTGGATAAAGGACATTTGCTGTCCTTTAGATCTGAGCTAAACATAAGCATGGTTCAAAGGTATATAAGGGGTATATATGGATCTATTACAGTGACCTGCTCGTACCTGTGGTGTTTAGTAAACAGCCAGTGTCAGTGTCTGTCCACTGTAAACCTCTCTACTGTATGTCTGCACTCAGGCTTGGCTAATGTGGGCTCTCCCTGCCGTCGCCAGCCCGTCTGCCCGCCTGCCCGTGCGACAGCTGCCAATCCCCCCTCCCCGGAGACCAAACATTTTAGCGCTTCATAAATTCCTAATGAGCGAGCTCAAATCACCGGCCACTTCCACCCACTGGTCGTTCAACCTGTTACGACAAACAAACAGCACCTCGGACACATGTTTCTGCACATTTCCAGCCTCAGTCACTTCACACATGCAGCACTCAGAGGGGCCAGGTGTTGAAAAGGAGACGCTTGTGGCTGTCGACAGCTACAACTCTGCAGTTCTTATCCAGGAGCTGGTGAAAAGGCCTCATGATGGTCAGTAGCGCTGAGATTTGTATTGATTTTGAAACCTGATCATTAACTACCTTCAAAACATTGGTCATTTGGGAGTTAAGATGACTAGCACAGGTGTCACATGCTAATAGACAAGAAATGTGAGAGCTTGTCAATGTTGTGTAGTGAACCTGAACATTCTGTGTTAAGAGACACTCTCATATGCATTTGCTGACAAGCCATAATAGCTTATAAATAACTTATCAGAGCTTTGTTTACAGCCATGTAATTGTACAAAGTAACAGCTTGTCACTGATTGTCTCAAGTAGGGAAATCTGTCACCGAGATGATTGTAAAACCTCGACATCTGTTATGAGCAGCAGGGAGTGAGCTGACGGAGTGATATTTCACCACAGTTAAATGTGTTTCCAAAACAAACACATATTGGCTCTTGTCATCTGCATAAATTCTTCATTATGTTCACATGGCAAGATGAACAAGTGTCTGTTTGACGTCTCCCTTCGTGTTTTGCCACGTTATTGTCTTTTACAGATGGTAAAAATGTATAAACCTATCGACAAGCAGATAAACTCACAATGGAGCAGAGAGACTAGATAAAATTTTGAAAAGGTCAAGGTTTGGAAAGTGTCTTGTTAACACATTGGCTATGTAGCTAGTTATGATAATGGATGTACAGCTACACATTTACAAAAATAATTATTAAAACAAATTATATTAATATTAAAGATGTCCCTCCAAAATGCGAAATAATCTTTAAAATAACCTTAAACACACCAGAATTATTAATGCAAGAAAAATGTTTCTAAAAGCGGTTTCACTGGAGTTTTCTATCACAGTTTAGTATTTAGAAATATTAGTCTAGACCACACGTGATCTTGGAGACATTTGCAGACGTTTTTGAGTCCAAAGTGAGTTCCATGACTGAAGCACAGTGGATTCTTCATAACTGCTTTTGTCTCGATCTGCTTTGCACCAACTCATAAAAAATGGAGACCCCCTTGGCTTCCACCGCCCCCCCACACCCCACCGCCACTGACACTTATTTCTGGGTGGCTGATTCCTTTAGATGAGAAAGCCTGATGGATGCAGAGCCCTGCCACTTCCCGATAGTTCTCGTAGATACAGTAAGAGTGCATTCATTTTTCAGAGCAGTGCCGGGCAAAACAGCAAAAGGTCAAATATAGGGGAGTGCATACAATGGAAAGCACTGTGACACAGTGGTCACGATTATTAACAGACAGAAAGACAATGTAACTCCAATATTTTACTCAGTGCAGCATGAGCTTTTTCTGCAGGACTGTTTGGAAATATTTGCTAAAAATAAAGACGACAAAGGTAACGCTAAGTGCAAAAAATGCTCGAGAGTAAGGGTGAGATGGACTTAAACCAATATCACAATAAGCAGGTCTATGTTTTTAGTAACAAGTAATAGTAGCATAGTGTTGAGAGATCTTCAGTTGTTATTGCAGGAAGACTTATTGTTGAGAGAAGATATTGTCCTCCTGTCAAGAGCCTGAAAAACTGTCTCTACCAAAACAAGCCAAGTGAAACCTCTGTATTGTTCATAAATAGTAGGGTACTTGTAGCTATAAAATTGGTGAGAAGACGACCATGACTAATTTCACATTGTATTAAAATGATGATGTGTGGGGAACAGTGTGGCTTTTAGGGATCTGCTGAGAACATCTGCAGCAGAACCTGAGGGTTTAACAGGCTAAACTAGCACTGGAGTTAACAAATGGTTGCGATTGCCAATCAGGGAGCAGTAAAATTATCACCTCAACCAAAGTTGGGCCAAAAATCCTGATGTGTGAGGCCGGACTAAATCAAAAAAGGAATGTCTGTAGTTAGCCTTCACCTTCAAGAGTCCCAAATTTGTAGCAAGTTTATTCGAAGGGTGAGAAAATCCATCCATCTTATTTGTAGGACGTGCCACCCTACATCCAACTAAAACAGGTCACTGCAAGACACCTCAAACTCTATCTTCAAACTAGACTGAGGACTCTGTAATTGTGTAAATATTACATCAACACTGGGTGTATTTGGTGTTAATGTTCAAATGCAACAATGCTGGATTTTAGCATAATGCTTGCTACAAGCACAAGAGGCGGTACGTGGGAGGAGGTTTGGCTGCCATCAACTGTGTTTGTGTTCACACCGTTAAATAATAATCTCATTAACAGCTGTCATCGAATAGTAAGATGTTAGACACACAACTGCGCAACCAGGAGAATATTTTATTGCATTGTTTCTGCAGAAGGAAGATGTACACATTGCAGAATCTATTGATAATACTTGGAGAGAAGCAGGAAAGATCAAAACCGGAGCTGGCTGAATCTTGAAACGAGGGATGAAAGATTTATGCGGGTTGTATTGATAGTCGGTCAGCCGTCAGCCTGGTTGGCAGATTAAGGCTGAAACACTTTGGTCCACTTCTGAAAGGCTTTGTGCCTCTGTTGATAGTGGCGCTTCTTAGATTTTTAGCATCAAGATATCAGGACCAAGATATGGTGATTTCTTCAATTTTATTTGCACAATTGTCACATTTTTAAGAAGAGGTTTGTCAGTTTCTCGCTAAAAATCTTAGCAAGCAAGACCTATTTATTTTACAAAGTAAAATATTGGTCTGGTATTTACAATTGTGGATATCAACAATTGTAGATATGTTTTGTTTTGATTGGACCAATCATAACAGTTTATCCAAAAAATGTTATTCTTTGATAGGTTACATGTTTTTCAAATTGCCAATGGCAGTTTTAATCTGCAGTGGATCCTTAAAGAGTGCATTTTATTTTTCTATTTCATGTTTTACAAAGAATAAGAATGGATTTAGCTGTCAGAATGAAAGGTAAAGACAAAAACATAAAAGCTAAGGATCAGGTTACGTTTGTAATTGGAAGTATGCTGTTTATCAGTAGATGCCAGAACCAGGTAGATGCCATAATTTCACACTATCAGGTTTGCTGTACTTTTATCAAACACATATTATCAGATGTCTTTGCAACACCAACCTACAAACAAAAAGAGTCCCCATATGTCAGACTGTGCTCATCAGTTCTCCAAACCACAAAGAGGAAAAAGTGATATTGTTCAATTATGAATGGCACATATGTATAATAGATGTCCCGCTTGTGTTTTGTCTGTGTTCTATGTTTTAGCGGCGCGGACAGGAGGGCCGTGAGAGGGTCCCGTTGGGTTTGTGGAGTGAAGGGCTGGTCTTCTTGTGTGAAGCAACGCTTGGCACAGCCCCATGTGTCAGCACCTATTGGTGGCAGGCCTCGCTGAAGCCTCTGATGGTGGATCGCAGGTGACTGCTATGGTGCAATCCCCCCATCGTGAAACTCCTGCTCTGGCATTGGAGCTCAAGGGCAGCAGACACGCTTCGGTCAAGTAGAGTGCACACAGGCGTGTCAGCGGGATGTGGGGGATGAGCACAAATGTCTGAGAGCCCACCAACATGCAGCCTTACATGGGCTCTGCTTAAAGACGAGATTCCAGCCTGTGACCATTACAATACAATGAATGTATAGCACAGTGCATTCAGTTATGTGGAGAATTTAAAAAAATATTTTACCAGTTGTAAGGATTATGATCTTTCTTGTAAATATTGTGCTTACTTTATCTTGACACATGGAGCTAGAACCACAAAGCTCCACTCTGTCAGTGCCCATCAGCAGTCTCTTCCAAATCACCAGGCAATTTATTTAAGTAAATGTCTGGTCAATACAGGTTCCACTAACACACAGCATAAATAGGCCTATGCATTAGTGTGTGCATTAGGCCACTGATGTGTTAGGGGCTTTTTGTTCAGCCTTTATTTACCTCCTCTGAGCACCATTAATCAACCTTGGATGAATGTGCCATTGAGCTTGTGTTTTCTTGACAACAACACATTGCGGCTTCACTGTGTGAAATGTTCCTGCTTCAATGCACAGCTCTCTGCAAACAACTGCCTTATTTTTCTCCATTCTCCTTCGGTTTTATCACATTGAATTAGCTGTTAGCCACAACACATGTGCACTAATGTATTTAAAGACTGGAGTTCATTGGCTCATGGCCACAGTGTAGCCCTGACCAGGTCAGAGAGCTGTAGTGGGCACCGGGGTATCCAGACATTAGGGCAGCTCCACTGGGGCAACGAGCACTGAGCCAGTGTGACAGCTCATGGCATGCCATGCAGGTAATTAAGGCCAGACAGAGCAGGGACTTGGACTGGGGAGGACAGGACAGCTTCATAATGACAGTGAGTAAGCATCCATCTCCCTCACCCAAACCTCCAGCCCCTCCCTGCTGCCCTCAGGGCTTACCCAGTGTGCACTAAAGTGTCGGAACAAAGCCACAGATTGGAGAACACGCTCTCTCCTTCTGCAAATCAGCGCTTCCCAATTTGCCCTCATGAATAATGTTGAGCACCACGCTTAGTGCCACACAGCGCTATGTAAAACCTATGATACCCCACTCTGATGTCAACTCTCTGGAGGGCCACATGAGAGTCGCACTGGAGTGGGCCAGTTGATGCATATAAATGCTCATTTACATGTGCGCCAACAGGAGAGGGGAGTTCCCACCTCCCAGCCACTTTGAAGACCTTAATCAGTTACATCAGCAGATAGGAAACGGACAAACTCTGCAAATCAACAGAGACAGATGACAGAGACCAGAGCGAGGGATGGCAAAGGAATGAGAATAAGAGCAAGTAAACAAGCCCCAGTGCTGCTGCTGAAGTTAATATGCATAGGCACATCTAGAGAGAAGAAAAAGAGGTAAAAACAGCCACATGAGAGCTTTATAATGCTCCATTAGTCTTTCTGAAGTGACACAGCATGGAAATGACAGGATGTACCCGATGTAGCAGCTTCTATTATTATTCCACATGAATATCAAAGTGTGAATGAATATCAGAGACAAGACGCAGCATGCTCTACAACAAACGCACTGTATTAGCCAGGGAAATACAGCACAAGTACAGTATAGAGGAAACTGCTTACAAGACTCTTATACAAGTGTGTTCTAATACCTTGTAAAAATGCAGAACTTTTGAGAGGGGACGAGTGGCTGTCACACACAGCTCTGAGTGAGCTGCTGGACTGTGGGGGTTTCTCAGGTGAGCTCAGAGGGACACATTAAACCCAGCAGGGAGGGATGAGCACACAGATTAGCTAAAGGCTGACAGCCCAGAGATCATCTCCATACTTATAGCCCATAGCTGAGCACCAGAGCCTATAGACAGCATAATAACCATGACAATAGGGTGCACTGGCTTATAGAGAGGAATAGACATGACAGGTTTGAACATCATGTGAGCACATTTATTTTTATGATATACATTTGACAAGATTAGACATTTGTCTGAAGGTGAGCAAACCTGCGGAGTGATGGGGGAAATTTTAACTGCAGTTTAAATTGAATAAAAACACAGATTAGTGGCAGACCTGCGTCATGCATCTGTGTATTTGTTACAAAGCAATTTATGAATGTTTTTAGTAAATACAATTCCTTGATCAGAAACCATACATACTAAGTGTAGCTGAGGCCTACTAAGAATGCTGATCCCTTTACATTTTTGTGGTTAGCGGCAAGTATCAAAAACATACTGCATACAGGACCGAATAAATATAATTGTCAACATCATTACCGACACCCTATTTGCAAAGATACAGAAATAAATATGTATTATTTTTATATAATGTGCTAAAAAAACATATATGGGCTTATTGCAAAACACTTGTAAAACACTTTTACTAATACATTATATTTATATTACCTAAAGGCCTGATCAGACCAAAAATATATTTATAATGTTTTTTTAAAGGTATTATGTAGCAGTACTGAGAGTGGAAACCATGGCAACGGAAAAAAATAAGAGGCGAAATAAGCTGGCAGTGACAGTGGAGGGCAAATCAAAGTCCGGGGGTTAAATGGGATTGTGGGTCAGATGACTAGACACTGTTGCCTTTCCGCTCGCAGCCATCCTCTTGTGCCTCAGAAAATTCCCCCCCCACTCACTCACTCGCCCCATCCCTGCACCCCCCTCCCCTCCACAGCCCTCCATTTGCCTCAAAGGCGAGAGTATTTCATCTCCAGTAACCCCACTGCAGAAGAGAGGCCTGCCTTCTTTCTGCTATGCAAACACACGGAGAGCATCTATTACTAGGGATCAGCAGATACTATGTGCAAGGCTTTTGTTACATTTGATTGAGTAAAATATTACAGAAAAAATAAACTACTCACACTAATATAAAACTTAAGTCTGTAAAAGGAGGCTCATTATTTAGTCCAAGGAGCTTGTCTATCCGTCGCTGTTATAAATCACTCTGATGGATACACGTTCAATTGAGAATAACAGACAATGCAATTGCTGAGAAAATGGCAGCTATCTGCATTAAAGCTGCGCTCCATCTGCACACACACCCACAGCCCAATGATCCTTTATTAATCATGTTTTGTACAATTACCTGACTAGTACATCACAGTGCACGTGCTGCCTTCATGTTCATAGGGCATGTTCCTTGTGCCATACCTGCCTAGTGACAGAGAGCAGCAGACACTTCCCTGGGCTTCTGCAAACAACGGCAGGCAGCAAAAACACACAGCGACGCATTCAGAGCGTTTAGTGGCCGGGATTAATCGAATTATAATTTAATCATCTGATCAAACAGCAATTAGCATAATCACTGCTGTGGAAGGCCTGATAGAGCGCAGACAGGAGCGGGAGACAGCTAGGGCCAGGCTGTTCTTTAATGAAACATTTGCCCCAATCTTTGAAAATGTTACACATTTCTGGGGCTGGATTCAGAATGCTAATCTAGGCGGCTTTTGTATGGCTAATGAATATGTCCAGTGTTATGTTAGCCACAGGGGGTACACATACTCATTTATTTGTTTGTTAATAAATTATGTTTTTCTTTAAATAGAAAGCTATTAACCATAAGATGTAATATTTTGTAATAAATTCAAAACTATACATACATTTATTATAGGTTTTGTTTATTTTTACATTTAAAAATGCATGTAGTGGCATGGTATCAAAGACTATTTATATTTTATTACAGATTATAGGTAAAATTATAGGTTTAGGTAAAATCAACAACATGTCTCACAGGAATTCAATTTCCAACATTTGAATGAGCATTTTGCATTCATCTTTTTGCTGATCTCATTAATATTAAGAACCAATCATATCACATGTAATATATCTGGTATGTTTGGATATGTTTAGCAGAAAGCTATGTTCCAAGCTTTACTTTATAGGCTTACAGTACCTGCGTAGCCTCGGCATTAACCTACTGGCCTATTTTAAAATGAACATGTCCTGATACTAACAACCTCAGTCATCTTGTTAGGGGCGCGGTACAGCCCAAAAACTCGTACAAAACACAAATGAAGCTGCCAAAACACTTCTCCATCCGACTCCGGCAGATGGATGGCATTCAGATAGTAAATACTGGAAGCATGTGCTCTCTTCAGCAGCAAATAAATAAGCAGGCCGATTTCAGCATTGTTTAAATCAGGGCAGAACATGTTCAACACCAAGGGGTTGTAAGGGTTATACATTTGTAGTTTATTCTGGTGGAATGTTATAAATCACAACACTGATCATCAGCTGCTGTTTTTCAGTATATTCAAATAACATTGCTGTTTCTGTGTTTACTGTAGCAAACATTTTCTACTGGATAAACATTAAAGGCCAATTCTTCATCACTGTCCAACACCATCAGTGTCTGTTGCGTTGAAAAGCCGGTAAAATAGCCCCGTTTCTGCATGAGGAGCCAGGCAGATTTGATATCTCTGAGCGTTAGATAGCACATAACACAAGCCCACTCCATGTGTCCCTCTTTCCCCCTCGCTCTTCCTCCTCTTTTTCTGCCTCACTACACACTATCATCTTCTTAAGCATTCGGGCCTGGGTTAAATGAAACCTTTAACAGTTCAGTGTGCAGCCATTAGCATATACTTCATCCTGCTCCGTTCACGAGTCATAAGCAAACAGAGCAGAGGGATACAGAAATAGAAAAGAAATAAACATAATACTGAAATGATTAACTTGTATTTGATTCTTGTGCACAATGAATTATACTGTGGATAATTGTCTGCGCTCTGTGGCTGCAAAGATATGTTGAAAATATCATTCAGATTAAAAAGGGATCCATTTGCAAAGTGTTGCTTTAACAGGTTTTAGTCAGACAGTGTTGCTCTGATACCAAACCAGAGTAAATCGTGTTTACATTTTTTAATACTTAGATGTTAAAACAAGCCAATATGTTAAAAAAATAACATCATACCTTAATTACTTTCTAATGTCTGTAGCATTTTATCTCCTTCAGCGGTTCTCAAACCATGGGGGAGATGTTTTTATAATGATAAAATATGAAAATGTATAAATATTTTAAGATTAACAATAAAATACAATACCACAAAGAAAGGCAAATATTTTCTGAAGTTGTATTTGATGTAAAGATTCTGAGAACCACTGATCTACTTTATAGAGAAATGCCTGTATATTGGGTAAATATGTTATATACTGTATATATAATGTCCCCCAATGGCCTTGCTTTTATGTATGCATTCCCATCATATGTCCAGTTAAACCTTGTCCTTTGATCAACCCTCGCTGACAGTGTTAACACTCAAATAAACATCCCAGCGCTGTCCAAATGCATGTGTGACGAGTATACTGTGTCGCTCATAAAGACCTCTGATCAGCACTAAGAGAACACCGTTTTCCGAGCTCCCTGGCCCACATTGTGTTGACTGGTGTGTTGATATTAATGGGCGACTGAGGAGCTGAGCTCAGTTGTTGTTCGCCTTGATTCGTGTTGCTGCAACTCGCTCCTCCCACCCCCTGCTTGATGTGAAGTGACAGATGTATACCAAAAGACAGCATTCTACGCAGACCTAGTTTCCCTGTGGCCTGGAACGTGACCTCTGGGATCACACTGTTTTGACTGGGACCTAAGCAGGAATGCAGCTTAAAATGGAGGTAATGGGATGTCAATAAGCAGGACAATGTGGCAACTTTCTGTTTATCTGTTCTTGTTTTTTTTAACAATATTACAAACAAACACAGAAAGATTTTGTTCCCACACATTATTGTATTTGATTTTCTGATTAGGCAAGAACAAACCAGTCAAGTCTCTCTTTATCATAAACAATGCTGTTGCTCTAATGCAACAAAAATATTACACATCTGGATAAAGCCATCCTGAAAATGCTTATGTTTTAATAAGCAGATGTGTCTTTTCTCCGGCAGCTCCTCATCATCCCGAGCTCAAAGCTAAAAATACACATACACCGAGTGATACTAAGTGCCAGTTGAGGAGCTTGGCTGTATATTTACACAGCTTATTAGTCTCCAATTGAGCATGTGTCAGATTTACCCCCCGGCACAGCTGAGCAAAAACAACATTATGCCATTTCCCCAATTTCATCTCTTCATAACTAGAACTATGTTGTTCCCATTCCATTTAGGTTTTAATAGACACTTTTGCAAGGGCACTTTAAAAAGCTCAAGCACCACTGAAGTGAACTCTACAGCAGATTTCGCTCTGTGCCGCTCAATTGTTTATATTCCACTGCCTGTAGATGAGCTTGGAAATGTGGGCACAAATTGGCAAACAGCAATTCAGAGCAAAATGACGTTTTGACAGTGCTATTCATAAATGACCAGGAGCTGAGTGCACATATAAAGACAGAGGAAACTAATTGTAAAATGTCTTATAGACAGAAAACAGAAATGCTCTCATAATAACTTAAGCAATAAAACAGTGTCCTATTAAAAGGACACAGAATGCTGAGATGTATCAAATGTATTTCCAGGGTCACCTGAATGGAGTGCAGTGTTGCTCAATCCAGAGCCCACACTGCAGCACTCATTACCCAGGTCTCCATAGAGACCACCTCAGCAGCCCGCACTGGACCGGAGCCCTAAAAGCCTTTATTTCAGGAAGTCCACGAGAGGTGCACAATGTTCTGTTCTGATGGAAGCCTGTTATTAAGGCTAATCTTTCCATCTCTATTCATTAAAAGAGAAGTGCAGCATGAAAAATACTGTTTGTTCGATCAACAATCAAGGCCTTTCATTCTGTGCCTTTCAGCATTGTTCAGCATCTCCTTGTTCTGTTATCACACAAAAATCTGGCGCATGAAGCAAAACCTAAATTGAGATTCGTCATAATTCTGCCCGCAAAACAATATTTGAATCTTGAAATCAATAGAAAAGGTCAGAGTCAAACGAACTGAAGCAGTCGATATGAATGGCACCGCATCAGCAGCGATAAGAAACAAGTGGCGTTGCTGCCATTCAAAGTTTCCATGTAGATATCTGTAGCAGCAGCCATTTTGCAACACTCTAGTCTGGACCAAAGAGACTGAAAGCCATTCATGAAGCAACGCAACAAACGCTGCTCAGCAAACAGAGGCTCGAGCGCTGCACCTAGTGAGATTTGAAATGGACATCGGCGTCCTCTCAGGAAATTGTCACATCTCAGAAAAAAATTATTGTTCCCATGCACTGTCTGGCGTTTGCCCTGTGCTCCCCTATAAATAATAACAGCTTTCATTCAAGCCCTCAGCACGGCCACAAAATGGTTTTCCTGTCATGTTCGCTTGACGCATCGCCTTGCACTTTTCAGTTGTCCATTCTTTTCTTAACCACAGTCCCCTGGTCTGCCTGATCAAGACAAAAAAATTTATCCTAAATGCCCCAATTTTCTTGCCGAGCTGATTTCTGCCCCCCAACACGCACACAATCCCACCCTCCAGCCCACGTCCCACTGTCCTCCCCGCTGCCCCCCTTCCTCACACACCCTGCTTATATTCGCTATAGACCCCTGTGCAAAAAAAAAAACATAAAACACCTAACAATAAAACATTTCTTTTGAGGAAATGACTTTGGGGCATTTTAAAGAGATGTGCACTGGGCCGAGGTGATGAGGGCTTGTCTTTTTTTTCTCCCCAATCCAAAATGACTCCATGTCTGTGCTTCTAATATGGCGGGTGTACAGCCATAAAAAAACACAGCCCACCTATATTTAATACCTTTTCTGGAATATACTCGATGAAACTAATGGTATCCATGCATAAATTTAATCTGACGTGCAGTTTATTCAAATTAAAACTAAAAACAATCACAATTTACACCTTTATTCTGATATTTGAGACAATTGTGGCACAGTTTCCTTATCACACATCTTGTCCTTACGCAAACATTTTTGAATGAAAACATGACCGCAGGATGATGTAAAGAAATTGTTTCCATTGATTGAAGTGACTCTTTCTAATATTTGAATACAGATGGACGGATAGATTAGAGATTAAGACCTGAGCAAACACAGATTACACCACGTCAACATGTAAATGTGCCACGACTAAAAACACTTCTAAAGGATGATTTTATTTTATTTTTTAAAAGCAAAATGCATTAGAATCAGCCTCTTTAAGTGTTAAGGCGTAGGTTTTAAAAATGCTTTTAAGAAAATGCAGGCAGGCTGAGGCCCAGTGCAGTGCAGAATAAACAAGCCTTAATGAGATCTACTACGGATGAAATGAAATAGATGAGACTATCCTGAGGCCTGCTGTATCACTAAATGTAATTGCACAGAAATAAAGTGTTACAACTGATTTTAAATATTGTGTTTTGGTCCTAGTACAGTCTGCACCTATCACTCAGTCGACACAACAGCCACTGGTTGTAGTCTGCCTGTCTCCCTTTGATGAGAAACCGTTGTCCATCTCTCAATAGTTCATGTTTAAACCGCGTTATTCTCACGCTATATGAAGGTTAACGTTACCCCCCCCCCCCCCCCTCCCCCTAAAGTCTCGCCAATGCTTCTGTCAGGACATAGCAACAGCCTGTTCCTGCGCGCATCTCCAGCACAAATAAGCCCTGCAAGACACGCTTTGTTTTTTGTTTTTTTGGGGGGAATTGTTCTATTAAAAACTACGTTCAGTCCTAAGTGTGGGTCATTGTAGTTGAAATTTGCATTAAAAAAACATAAATAAACCTACCATTCAGGATGCACTGGGAAAAGATAAGAGCCAATATCCACATGCCCCGCTCCGTTCAAAATCCAATGATGATGCTTTTTCTCTTCTTCTCTCCCGCACTATCTTTATATTTCCCCTTCTTCTTGTACTGTTTGTTTCTTTCCTTAAAAATATTTTCTTTTCAACAAGTCAAAAAATGAAAGAAAGAAAGAAAGACAGAAAGAAAGAAAGAAATGAAAGCTTGTGAATCAACCCTCTCTCCTTCCCTTCCTTTTCTCTCTCTCAATCCAAGAAGAAGATGAAGAACAAGAGGAGGAGGTTTGCTTGGGCTTCTCCGTCCCTCGCCGCTGTTGCTACTGCCGCTGCTGTGAATGTCTCCCTGTGCAGCGTGCAGTGGATACGCTCCAGGTTTTGGCGGAGTGACCGCAGCGCACCGGGCCTCAGTGCATGCGTCCCCCCGCGTAGTGGAACATGAGGGAGCGTGGCACGGTGCGCTTCGGTCCAGGTGAGCTGCTGCTGCTGTTGATGTTCTGCGTGTTTCTGCGTTTCTGTTGCTGAGTCACACGCATAGGACAACCCGGCCTATGCGCACAGCCAACTCCACAATCAAACCAAAAAAGAAGAAATAAACAAAAGAGACGCGCGTAAAAGACTCATGCCAGGTTTGCGTAAAAAGCGTAAAAAGTTGGATTCTTTTTCATATAGTTTTCTCTCTGGAGTTGATTGTTAGCTGCGTTGGGAAGTCATTCTCTCTTCGCCGTCGCCTCTCTCCATCCGGCGAGCAACAAGCACACGCATCTTCCCCGCCAACTGCAGCCGCGCGCACACATACATACACCAGACTGCGCACCGCACTGCCTCCCTGCTGCCTGCGCTGAGAACCTGCCCTGCTTCGCTCGCGGAACAGAAAAGACTTGCTTCTTTCTCCTCCTCTCCTCTGCAGCCGTCGCTCCTTCTCAACCCCCTCCCTCCCCCCTCTCTCTCTATCCATCTCCCTCTCTCCCTTGCCTTAAAGGTGCAGCAGGGTATGGGTGGGGGGGGGGGGGGGTATCCTACAGCTGAGACATAAAGAATAAAGAATTTAAAAATCTGTTGTTTTCGCGTCCAGTCAGATAAAAGTGGACGTTAAAAGAGAGGCAGGTCATAAAGAGAGATGTAGGTTGGGGGGGCACACCTGACTGGGGCACGTTGTGAGAGGTGGAGTGGAAAGGAGGAGGGGAAAAAAGCTAAATTGCCTTAATTGGAGAACATCAAATCCTGTCTTTAAATCTTGGATAATTTATGAGTGCCCAGGGGCAGTTTTTGTTTTGGAGAGGAGGTGAGAAGGGGGGGTTCCTGCCATGCATTAGCCTTGTATTCATTAATTGACCTTGACAAATATAAGCAGCCACGGCACCCCCCTCCAGAGCACCAGGGGGCATCAAACGCTGGCCACGTCAGACATCAACAAGCTCCCACCCCCTGAAATTGTTCATCTTCATTCTGAATCATAAGACAGTAGAGGAATGGTGGACTGTGAAAGTGCAATAGTGATGACCATAATTGGAAAAAGGTTAGCAAGTGACTGGGCACATGTAGTAATGTATTCACAACAAACAATAAAACTCCTAACTCCAAGTGTATGCAATGTTTTTTCTTGTATTTGAGTAAAACAGTTCATTCACCAAATGGTGTGTGGTAATTTCAATCATCTGTTAAAAAAAAGACCTTAAGACATCTAAGATTAGTAAGGATTTTAATAACTTAGATAGTATAGCACATACCGGCAAGCTTTGACCAATCAGTTTCTCACATAAAAGAGCAGATTGGGTTAGGGAGTCTATTGATGTACGTTGCTTGTCAACACTGAATTAATGTCTGCTGAAAAAAAAGAGAAAGTTACTATTCTAGCATTTGAACTGTCTGCTCACACAGCAAAGCAGCGCAAAAAAGAAAACAAAGAGAAATGCAGATAATGTTGGCAATGCATTCATGTCATTTTTGGAGAAGGTGAAGATGGTATAGCTAAGACTGAACACAGAAGAGTAAGGCAAGCTCTAAAATTTGGTTAGATGTAATGTATAGTATTTAGCTGTGACAAATTGATTCTGTTTTTGTTTTATTCCCCCCAAAAGGTCCCATATGATATTGTTGGGGGTGACAGGAGCAGTAAAATATAGTGCTGCTATATTGTACAGCAATGTGTAGCAATAAGCAACTGCACAAAAAAAACTGCAGTAAAACCGACATATAAGAGGATCATGGCAAATTCAATATGGGGTCAAAAATACTATACTGCAGTGAGGTTACTGCAACCAAAAATGACTGACATGACTGACAGTCAGTAGCAGTAGAATTAGTGAGAGAGCCATCCAGGATCAAACATCCAAGATCCACAAGTACATCAAAGATAAGGCCCCAACAGATGACGTGCTCAGTGAATGTCTCAGGCAATGGGGAACAGAGGAAGAGGAGCTGGAGGAGGGACCATCATGGGAGGACAAACCCCTACATGGGATGTACCACCGGAACATAACTGAAGTGGCTGATATCAAGAAATCCTACCAATGGCTAGAACGGGCCGGACTGAAGGACATCACAGAGGCACTCATCATGGCTGCACAGGAGCAGGCCCTGAACACCAGAGCAATAGAGGCCCAAATCTACCACACCAGACAAGACCCAAGGTGTAGGCTGTGCAAACAGGCCCCTGAGACAATCCAACACTTAACTGCAGGGTGCAAGATGCTGGCAGGGAAAGCATACATGGAGCGCCATAACCAAGTGGCTGGCATAGTGTACAGGAACATCTACGGAGCATGGACTGGAAACCCGAGGTCAAAGTGGGAAACACCTCCAAAGGCGGTAGAGAATGACCGAGCCAAGATCCTGTGGGACTTCCAGATTCAGACTGACAGAATGGTAATGGCGAACCAACCAGACATTGTGGTGGTGGACAAACAGCAGAGGAAGGCCGTTGTGGTTGACGTTGCAGTACCAAGTGATTGCAACATCAGGAAAAAGGAACATGAGAAACTAGAGAAATACCAAGGGCTCAGAGAAGAGCTGGAAAAGGCTTGGAAGGTGAAGGCGACAGTGGTGCCTGTGGTCATCGGAGCACTCAGGGCAGTAACCCCAAACTGGAAGAGTGGCTACAGCAGATCCCTGGAAGAACACCAGACATCTCGGTCCAGAAAAGTGCAGTACTAGGAACAGCAAAGATACTGCGCAGAACCCTCAAGCTCCCAGGCCTCTGGTAGAGGACCCGAGCTCGAAGGATGAGAGACCACCGGAGGGTGAAGGACAAAGTTTTTAGTTTCTTATATATATATATATATATATATATATATATATATATATATATATATATATATATATATATATATATATATATATATATATATATATATATATATATATATATATATATATATATATATATATATATATATATATATTATTGAGTGCAAATCCAGGTCACCAGGGTAACAAGGGGGTAGCAAGACATTTTGAATGGCATCAAAATCCTGAGTAATGGAGACCTAAAGAAAGATCTCAAATGCAGTGAAAGAGTATGCAAAATAAACAATTAGACATGCTTATGACTTCAAAACATGCATGTGAATGAATAAGAGTCATCCATCTTTAGTCCACTTTTTTCTGTCTAGTAAGAAATCCACTTACATTTTATTTGAAACAATGTCAAGTCAATCCAAAGTACATTTAAAACAGTGCAGAACAGAAATGTAAAGCCAGCATAACATCCAGGCTATGACTCAGATGTTATAAACCCGAAAAGTCACATTTGCATTTTACACTACGTTAAGTTTGAACCGGTTTCCTCCAAAACCTGACACAATAGTCTAAGTGCAGTGACACGCGCTGTGACGCTTCCAGTTTGGAATGGCCCATTTATGCTGAGACTGTAGGCGAAGGCAGGCTTTAGCGGTGCGCCTGGATACACTGTCTGTCTCTTAGGCTTATCATCCACATCAGACCGCCACATGAACATGCACTGCACCGAATACGGGAACCTGTCAGCGCCTGTCTGGCCCCGGCACACACTCCCACCACCGAGGCATGCCTAAAATAAAACACATCATTACCACTGCATCCATGCGCCCCAACCAAGATGGCAGACAGGAAAACACAAGTTATTCTCACATGGAGTAGACAAAGTGCGTTGTTTAGAATTTGCCTAATCTTCTTTTGCAGCCTACAGTGTTGGTGGTTGTTTTCTTGTGTACTGTCACTCCTCTTATCTCTCTATTACCTGTACGCCACTGGTCCACAGCCTCTCAACGCCCCACTACCCTTTTCAAATGGATTATTATTAGAAACCTTATGCTGTACACATTATGCTCCACTTGCAGACGCTCCCAAAATATGACAGCTACCTACTTTGGCTGCCTGCAAAACACACAGCCACTCATTAGAGCTGCTTTACACAGCAACATCTCTACAGAGGAAATGAAAACAATTCCTCTTTTTTCTATCCAAGTCCTTTTGTCTTGTATATTTATCTATTTAATAGCCAATTTTAAATAGGTCTTTTTTTTAAAAAAATAAATAAAATTGCCAGTATCCAATTCTCACCGACCCATTTTCCTACAACAAACAAACGTCTTATTGTCTTGCCTTGTCAACCTTATGCTACATTATTTAATCCCAGTACTGTTTGGCTACGCAGATTGGATTAACACCACTGGCTGTAAGGTCATAAAGAGCTAAATCCTTCTTCCTCTAATCCCTGTTATGTCATGATATGTCAGGAGGTTATGATCAAATCAAATGTTATCCTCTTAAAGCCTTCTGTTATTTAACGGTAAACTTTTGTGGCATTTATTAATCTTCCTTTTGATATGATAAGCACATATGGAGATCAAATTGATAGGTGTTAAAGAACTGATGGGCCACAAGACAAGAGTAAAAAAACAAATACACTTTGCACATAGACAAAAGTTAGGAATCATGTCTTCCAGCAAGATGCTCTTGGGATTAAGCATGTTTGCATATCATATAATGTGTATTGATACATCTAATTTGCCCATAGTAAATGAATAGGAGTGTAACAATTTCTCTGTTAGGTAAGTCTCTATGTGTCAGCCCTGCGATTAACAGGGTGATTGTACAGTGTGTACCTCGCCTTATGCCCCACACAGCCGTAGAACTCTGCATAGACCAGCAGCCAGACCAGCCTGTATGCGAGCCTGTCTGCATAGACCAGCAGCCAGACCAGCCTGTATGCGAGCCTGTGATTGGCCAAAGCTTCAGGTCACGGCTGAACATTCTCATCCATTAAAGTTCTCGATAAACCTTCATTGTAAATACATCTTAATATCTCAATTCCTATTAGAATAGAGGATTAAATTTGCATACCCTACATTCATCAGTGTTATACTTTATTTAGTCAAGAATAAAAGCCACCCGCCACACTATTAATTCTTGTGGCATGAAGTTAGTTACCCAAAACGTGGCCTAAAATATACAGTGGTGGCCAAAATTATAAGAACACTTGGCATATTTAAGAGGTTTCAGTTGTTTTTGTTGAAGTGGCCATTAAAATACCCATAAAACAGATGAAATATCTTCAAAATAATAATTTAACTCTATAAAAAAGTATAAAGAACAGAGCATAAGGAGATTTAGATCATTTTCTATGGTCATACAGTCATGTTACTTCACAGAAGAAGCCATGGGATAACATTAGTGTTGAAGTTCTCAGGAAATATATTGACATTATTTCAGAGAGATGTGCTGCAAAAGGTGGACATACCACATATAAAAGTTAAAAAAAACAGTAGGACTCACTTCATCTGATATTTGTTGTGCTCAGAGCATGCTTCATGAACATTATGAAATGAAAAAGGTCAATAATTAGAATAATAATAAAAATGATTTGAGTACATATCTCATTATGCCTCTGACATCAGTCCCTTGGAGTGTTTAGTTACTTTTGGCCGTATATAAAACATCTTAGTACACATTCTTTGTCACCTGTTAGTCACTATAATATATTCACTATAGTCTATAAAACATGAACTAAAACATCCGAAACGTTATTTTGGATGTTTCTTAATAAAACCTCAAAAACTAAAATATATGTAGTTCTACACATTTGCCATTGTAAGCAGTCTGGTGTTGTAAAACTCTTGACGTATCCTTTGCGGTTCAGTAAATAATAGATCAGCACTTAGAGCAGTGAACTTCAAGACTCTTTAAATTATATGTACAGAGACAATTTATTTACCGAGTCAATTCAAAGAGCCATTGACTCAACCAAGCAATAGTGTAAAGACAGTAGAGGAAAAAAACAATGCAAAACAGCAGTTTAACATTTTGTGGCGAGCAACATTTGTCAGTTCAAAGGCTAGCAGGTTTAACCAAACGTACAACTACAATATGTTTACACTGAAATTATATGAGCTATGAAGGAGGGCTTTTTTTTTTTTTATCAATTTATGCTCTCAACTTGAAGTTACACGTTATTTAATTGTTATGAGTGCTGATGTCTTTACAACCCTGTAGTACATTTGGAGCAGCTCATTTAAATGTAATGTACTGTTTGCACAAGAGTTGAGTAAAGAGCTGCAGTACTGCGGGAATTACTATCCATTAATCTTAATAACAAAGCACCACATTCCCCAGGGGTAACTTTTATGGCTTTCATTAACAACATACTACTTTGATTATATTCAAACAACCTAATAAATATATATTTGATAATGTCTCAAAGGTGACCAGTGATGGCAACTTCATTTGGATTTGCGTAAGAGCAAGAGAGCCCCGCTGCCTGGGTCAGACCCTTGAATAATTCAACATGTGTTATGTGGTAGAAACAGAGAAACAGGAGTCGAACGTACCTCCTGAGACCCCTCTTTTTATTAGATCATCTGTGAATCCCTCTCTCTGCCCATAAATTTCTGAGCGGAACGTGAGACCAAGTCACAATTCAAGTTTAATGAGTCGACATGTCTGCTGAATAAAGAAATGGAGAAAGCATGTTTCCTTTGAGAGTAATTCTCAGCCATTAGAGGAGGGGAAAGTGCTGTGGCTGCTCAAAAAGAAAGCCACGCCATAAGATTTTCTACCTAACATACGGCACGTCTCAGGAGCAACAAAAATGAAGGGACAATGCACCAGTGGACATCTTTTAACGGCTCACACATTAAAAGATGTCTGCCACTTTACACTATAAAAAGTGTATGAGCTCTATTTGAAAGAAGGTGCCATCCTGAACTGATCATTTTTGTGTACTTTGGGTCAATTAGAAATTAGAGCATTTTAATTTTGTTAGAACACTCCTAAATATTTTTACCTTAATAATTGTGTTAAAGGTAAGTAAGTATCTTTGGGTAAAGAAAGTGGAGTCACTATTTAAAAATAAATTAAAAATCCTAATAATTTAAAACTCCAAAGAAAATTGTTTCTTTACTTCCTGTTCCTGTACAACTGAGTGGACAAACTGAGCACGGATGGAGATGACATATATTTATCTTCATCGAATCGTTTTCTTTTCCATTTAAAAAAAAAAAAAAAAATTATAATAATAATAAAACATTTGTTTAATCAAAATTGTGTTGAGAATTTTCGGAAAAGAAATTCTGCAAGCAATAAGTTTGTTGCTTATTTAGTTTAAAAAAAATGTTGAGAGATACAGTTTCAGTCCTCACTATTTTGATAATCGCTATATGTCGTCTTTAATACAGTATTGGGATATATCGGGATATATTGTATTGTGGCATATATATTGTGATGCGTATCTCATTGCCAGGTGCTTGCCAATACATACCACTATTATCTTTTGATTTTGCTGACATGCTGGTGGATGTTATGTGATTCAATACTGAACTGACTAAAGACATGTGGCAAGCAAGAGGCTGTTGGAGTACCAGTCAGCAGGCAATATAGTAAACAACTTGAGTTTGACTCTTCTGGTCTGTAACTGTCCAACATGGGCAGTGTTGCTAAGTAACCACAGCACATGGCTGACCTTATCGGTGCGGTCATAAAAATGTATGAAGTCCTTTTATTCATTCTCCCTGCTCTGCTGAGCTTTCTCTGCCTCCTCTCTCTCTCTCTCACACACACACACACACACACACACACACACACACATTATCAGTGCAATGTGTGTGTGTGTGAGAAAGCAGCAGGGTGGTAATGAAGGGCTATACCTGACACATGCCACAGACTGCATCAAGCAGCAAGAAGACAGTGAGTGGGGAGAACAGCTGGTGACAGAAGGCTGCACAGGAAAAGCAAGGATAGCAGGGTTACTTTTCCTGAAGGATATGTATTATGATATAATAATAATAATAATAATAATAACAACACACAAGAGACACTAAAACAATGCAATACAGGGATTAATGTTTGGCCTATAATCTAGTGTGCACTCAGTGTCACATCACTCGGATTTATTTAAATCTGTTTAGTTTACAGTGTCTTAATCTGGGTTTAATCCTCAAAACATATTTATAGAATTTGAACTATTATACTGTGTTGGCAATAGTGTTGTCACGATACTGGAATTTCTAACTTCGATACGATACCTTCAAAAATATCGATATTCGATACCATTTTCGATACCAAAGGGAAAACAACTTTCACAATATTATTATTTAAAAAAAAAATTATTTAAAGATAAATATAAAATCAGCCAAGGTCCGCTTAGACCTTAGTTAACTTTCCTCACCGTGAGGGGTCTGGAAATTTTTAATAAAAGGATATGTGTTTGAATATAATTCATTAAAGTAAAGTCTCATTTATTCCACACCTACAGCCTCTTAAACAATATGGAGATGAATGTTGATAATCCACTGTTTTCTGTATTTTTCTTTGTTTACATGAGGAGGATGTTTGAGTGTTTAGCTTTCACCAAACACAGCTCACAGACAAAGGAAAATACTTCAAAATCAAAAGAAGCTAAAGCTAAAGCTCAGGACCTGGTGGTTTATTGACAACAGCCTGGAATCCTGCATATTATGCCTAGTACTCCTTCATGTGTGAGAACATTTTAAATACAAAAACATCAATTCAAGCCAAATTATTTTCTGATTAAAATAAACGTTATGGACGGAGGAATCTTTATTATGTTTTGCCAAGGCTTTTAAATTTTAGTTGTTTCTAACTCATTATCAGGCTACGCTAAACATGTTGAAATTTCCCGCTGCTCTGTCCGTAACCATAGTAACCTGAGGACCCGTGCGTGTTGACGTAGCCGTCCTAGAAGTGTAGGTTCAAAAATATGTTTTACACAATGCGCTTGTAATTATGAATACTGTCTTGCGGTCCAGATCGCGGTCCGCCTTTTGAAGACCCCTGAGGTAGTGCACTTGTTCAAAGGCCTCTCAGATTGTCAAACTTTCAGAAACCAATAGTGCAAAAAAATACTCGATATCGATACTCGGTATCGAAACTTCGGGAAATGAGTATCGTATCGTTTGAGATATTTCAGTATCGATATTTATCGAAATATCGATATTTTTGACAACACTAGTTGGCAACATGTAGAAGTGGCTTCTAGGAATATGTAATATTGTTATCTACTTACTCATTTATACCATATACTAAAATAACACACATTTTAAAATAACAGCCTTGATGGAAGTGCGTTAAATACAACATGAGCAACACACAAATATGGTAAAAAATATTTTGCCACATGGCAACCGACTGACTACATGCGTGTGAACCAAGCCTCTCTCATGGAACCCCTTAAGTCCTCGAGTAAGGGCGCCACTATACAGCGAATATACCTCCGTCCAGGCAGGCCCTAAAAGCGGAAATATAAGGAGAAACCAAATGGCAACTTCACAAGTGTTCTTTTGCTATCTGAAAACTACTGTTTTACTATGCAGTAAAAGCCGAAAAGCTCGGATGTAACCGCCATTTTTTGCCCTGTCATAATGACAAGATTGGTGAATAGGGGAGCAATGGGCGGAAGACAGCCATATTTTATACAGTCATTGCTGTGAACTGGTTTAAAATTCAGCTGCCCAATATAAAAGGTGCTGGTCATATTATTACAATATACTCAAAAAGTTTATTTATTTCACTAATTCCATTCAAAAAGTGAAACTATATATATATTTATGTATATTATATTCATTTATTTATTACACACAGACTAATATATATAAAATGTTTATTTCTTTTAATTTTGATGATTATAACTGACAACTAAGGAAAATCCCAAATTCAGTAAAGATCAATACAAAGAAAGGATTTTTAGAAATCTTGGCCAACTAAAAAGTATGAGCATGTACAGCACTCAATACTTAGTTAGGGAATTACTGCAGCTTTGCGGCGTGGAATTGAGTGGTTCAGTCCGTGGCACTGCTCAGATGTTATGAGGGCCCAGGTAGCTCTGATAGTGGCCTTCAGCTCTTCTGCATTGTTGGGTCTGGCATATTGCATCATCCTCTTCTCAATTATCTATGGGGTTATGGTGAGTTTGCTGGCCAATTAAGAACAGGGATACATAGTCCTTAAACCAGGTACTGGTTGCTTTGGCACCGTGTACAGGTGCCAAGTCCTGTTGGAAAATTAAATCTGCATCTCCATAAAGTTGGTCAGCAGCAGGAAGCATGAAGTGCTATAAAACCTCCTGGTATACGGCTGCGTTGACCTTGGACCTCAGAAAACACAGTGGACCAACACCAGCAGATGGAATCCCAAACCATCACTGACTGTGAAAACTTTACACTGGAACCTCAAACAACGTGGATTGTGTCTCTCTTCCTCCAGACTCTGGGACCCTGATTTCCATTTTGACTTTCATCAGAGAACACTCAGCAGCAGTCCAGTCCTTTTTGTCTTTAGCCCAGGTGAGACGCTTCTGTCACAGTCTGTTGTTCAAGAGTGGCTTGACACAAAGAATGCAACAGCTGAAACCCATGTCTTGCATACATCTGTGTGTAGTGGTTCTCGAAGCACTGACTACAGCTGCAGTCCACTCTTTCTGAATCTCCCTCACATTTTTGAATGGGTTTTGTCTCACAACCACATCTTTTCCTTCCCTTTGCCTCTATTATTGTGCTTGGACACAGAGCTCTGTGAACAGCCAGCCTCTTTTGGGCCCCATGATTTTTTTTTAATCAGCCCCATGACTGTGTAGCCGACAGAACTAGACCGAGAGACCATTTAAAGGCCTTTGCAGGTGTGTTGAGTTATTTAGCTGATTAGAGTGTGGCACCAGGGGTCTTCAATATTGAACCTTTTCACAATAGTCAAATTTTCTGAGATACTGAATTTGGGATTTTCAAATAAACATTTGAAATATATCAGTCTGTGTGTAATGAATGAATATAATAAATAAGTTTTGCTTTTAGAATGGAACTAGTGAAATAAATCAACTTTTTGATGATGTTCTAACTTGCTTGCTCGTCTTAATGCATGGGAAAAACTGCTTCTCTGTTGCCACGGTGGGCATGTTTGATTTTAATGGCATCACTTGTAAAAAAGCCAATGCCACAGTGACACTTATAAAAACCCTTTGTATGATGTTGTGCTAGTAAGCCAATTTGCTTTTAGTTTTATGGTTTGGTGCTACAAACTGTATTATTGGTATACTAAGTCATTCAACTAAAGGTTTGTAGGGGTTTGTTAATGATCTAGGGCTGTAGGAACACATGCTGTATGCAATAAACATGTTGAATGTTAGGATAAATATATAATCTGACAACATAGTACTTTGGCATAGTAAAAGTTGAATTGTACTGAAATGTACAATATCAAACTTTCACTGCTTTCACTGGTGCCACTAACGTTTACACACATTAACAATGCTACATGTGATTTATTTTGCAGCTCTACAATGATCCCAACAAAACTACTATAGATGTAAAAGAGACAGATTTATTGTAATTGTTTATTGAATATTGAAACTTCACACAGCCTCTTCAAACACTGTGTTTGCCATTGACTGACACAGTATCACAGTGACTAGAGCTCCTCTTAAGTGCTGCTCTGTTAACCCCACAGGAGCACAGATGTTAGCCTTTCTGTCGACACTATCCTTACCCATGACAACATCTGCACAGCTGTGTTGTTGGGCGATACACACAGGCAGTCAACGCCACAAAGCACTCTTGAACTGTTGACAGCTCGGGGCAGGTCGCCACAGATGGCACCAAGGAGTGTCAGGGGACTGGCACTGGGCGAAGGGGGTGGCAGGTGCACACCGGGGCTTCCATATGGCCTCGATGCTGGCACTCTGCCCTGGGGCATCTTCGACGTTTACCCGACACACAGCCTGTCAGGAGTTGGAAGTCACCTTGCGTCGAACATTGTACACTCCGGGTGCTTTTGGAAGAGTTGTGGAGGGTGGGAAAAGAGGGGGATGGGAATTAAACGATGCAGTCTGTGGTAATTTCAAGAAACAGTGGAAGAAAGACAATGGGAGTACTAATTAATCCCCAGACAGTGACTCGCCCATGTTTTTACAAAAGCCCCATTCTGGTCAGGTTTTATGTTGCAATCTCACAACAATCTAATTAGCCATGTCCTGTCATAAACACTCAGGAGGAAGCCTGCGGAGGTGAAAATGTGATGTGTCATGTAATGTGCTGCTGACACATCTCTGTAGTCAGAAAAGTGCACATTTGGGTCAATTAAGGCCGCCTAGGCTTTAATATGTGTATACATTATTGAATTCTGAGCTTTACTAACACTGTTTAATACCACATGGAGGTGATAACAAGAAGGTACAAGATTAATCTTAGCATTAGTGGATTCACTAACTCCTAAACCTTTCTTCTTCTTTTATATTTGGTGTCGCTAGATTTGGGAGTTTACAAACTCACAAAAATATTCACAAAGTATTAGCATTATGTGGCCAAACTTGGCCAGTGTGTCCAATAACGTGTCAGTACAGACAGGGATGGGCTTGTTTTAGATTTGAAGATGTTGCAGCCATTTTACTGTTACAACTGTACATAGCGCTGCTCTGATTGGATAAGTCTGTGGTGATAATTATTCATTTTAAGTACCTGCCCTTTTGCAAGATCTGTCTGGCAGAGCCAGGTTCTCATATAATTCAATACTAGGAATTGCAAGGGAGTAAACTAGGCTTTTGCAATCTGTAATTCAGTTTAGAGGTTTTAGAAATGTATCTTAACACAGCCAATAAGAAACTCCTTCTTTTTAGCGCATGTGAACAGCTATAGTGACTTGCAGTGACATGAACGTGTCTGTGTACAATCCCAGACAGTAATTTTACAAAAATAAGTAAATTAATTAAGTTCCTTAATAAACAAAATGTTCACGCATTCCTAATATGTGATCATAGAGAAACATAGTAAGAGTGCCTTTCCTCAATCAGTCTGTCACCTTTGGGCAACTGTAAAAACAGGAATACGAAGTTAAGGGATTTCCACTGGGTACTCTGGAGCTTTTTAAAATTATTTTATAGGTTTTATTATATTAGACTTAAAAATTTCTGTGACAGATCAAAAAGGTTTATCAAAGTCTAACATAGATTTAAGTGATATATACTGTTTTGTTCAACTCTTTACAGTAGACGAAAGTGATAGGTTTTTGCACCTTAGTACTAGTGTCTGTACATTTCTCCACCTAACCAGATGATCTAAAGGACCAGAATAGCTGCAGAACTCCTGTGGACTTCTGTGAAACTACTTCATGGTCAATGTAGTGAATCTTAGAGAGCGCCCTGCAGATCCTGCAGCGTGGGCTTCACTCAGCAGGGGCTCTGACCCGGACTGGCTGTCCAGGGCAGAAGGCCAGCGCACAAGAAAAGCTCTTTACAGATGGAGCATGTGGTCAGTTAGGCTATCTCCTCTCCTTCACTCCACCCCCTTCGTCTTCTCTTAATCTCAGTCCGAAGCTCCCTCCCTCCATCTTCTCCCCTTGCTGGCTTTACCACCCCTCCCTCCCCCCTGCATCCAGCACATCACAAGGAAATGCCACCAGATGCCCAGTGTCTAAAGGTACGTTCACACCAAACGCGAATTAAGCGTTAAGCGCGAGTGATTTACATGTTAAGTCAATGCAAAGACGCGATTAGACGCGTGTGGGAGTCCTGCGGCGCGATTCGCGCGAATGAGGCGGCGCGAATGACGCGATTCGCGCGAATGAGGCGGCGCGAATAGCGCGAATAGCGCGAATTGAGCGTTTGACGCGCTAAACGCGTCCAACGCTTCATTCGCTCGAAGTTGAAAAATCTGAACTTTTGCAGAAATTCGCGTCGCGTTAACCAATCAGGAGCTTGCTCTAGTAGTGACGTGCTACGAACGGAGGTGGACCGTAGAGGCAGAAATCCAAAACAACAATGGAGGACGAAGTTATCGGGGCAGCCTGTGGGATACGAAACATCTTCGTCATTTTTCAGAGCCAGGAATCTTAAAAGTTCTTGCTCGAAGGAAAGTGAGTGAGGGGGTCGGAAACTCTGGTAAGTTGCAAAAAAACGCCTTTTAATTCTTTAGAGTCGTATATATTGAGCCAACTAGCTAGCTAAAGCCTGAGCTAATTTGCCGTACTTTATAACTAGTTTTCCACCGCCGAGTTTATAGAGGATATGTGTTGTTTGTGACTGGTGTAATGTTCAAATGTTAACTTGTATTATAATTTAATAATATAATATGTATATTATATATATTGTCATGACAGAGCTGACTTTTGATGCCAATGAGCCTGGGCACCCCCCCCCCTGCCCCATCCACATCTGCTGCTGTATCCACAGGTGTGTACAGGCAATAAATACATATCATATACAATCATTGACAGTAAGCCCTCATAGCCTCTTACATTCATATACAAACACAACCCTGGTGGTTTGTTAATGAGTTGATAATGTTTTTCTGCCTTTTTCATGTGTCATTTAATACAGAGCAACCAAAGAGAAGACCCAGTTCAGAAGCTCTCAGAACACATACTGTAGCTCCAGGTTCAGAGGATCTTCTCTTGAGTCTGGTCCCTTCTCTGCAGAAGTTACTGTCTTGGACGAAACAATTTGTCAAATTTCAAATACATACATTAATCTATGAAAGCAGCACAGTTCTGCTTCATTTGGAACCCAGTGTATAGTTTTTAAAATGATGCAGCTGTCACAGCAGGAAATAAACCAGACTCTCTCTGTTCTCCTCTCCTTCACTTTAGGATTCTTTTATTCCTGCTCAGAAATAGTGCATTAAGTTTTGTGTATAGTTTCATAATTCCATTTTTAAATAAATGTTTTATATAATGACCAAAGGTTTTGATGTGTTTGTCACAAACATTTCAATATTTCAGACTGATTTATTTAGAATAAATAGAAGAAAGTTTATAATGTTCAGTATTCAAGACTAGATTACTTATGGTAAACACTTGTTCATTTTTATTATATTCTATTGCAAACACATCTACAATAGTACAGTAAGAAAACAGTTATTTATGATTGGACCAGTGTTGTATTAATGAGAAACAAGCCATGAGTCATAGATTCTTTTTGGAGGCTGGCTCCATTTATTAAAGAAATAAAAACAAATAAGAGATACAACACACTGTTATAAATACAATTCTAAATACGATTTTATAGACATAATACTATATTGACTGTAGGGCTTATAACTGTGTTCAGAAGACTGTAGTTGTCCACATATTAATTACTCATAATCACATCAAATATTGACTGGAGACAGATGGACAGACTTGAATAGAGCGTCAGTAGTTGCTGTCCTGCGGGAAATCCTCGCACCGACCCGGGACAACAGGTCATCGAACTGGGGCCGGGTCAGTGGGAAGTACCGCTGAAAGCGGCCGTCAGTCAGGCGCAGCTCCTGGAGAAGTTTGTGAAACTTACGGAGCTGGGTCCGCCTCTGAAGCATCCGATGGACCCCCGCACAGCGCCGAACGGGTTCACGTCGTTTTTCAGTCCTCCAAAGTAAATAGAGCACTGCTACTTTCTCGATAAAAACCCATCTCAACCATTCTTCAACAAGACCGGAAGACAACCCGCCTGGCAGAAGCCCCTCCTATGACGCGAATTCGCGTCTGTTGTTGAGTGAATTTCACGCGCGAATGAAGCGAATTTCACGCGCGAATGAAGCGAGTAAACTCAAAATGTTCAAGCGTCCAACTACGCGCGAATAGCGCGATTTATTCGCGCAATTCGCGTTTGGTGTGAACGCTGCTTAAGACAGGCATTATGTTCTTAGAGGCTGTCCCGGTAATTCAGGTTTTTGCCGGCCCGGTGATTATTACAACACTGTCTAGAGTTGGCGAGGACGTGCGAGGACAACAGGTAGCCATTTCTACTCCATGGGTCACGTGATGTTGCAGTTCAAGCAAAACAAGACCCTCAAGAGCCACTGGGGGACATCTGTCTGTTTGTAGTACAACACAAAGTGATGAGATTAGCAGACATAGTAATGATCATTTTAATTTTCATATAGATTTTTAAAACATTGAGAGTTGTATCTAAATGCGAGCGCAGCCACAGCAACATTTGTATTTTATAACATATTACTCATCAAGAATTTAAAACCGGAGGAGCAGGACTTCATTTGCAATAAGGGAATGTGTCAATCACAGTGACTCTGGGAGAAAGTGGTTTGTCAGACCCTGAGGGGGCCACACTGACCTAAATACAAAATTGTCAACAGAAATACAACACTGACCAACCAAGAGAGGACACTGGGGAAAGAAACGTTTAACTTCGCTTTACCTTAAATGCCTCAACTGGAAAAATGTGTGTCCCATTATAATATTCTGATGTTTTTTTGAAGATGGATGAACTCATTTAGAAGGAACTACAATATAAAGCTAGCTCTATGTGAATCAAGACACAAATATGTCAACAGAAGAATAAACTGTTTATTACCTGGGTTACATGTAAATCCCTTTGTTATTCATCTTGTTGACTTGATCGGTTTAAGCAGATGTTTTTATCTTATTGTTCCTGACATATGGTTTTACAGGGTGAAAAGAGATTGTTAAGATTAAAGTTGAAGCCTGCAGTAAAGAGGATTTCCTTTATGTTGAGCTCATCAATGGCGCTGAAACACTGGTTATTGAGAGGGTGAAGAGTGATGACACCATGTGGACAGAGGAGGTGGTGCAGGTACTACTAGTTAGGAAGTTTTCTTCCAGTTGTCCATTTAACCATTTATGGTACACATGAACAATACGAGACGTGAGGATATTTTATTGTTTTCTGTATACGTGTACATGAAATAATCAAAACACTTAAAAAGCAGTGTCTTTATGATGTAATATTGACATAATATTAGAAAGCGATAAGATTTTACCCCTATATCTTTATATATTAAAGAATATATATTAGGCATGTAATGATAATCTTAAATATTGTCAATATAAATATTATATAAAAGCATCAAAACTATAACATGAATACAGTATAAAAGACAGGATTAACAAAGTAATTTTATTTTACAATAAAGATATTTCTAAAGCCAGTTAAAAATGAAAAACTAAACAGGAACAGTGGCGGTGCCTTGAAACTTTACCTGAAACACCTGAAGCTGAGTAAAGATATTTATATTACAAATGATTATACTAGTGCAATGCTGCAAAAATACTACAGATTTGTTAATGTAAATGTGGGAAATGCTGCTCCTCCAAGTTTTACAGAAAAATCAGACATGCAGATTTAAAAAAAAAAAAAATCAATACAGCTTGTTCAGCCAATACAGGATCTTTGTGAATGAAAGTTGGTTTATGACCTTTGCTCTGTATACACTGCAGGAAAGGGACGCAGCCGTGTGCATGTGTCGCACCCTTGGCTCAACACTGGTTGACCTACAAAACCAGTGAGAGTGCGGATGTTCATCACAACCGCAGGACTCTGGTGTGTCGTAAAGACTCATGCTGATCTGAGAGTCTATGAGCCTTGACGCGTGACATCGACCTCACGAATGAACAGGGGAAAAAAATAAACACATAACTGCCCAGTAACAAGGGCTCCCTCCTCATTGGCTGCTCAAGAATGTTGCATTGATCATACTCTTTGTGTAAAAATGACACATGTGCTTTTGATCCACACATACACGTGCAGGATTACAGAAACATGCCCGCTCACAGCAGCAGCCTGTGTATCCACAAGCACAGCCCAAGGCTTAGACATGCACAAATACATGCACTTCTGTCACACACACCTCATAAACACAACAACAAAGTGCTTGTGTTGAGAATCAGGGCAGAATCACACCACTAAGCTTCTTTTTTTACTCATATGTTCTCTGAGAATTCATTTTACCCCCCACCCAAGATTAGCACTTAGCCCTAGTAACAGTGCTGTCATTTTGTTGTTGCACGTCACCCACCATCAACACCATATTCCTCAACAATTCAGTTGCACAGCAGCAGTTTAAATGGACAGGACTGACATGCTCAAATGTCATGTTGCATTTGTAGCTGCATATTAATATATAATATAATATTGTATATATGAATCACGTATAATTTTGCAATTACATAAATTGTGTGGGTTTTTTTTCGTGCTTTTAAATCAAGGTAATGTCTACAACACATTATATGGTGTAAAAAAATCAATGTATAAATAAAATATATGAACAGGATTTTATGCAATGTATGTATTGTATGTATATATGTTTTTGTTAGCACTTTTTGTACATTTCATTATAGCCAGATTCTGGTTCTCTCTATGAATGTAGTGAAGAAGGACATGTAGGTAGTCAGTTTGTGAGAAAAGCATGCAGGGGATAGGGCTAGATGGAGGCAGAGGATTTGGTGTGGCAATCCCTGAAGGGAACAGCCAAAAGGAAAAGAAGATTTTCTCATTGTTTATATTAAAATAAATAGGCCTAAATGTTAATAACATTAGATACCTGCACCAGTCCTCGGCCCATGTGGCTGAAAATAAGAAGTTATATAATTGACAGCAAATAAAAGTTAAAGACTGGTCCCTTGTATTTGTCATTATATGAAACACACAACATACAAACATATGTTGCCTATGCTATACTTCTGCATTATTGTTTTTTATTGCCTAAACTGAATCTCAAGAGCTAATTTGGGGATCTAGTAAAAGTCTGTTTGCTCAACACACCAGGGTTCCCCAGCCTGCCTACGCCTCATTTGAGAGGCAACAAGAAAAAAGGCAAATAGATGAAAGGCAGTTCGCCCCACAGTTGGAGATGAGGCAACAAGGGTCCTCACGCTAAACAGGCAGCTATTCAAATGAGGGTAATTGTGGCATCTGTTAACCCATTGAAGAGGTGTCAGTGCAGTATCATGGGTCTGTTAATTGGTACAAACAGGTAGCAGATGCAGGCTCTGAGATTGAGCATCTGCCAATTAGTGAGCCAACCTCCGCGAGTGCTGATTAGACAGGCAAGCATACAGAGAGACAAGAAGACATGGGACAAGAGTATTAGCGTATTCAAAGTTATTTTAACTTTTAAAAAAATACACACTGCTCGGCCTGATGATTGCTTTAGGTTGTCCCCAGCTAAAATGTGCGAAAGGTTTGAGCCAGTAGTAATGTTAATCCTTTGCCAGCAGATGGTACTGGTGCTACAATAAGTAGCCCCAGAAACTTTTGAGACAAAAGTGGTGGAAATCCGGGGTGCAAATGCAGCCCGTTGAGCTGCATATATTTTTCTTTTTCCTTCAATATTCTGCAGTGATCAATTGATTCCACTACAACAAGCTCCAAACGGTAACAACCTTTCCTAAAGCTAGCATCTCTACTCACAGAGAGACAGTTTTAGAACAAACTGTAACGAGTGGATCTGAGGAAGTGCAGAAGAGACTGTGGTGTTGAATACACAGTGTTCATTGCACATATTCTTTTGTCTACAGTTCAAACTTAAACTATAGGCAAAATAAATGTGTTTTTATTGACCATAAGTGAGTCCACTGTGTTGGCCCGGCCCTCCCAAGTCCTAATGTGGCCCTTGGGGAAAAATACTTGCCCACCCCTAACATAGAGACACAGAGATATTACAAAAGATCTATGTACGATTGTAATACTATACAACTTTAAATTAATTAATAAATGTTATATGTATTGCAATAATATCCCCAGTGCCTTACACAGACTACCACACAAACAATAATACTTACTTTTCCTTCCAGTTTTGTGACAATCCTGACCCTTTCGATAAAGATTCCTGAATCCTGGATGTGCCTGGATCTTATCTGGTTGTCCTCACAGGTTACCAGACAATTGTGCTCTGCAGAGTAAAAACAAAAATACACTCTGTACTTAATGTACTCTGTACTAAACTTTAATAAGCTGCATATATAAAATAATAAAAATCATTTTTAGCATTGCTCTGATCTTTGATTCTATGGGTGTAACATCCGTCACAATATTAAATGTAGCCTATAGTCTACATTACCTTTCCACTTAGACTTCCAGACTTCTGCTTTATTTAGTTTACACTGCAAGAGTTTACGTCTTAACTACTTAGACATAATCCTTTCAATTGAACATGACTTTCTTCTTTTCTTCTATCACGTTCTTCGTTGGTTTTCTGTCACACATCTCTTTTCCTTCCTACACTGCACAATGTCTCCACCTGGCGGACATTAGGGTGTACTATCTATTACGTCAACATTACAATGACAAACGGATAAATGTAAAATAATGATGCGTCCGAGATGGTCCCGTCTGGTAAACTGCTCAAGTAAGATTAACACATGCACCTGCAATAATATATAGCCAAAGTATATGGACCTACATATGATATGTCTATTGTTTTAAGCGCCACAAAAGAAAAAAGAAAAGTGACGGAGAACTTTATTAAGCCTACACTTCCACAATTACACTACTAGCTCAAAAACTACCTCTTCGCCTCAAGGGACCCTCTCTAAAGTCCAAAACTAAAAACACGTAGCAAAAGAATAATGAATAACTACAAGGGAGAGACAGGAAGTTATGTGTACTGAGGTAGGCTATGCTATCAAATGTAAATGTTGATACGCTGCAAGTAATATTAAACTATGTAAACTATGTATTTGTTATTACAGCTTTGTATTTTCCGTTGCGTCACATTTTTTATACACTAAAGACCTTTATAACATTTATAAATGTTATATTTTGTTATATTTTGTATTTTAAAAAGTAGGGCTGAACAATTTTGGAAAATAATCTTGCAATTTTTTTTTAAACAATATTGGGATTGCGATTATTTTTACTCCAAATATTTCCCTCATGTCTTCTAGAATGTCTGTCCAATGTAATTTATTTTGTGCCTTTAATTCGATTTAATCATATTAAGCTGTAGAAGCCTGGCACGTGACTGAACTCAACAACGTGACCACAGTCTTCAGTCCTAACTCAACTTCTCACGTGCTCTGTGACTCAGAACTCCTCATTTCTCGAGGATTATTACTCATTTCCTCAGTTATCTAGTTTAGTGTCTCAGGTTACTCATCAACTTTTATTTATTACAAATGTGATCAATTGTTAAGCCCTATTAAAAACTACAATCCCACTTTACTCATTCCAACTGTTTTAAATATGTACCCAAAGGATGGAGCACTTCTTTTTGTTTGTTCATCAATCTTACAAATGTAAGAGCATTTAGCACAATTAGTATATGTATATTTTTACAGACATTATCTTTCTTTTTTACAGCACGTTTCCCACTTAGAAATTTGTTTGTATTTGCAGACGAGACTGTAAAAACCGGAGCACCTAAAAGTCATCAGCATGACAACGGCATGGATGACCTCATAGTTAGTTTTTGTTTTAAAAAGTACATTTATAATAAAATTAAAATGAACTTTAAATATTGTACTTGTTTTCAGTCAACAATTTATTGACCACTATAATGTATATTTTATTGTAAAGTAGATAATAAAGCTTTTATTTAATGGTTTGGTAAAGAATCGTCCTCTCTTGTTTTTTAAAGGCACTTGAGAAAAACTGTGACCTGCTCATCGTGTCATAAAGTCCAACCCTGGTGGCAGGTTATTTGTGAAGGAGACAATGACATTTATAAGTTAATAAATAGATGTATATTTCAGGTTATACAATAGTATACTCTTGAAATTTGCATTAATTTGCAGATGCTTTTTGTAAGTCTAAGGGAAGGAAGAGTCAGGATTCAAATGACCTTAACCTTAACCTTGACAAAAAAGATATGTAAATGCAAAGGTCAAATGGTTTATGGGTCATTTGTAACACATTAATTTCATTAATTGTGAATGATTTTATTTCAGCAAATAAATATATCATGTGTGAAAATCACATAAACATACAAAAATAAATTCATTTGGGTTCAAACAAAGAGAAAAGTGTTATCTTATTGCATTATTTAGGACATTTACTTCAAAGTGCTGGTGTGATACTGCTTTGTGAAAGCCACTCCCTTAATTATTCTGTGAATGGAACACATGAAAAGACATTTTTAATTTGGATACAATATAAAATGTTGCATATTGTCTCACTGAAGGTGACAGTTTACCTGCATTTGTTCATGAACCCAGTTAACGAAATAGGAGACATTGCCATAGACTCCTGGTCTGTTCTTCCATGCACATCCAATCCCCCAGCTAGTGTCCCCTACCAGCCACCATACATTGTCCTGCTTGACCACAAGAGGGCCGCCGCTGTCTCCCTGCAGCATACAGGAGTTGTGTTTATTTGGAGATTAAATGCTGAAGCACAGTACAAAAGAACCTCGGAGGGAAAGTGACCCAACCTGACACGAATCAACTCCTCCTGAAAGTTTGCCGGCACAGATCATGGTCTCTGTGACTGCTCCATCCAAAACTAAACGCTGGTTGCAGGTTTCTCGTCTATAAATGGTCACCTGGGCCTGGTTCATTATGTCAGGCGATGGCCCTGAGAAATATTAATGATTGAAGAACAACACTCAGCTCAGTCAGTCATTAAACCATACTGTATAGTGTTAGTTGAAGAAGCTACACAAAGGTGACCCCTAAATTTTTTATTTTTTTTTATAAACTACTAAACATGGATGTCTACATGACCGTCTTACCAGATGAGCGCAAGGCTCCCCATCCTGTGATCCAGGCTTGACGTTCTGGTGATAGATCCACACCAACATTAGGGAGACACACTGGCTTTACTGTGGCTGGGGGTGTACAGTTGATAATTAAATAAAGAGTCAAACACCTCTAATAATCAAATTAGCTCAATGTAAATGCAGTTAATACTTACAGCTAAATGTTAAAGGTGAACTCAGCTTTAGAAGAGCAATGTCATTGTCATTAGTATCTGGGTCATATCTTCTATGACTGATGATTTTTTCCACTGATTTGCCCACGTTGGAGCTCATTTTGAGTAAGCTGATGTCACCAGATTGTACATTCCACAGACTAGGTCTATCGTACCTGGGGTTGACAAGAGAAGTCAGTAGGTAATTAAGCAAAAGAATGCAATCATTTGATTTTAAAAGGTTATATGGTCAATTGTTGAATCTTACTTCTCGAAGCAGTGTGCAGCAGAGAGAATCCACATAGAGCTGATAATGGAGCCTCCACAAACATGCTGTCCCCTAATCTGCAGACTGACCTGCCATGGCCAGGCACCCTTCACTGCCTCTGTTCCACCAACAATACGAGAGCTGGATGACACTGAGCTCACTCCACAACCTAAACAAGGAAAGTGTTTAGGGTTCCTTATTACTTTAAACGTCAAAAGACATCTCCCTTTATAACCTACCAATACAGTTGAGCCTAACAGCTTTGGACGAGCAGGATGGACTGTAAAACACATAGGCCAGGTCAATAATGTGTTATGTACAAGATTGTATTAGACCTCTTTAATGTAGACAATGATTATGCAGGTATGGTGGTAAACCTGGGAGTTAGTTGCACTCGTGATTTGTGGTCACTTCCTGAATTTAGCTTCATGTACCCTTTAGAAGCGAGTAAGCCTGCCTCAGTTTGGGTGAAATTCTCATAATCCTGCCTGTTGAACAGACAAAGAAATATGTGACCAACATATTTACCTACCTGATACGAGTGCAAATATCAGACAGTCACAGAGTTCAACTACCCTGGCACCTGTCAGTGCCTTTGCTAAAAAGCTTCAGTGCTAATTCAAAAGTGTACATTTAATGAATTGAATTTATAGTTTTAAACGTCATTAATTAATGATGGAAATTACTTTGCCATAGTTGCCCAACTACACATACAACACTCTTGGCTCTCCATAAAAACAGCAATGGCTAAAATAGCAAAGAAACGTAGACACAACTAATTACCCCCTACCACTTTCATAGGACCTTTGGAGGTAAGTGGCCCCCAGGTGCTTATCACCAGACCCTGATTTATTATCAGCAGACCTTTATGAAAGAAAAGCTTTTGGCAGTTTGCTGATCTGGAGCATTCAAGTGTGTGTGTCAAATGTGTATGTGTTAGTTTAGTTATTTTTCATTTTGCCTTTATTTTAGTTAAATAAATAATGGAAGGTTGTCTTTTTACGATACTGCCCTTTGCTATACCATTTATACTATACTATTTTATAATATACTGTATTTGGTGTCACTTTGATCAGAGCATTTTAGAATGACTTGACAAAAAACTGCCTTCACTATTATATATGTTTGTGTGCATGTAAGTCATAGAAAAGATACCTCACCTAACATAACCCATTTGCTCACACACTGCCCTCGCATAGTTGTTGTCCCAGCTATCCGCACAAACGGGCAACCATGTTTGACTAGCTGATGAGTAACTTTCCAGCAGGAAGTTGGAGCCTTCAAGGCGGACTGCGAAGCAAAAGCAAAACATCTAACAAACATCTCGACACACAGACTGGGTGGTGGCAGTATGTTGAAACTACGCTATTATCTCACAACACTGGTTTTCATCCTGTCCATCAGAGCAGTCCTTTACGCCATTGCACCACTGCGAGTGGTTTAGGCACCTCCCACCACAAGACTTCCCCAGAAAACACTGGTAATACACTGCAACACAAAGAAGACTCATGAGGTCATTGTAAACTGTCATACACAAATAAAGCATCAGCTAAAATGCTCAAGGGAGTGGAGTTGACTTTGGTGTTGAAATTTGAAAGACACAATAAACTGTATTTCAATTGTCTCTACCCACTTTTTGTTCTTTCAATATTGAATTCTTTAGACATGTTTGTAATATTGTCCGAATTGTCTGAATCATGTGTTGGCAATGAATAGCAAAACCAACAACTGAATCTGGTAAATGATATGATCCTGCTAGAAAGTACAGTTCATTGAAAAAGAAAGACCCAGTTGTATTAGTAAGACAGTGTTTCAAAGGAACGTCCTTGTAATGTACTTACAGAAGTACCACAGCAAGAGAGACACCACTCCTAGTACCAGAAGAACACAGAGCGAAACACACAGAATATACTTCCAGTGACATTTACCAAGACCTGCGAAGTAAGAAGGCAAACATGGTTTCAGGTCATTTGACTGGTTCAGGGACGTAATGCAAATTGTTGCAAAGCTATGTCACAAGATTCACAAATACTAAGCACCAGATGTAGTCATTTATTATATGGTGAAGTATAAAAACAGGAATTCTCTCAGTGCACTTCCTTAAATTAAAATGAGGATTACTAGCAATTGTAATGCTTTTGCCTTGGTCAAATAAGTTTTACCTTTACAGCAAAATAATAGGTTAATGATTCAGCAAAGTACACACTACTTTTGTTAACGTCCAGAGATGTTTGACTGGCTGTGGGTAAAAGTTTATCAAGTCCCGAAGGTATGTGATAAAAAAATAAAATAAAAACTGTCTGTACCTTTCTTTTGTCTGTCGGTGTCTGGTACTCCAGGTGTAGCAGTGTGGTGAGTATTGATGTAGGGATTTGTGGGATTTGACGGGACATATTGCGGGACAGAAGGGTAAAGACTCGGCGAGGCATATGCAGGGGGTCTTCCGTCGTCATGCTCAAAACCAATGTTGTCATACACAGGGGAAGAGGTAGCCTGGGCAGAGAGAACAAAAAGGTTAAAAAGTGACTCAAAGTGTTGAAATATCAAATACTGAAATGAGAAACCTTACTTACCTGATTATTCATGCTCAAACTGGTTTCACTGCTTTAGAAACCTTTCAACCTGGATTAAGTCATTTATATGATTACTAAACACGCTTTATAAACGGGTATTTGACACTCAACAAGGTAGCTCAAATTTAAGCTAAACATTAGAGTCTTTATCTAACAGCCATGTTTGGTTTTGCTTAAATGTTAACCATACAACATTTGCATTTGAATAAAAATAAAAGGATATATATATATATACAGTCTCTGACATACCTTAATAGAAATAGTCCTAATAGGACCTGCAGCTCTCTAGTTGAGTCCGTCCTCCACTCTGTTGCTCTGTGTTATGTCTAGTCTATTCCTCAATGCAATTAATAGCCTAGGCCACACCTTTACTTTTTTTCTACTGTGTGCACAAGCCAACCTGTTGTTCCAATCTTGATTTAACCAGCACTTAAAATGACAAAGGCAAACAGCAACCATTGAAACAGGCAGGCTTTTTTCAGTCACTCTTCAAGACAAGCCAAACAAGCAGGTATTAATCAACAAACAACATTAACTCAATATGGATTTATATAGAGAAACTACAATTAGTATCTCCCCTCTAGTGCCTATTATGTAATTCAATGTTACAGGTTACACTGTTAGATGAGCACTCCAAATGTCTTTACTTATTAGGAATTTTCTAATAAGGAAAACAGTCACTTAAATCTGTTACCACTGACATAAGCTGTTGACCTTGGCTAATGATCTATTGCATTCACACGTTCAGTTCCTGGAACATTAAACGTCTTCATGTCTCAAGTGTCCATAACCTAAGCTGCCCTTCCTTTTAGGATCCATGGTGAAACACGACAAATCAGTACATCTTTCAAGCAAATGCTATCCAAAAGGAAGAAGTTTATAGCATTAATATGTAGGTCAAGTAAGGTCAATTTAGCTCTACCCACCACTATTTATTGTTCGTTGCCCTCAAAAGAAACACCTGGTTTAATGAGTAATGACTGAACAAATGTGCAAATGGGTTTAGAAAGATATCAAAAACATAACTTTTGAAAAGCTCTCGGGTCTCACTAATCTTTAACGTACTGTTTAACTGTGTTCCTTGGAGAAAAAAAAAATAAATTCATTGACCATGTTCTTCCAAAACTTACCAGATTATTATATCTCTCTCCAAAAATGTAATGTCTATACAATATTCTAAAATGATAAGACCAACTAAAAAGAACTGAAGCTATCAATAAAAAAAAAAAAACGGTACCCAATAAAGTTTAATACCAAGGAAATTACAGCCTCTAGTGGCACCTCTAGGACACCTTATGCAATATACAGACAGAAGTATTAGCATTAAATAAACAGATACAATGACTCCCAATTTAATGTCAGTAAATAGCTACTGACCTCCAGTTGGACACAAAACCACATAATGCACCAGTTTCACAAAATATTTATTTACTACGTTCTGTTATATACACATACACAAAGGAGTGCGCCAAAAGAGTAGAGTCATGATGTCATCAGGATAAAGTCCAGTTACTCAGTTCAACAGAAAGCAGTTAATTATAACCTCTGCGTCATTCCTTTCAGTAACAAACGTTTTTTATGTTTCAAACTGTCCAACTGTGACAAAACTTCCTAAAGTTTCTGGATGAGAATCGAAGAAGCTCCGCCCCCTCCGTTACAGATACCAGCCAGTCCATACTGTCCTGCCTTCAGGTTGTGAACCATGTGACCTACAATTCTTGCTCCAGACATCCTGGTGAGAAACAGGAAATGATTTGTTGTTTAACTTTATATTTAATGCCAATTTCTTTCTTGCCATCAGTCTGTGTTTTTCTGTCTAGGTTCTTACCCAAGGGGATGTCCAAGAGACACAGCTCCTCCGTTTATATTAACTTTTGCAGGGTCTATATCTAACATCTGGATGTTTGCCAGGACAACCACGCTGAAGGCTTCATTGATCTCCCACATAGCAATATCATCCTTCTTCAGTCCTGCTGCACCCAGGACCTGACCAAAGTAACCACGTAGTCAAACACTTTGACATCAAGCAAAGTTTTTTTACATCACTGATAGAAACTGTATATTACACGGATTTACCAAAGCACAACACTGAAGCCCCTTTACTCACCTTTGGTACAGCATATGCAGGAGCAATTGGGAAATCAATGGGTGCAACTGCAGCATCAGCAAAAGCTTTGAATAGATTAAAACATTAACTTAATTAATGGTCATAATTCCACCACATATGAATAGATATTATATAATCCATGGCTCTTTGATCTTTTTGTAAGGAGTATTTTGTTCTGTTTTTTTGCATTTGGCTTACAGACAATCCTGGCCAGAGGAGTGACATTCAGTCTCTTTGCAGCATCAGCTGTCATTAAAACAAAAGCAGCAGCTCCATCATTCAGGGTGCTGGCATTGGCTGCAGTTATTGTGCCTAAAGAGGACATTCATTTTGACAAACAATATACATTTCTTACCAACACTTCATATAGAAATTGTGATTGAACTATATATCTATATAAATAATATTATAACCATTCTCTTTTTGGAAGGCAGCCCTCAGTTTGGGGACTTTGCTGAAGTCGACTCGTCTCCATTCCTCATCCTCAGATACGACCACATCAGGTTTACCTATAGAACAATTTTCTCATCATTATCTTTTATACTGATTTTACCGGCAAACACTAAGTTGTGATTCTTGTACCTTTCTGGGGAATGCTAACAGGTACAATCTCCTTGGCCAGGACACCTGACTCATGTGCCGCTTTGCTGCGGCTGTAAGAACCAACTGCATAGGCGTCTTGCTCTTCTCTAGTGATGTTGCACTTCTTGGCTGTGTTTTCTGCACATTTGCCCTGTTGGAGCCCATAAGGACAACGTTAGAAAAGAGATGAAATATAAAATAGTCTCCAGTATTTCATGACATTTACATTTATTCATTTTAAAGCTGACGCTTTTATCCAAAGCGACTTACATTGTTCTAATGTAATTACCAGCGTTACAGCCACTGGAGGCAAGGTGGGTTAAGTGTCTTGCCCAAGGACACAACGACAGTATGAATTGTGGGGAGAGCGGGACTCGAACCCCCTACCTTCCGGTTGAAAGACGACCACTCTACCCACTGAGCTACTGCCGCCCCACAATCATGATGCACAACAACTTAGTATTTAACATTAAATTAAATACTTCACTAATTGTGAAACTAAGAAACTTAATTATCATAAACGTTTTGCCTTTTTGTGCCAGCTAAGTTTTCCTTATTGTTTATAGAAATAGAAGAAAAAAAGAACTCAAACATTTAAAAAGAGCGTTCTGCAAAACAGCAGGTCACAAAGAAAGGTTGACTTTTGTAAAAAAAAAATAAACAACTTGGATAGAAAACTGAAAAAAGGTAATTCTTGCTAATCCTTCCAATTAGACATAGCTCAATTAAGCAAATCTACAAATTTCTTATAAAATTTAGAAGAATAGAATTGCATATTGTGCATATGGATAAACAAATCAAATTCAAATAGAACTACAGCATTTCTAGTGTGGATTTACCATGTGGATTTTGTTGTAGACATCAATGAGTCCATCCTTGACAATGAGGTCTTCCAAATTCACTCCTCCATAGGCCGGGTTCTCTCTGGCCATTACATAAGGTACATTGGACATGCTCTCCATGCCTCCTGCCACCATGACATCCTAAAACACAGACACAAAGTTAATAAAGATAATAGAAATTTTCTCTTATTATTGTTAGTATTATTATTATTATTATTATTATTATTATTATTATTATTATTATTATTATTAACCATAATATAATGCATTAATTAAAAATTCTGTATACTATCAGGTTATTTTAGTGCTACGTAAAGACAAAATGCAAAAGATTAACTGCCAAGAGCATATAGTATCAAAGCAAAAGTATATTGTGCTAATGTTAGGTTACCTGGTGTCCACACATTAGACTCTGGGCAGCCATCATGATGGACTTCATCCCAGATGCACAGACTTTGTTGATGGTTGTAGCTGGAGTACCAAGGGTCAAACCTGTAATATAGTTAAATATCACATCTGTCTGTGGCTGAGGTTAGGACATATTCAGCTTTTAACAAAGGCAAACTAGTACATCCTTCATTGAAACAGTTTCTTGAATGGTGTTTTAAATTATGTGTAAGGGCAGCGACTTGCATGTTCTTATTCAGCAATTAAAAAAAATAACTATAGCAACCAGAACGTACCTGCATCAAGCAGGGCTTGTCTTGTAGGAGCCTGTCCTTCTCCTGCCTGAAGCACATTGCCCATGTAGACCTCCTTCACTTCTTCAGGTCTAATACCTTAATTCAGAAACAATTACTCAAACATTTAAATTAAATCAATGGCTAAATGCTTTCAACAACAAAATAATTAATGTTCAAAGCCAGGTGCTTGGTAAAATGTAGAAGTTACATGACTTGATTTGAAATATCAATTTTAACTGTGGAACTAAATTAAAATGTTTATAACAGATGATTACCACCTGTCATAATTGCACCTACCTGCTTGGTCTATGGCTCCCTTTATTGCTATGGAGCCCAGTTTGGTGGCTGGCACTGCTGCTAGACTGCCTTTGAAAGAGCCAACTGGAGTGCGGACTGCACTGACAATGACAACTTCCTGAAAAAGACGTGAAAATTTTTTTTTTTAATTACATAGGCGGCAGTAGCTCAGTGGTAAAGTGGTCGTCCTTTTAACCGGAAGGTAGGCGGTTCGATTCCCGCTCTCCCCACAGTTCATACTGTTGTTGTGTCCTTGGGCAAGACACTTAACCCACCCTGCCTACAGTGGTGTTCCAGCTGTAACACTGGTGAATAGAACCTTAATGTAAGTTGCTTTGGATAAAAGCGTCTGCTAAATGACAAAAAATGTAAAAAAATAAAAACATAGCACACATGTTATTGACACAATATTAAACACAGGTTTCTGTACTTACATTAAGTGAGAGGCGTGATGAGTAGGTTCTGGATAAGTAGTTGTGAGCCTGCAATATAATAGTAAGACAATATTTCTTAGCCTTTGCAACATAATATGAGCTTTATGTATGTAACATATGGTAGGTATTAAAATTCATCAAACAAGCGTAACAACATCACAGAGGTGTTAAAGTATTGTCCTCCTTTCGTACATGTTTTAGTTTAAGAATGCCTCTAAGTGTGTGTGGTAAGGTGGTAAGTCAGCACCTGTAAGGAGAGCAACAAGACGTATGTTTCTGACCCAAATATGACGTGTTGAGTTCAAGGACGCTATGCACCCATAAAGAGGCTAGCAGCAACACTGGTGCCAATTGAATCAGGCCTTGTGTTTATTGTTAGCATGGCTGTGTTATGTAGCCACTAAACACAATGCAACATAGCAGGCGCACAGACCTCTTAAACACTTACCAGACGTCTGCCAATGTGGGCGCGCATGGTTAGAAGTCCACTGGTTGACATGTTGCGCTGAGAAACAGGACAGTTCGACTCACACGAACCTCAGACTTAGACCCAATTCACCTTCAGGCTTCAGCCAAGCCGCCCGCGAGAGATAAAAACATCAGCCAATCACAGCGAGAGGTGTGCGCTCCCATGACGAAATCGGACGAAATCGACCGCTGTGCATTATGGTTAAGGTAGTTTTATCACACTACACTTGACTACACAATATTTTTATTAAACTTCCCTATCAATAAATACATAAACATCTCAAATGTTGATGTGTAATATTTATTCTGATATTTATTCTTCAGTAGGGCTGTGTAGGCCTGTATCTTATTATTTTCTAGTGTAAATAAAAAACTCCGATCCAAGGTTAAAGCAATGCATTACTTTAATGAAATGAAATGAAAATGCCTTAAAAGTACTGCATGACATTATATTGCAGCCAGGTCATTTAAGAGTAGGTACATGTGTAAGCTAATATTAAAGAAAAGAACTAATACTAATTCTAATACTAACACTAATACTAATTTAAATTCTAATTCTAATACTAATACTAATTGTAATTGTAATTGTAATTCTAATACTAATAGAAAGCCTATTGTGTAGGCATAAACGTTTATGTGTGCAAATGTATTTTAGTTGCAATGCATCCATCTATTATTTAACAACGTGCCCATTACTCTTCTTCTTTTATAGTCATACTCTGTCTGAATGGATCCAGAAGACAAATACAGGTATCCTAAAATGAGATATGCTTCATTGTTATTACCCACAACAGAATAAGACTGCTGCAACAGCACTGTACTGTTGCATAACCTACCTCTGTGCTCAAAAGCAGCATCCACTTTGAGGCCAATTCCAGGGAACTCTCTATGAATTAATTTTGGGTAGCCATGATCCATTTTATGCCGTCGCTCATTGTAGCTACATAAATGAGAAAACATCCTTAGATTTATTTTTCTGGTCAACTGTATATCTTTCCTTTGTATTTGACATTGAACTGACCTCCAATACTTATTTTTCACAAATAGGAGAGTTTTGCTTGAAAATGACACATGGACAGCAGCATCCACCCTAGTGACATACAAAGGGAGGCCAAAATTTCGGAGTGGTTTGGGATACCCCGGTTGAATAGTGTGTCTCCTGATTTTCCAATAACGATTACCTGAGAAAAACAACTCTTAGACACAGACACTTTAATTCTAAAAACATATATGTCTCATTCTGTACCTTCAAAGACAATAACAGTATTCTTTCTTCTGAGCTCATAAACAGCATCCACTTTGTTAATTCCGGGCCAGAAAGAATGGATTTTCTTACTAATGGTGTCCCAAAATGATTTTCTTCTCCAAAAATAGCTGAAAGAAATATTTCAGCTCTTAACAGTTGTTCACACACATTAAATGACCCAGCATGGTCTTACCTATCTTTGAAGAAGTAAAGACTATTATGAATGGATGCTGCAGCATCAAAAACCAGGTCCCTGCTGCATATATCTGGAACTGGCTCATGAGTGGGACCAGACCCTGGCTGTGGCTCTGGGTCAGGTGTACTTGTTGGTTCAGGGGACGTCCCTCTAACACCTTAAGGTTGTTTAAAAAAAGGATCTGTTGAGTTAGTTCTGAATAATGTGCATTATACTGTAAGTGTGTTTGTGAACTCACCATAGAGAGCTTGTATTCCTTGTCTATCGTCATCTGGTAGAAAATATCCCTCTGTGTTTACATACTGATATGTCGGCAACATCAAGGCTGACTGAACCTGGGAATGAGCCAGTCCCAGAGCATGACCAAACTCATGGGCTGCCACCAAAAACAAGTTTGTTCCTGTATTGAAGGGAAAGTAGTAACAAAAACTGCAACAAAACCACAAATTATCCTAAAATAGAGTGGAAACCTGCAGAAGTCAAAGTCCATGTTTCATCTTCATCAAAATGAGTGTCGCCCCCATGACCCTCCCCTGGAGAGAATGCATGGGCCAGGGTACCGTTTGGGCCGTCAAAGGGAAAGAAGTCTCCATGAGCTGTGGGGAGGCAAACAGAGCAGTGAAATATTAAATTCATTTTACCATTTAATCCACAGTTACCTTTGGTCTTAAACATGATCATGATGTCAGCTGTTCCACTGTGGATCTGCTTAAAATGCAGAGGAGTGACATCACTGTAGAGCTTCAAAGCTTTTGCAAGTGTAGAATCCACATTGCTTTGACTCAAGTCAGGCGTGTAGTCCGTTACTCTAAAAATAATAAGCATTGTTCACAAGGCTGTCCCTGTAGCTGTGGCCTACTGATTTTATTTTCATTCACCTGTATGTGATTACATTCTTTCCCCACTTGGGCTGACCGTCAAAGTGGCCATATCTGGCCACGTCAGTGACGCCAGCGGGGACGGGACATCACGTCCAGCGTATTGGAATCCAACTGCCCTGTTACCTCTAGCCCAAAAAAGTTCTGCATTTTCCTCAGACTGTCCTCAAACGAGTCTAAGGAGCTTCGGCTGACACTGCCAGGAGCGCTCACTCCCACATCAGAGTAAAACCTAGACAGGTAGTCCTGAACAATGCCCACACATTTTAAATACAAACAACAACTGACAGTTCAAATAAATTATACACTCAGACTGATAAATATAGTATGCAAAGTTGTAAATGAAAAGAACATTTTTTACTGAACAAAAATGCCAACAGTATTTCGGTACTGCTCATGCATTGTGTGTTTACCTGAGCGTTAGATATGTCCACTTCTGTGGGTGACCTTGTGGGTGCAGCTCTGCAGAATACACCCATCACTACGATCAAAAGTATGGCTTTAGCAAACAATGCTACCTCCATGATTCCTTTTTCTCCAAACAGAATAACTCCCGCTTGTTTGTTTTTTTCTTTAGCAGCAATGCACTAGCTTTTCAAACTGCAAAATGTAGGCAGAAGAATGAGCAGAGATTGTGCAACAGAACATTCCCACCAGTGTCTTAACACGCTCATTTGAAAAACTGCCATATTAAAAAAAATGATTTGATAAGAAATGACAGACAACGAGAAAGGGTCAAAGGGGGGGAATACCATTCTGGCTTCTGTCTGAACAAATGCTAAGGAACAAGCCCAGTGAAGAGCCTGTTTTTTTTATTTTGTTTTACTATTAACCTGTAAAATGTTTGTTTTGTTTAGCAAAACACAAGCCAAACCAATTCAAAAGGTTCTGAAAAAGACTATGACTATGATAGGAATTTGGACGAATGTCATTTTATTGTGGTAATCATTGTGCAAGTAACACCATTTTGCTGTTTCACTTTGCTGTAACAATACTGCAATATTTGTGCTATAATATTGACATGTACTGTAACTCCCATTCAAAATATTGCCATTCAATCTTCATTACAAAAAGAAAACACCATCCACAGCAACTTATTCTCATTTATGGCCCCAGTGCCACAGTATACAGATAATGTGAGTGTGAAAATAGATTTATGAAATTGAATATATGGTCTTCAGTGCCTTCCAAGTATCCAGCCGATCTAAGGGTTGCTGCAGTGCAAAAAGTGGCTGTTCCTCAGCTCACGCAACAGTCTCCCAGTCTTCAGGTCGTACTCCAGCATGTAGGGACCACTGTAGATGTACGTAAAACCTAGACAATATAGAGAAGATTTGTTGAACACTTGTTGGGTTACAGCAATGACTCGGTACACTTTGAACACTTCTCACCTCCGTACTGGAAGGCAGCCGTCACTTTAGTGGTCAGGCCTGAGAATGTGTCTTCCACTCGTTTGGGGTATCCAAAGTCAATTCTCTGTTGGCTCTCATCAAAACTAACAACATAGACCAGAGTGTTAGTTGAAAGACAATTAGAGATTTAAGGCTATAATTAACTCACATTTGAAACATACCTTAAATAGTTGTCTCCAACAAAGAACAGTGTCTTTCTGGTCTCCACGTCATAAAGTGCAGCATCGATTCTCTTCACCCATCTGGGCAGGCCAAAGCTGGTGAGTGTTTTTGGGAAGCCCTGGATTGGAGTGTAGCCAGTGAAGGCCCACACTTGACGATCTGCAGAAGAAAAAGAAAAAAAAAAAATAAGTAGAAGAATTACTGAAGATGTTCAGCTGAAGACAATGAATGTGTTGTTGCTTCAGTTCAAAATGTAAAAGAATGTTGCCACCTGTTGATCATTTTGTGTAGTAAAGATAGTCAAGGAAATTAGCTCACATATGTATTGTTATACCTTTTAACACTTTTGCATGTGAATGAGGAGGAAATAGCACACATGTTCTGAGTAATTAAGACATTTTATACCTTTAAAGAAATAGACCCTGTCAGATTGTGGACTTTCATAAGCAGCGTCCATGTTAGCAGGGGCACTGGGCCACATGCTTGTAATGAGACTCTGCTCTGCTCTGCTGCTCTGAGGGTTGCTACGCCAAACAAAGCTAAATAAAAAAACACAAAAAAAAAGGTTAAATCAACTGTAAAAAATACCACTTTATTCATGTTTCTGCTTTTTAAATATTTGAGTACTTTCAGTAATTAATAAATACCTGTCTTTAAAGAAAATCATTTCTCCTCGCAAAGTGGTTACAGCATCCAAAACCATAGTGGAATCACAGGGATCAGGAGTGCTGGGAGGCTGGGGAATAAGTTTAGATGGTTTGGTAGCCTTTAGTGGATTTGGACCTGCAGGTGACACAAAACTGTGAGACCCAGGTGGGGGTTAACCCCACTTTCTATCAAGCTTATTCCTTACCATAGAGCGACTGGATGCCCTTGACGTCATCCTGAGGCAGAACAAAGGTGTCTGGGTTTTTGTATGAGTATGTGGGATACATGAGGGCACCAGGAACGTTGGAGTGGGACAGGCCCAGAGAGTGACCGAACTCATGGGCTGCCACCAGGAACAGGACAAAACCTGAGAGAAGACACACAGGAGAACTTGTGAGTTGTTTTAACTCTAGATAAAATAAGTATGAGGAAATAGAACTTTTGTAAACCTACCAGATTTTGAGCGGAAGGTGAAGGTCTCATCCTCATCAAAATGGGCGTCTCCTCCAATACCAGGTGAAGGGGCAAAAGCATGGGCCAGGGTTCCAGCGGGACCATCAAACGGGTAAGAATCACCATGAGCTGTTGGCAAAGTCATATTATAAAGTTTCTATCTTAGGCAGAAGTTTATACAATATCTAGGACACAACAAAACACCCACGCCTGCATTGTTTTGCATCCTAGCTCCAGTCCACCATTTATGGCTTTGGTTGCCAAGCAAATATAAGCCTTGTTTTTATTACAGTATCTTGTTTTTTTTTTAACAATGCTTTGTTAACCTAGTTGAGCTAATGTGCTACATTATTTTCTAGTCATGCTGTTATGTTCTATCAGGTGAGACATCCTATGTACCACTTCTCAATTTTTCATACATGCTCATTGTATATGCTCATTGTATGGTTGCATACATTGTGTAACATCCGTACAAACAATCTACTAATGCCAGAGATTTAGGGATCAGTGTCACTCAAATATGGGCTGTTTCCTATGTCACAGGTGTCCACATACTGTCAAGTTGCAACACAAATGTGGTCCTTGATATTTGCTGCAATGACACAGTGAAACATTACAAACAAGCTTACAATAGTGGCCAAAGAAGATCATGATGGGTACAGTGCCACTTGAGCATCCTTTAGAACTACCTTACCTGGATTAGTTGCCCAGCATCTATAAATGTAATACTCCATTTAGAGATGACAATCAGCATTCATTAGTGAGACCAAAAAGTACTAAAATAACACCTACATAAATCTAACAAAAGGATTATTTTATGTTCAGCAAATACATTTGTAATTGCATTATTACATGTATATGTGTTGTAAAGCAGTCTCAGGTGTGGTGTTTGGTGCATCCTTACAGCCTTCAATAACCCCAGGCTAAGACAATAAAGTGCGTTGTGAGTAAACACAGGCAGGCTGTGTCATGTCAGAGATGGAACGATAACCTGCGTCCAACTCACAAGACTTTACAAAAAAGGTCCTGATTCACATTGTTCTACATATTTCCAGAAATACTGAAATGTGTAATGATTTCTCCATATGAATCAGATCAGTGCTCATTGAAACTAAATATTAAAGACTTGTTATTCTTTTGCTATTTGTAATATAAAAAAGATAAATGTATAACAAATACTATCAAACTAAGATACAAATGATCAGTTATTAAATATTTTTCATGAAGTATTTTTCATTTATAGCCCATACTTAATACGTGATATACAATAGCAGAAGTGTTGTAACACTGGCCAGCGGACACTGGCGATCTACACTGCATTAATCATCAGTTACTGCTTACACCTACACATGAGCTGCTTTGATTTCATATAAATTATTTAATTCGGATTTTCCCTCTGTGTGGCTCTCCAGCAATTTAGGGATCAGTGTCACTGAACTATGTGCTGAGTCCTATGGTGCAAGCGTCCACATAATGTCAAGTTGCAACACACAGTAAAACATTATGCTTACAGCGGCCGCCAAAGGAGATCATGATGTCTGCAGTGCCACTGTTGATCTTCGTGAACCTGAGAGGGGTCACTTTGGCCCAAACCTGGAGGGCTCTCTGAAGTGAGTCATCAACTTCTGATTTGGACATGTCTGGAGTGTAGTTCTCGATCCTTTAGCACAGAAACATACAATGTAAATGTTCAGGGACAATACTGATGTAAATCTAACAGCCACCATCCCATCACCTGCTCAAATAAATACCTGTATGTTAGGCTGTTTTTCTGCCATTTGATATCACTTCCAAAGGTGGAGAATCTAGCCATTTTGATGTCTGGAACGCCACAGCGAGGCTTCTTCATCATGGCCAAAGTGTCATTATCAAGTGTTCCCGTGATTTGGAGGCCAAAGAAGCGCTGCATCTCACTCAGCTTCTTGCTGACTGGGCTTATCCCACGTCGGGATGAGGGACCGCGCTCCTCTGTCAAGTTGAAAAACCTCTTCAAGTAGTCCTAGAATGAAGCCGTGGATTAAATGTCCAGTCACACACTGTGGTCAAAATATCACAAAGCAATGCACACTACATACCTCTGCCAAATGTTCATCTTTTTCAGTAATCTCAGGAACAGGAGCACAGTACGCAGTGACCGCAAGTGTCACTAGAACACATAGGGAAAGAGAAGTGGTCGATGCCATGGTTCTTCTTTGAAATGTGTTGACTCTGGTCAGAAACAGTTGTTATATACGCTCATATGCAGATGCTTCAAGGAGTGGCCGGGTTGAGGAACTACCTTACATGGGTTAGTTGCTCAACATCCATAAATGGAATACTCCATTTAGCACTCATTGTCTGTCCTGGGAGTGGTTCCCTCCTTCTGTGGTTCTCCCTGAGGTTTCTCTTTTTTCCTGGCTGGGTTTTTTTTGGAGTTTTTCCTCACCCTGAGGGTCTAAGGTCAGGGGATGTTGTCTAGTGCAGTCTGTTAAGCCCTTTGAGGCGACTGTTGTTGTGATATTGGGCTATACAAAAATAAATGTCTTGTCTTCATTACTCAAACCAAAAAGTCCTAAAATAACACCTAAATGACATTTTACAATAATCCCTCATTCAAAAAGAAATTTAAGAAACAGATTGTTTTATGTTCAGCAAATATTATTATTATATCCATCTGTGTAAAGCAGTCTCAGGTGTGGTGTTTGGTGCATCCTTACAGCCTATAACCCCAGGCTAAGACAATAAAGTGTGTTGTGAGTAAACACAGGCAGGCTGTGTCATGTCAGAGATGGAACGATAACTTGTGTCCAACTCACAACACTTTACAAAAAATGTGCTGTGAGTCAAATTGTTCTACATTTACATACATATATTGCCAGAAATAGTTACATTTGTAATGATTTCTCCACATGAATTAGTTACAGTTAAAATTACTTCTCCCAAAAAGTAATTGAGTTAGTAACTCAGTTACCACATTGTAAAAGTAACTCAGTTGCTCAGCAAAGTAACTGAAGTTATTTTTTATATTCTATAAGGGTATTACGTTCTATAACAGCTTAAATATCAAAGATGTTTAAATTAACTGATTGAAGAATAAAAACACTATATATAGTATTTTAGAACATTTGGTATTTATTTAAACTCAATAGATTGCAGTCTGCCATATTATAGAAATAAAAACATATAAAAAATAAATATTGAAAATAAAATTCAATGGCAAAATTAAGTCACACAAATTGTGTAAAAAGAAACAAAGGGAGACCTGGTCATTACGTAGTGCAAATCTCTGTACCTGTAAATTATTGCACAATAAACAAAACACAAGTCAACTCTCTCTGTAGATGAACATGTTCATTCTCAAAGAAAATGAATAATACATTAATCTATTCTAAAATACTCCTCTCATTTAACAACTAAACCAGTGGTTGTTGCTGAAACGTAAAATCGAGCGTTGCTTGTTTTAACAGTGGCTCTGTCTCTTCACTGGAACTCACACTAGCTTCATTTGGGGTTAGTAGCAGCAACAAGTGTCCTGTTATCATGTGTTGATGTGAGGTGCTTCAGAAGATTTGAGTTACTTGAGGCAGACGTAGATAAAGTCTTTTTTCCTGGACATAGCATGTCACAGAAACATTCTTGCCTTTAATTTCAATTAACGAGAAGTAGTGCCGGTACTTCCAGTTCGAGAACGCCACCTTTGAATTTCCCCTGCTCCATTGTCGCTGACGCTGTCTTGTGTTTATTGGAAGTCAGCGCGCGCAGTGAGACCGCGTGAGTCAATCATCGCTTTTGCAACAGTGTCATCATCCCCACCCTTGCTCTCTCCAGGCAGCTGATATGTAGTAACGCGACACTTTACATTCTCAGTAACAATAACGCCATTACAACGATGGGAAAAGTAATTAATTAGATTACTCCTAACGCCGTTAGTAACTTACTTCCAACACTGGTGCTGAGGCTTCATATTAAAGACTTTTTTGAGTACAGATTGCATTAACCAAGTTAGTGGCTCATGGAAACGATGTTGCTATATCCATTCATCATCCATCCATCTTCTTCCTCTTATCCGGGGCCAGGTTGCAGGGGCAGCAGTCTAAGCAGAGACACCCAGACTTTCCGTCTCCCTAGACACTTCTTCCAGCTCTTTTGGGGGAATACCAGGCGTTCCCAGTCCAGAGACATAGTCCCTCCAACGTGTCCTAGGTCTTCCCCGGGACCTCTTCCCCAGGCCCTCTTTCCCGGACCTCTTCCCGTTGCTTGTGCCTAGAACATCTCCCAAGGATCAGGAGGCATCCAGAACAGATGCCTGAACCACCTCAGCTGGCTCCTCTTGATGTGGAGGAGCATCAGCTCTATTCTGAGCTCCTCCCGAGTGACCAAGCGCCTCACCCTATCGCTAAGAGAGCGCCCTGCCACCCTGTGGAGAAAACTAATTTTGTCCGCCTGTATCCGGGATCTTGTCCTTTCGGTCATGACCTAAAGCTCATAACCTCAGTTGAGAATATAAACATACCTTGACCGGTAAATTGAGAGCTTTGCCTTGACAAACCGGGCATTACTGCAGAAGCTGCACTGATCCGCCTGCCCTTCTTCTCTCATTCGTGAACAAGACCCTGAGATACTTGAACTCTTCAACTTGAGGCATCTGCTCTCCACCAACCTGAAGGGGACAAACCACCATTTTCCGGGCTGAAAACCATGGCCTCGGACTTAGAGGTGCTGATTGTCATCCCAGCCGCCTCATATTTGGCTCTAAACTGTCCCAGTTCAGCTGAAGGTCCTGGCCTGATGAAGCCAACATGACAAAATCATCTGCAAATCTGTCTATAAAAATAATAAACAGGACCGGTGACATGGGAACTGTTCGGGCAAACTCCTATGCACAAACACTGAATTGTACTTTCAATCTATTCCTTCTTTTAAAAAATATTAAATAAATACATTTCTTTCCTATCCTTAGCTTTGTATACTGTGCTGGGTTTTAACAGACTAGTTTTTGGTGCACTTATGCTTTTTGTTACATTGTGTTGTTAAAATTGCTTCCATTGTTTTCCACACTTGTAAGTTGCTTTGGATAAAAGTGTCTGCTAAATGACTAAATGCACCCTCCACCACCCTCCAGGAGGGGGTGTAGAGCTGGTCCTGTCCTGAATCCAAGGTTTGACTATTGGTCAAATTCTCCTCTCCAGTACCCTGGCATTGACTTTCCCGGGGAGGGTGAGAAGTGTGATCTCTGAGAAAAAAGATTGACCACCCACCCAGTCTACCAGTCCAGAGGTACTGTCCCCGACCACCACGCAATTTTGCAGAGGCGTGTCAGCCAAGACAGATGTTATATTAATACATATAGAAACATATTAATAGAAAAGAGAAAACATAATGGCAGAGTGTATGGTTTAAGACATGATTAGTTTATTGAACACACACACAGGGAAGATCTAGTTGAAGATAGAGACATGGATGCCTGGTAACCAAAGAGTTCACAGGGGAACCAGTGTTGGGAAAGTTCACTTTCTACAAGAACTAGTTCAAAGTTCAGTTCACAAATTTTAAAATGAACTAGTTCAGTTCATAGTTCAAACTTCAAAATTTTGAACTAAGTTCACAGTTCCAAAAATGAACTAGTTCATAGTTCTTTTTTTCCATATGTTGCTGCGAGCTATTATTTTTCAAAATTATTGCCACAGCCCATATACAGTAGAATCACAGACAGCAATTATTTTATCAGTTTTAACAATGAAGCTATGCGTCAGATTTCATTTTCATATCCAATTTTCAATCCTTATCCAACCAGGGTTTATAGCATTGAGGGGACATTGTTGCTTTAATGCTTTGTTGCTGTCCATTCACTCCACACTAGTAGCAGCTGCAGCTTTCAACCCTACAGTACATTCTCAAGAACATGAGGACAAACGTGCTGCTTGAATGGTCTTTTTTAATGAGGAATTATTCAAAGAAAAACAGGACAGTAATCATTAAGGTGAAAACGTTTTTAAATTTTAATAATTTTCCATTGTCCACATGCTAAAACAGAATATTGGAATCCTGGGAAAATAGACCAGGCAGGTTCAACAAACAAGTTACATGAATGAATTTAAATGATCATATGCCTTACTACATGCTGCTGTCGCCTCCATGCTTTATTTTATTTTATTTTTTTGATGACGCGTCACGCATGCGGCGGACGGCGGTGCGACACAGGTGGCTGGTGTTGCCAGGTTTGGTGTTTTTCCGCTACATATTAAGACCCGTTTGCGGTGTGTTTTAGCCGGGTTTTCGCCTGGAAGGCTCTATAGAAATCTGGCACCCTATTGAACGAAGTTAACCTGAGAGAGCGTGCTGTTCACAGACACCAGAATGAACGAGTTCACAGTAACGTTCATCAGGCAGTAATACAGCACGTTCAGTTCACGTTCGCCCAAAATATGAACGAGTTCATGAACTATCGTTCAATGAACGCGTTCAGGCACAACACTGAGGGGAACTAGGACAAAGGTTAAAAGAAAGGAGGCTCCACTACAAGGAGCTGGTCCTCTGCCCACTGAAGAAATGGTTGTAAATTGCGAAGCTGTGTGAAAACTGTATAAAAGCTCACGTTCAATGTACAATCTTAAGTAGAGCCGGGGATAGTCTGCTCGGGTCGTTTGTTGTTGTTACAATAAAGACTCTGAACTGAACTGGTTGTGTGTTCATGAGTTGTTGCATTCAATCGTGCTAAAAGCTGAGGGGTCAGAATCAGACACAACACTCAGTGACTTCAGCTTGGGTGATGGACAAGTCTGCTTCCGAGCCCTCGACCTCTGCTTCCTTACTGGAAGACATATTAAGGGGATGGAGGAGATCCTCGAAGTATTCTTTCCACTGTCCGACAATATCCCCAGTTGAGGTCAACAGCTGCCCACCTCCACTGTAAACAGTGTTGGCAGGGCCCTGCTTCCCCCTCCTGAACGACGGTTTGCCAGAATTTCTTCAAGGCCGACCGTTAGTCCTTCTCCATGGCCTCACCGAACTCCACCCAGACCTGAGTTTTTACCTCCACAACCACCCTGTCTGCCGGTCAGCTGCCTCAGGAGTCCCACAAGCCAACCAAGCCTGGTAAGACTCCTTCTTCAGCTTGACGGCATCCCTTACTTCCAGTGTCCACCACCAGGTTCTGGGATTGTAGCCTTGGCAGGCACCAGAGACCATAACTCCAAGTGGCCGCATCGACAATGGAGGTGGAGAACATGGTCCACTCGGACCCAAGGTCTCCAGCCTTCCTCGGGATCTGGTGGAAGCTCTGCCAGAGGTGGGATTTGAAGATCTCTCTGACAGGGGACTTGGCCAAACGTTCCCAACAGTTGCAATATGTGATATAAAAAAAGGTAAGACTGGCCAGCTGGCTTTGGCAATCTCCTCTGCATTAATCATCAGTTACTTTTTGTTCAGACAGTGGTTAATTTCACACACATAAGCTGCTCTGATTTCAAATTAGAATGAATCATGGTTTAATTGTGATTATCCCTTTGTAAAGTGTAGCCCTCTTGCACAAATAAACTGTTTCGTCATAGGGATAAGTGTCACTTAAATTTGCACTTTAGGACCTAAAACATGGAGAAAACCTATGTGAACAGTAAAAGAACAAACACCGGGCTGTGTGGCTGCGGATTATTAGGACAATACACAGAAACTAAAATCCTGAGTGGTTAACACACTTACTTCCCCCACATTATTCACAAAGTATTAATATTTGTTACTGCATTATCAATAAACTTTATTTTTTGTTACTTAATGTCTGTTCTCAGTCATCCAGGGCATCTTGAAAAAAAGGTTAAAGCAAAAGCAAAAAGCTGAAAACTGAGTCCAGATACTTTAGCTATATATAATGAATATGAATTACTTGAAAATATTGACCTTTATTTGCCTCCAAATCATGATTTCATTTCATAATGTTCATAATGATATCAAATATCAGATGAAATGAGTCCTATTCTGTTAATATCTGTTGTGTCCATCTTTTGCAGCAGTTACAGCAGTACATCTCTGGCATTATGTCAATAAGAATTCTCCTATCCTTAGCTTTGTATACTGTGCTGGGTTTTTACTGACTAGGTTTTGGTGCACTTATGCTTTTTGCTACCTTGTGTTGTTAAAATTGTGTAAATATATATATATATATATATATATATATATATATATATATATATATATATATATATATATATATAGTATATACAGATATGACTGTGTTGTCATCACTTGTCCATGTATTGCTGCACATTGTCATGTGAATCCTTGAAGGCTGACACAAGAACAGTCGTCCAACTGCAGCGTGAGCTTGACAATAATTAAACTTGACACTATGAAGAAGAACAACAATATTTTTGTGATGCCCCAATCTTGAACACTACGAAATCTAAATCACCTACAGGTAGTACCTATACACCTTTTAACCCTCTAACCTTTAGGTGAATATAGATTTAAAAGAAATGTTTAACTCTACTCAAATGCAAGCAACAGTAAAGTCTTTTTTTTTTTTCATCTCAAAGTGTTTGAGAAGTTTGTCCATATTAGGGCCAATGTAAGATAAATAAAAAATTAATAATAATAAAAAAAAATAATGGTGTTGGGCAAAATCTGATAAAAAATGATGGAAGCCTTTATGGGATAAGAAACTCTTAACAGTAATTACCTAGTGTTGGACCTCGACCTTGACGTGCTGGGCGATTAGGAATTTAAGATGAGTGGCGGTTTGGGGCTTTGTTGTGGGTGATGAGCTGTCGGGCTTCAAGCTTATTCACTCCATAATTATGCTTTAAAAAGTTCTTTTCATGATTATGAGTCAAGAAGTCACAATCATGACTTTAAATAAAATAAACTGTGAATGTTATCATTATGACTTTACGTCTCTTAATTATGTCTTTAACTTATTAGTTAAAAGATTCTGAGATGCACTTTGATTCCAGTATACACACATAAACCCCCCCAAAAATGTAATGTTATAAATAGATATTTAATTATGTATTCAAAATTAATTCCCTGTAAAAGTCAAATTGTTACTTTGAAAAGACAAAGTTGTGAAAATAATTGTAACTTAATAAAATGGTAATTATGACTTTTTGTCTCCTAACTATGACTTAAAAATGACAAAATATCAACTCAAAAAAGTCAGAATGAGGACTTTTTCTTCATAAATCAGACTGCATTAAACAACATCCCCTGTCCTTAGACCCTCCATCAAAGAAAAAAAAAAAAAAAAACTGCCGGGAAAAAAGAGAAACCTCAGGGTGAACCACAGAAGGAAGGATCCTCTCTCAGGACGGACAGGCCGTGCAGGAATGTGTCCAGGAATGAATGGAATGAATACACATTGATGAGTATGTAGGATACATGAGAGCATGACTGCTGCCACCAAATGGGACATGACCTGTAACAGGAGAACCTCTGAGTATAGTTGTAACTCTAAATAAATTATTAGAGTATATTAGATACTTGATGTACTTGCACAATCACACGTGAAGTACAGTAAACGCATCCTGGAAAGGATTGAAAAAAAAGCCTATGGCAAAAATAAATAAAATAAAACTATGGAAGCCCGCATGTTTCAGTCCTGAAAAATTCTCTCAGTCATAATTTTTACCATGAGTTTGACTTTCTAAGTCATAATTATAACTTTTTGTATCTCCTTGGCTTTCATTTATGTTGTGGGACAGACACAAGCTTTTATAGAGATATTTGGGTTTACAAGTCAGAAAAGTGTTACTGTAAAATTTTAGAAATGAAAATGACTGAAACTAAAAACTTGTCCAGGTACAATCATTGACTTTTACCTTTAAAGAGTAGGAGTTTATCTGATTCCTGGCTTTCATAAGCAGCGTCCACACTGTCGGGAGCATCTGGCCAGAAGCTTCTGATGAGACTCTGCTGGAGGCTAGTGCTCTGTGGGTAGCTGCGCCAGAAGAAGCTAAGACACACAGAATAACATAAGTTAATGTCAGAATTGCTATATGAGGACAAAACATGTATAATTGGCAGCCACTGTGGAAAATCACCTTAAAATAGTGCTCAATATTGTATGGCTATCAATACTTGGGTGTAAACAAAGCACGTAAAGAGCATTTCTCCTCGTAGGGTGGCAACAGTGTTCAGGACCAGATTGGGATCACGGGAATCAGGGGTGGTGGGAGGCAGAGGGCCAGGTCCTGGATTGACATTAGGGTTTGGACCTGGGGGTTTAATAAAGTCAGTGTCTGTTTTTCTCAAATTATACTTTTGTATTTTATTGCAAGCAGTAGAGACAAATGTGTTCTTACCATAGAGCGACTGGATTCCCTTGACGTCATCCTGAGGCAGAGCATAGGTGTCTAGGTTTCTGTATGAGTATGTGGGATACATGAGGGCACCAGGATCGTTGGAGTGGGACAGGCCCAGAGAGTGACCGAACTCATGGGCTGCCACCACGAACAGGACGTAACCTGAGAGAAGACACACAGGATAACTTCTGAGTTGTTTTAACTCTAGATTAAATAACTATGAGAGAATACTTTAGTAAACCTACCAAATTTTGAGCGGAAGGTGAATCTCTCATCCTCATCAAAATGTGCATCTCCTCCAATACCAGGTGAAGGGGCAAAAGCATGGGCCAGGGTTCCATCGGGACCATCAAACGGGTAAGAATCACCATGAGCTGTTGACGACATATTGTTAGGACTATTGCCCATTAAACAAAAGCTAAAGTTTTCAGTTTTGATAATGCTGTGAGGTTCTACTTACAGTAGCGGCCAAAGGAGACCATGATGTCTGCAATGCCACTGTAGATCTTTGTGAATCTCAGAGGAGTCACTTTAGCCCAAACCTGGAGGGCTTTCTCAATAGAGTCATCAACCTCTGCCGCGGACATGTCTGGAGTGTAGTTCTTGATCCTGTTTCACAGAATGACAGATTGTTATTTAATGATTGTTAAAATGTACAGTTATTGTTGCACGTCTAAACAGATCATCACCTGTAGGTAAGGCTGTGTTTCGTCCATTTGAAACCTCCAAAGGTGGTAAATCTGGACACTTTTTCATCTGGGACTCCACAGCGAGGCTTCTTCATCATGGCCAGTGTGTCAGCGTCCAGTGTCCCAGTGATCTTGAGGCCGAAGAATCTCTGCATCTCACTCAGCTTCTCGTTCATAGGACTGTAGCTTCGTCTGACCGATGTCTTTTCAGTCAGGTTGTAGAACTTTTTGAGGTAGTTCTAGAGAATATATTTACAAATATGTAAGTGCACAACCAAATCATAATGGCTCATCTTAATTCAACACAATATTCAGATAGAGATGCATTAGAAGACAAAGTAGGAACACATACCTTTGCATAGGTTTCCTCCTGCTTCGTCATCTCTGATAGTGGCATGCAGTAGACTGCAGCGGCCAGGCTCAGCAGCAGTAAGCTCTGATTGAATGTCTTCATGGTTCTGCCTTGAAGTGATTCGTGTTTCTGTGCTGGAGGCAGACGGTTTATAGACCATTCCTTCCAACACAGGAAACACACCTTTTATGGAGGAAGAGGAAGTGGCAAAACATAGAAGCAGAAATGCTTTTTCAAAACAATGTCTCTGATGTATGATGACATGATTAGTTAAGACAGTGCAAACTTTTATAAAGTATGTTTGTATAATACAAAAAAATTATATAAAACTATATTTAACTTTATACCTTAAATATATATATATATATATAGCCTTGCAGCCTTACAATATTTAGTCTCAAGTCATTTTGTTGGTTCTCTGACAAGAAAAAGAGTGGTGGGGCATGTTACCATCTTTTAGCAAAACATATCTCATTGGAACAACAAAATAAAACACAATGCAGTATATTTATTCATTAATTTTCTACCGCTTAGTCCCGTTAGGGGTTGCGGGTGACTGGAGCCTATCCCAGCAGCTCTGTGCCTGAGGCGGGGTACACCCTGGACAATGGCCAGGGCTGACACTTAGAGACAGACAGTGACAGTGTATAAATATATACTGTGTATAAAATACATGTTGAGATATGACCGCTCCATAATAATAATAATACATTTTATTTAAAGGCCCATGGTCACCGTACAATTTTATACATAATAAAAACAAAATTCAAACATTAACCTCAAACACAATATGCATTTCTGATCAGATTTGAGACTTGAAATGGATAGTGAGTCTTTTTGTTTGAGGTCAGGAGGGAGAGAGTTCCAAAAATGGAGGGCAGAGCATCTGAATGCTCTAGATCCAATGGTGCTGAGGCGGGCAGGGGGGACAGTGAGCTGGGGGGCAGAGGAGGACTGTAGAGAGCGAGAGGGGGTGGTAACATGGAAGAGCTCAGAAAGGTAGGGAGGGGGTCAAAAGCTTCATTACACTGTACGTCTAAATAAAAGTCATCTGCTTAAGTTAATCTGAGCGACACATTTACAGGAATATGTGTCATAAATCCAAAAAAGGCTTTGTGTTCATGAGTCATTGAAAACCACATACATTTTTCTAAGACATAGTGTAGAGGTAGAAATGCATTAACGTAGTTTTGCATCATAACCTGTTATTTTCCTCCCTAAAATGTAGTAACCTAAGAGCGGCCATCTCTTGTGAAATTATTTGTTCAAGTAACTTACCCAATTCCACTCAGTTTACTGCAATAAACCTCAGGTGGTTACATTATTCTGTAGAATAAAGTGTCACAAACTAACAAAAAGCTGCTCTTTGGTACAAGATATAAAAAAAAGTTATTACAAGTTACTAAAACTGCATTAATGATCAACAGGAAAAACTTTTAACCATATCTTGTTATTCATCATTTATAATGAGCATGGTCTCAGAAAGCAGTGTGCATAATGTGCTTATGGAGATTGTAAATTTATTATATTCTGTATATAATTTGTTATGATGTGTAAGTTTTTTTATTTTCAGGCATTGACCTATGGAAGCTTCTTGACAAAGATGCAGAAGATGCCAGAAAATCCAGGAACACCACTGCAGATGCCGTTGTGGAGGTGCAGCAACAAAATGAAATAAATTTTCAGCTTTATTTAAGTAATTTCCACTATACAACAAAACAGAAAGTGCACACACTCAAGGGGCATCTGCGTATCCTTTGCAAGGCCGTACAACATAGTGTCAGCAGATGTGTGCTCAGTGAATGAAGCTTTCGCGTAATAAACTTATTTTCAATACAATGGTCCAAAAGGGTTGAAAGCTCTATTAGGCCTTGTTTGATTTAGTAGTGATTTAATCAAGCCTCTCTCATGGAACCTCTTAAATGGGCGCCGCCATACAGCGATTTACAGCGAAATACAGCGATATACCTCCGTCCACCAGAGGGCAGGCTCCAACGGCGGAAATATAAGGAGAAACCCAATGGCAACTTTACAAGTGTAAAACTCATGTTTACAGCCTGGTACAAAAGATGGCTCCGGTCTCTAGAGCTAAGTTTTTACTACGTGACAACTCTAATGCATATATTAAATCTATGGATTTAATATATGCATTAACTGAGCTGAGGTTGACAGGACACAAAAGACAAAACGGAATAAATGGAGTTAACCAGCTGTACCTCCTCGTGACAGGTGAACTGGTGGCTCTGGACATTTTCGAGGTAGCAGCTGATTCGTGTAACCAACAGTGTTGGGAGTAACGCGTTACAAAAGTAATGCATTACAGTAATTTATTACTTTTTCCTTTAACGCAGTAGTGTAAGGCATTACTAATTAATTTTCAGTAATATTTTACTCGGTACATTTTCAGCAAAGCTTGCGTTAAAAAAAAAACCTTTGCGAGACCGCGAGATTTCATTAATCTCCTTCTTGTTGTTGTAACTTTGTTATTGCGTGACATAGTCAAGTGAAGGCGGGTTTTACAGGAGTGGCGCGAGGCATGATTTCTGCCCCTGCTGTGCTCGCGAGTCGCGCTTTCCAGTGGAAAAGCGGCTAATGAAGATGGCAGAAGACGACTGTACATTCACGAGGTGGACGTATGCTCATTACTTTGAATTTGTCAGAGATAAGGACAAAAAGAACGTAATAGTGAAATGCAACCTTTGTGTAAAACCGAAAGAACTGTCGACGTCACGATGGCATTGGGGTTTAGCCTACTTATGTTGTGTCTAATATTAATAGACCCAAGCTATTCACGGATATTGCCAGATAATAATTTGACTTCTACCATACTTTTAACAGACTTTAATCATTTGTGATTTTGTCTGTCATCCTTTCTTGTCTTGAGCCTTCACTTTGCCAATTATATGCTATATTGTTAGTAGCCTGGATAGCCCACAGTCATTATGGAACATCAAATTGCCTTCTACTGGATGTAAAATGCTCTGTATTACATTTTGTCATTTTAGAATTTTACGTTCTACCTTGTAGTTATTTTTGTGAAAGTAACTCAAAAGTAATACAGGAGTAATGTAATGTATTACAATTCTGAGACAGTAATATTGTAAAGTAAAGTATTACATTTAAATAACAGTAACAAGTAATCTATAATGTATTACAGTTTGGAAGTAACTTGCACAACACTGGTAACCAATATGTTTACAAATTAACATCAACAGCCTGAAAGCTAATACATAAGAAAGAGGTTTAAGTGCACCACAAAGTACGTGCGTCACTGCCATGGAAACAGAACGCTCAGGTGGGCTATATGAGGCTGTGCGCTCAGAATTTTCCACATTTCACTTGGACTCTCGAGTGCGCAACTGGTGCGTGGCCTTCTTACTGATTTCATATGAAACTACAATTACCTGCTGGTTAAAAACAAAATTATTAGTTGTGTTCTAATATGTTGCTCATGTATGTTAAAGGTTTACTAAAAAATTAGAAATTTCACTCCACCTGGGCATCAACAACCTAGATTTCTTGATTTCTTGGTGGCAGGTAAAAAAAAAAAAAAAAATTAAATATAACTAAATTAGCATAGTGATTGTTGCATTGAGGGTTTGTCTATTTTAATTGACAAGTAACGGAATCTCAAGTGGTTAATATGGGAAAATCATTTAGTACAAAGTGACTTTCACTCGACAATTTCTTTATCGGTTATGGTCATTAATGAATGGAAATTTATTAAATGTGTTTGCCAGGGTTCCAAAGTTTAATATATTAGAGATTATTATGAAAGATATACAGTAACTAGTCATTTTAGCTTCTGCGCGTCGAATTTCACAAATGTTTGGAGAAAAAGATTGCGCCCGAGCTGTTATTCTAAATTCAAATACATAAAAAATATATATATATATATTTCCATGGTGACCAACTGGTATGGTTTATTTGAGATGTCTCAGGTATGATGCAGTTTAATGCAGGAGCAGTCAGACAGAACACAGCTAATTCTGTCTTAAATACTAACAGCTCCAGCCTAAATCTCTATAAATGTTTGGCCCAAGAGAAAATGCAAAATAAAGGATGAACAGGCCACAGTAATGTATGGGAGAGCCAGGAAGATCTTTCAATCAATCTGTAATCTGCAGACCCTCTGCTATCTGTGGGAAACAGGAGTTATGTCATGGTTTATACAAGCACTGACATGTAGTTTATTTTTATTTTTACAAATCCAAGACAGGTTTACCCATGCAAGAGCCATACAGCACCTGGATTTCATCCGGGTGCTGTATGTAGATACAGTGGTGCGGGGCGGGCTGGGGCGGGCGAATAATTTCATAAAAACGGGACCCGCGGGTTGGAAAAAAAGCCGACCCGCGCATCACTAGCACCTGGATTTCATCCGGGGTGGTAGAGGAGTAAAAGGGAATAAATTAATAAAATAAACTTGATAGAGAACAGCAGTTGTTACAGCTTTGTCAGGCATTTCTATTTGAAGTACCAACAAAATGAATGTGTCCTGACACTCAAAGTCATCTTTGAGGATGTGTTTGCAATGGCCTAAACAACTGTTTGTTGAAACTCCTATGGGAAGAGTTTGCCACAGTGTATCCATTTTGTTAAGTATAGAGATTTATTAGGTTTGGTAATGTACTAATTGTTCTATATATTAGTTTAATGTGGAGAAAAGTTATGAGTATGACAGAGTTTCCATGCTAGTAGAGCCTGCTGGTAGAATGCTGATAATTTTATAGAAAATTTTGGGACATTATAGACACTGTAATAAAAATTGCAACTTCCTGAAATATGTTACAGTAAAAGAAATGAAGTGGCAGAGTGAGTCAGCCAGAGTTCATTGTTGAATCCATTTGCTTTTAAAAAGTAAAATTTAAATCTATAAAATTGAAAAGTTAAAGCCTAACCTTGGGACTTAACAATCTTGATTTTTAATATGATATTGATTTTTTCATATAAACGCTATAAATAATTTATTTATTTCTTTGCATGTTGCTTTACTGACCCCTAGTGACAATGCAGAGACACCTTCTGCTTCTGTCAGGAGGGTTCTTCTCCTTATGGATGTGTCTCTTTGTAACCATACATTTATTATTTCGTTTTTTTTTTACTTAGGAAGGAAATTTGCCTTATCTCTTTCTGCACCATCTTTTGTAATATGTATTCCTAAATATTTGACAACTTTTTTCTTTACAATACCATTAATTGAGCTGTGAGCACAATCATATAAACTCAGAATTTCATATTTAGTATTCTATGTAAGACCCGATTCCGCCGAGAATTTATTAATTTGTTCTATAACTTTTCCAAACAGACATTTGTCTTTTAAAAAAAAAGGGCTGTGTCATCTCCCAATTGTGGGATTTTAATTTCTCTTTGGAAGATGTCGATTCCAGTAATATTTTGATTGTTTATCATGTATATTGTCAGAACCTCTACAGCCAACAAAAACAGATTTGAGATTCCTGACGGACCAAACGTAAAACAGCAAATCTAGATGTTGTGTATGGATATAACGTAACACAACTATTTATATTTTTGTACAACAATTTAATGTTTGATATAAAATTTACCCCAAATCCTACATTTTCCAATATTTAAAATACATAGTGATGTTCTATGGAATCAAATGTTTATTTATCTATGCTCAATGGACTCCACTAACCTCTCAGCGGAAACACGAGGGGAAGTTATGTTTTTCCACAGCTGCTTAATAAAAACTACACATCCCAAAAATATACAACAGCAAGCGCACATTAACCTCCAACGAGCGCTGCGTTTAACGAGGAAACAGGACAATGTAGGCCTCTGAGAAAGCAGTGGGATTTCTGTAAAACCACTACAAAATGCACACTGACACATAACTGTATAATCCAAAAGCTGTGCTCGCTGCCACTTGATGGTGTGCGCCGTGATTGGTTCACGGTGCAAAGTGGGAGGGAGGAAGAAGCACGTTGAGGCAGTGGAGCGCTTTCCCCAACGGAAGAAAAAAAGTTTTGCAAACTGTGTAAAACAAGTAACTTAAAATGAAACAAGCGACACTCTTTGAGTGTTTTAATAAGCCTCACGCTACATCCCCCCCAAAAAAAACCTGCTGAAACATTCACAGCGAAAATGAGTCTGTATCTTCCTCAATGGTGTCTCCGGGTAAGTGCTAACAAGCTTCCAGTATTAAGAACTCCTATGATAAATTTGGATCAGGGTCATTTTGGGTAGTTTCTGTTGTCATCAGTGACGCTGGTCATTGTGAAAAATATTCTCCACAGCACATCTGAACTGCGCGAATTAGCGGGACCTGGAGTTGAAATATTGTAAAGGAATAACAGAACAGTATATATAGTTTTATACTTCATCTTCAGAACTAGACACTTAATAGAAACAGCCACACTATATCAGCTTCTACAAGTGGCTCAGTGGTAGAGCAGTCGTCCTATAACCGGAAGGTTGGCGGTTCGATTCCCACCCTGTTCATACTTTCGTTGTGTCCTTGTGCAAGACACTTAACCCACCTTACCTCCAGTGTCTGTAGCACAGGTGTATGAATGTGTGTGACTGTAGAGGTGTGTTTGGTGGCGGTTGGAGGTGTGGTGTGTAAAAAGTCAGACCAGCACTGGTTAGGCTTGTCTGGATCACCTCCTACAGGAAGAACACGACAAGTCAAATACAAGGGCCCCAATAATACTTTATAGATTTATTATATTGTAAGAATGTTAGCAATATTGAACCTTTATTTCAGACAAAAAGTTGGTCCATAGCAAAATGGAAAAAAAAACAAAACAACAAACTCCATCAACCATCAACAAGCTCTTGATGGAGTTTTCTGACTCCTACAACCAATTAGAAATTGTCTAAGCAGGGCCTCACAAAGACACAGTGTGCACTTTTAAAAATAATATAAATAATATATATCACATACTATTACTTACATATAATCCTAGATAGATTATGCCTATTTTAGTAACTGTACACTTTTCTTTTTCTCTTTGCACATTGTTTTATCATGGAGGGCTGCTCCTTATCGCCCTCTATAGGCCAGTCGCCACTGGTTGTCATTATTATTTAAAAAGAGAAAACACAGTTGTTTAACAATAAATGACTTCACTCAACCACTAACTATATTTGATTTTTTTTTTCACCTGCCGCCAAGACATGTACCAGTTGCGCACTCGAGAGTCCAAGTGAAATGTGGAAAATTCTGAGCGCGCACAGCCTCATATAGCCCACCTGAGCGTTCTGTTTCCATGGCAGTGACGCACATACGTTGTGGTGCGCTTAAACCTCTTTCTTATGTATTAGCTTTCAGGCTAATGTTAATTTGTAAACATATTAGTGACACGAATCCGCTGCTACCTCGAAAATGTCCAGAGCCACCAGTTCACCTGCCACGAGGAGGTACAGCTGGGGAACTCCATTTATTCTGTTTTGTCTTTTGTGTCCTGTCAACCTCAGCTCAGGTAATGCATGTATTAAATCACTAAATAAATAAAAACCTGTTAAAAGACCTCACCTTAGTAATAATGGCTTATATTATTCAACTAGTACTTGTTTGGCTGTATTTTGTGGCTTGTAGTCAGTGATGACCAAACAAGGCCTAATAGAGCTTTGAACCCTTTTGGACCATTGTATTGAAACTTGGGCGACATCTGCTGGCACAATGTTGTACGGCCTTGCAAAAGATATGCAGATGCCCCTTGTGTGTGTGTGCACTTTTTGTTTTGTTGTATAGTGGAAATTACTTAAATAAAGCTGGAATTTTATTTCCATGTGTTTGTTGTTTTTCTTCTGTCACAGGCAAATTCTTAAATTTAATGTTGACTACCCATGTAATATTTTTTCCCCATAATTCCCCTTAAGAAGATTTATAATTACTGATCCCAAATTAAACACTGGACAGAGCAAAGATTTACAGAGTTTACTGAGGCTTTGGGTGTAATTAATGTTATTACAATATAATATGTTTTATTGTGCTTGGTGTACACTGGGTGTGCCCGTGTGACTTAGGCATTTTTATTCAAAAATAATAGTTTCTCCACAGCAGATGGTTTTTGTGCAGTAATCTAAGGGGTCTTGTGATCTTTCCAGGAGAGGAGCAGCAGATATCGCTGCACCTCCACGACATCTGCAGTTGGATTTTCTGACATCTTCTGCATCTGTGTCAAGAAGCTTCCATAGGTCAATGCCTGAAAATTAAACATTATAGGGCATTTATAAAGTATATAAATAAATATATAAATACAAGTTTGACTACTGGTAAACCTGTTGAAGCCGCAGCATGTGTTGGTGTTGATGGTGCTGTTTCTTGGGGTGCATTTCGGATTAACGCAGCTCACTCTGACTCTAAGAGATGTTCTGATATATGGCAGAGATGTTCTGTTTACTGTGAACACACACACATGTTTTAGAGTTAAGTTAGCATTAGTAGCCTATACCGATTACACGGACCACTTCTGTTTTAGCAAACAGGCTAATGTCTAAAGAAGAGCAGTCTTGATGCTACAGTGCTCAACAACTATCGGCCCATATCAAACCTGCCATTTTTAGGGAAAGTCATTAAAAAAATTGTATGTCAGCAACTTACTGACTTTCTATTGCTTAACAAGTGCTTTGATCCTTTTCAGTCAGGATTCAGGCCCCATCACAGCACTGAGACTGCACTTGTCAAAGTCACAAATGACATCCGTCTGAACACTGATACAGGCAAAGTCCCACGACTTAGTTCTGTTGGACTTGAGTGCTGCGTTTGATACAGTGGACCATGGAATCCTGTCACAAAGATGAGAGGAATGGATAGAATGGACTGGAACTGCCCTTAAAGGGTTTCAGTCCTATCTTGAAGACAGGAAGTACTCTGTTTCGGTTGTGCATCAGACCAAATGGACCTGACATGTGGGGTTCCACAAGGGTCTATCTTGGGACCCCTATTATTCAATCTCTACATGCTTCCTTTAGGCCAATTAATACGCAGCTGTGATGTATCCTACCATAATTAGGCAGATGACACTCAGATTTACATTTCACTCACAGCAGGTGAAAATGGACCAATCCATTCACTGTGTCACTGCATCGAACAGATTGACACGTGGATGCAAAATAATTTTCTCCAACTGAACAGAGACAAGACTGAACTTATCATCTTTGAGCCACAGAAACAAAGAGAAAGTGTCAGCAGTCACCTCGAGTCTCTTTCTCTAAAATCTAAAAATCAGGTTAGAAATCTAGGGGTCACTCAGACTTGAATATCCACAGTCACATGTAGTCAAATACATCATCAGTATTTTATCACCTTAAAAACATTTCCAAAATCAAAGGGATGATGTCTCAACCAGACTCAAGTTATCCAGGCTTTTATCTCCAGCAGGTTAGATTACTGTAACGGCCTGCTCACTGGTCTCTCAAAACGAGGGTTAAAACAGCTGCAGCTTATTCAGAACGCGGCTGCTCGGGTTCTAACTAAAACCAGGAAGTACAACCACATTACGCCAGTTTTAAAATCTCTGCACTGGCTTCCTTTTGCTCAGAGAATTGATTTTAAAGCAGCACTGCTGGTTTATAAGTCTCTTAAAGGTTTAGCACCAGAATATATTTCTGACATGCTAGTTGCTTATGAACCTCCTCGGACTCTGAGAACATCTGGGACAGGCCTTCTGCTCGTGCCCAGAGTTAGAACTAAACAAGGTGAAGCAGCGTTTAAGTTTCATGCAGCAAAAACCTGGAACAGCCTCAACTTTAACAATGTTCAAGGGGAGGTTAAAAACCTTCCTCTTTAGCTCCACCTACACTACAACTTAAAGTGTTTTTATCTGCACTCATATTTTAATCTTTAAAGTCTTATGTTTCTTAATCTAAATCTTGTCAATTGTCTTTTATTCCCTGTAAAGCACTTTGAGTTACCCAGTGTATGAATTGTGCTATATAAATAAAACTGCCTTGCCTTGCCTTGCCTAATGTACATTTGCGTAACGACGCATCTATCACTTCTACAAAGTATTGCACAGAAATGTAGTCTAAGTAAACCAGTGAGTCACAGAAGTAGTGTTGTTTAATTTCTGATTTTTTTGCCAACAGTCACTCCTCCATCCGCTCACGTTAATGAGAGGCAATAATTCAGCTGTGACTTTATCAAACAAAAGTAAACTATCCCTTTTTATTATTTGGTTTCTAGTAGTTTGGCAGAACCCAAAAGTGTATGAATTTAATGTCAAAAACATTTTTTTATATTTTTATATTTAACTGAAATGCATTAGGCTATTCAAATCAGGGTCTTTTCAGACTTTGTAAATTTAAGCTTTTGTTTCATGACGCTTAATGGATTTTTCTTTAAGCACATGACATAAAACAATCGTTTGACTAATCAAACAAAGGTTTTTAGGGTGCACGTTGCAGAGTGGTTATGCCCTCAAGTGTGGTCTAAAGTGTCCCGAGTGAATGAATGTGAGAGTGAATGAAAGTGTTAACCCTGTGAATAACTGTCCAGGGTGTACCTTTTCCATGACCACAGGATGTGTCTTCTAACATGTTTATTTAAGAATTTAGAAACTACTCACTGCATCAGTTAGGGTTGTTGCCAGATAAAACATAATTATCCTTGCAGTAATTATCCAATGGGAGGCTCTTACCTAATAGCTTTATTAAATCCAGGTGGTGACTTTTTAGGGGGGCAGTGTATTATATTATACTGTATTATATGATATATTATATTAACCACACAAAGCATTCAAATAATTGTAGTCACATTTTATTTGGAGACTGACAAACCTGTCTAAATGTTTCAAACGGTGCACAACATTAATGTAACATGTTCCAGACTTTATAAGCACAAATTGTAAAAAAAAACAAAACAAACATAAATAACAATAGAAAGCAATTAAAAATACATAAAAACATAATACTGCAGTTAAATAAAGGTGCAAAACAGTTAAGGTGCCTTAAGAATCAGTGTAACTGGACACAACCCACTGTGTGGTCTTCAGGTTGATACCCTCTAATACTTGTTGCATTGCAGGAAGTAATTGTTCCCCAGCTCACGGAAACTGTACTCGGACATGGTGGTCCCACTGTAGATGTACGTGAAACCTGTGCCGCAGACACATACTGTTAGTTCTCAAGACAATTGAGACGATTAATGCACATTTGCTACATTTTTGAAGGGCTCACCTTTTAGTTGGAACGCTGCAGTCACTTTACTGTTCAGACCTGGGTATGTCTTTTTCACATTTTTAGGAGATGGGTCCATTGTCTTTGTGATCTCATTATAACTAAAAAGTGTTCAATAATTAGACCAATTCAGCCATCCTATTATCACCATAAGGCATCTAATAAGTCATTATCTTGTACAAAATACACACCTGTAATACTGACTTCCAACAAAGAACAGTGCTTTTTTAGACTCCACATCATACAGAGCAGCGTCAACTTTCTTCACAGTTTTGGGCAGACCAAAGCTGGAAATAGATTTTGGATAGCCGGGTTCAAGATCATAGTCATGGAAAGCCCAAACCCGGGTATCTGTGAAAATATCAGAGTACTTTAAAAAGGAAAATGTAAAACTAAAAACCTTGTCCAGGTACAATCATTGACTACATTTACCTTTAAAGAGTAGGAGTTTATCTGATTCCTGGCTTTCATAAGCAGCGTCCACACTGTCAGGAGCATCTGGCCAGAAGCTTCTGATGAGACTCTGCTGGAGGATAGTGCTCTGTGGGTGGCTGCGCCAGAAGAAGCTGAGACACAGAATAAAATAAGTTAATGTCAGCATTGCTATATGAGGAGAAAACATGTAAACATATCAGGCCCCATACCTGTCTTTAAAGAAGAGCATTTCTCCTCGTAGGGTGGCAACAGCGTCCAGGACCAGTTTGGGATCACAGGAATCAGGGGTGGTGGGATGCAAACGGCCCGGCCCAGGTCCTGGATTGACAGGGTTTGGACCTGGGGGTTTAATAAAGTCAGTGTCTTTGTCTTATACTTTTGTATTTTATTGCAAGCAGTAGGGACAAATGTGTTCTTACCATAGAGCGACTGGATGCCCTTGACGTCATCCTGAGGCAGAGCAAAGGTGTCTGGGTTTCTGTATGAGTATGTGGGATACATGAGGGCACCAGAAACGTTGGAGTGGGACAGGCCCAGAGAGTGACCGAACTCATGGGCTGCCACCACGAACAGGACAAAACCTGAGAGAAGACACACAGGAGAACTTGTGAGTTGTTTTAACTCTAGATTAAATAACTATGAGAGAATACTTTAGTAAACCTACCAGAATTTGAGCGAAAGGTGAAGGTCTCATCCTCATCAAAATGTGCATCTCCTCCAATACCAGATGAAGGGGCAAAAGCATGGGCCAGGGTTCCACCGGGACCATCAAACGGGTAAGAATCACCATGAGCTGTTGACGACATATTGTTAGGACCATTGCCCATTAAACAAAAGCTAAAGTTTTCAGTTTTGATAATGCTGTGAGGTTCTACTTACAGTAGCGGCCAAAGGAGACCATGATGTCTGCAGTGCCACTGTAGATCTTTGTGAATCTCAGAGGAGTCACTTTAGCCCAAACCTGAAGGGCTTTCTCAATAGAGTCATCAACCTCTGCCACGGACATGTCTGGAGTGTAGTTCTCGATCCTGTTTCACAGAATGACAGATTGTAATTAAATGATTGTTAAAATGTACAGTTGTTGTTGCACGTCTAAACAGATCATCACCTGTAGGTAAGGCTGTGTTTCGTCCATTTGTAACCGTCAAAGGTGGTAAATCTGGACACTTTTTCATCTGGGACTCCACAGCGAGGCTTCTTCATCATGGCCAGTGTGTCAGCGTCCAGTGTCCCAGTGATCTTGAGGCCGAAGAATCTCTGCATCTCACTCAGCTTCTCGTTCATAGGACTGTAGCTTCGTCTGACCGATGGGCCTGTCTTTTCAGTAAGGTTGTAGAACTTTTTGAGGTAGTTCTAGAGAATATATTCACAAATATGTAAGTGCACAACCAAATCATAATGGCTCATCTTAATTCAACACAATATTCAGATAGAGATGCATTCGAAAGATGCATTACAAAGTAGGAACACATACCTTTGCATAGGTTTCCTCCTGCTTCGTCATCTCTGATAGTGGCATGCAGTAGACTGCAGCGGCCAGGCTCAGCAGCAGTAAGCTCTGATTGAATGTCTTCATGGTTCTGCCTCAAAGTGATTTGTGTTTCTGTGCTGGAGGCAGACGCTTTATAGACCATGCGCCGGTGTGTGTTGAGCAACAATTTAGTCATTGACTAAGGTAACACACCTTTTATGGAGCAAAGAGGAAGTGGTGTCCTTTTGCTCATTCAGGAGGAAAACTTCCCCATAATAATGCCTTTGATGTATGATGAAATGATCAGTTAAGAAAGGTGTTGTGTGAGAATTTTTATTAAATATAGTATAACTGGATAGTATAAAATAAAAAAAAAAAAATATAATAAAATATTTAGTCTCAAAGTCAATTTGTTGTTTCTCTTACATGAAAAAGCCATCATTTAGCAAAACATATCTCATTGGAACAACAAAATAAAATACACATATGTTGAGATATGACAGCTCCGTGCGAGTTTGCGCCATTGCAGTTGCAGAGAGAGTCCGTTAGTATTTGCAAATCCTAAAATTTACCACTGAACCATTACATTGAACAAAGAAAACAATTTTGTATGGTATTGTTCACACCTATGTAAATCTTATTTTTAATCCTTTTTTTTTAAGTGTCTTGCCCAAGGACACAACGACAGTATGAACTGTGGGAGAGCGGGAATCGAACCGCCTACCTTTCGGTTAAAAGCGACCGCTCTACCCACTGAGCTACTGCCGCCCTGTCATATCTCAAATTTGCAAATCCTAAAATTTACCACTGAACCATTACATTGAACAAAGAAAACAATTTTGTATGGTATTGTTCACACCTATGTAAATCTTATTTTTAATCCTTTTTTTTTTTTATTATTTGTAGATTTAAAGACAAGATTTCTAAGCAAATCTTTGTAAAGAAACCTGGCCCTGTGCAGTTCCACATTGTCTAAAGCGACATATGGGTGAAATTATTATATTATGGGTACAGCTGAATGAGTGTACACTGCCATTTTTCTATAGTGATGTGCCACCGCTGCAAATACAGACACGCTCACGCAGACATGTCACTAGGATCAAAAGCTTCATTACACTGTACGTCAAAATAAAAGTCATCCGCTTAGGTTAATCTGATCGACACATTTACAGGATAATGTGTCATAAATATAAAAAAGGCTTTATGTTCATGAGTCATTGAAAAACACATACATTTTTCTAAGACATAGTGTAGAGATAGAAATGCATAAACATAGTTTTGCATCATTACCTGTCATTTTCCTCCCTAAAATGTAGTAACCTAAGAACGGCCATCTCTTGTGAAATTATTTGTTCAAGTAACTTACCCAATTCCACTCAGTTTACTTTTTTTCTGAAGAACACATTACGCTATACAGATTAAATGTGTCACAAATAAAATAAAATGCTCTTCTTTGGTACAAGATATTAAAACATTACAAGTTACTAAGACTGCATTATTGGTCAACAGGAAATACTTTCAATCACATCCTGTTATTTATCATTTATAATGAACATTGTGGTTACTTTAAGTATACACTGTCATACACACATTCACATCCATCCATTCATCACATCAGCCAGTGTTTATTTTGTTGTTGATCTTCTTCTGACATTCCAGCAGGTCGTTCACTGAGCCAGTAGAGACCATGCGCTTTGAGTTTGGGTCGTATGTGTAGTGGAGGTTTTCCTTGAAGAAGTGCACAAAATCTGTTGAAAGACCCAAAACAAAAAAAATACTTTGTCAAAAGAAAAAAGAGGTTGTTTATTTGGTTTTTGGTACGGAGTTTATGATGGTGTAATTACAACATTAATAAAAAGGTTTTAAAGGGTGTGGTTCAGCAAAGAGACAACAACAGTCACAGCAAAATGGTCTGTCTTCATAATTTTTTTAACTGCATCTTAAATTAGTATGTTTTTTAATAGGTGTCATTTAGGAAAGGCTCAGTGCAGCAAATTTTTATCATTAGTGAGTTTAATAAAAACATACACAGAATATGCCACAGTCCTTTCTATAACAGTGAATAGGTAGAAAGGCATTAACATAGCCGAAAATGTTTTGCATCTTAGAAAAGCAGCTATTTTCCATCCCAAAATGTTGTTATTAGTCCAAAATCACTTTTTGTACTATTATATTACTGGAAAGCAACAATTTATAAATGGTTACCTAAGAGTGAACATCACTTATGAAATGATTTTGTAAGGTAACTTACCTAATTCCAGCCTACTGCACCATACTTCAAATTCACATTTGCACCACATGAGCATTTTATTTATCAGCAACATGACAGATATTGCACTAGAGCATTAAATAAAATAAATGAAAATAATGCCAGTACCATCAAATAAAACTGCAGCATCAATAGGAGTTGGAATCCCAGGCCACTCCTGCTCAATGAGTGAGGGTTTGTCCTCCATTATATTTAACTGTTCATCATACCTGGACAAGGACATGTACATTATACATTTTTGCAACAGTTTGTATTATACTGTAAATGTCCAATATGTGCATATAAAAAGTGTGTGCTATGAGACTTGTAAAGCCATCCTTAGTGGACATACGGTGGGTGACATGTTGCCAAATGTAGGTGATTATTTTGAGGAAATAGGTGTTTTACTACATTTACATTTACATTTACATTTACATTTATTCATTTAGCAGACGCTTTTATCCAAAGCGACTTTCATTACATTACCAGTGTTACAGTCACTGGAGGCAAGGTGGGTTAAGTGTTTTGCCCAAGGACACAACGACAGTATGAACTGTGGGGAGATGATGCCATCTCAATGATTCAAGTTTGTACCTCCAACACTCATTTCCAGTGAAGAACACAGTGTAGCGTTCAGTGCGGAAGTGACGAGCGGCATCCACTGATTCTGGAGGGGAAGCCTAATTCTGTAATGTTTCTTGGGAAACCTTCTTCAAGCTGTAATTGTGTCAGCTTCCAGTACTGATTACCTGAAATACAGAAATCAACTGATTAAACAAAAACTGATGACAAAACAAAAGTCACAACAAAAATACAAAGCTCTGAACACAAATACACAAAGTCACAACAACATACACAACACTACACAGTATGCAAGTCCCACAGAGGTCACGATGCAAAGAGAATGTTTTGCATGAAAGAACGTTTTGAAAAGAAAATGTGCCATTTTGTGCAGAGTTTTGGTTGCTATGTAAACTGTTTTGTAAATCAGAACTCTGGACAAAATGTTTTAAAAGTGACTGACAAAAACTGTAATATAAATGTAATAACAAAATACAAAAACCCGAACAACTATTTAAATATTTGGGTCCATACCCCCCATATCCTAGAGCCTCCACAAACAAAAAGCAACACCAGTACAGGGTTCGAATTAAGGGGGAGCTAAGGGGAGCTCGGCTAGATTTTGATTTTCTGTACATTAAGGTTCCTGAAATAAATGATGATATTAAAAATGTGTCAATGTTGTGTGTTATATTCTGTCATTACATTACTATTTCCGAACACTTTTCCGCTGTGTCTCCTGCTGTGACCATCCATGCGTGATGCGTGCACAAATTACTGATTATTTTACTACTACAACTTCTCACTGAGTTGCTATTTGAATGTTAGCTTAACTTTTATCAAAACATACTTTCATTACATTACCAGTGATACAGTAAGAATGGAAAAAGGTAGTTAATGAATTTTAAACACAACGAAGTATGAACTGTGAGATGATGCCACCAGCTACAACTAGCTTGCCAGTGATACGCCCGCACTAAAAGTTGCTGCTAGTGACAGCACCAGTGTAGCACCAGATGCGAGACTTTAGCGAAGCATCCACGCTGACCTGCAGCGGACCAGGCTAATCATGCAACACCTTTCAACTGGACAACAAAGCAATGGAGTGGAGAATCAGGAATACATGGCTCTGATTCCAAAATCAGAAAGTTAGGATGATTAAACAAAACTGATGACAAAACAAAAGTCACAACAAAGAATCATGGAATTACCTACTTGATCACAAATACACAAAGTCACAACAACATAATATTGATGTATATGATTGTTAGGTCACGAGCAAAGAGAATGTTTTGCATGAAAGAACGTTTTGAACAAGAAAATGGACAAAATGACTCAACACCAATAGAAAAGTCACAACACCAATGGATAACTCGCAACACCAAAACAAAAGACACAACCTCTATAGATAACTTGCAACACCAATACAAAAGTCACAACCCCTATAGATAACTCGCAACACCAATACAAAAGTCACAACCCCTATAGATAACTCGCAACACCAATACAAAAGTCACAACACCTATAGATAACTCACAACACCAATACAAAAGTTACAATCCCTATAGATAACTCGCAACACCAATACAAAAGTCACAACACCTATAGATAACAACACCTATAAATAACTTGCAACACCAATACAAAAGTCACAACACCTATAGATAACAACACCTATAAATAACTTGCAACACCAATACAAAAGTCACAACACCTATAGATAACGCGTAACACCAAAACGAAAGTCACAACACCAATAGATAACAACACCTATAGATAACGCGTAACACCAAAACGAAAGTCACAACACCAATAGATAACAACACCTATAGATAACTAGTAACACCAATACAAAAGTCACAACACCTATAGATAACAACACCTATAAATAACTTGAAACACCAATACAAAAGTCACAACACCTATAGATAACTCGTAACACCAATACAAAAGTCACAACACCTATAGATAACTCGCAACACCAAAACAAAAGTCACAACCCCTATAGATAACTCAAAGTCACAACACCTATAGATAACAACACCTATAAATAACTTGCAACACCAACACAAAAGTCACAACACCTATAGATAACTCACAACACCAAAACAAAAGTTACAATCCCTATAGATAACTCGCAACACCAATACAATAGTCACAACCCCTATAGATAACTCGCAACACCAAAACAAAAGTCACAACACCTATAGATAACTCGCAAAACCAAAACAAAAGTCACACCTATAGATAACTTGCAACACCAAAACAAAAGTCACAACACCTATAGATAACTCGCAACACCAAAACAAAAGTCACAACACCTATAGATAACTCATAACACCAAAACAAAAGTCACAACACCTATAGATAACTCGCAACACCAAAACAAAAGTCACAACACCTATAGATAACTCGCAACACCAAAACAAAAGTCACAACACCTATAGATAACTCGCAACACCAAAACAAAAGTCACAACCCCTATAGATAACTCGCAACACCAATACAAAAGTCACAACCCCTATAGATAACTCGCAACACCAATACAAAAGTCACAACACCTATAGATAACTCACAACACCAAAGCAAAAGTCACAACACCTATAAATAACTTGCAACACCAATACAAAAGTCACAACACCTATAGATAACTCGCAACACATATACAAAAGTTACAATCCCTATAGATAACTCGCAACACCAATACAAAAGTCACAACACCTATAGATAACAACACCTATAAAAAACTTGCAACACCAATACAAAAGTCACAACACCTATAGATAACGCGTAACACCAAAACGAAAGTCACAACACCAATAGATAACAACACCTATAGATAACGCGTAACACCAAAACGAAAGTCACAACACCAATAGATAACAACACCTATAGATAACTCGTAACACCAATACAAAAGTCACAACACCTATATTTAACTCGTAACACCAAAACAAAAGTCACAACACCTATAGATAACAACACCTATAAATAACTTGCAACACCAATACAAAAGTCACAACACCTATAGATAACTCGCAACACCAAAAACAAAAGTTACAATCCCTATAGATAACTTGCAACACCAAAACAAAAGTTAAAATCCCTATAGATAACTCGCAACACCAATACAATAGTAACAACCCCTATAGATAACTCGCAACACCAAAACAAAAGTCACAACACCTATAGATAACTTGCAACACCAATACAAAAGTCACAACACCTATAGATAACAACACCTATAAATAACTTGCAACACCAATACAAAAGTCACAACACCTATAGATAACTCGCAACACCAAAACAAAAGTTACAATCCCTATAGATAACTCGCAACACCAATACAATAGTCACAACCCCTATAGATAACTCGCAACACCACAACAAAAGTCACAACACCTATAGATAACTCGCAACACCAAAACAAAAGTCACAACACCTATAGATAACTTGCAACACCAAAACAAAAGTCACAACACCTATAGATAACTCGCAACACCAAAACAAAAGTCACAACACCTATAGATAACTCGCAACACCAAAACAAAAGTCACAACACCTATAGATAACAACACCTATAGATAACTTGCAACACCAAAACAAAAGTCACAACCCCTATAAATAACTCGCAACACCAATACAAAAGTCACAACCCCTATAGATAACTAACGCAAAACAAAGTCACAACACCTATAGATAACTAGCAACACCAATACAAAAGTCACAACCCCTATAGATAACTCGCAACACCAATACAAAAGTCACAACCCCTGTAGATAACTCGCAACACCAATACAAAAGTCACAACACCTATAGATAACTCACAACACCAAAGCAAAAGTCACAACACCTATAGATAACAACCCCTATAAATAACTTGCAACACCAATACAAAAGTCACAACACCTATAGATAACGCGTAACACCAAAAACGAAAGTCACAACACCAATAGATAACGCGTAACACCAAAACGAAAGTCACAACACCAATAGATAACAACACCTATAGATAACAACACCTATAAATAACTTGAAACACCAATACAAAAGTCACAACACCTATAGATAACTCGTAACACCAATACAAAAGTCACAACACCTATAGATAACTTGCAACACCAAAACAAAAGTCACAAAACCTATAGATAACACCTATAAATAACTTGCAACACCAATACAAAAGTCACAACACCTATAAATAACTCGCAACACTAAAACAAAAGTCACAACACCTATAGATAACTCGCAACACCAAAACAAAAGTCATAACACCTATAGATAACTCACAACACCAATACAAAAGTCACAACACCTATGGATAACTCGCAACACCAATACAAAAGTCACAACCCCTATAGATAACTCGCAAAACCAAAACAAAAGTCACAACCCCATAGATATCTCGCAAAACCAATAATAAAGTCACAACACCTATAGATAACTCGCAACACCAATAAAAAAGTCACAACACCTATATTTAACTCAAAACACCAAAACAAAAGTCACAACACCTATAGATAACTCAAAACACCAAAACAAAAGTCACAACACCTATAGATAACTCGCAACACCAAAACAAAAGTCACAACACCTATAGATAACTCACAACACCAAAACAAAAGTCACAACACTTATAGATAACACGCAACACCAATACAAAAGTCCCAACCCCTATAGATTACTCGCAACACCAAAACAAAAGTCACAACACCTATAGATAACTCGCAAAACACCAAAACAAAAGTCACAACACCTATAGATAACTCGCAACACCAATACAAAAGTCACAACCCCTATAGATAACTTGCAACACCAAAACAAAAGTCACAACACCTATAGATAACTCGCAACACCAAAACAAAAGTCACAACCCCTATAGATTACTCGCAACACCAAAACAAAAGTCACAACACCTATAGATAACTCGCAAAACCAAAACAAAAGTCACAACACCTACAGATAACTCGCAACACCAAAGCAAAAGTCACAACACCTATAGATAACAACACCTATAGATAACTCGCAACACCAAAGCAAAAGTCACAACACCTATAGATAACAACCCCTATAGATAACTCGCAACACCAATACAAAAGTCACAACACCTATAGATAACTCGCAACACCAATACAAAAGTCACAACACCTATAGATAACTCGCAACACCAAAACAAAACTCACAACCCCTATAGATAACTCGCAACACCAAAACAAAAGTCACAACCCCTATAGATAACTCGCAACACCAAAACAAAATTCACAACACCTATAGATAACTCGCAACACCAAAACAAAAGTCACAACACCTATAGATAACAACACCTATAGATAACTCGCAACACCAAAACAAAAGTCACAACCCCTATAGATAACCCGCAACACCAAAACAAAAGTCACAACCCCTATAGATAACTCGTAACACCAATACAAAAGTCACAACACCTATAGATAACAACACCGATAAATAACTTGCAACACCAATAAAAAAGTCACAACACCTATAGATAACTCAACACCAAAACAAAAGTTACAATCCCTATAGATAACTCGCAACACCAATACAATAGTCACAACCCCTATAGATAACTCAACACCAAAACAAAAGTCACAACACCTATAGATAACTCGCAACACTAAAACAAAAGTCACAACACCTATAGATAACTTGCAACACCAAAACAAAAGTCACAACACCTATAGATAACAACACCGATAAATAACTTGCAACACCAATACAAAAGTCACAACACCTATAGATAACTCGCAACACCAAAACAAAAGTTACAATCCCTATAGATAACTCGCAACACCAATACAATAGTCACAACCCCTATAGATAACTCGCAACACCAAAACAAAAGTCACAACACCTATAGATAACTCGCAACACTAAAACAAAAGTCACAACACCTATAGATAACTTGCAACACCAAAACAAAAGTCACAACACCTATAGATAACTCGTAACACCAAAACAAAATTCACAACACCTATAGATAACTCGCAACACCAAAACAAAAGTCACAACACCTATAGATAACAACACCTATAGATAACTCGCAACACCAAAACAAAAGTCACAACCCCTATAGATAACCCGCAACACCAATAAAAAAGTCACAACCCCTATAGATAACTCGCAACACCAAAACAAAAGTCACAACACCTATAGATAACTCGCAACACCAAAACAAAAGTCACAATCCCTATAGATAACTCGCAACACCAATACAAAAGTCACAACCCCTATAGATAACTCGCAACACCAATACAAAAGTCACAACACCTATAGATAACTCGCAACACCAATACAAAAGTCACAACACCTATAGATAACTCACAACACCAAGGCAAAAGTCACAACAACTATAGACAGCACAAGCATTGACATGTAGTTTTTTTTTTTTACAAATCCAAGACAGGTTTACCCATGCAAGAGCCATACAGCACCTGGTAGTGATGCGCGGGTCGTCTCGTAACCCGCGGACCCCGCGGGTACCCGCGGGTCGGGTTGGGGCGGGTGAAGAAATTGTCACTTTATTTGCGGGTCGGGTTGGGGCGAGTCATTAAAAACAAAATGTAAAATCCATGTTGCGTGCAATTTACAGCCTATATTAAATATTTGGGAATATCTATTTACATATTTTATTAGTTTTTTTGTAAGGTTACCCGACGCTTGCGTGATGTCTCCAAACATTTGGCGTCACATGACACAAGCGGCGCGCCAAGCAGCTCCCGCCGCCGCTGCCTGCCAGTCACAACAAAAGCGGAGAAGATGGAAGACGAGGTGCGGGAGAAATTGAGGTCGGGAATGTACATAATAATAAAAAAAAAGGTCAGGCTGCTAAGTCTAATGTTTGGGACCGGTTCTCAGAAATAGTTGCAGCAGGAGACAACCGCAGTATTGGCTACGTGAAGTGCAACTCGTGTGAAAAAATATACAAACATGAGAGCCACAAAACGGGCACTTCCAGCCAGTTTACAGAGCGATGTTTCCAAACACTTTCAGACTGAAATAAAGGCTGTTTTCATTTACATTACAATGCCTAATAGGCTATGTCTATTTAATGGTCGCGGGTGCGGGGCGGGGCGGGTTATAAAAATAGATACAGTGGTGCGGGGCGGGCTGGGGCAGGCGAATAATTTCATAAAAACGGGACCCGCGGCTTGGAAAAAAAGCCGACCCGCGCATCACTAGCACCTGGATTTCATCCGGGGTGGTAGAGGAGTAAAAGGGAATAAATTAATAAAATAAACTTGATAGAGAACAGCAGTTGTTACAGCTTTGTCAGGCATTTCTATTTGATGTACCAACAAAATGAATGTGTCCTGACACTCAAAGTCATCTTTGAGGATGTGTTTGCAATGGCCTAAACAACTGTTTGTTGAAACTCCCTATGGGAAGAGTTTGCCACAGTGTATCCATTTTGTTAAGTATAGAGATTTATTAGGTTTGGTAATGTACTAATTGTTCTATATATTAGTTTAATGTGGAGAAAAGTTATGAGTATGACAGAGTTTCCATGCTAGTAGAGCCTGCTGGTAGAATGCTGATAATTTTATAGAAAATTTTGGGACATTATAGACACTGTAATAAAAGCAACTTCCTGAAATATGTTACAGTAAAAGAAATGAAGTGGCAGAGTGAGTCAGCCAGAGTTCATTGTTGAATCCATTTGCTTTTAAAAAGTAAAATTTAAATCTATAAAATTGAAAAGTTAAAGCCTAACCTTGGGACTTAACAATCTTGATTTTTTTAATATGATGAGGGTGATTTTTTTCATATAAATGCTATAAATAATTTATTAATTTCTTTGCATGTTGCTTTACTGACCCCTAGTGACAATGCAGAGACACCTTCTGCTTCTGTCAGGAGGGTTCTTCTCCTTATGGATGTGTCTCTTTGTAACCATACATTTATTATTTCGTTTTTTTTTTACTTAGGAAGGAAATTTGCCTTATCTCTTTCTGCACCATCTTTTGTAATATGTATTCCTAAATATTTGACAACTTTTTTCTTTACAATACCATTAATTGAGCTGTGAGCACAATCATATAAACTCAGAATTTCATATTTAGTATTCTATGTAAGACCCGATGCCGCCGAGAATTTATTAATTTGTTCTATAACTTTTCCAAACAGACATTTGTCTTTTAAAAAAAGGGCTGTGTCATCTGCCAATTGTGGGATTTTAATTTCTCTTTGGAAGATGTCGATTCCAGTAATATTTTGATTGTTTATCATGTATATTGTCAGAACCTCTACAGCCAACAAAAACAGATTCGAGATTCCTGACGGACCAAACGTAAAACAGCAAATCTAGATGTTGTGTATGGATATAACGTAACACAACTATTTATATTTTTGTACAATTTAATGTTTGATATAAAATTTACCCCAAATCCTACATTTTCCAATATTTAAAATACATAGTGATGTTCTATGGAATCAAATGTTTATTTATCTATGCTCAATGGACTCCACTAACCTCTCAGCGGAAACACGAGGGGAAGTTATGTTTTTCCACAGCTGCTTAATAAAAACTACACATCCCAAAAATATACAACAGCAAGCGCACATTATACTCCAACGAGCGCTGCGTTTAACGAGGAAACAGGACAATGTAGGCCTAGAGAAATAATCTAAGCAACTCTACAAAGGTAAAATGTAATTGTCTGTTTTGAATAAAGAACATTGAAGACAGTAGTGTAGTTTACGTGATACGCAGGTATATGCCGTATGTCCACTGAGAAAGCAGTGAGATTTCTGTAAAACCACTACAAAATTCACACTGACACATAACTGTATAATCCAAAAGCTGTGCTCGCTGCCACTTGCTGGTGTGCACCGTGATTGGTTCACGGTGCAAAGTGGGAGGGAGGAAGAATTACGTAGAGGCAGTGGAGCGCTTTCCCCAACGGAAGAAAAAAAGTTTTGCAAACTGTGTAAAACAAGTAACTTAAAATGAAACAAGCGACACTCTTTGAGTGTTTTAATAAGCCTCACGCTACATCACAAAAAAAAAAAACCTGCTGAAACATTCACAGCGAAAATGAGTCTGTATCTTCCTCAATGGTGTCTCCGGGTAAGTGCTAACAAGCTTCCAGTATTAAGAACTCCTATGATAAATTTGGATCCGGGTCATTTTGGGTAGTTTCTGTTGTCATCAGTGACGCTGGTAATTGTGAAAAATATTCTCCACAGCACATCTGAACTGCGCGAATTAGCGGGACCTGGAGTTGAAATATTGTAAAGGAATAACAGAACAGTATATATAGTTTTATACTTCATCTTCAGAACTAGACACTTAATAGAAACAGCCACACTATATCAGCTTCTACAAGTGGCTCAGTGGTAGAGCAGTCGTCCTATAACCGGAAGGTTGGCGGTTCGATTCCCACCCTGTTCATACTTTCGTTGTGTCCTTGTGCAAGACACTTAACCCACCTTGCCTCCAGTGTCTGTAGCACTGGTGTATGAATGTGTGTGACTGTAGAGGTGTGTTTGGTGGCGGTAGGTGTGGTGTGTAAAAAGTCAGACCAGCACTGGATAGGCTTGTCTGGATCACCTCCTACAGGAAGAACACGACAAGTCAAATACAAGGGCCCCAATAATACGTTATTGATTTATTATATTGTAAGAATGTTAGCAATATTGAACTTTTATTTCAGACAAAAAGTTGGTCCATAGCAAAATGGGAAAAAAAAACAAAACAACAAACTCCATCAACCATCAACAAACTCTTGGAGTTTTCTGACTCCTACAACCAATTAGAAATTGTCTAAGCAGGGCCTCACAAAGACCCAGTGTGCACACTTTTAAAAATAATATATATCACATACTATTACTTACATATAATCCTAGATAGATTATGCCTATTTTAGTAACTGTACACTTTTCTTTTTCTCTTTGCACATTGTTTTATCATGGAGGGCTGCTCCTTATCGCCCTCTATAGGCCAGTCGCCACTGGTTGTCATTATTATTTAAAAAGAGAAAACACAGTTGTTTAACAATAAATGACTTCACTAACTATATTTGATTTTTTTTTTCACCTGCCGTCAAGACATGTACCAGTTGCGCACTCGAGAGTCCAAGTGAAATGTGAAAAATTCTGAGCGCGCACAGCCTCATATAGCCCACCTGAGCGTTCTGTTTCCATGGCAGTGACGCATGTATGTTGTGGTGCGCTTAAACCTCTTTCTTATGTATTAGCTTTCAGGTTACGTTAATTTGTAAACATATTAGTGACACGAATCAGCTGCTACCTCGAAAATGTCCAGAGCCACCAGTTCACCTGCCATGAGGAGGTACAGCTGGGGAACTCCATTCATTCTGTTTTGTCTTTTGTGTCCTGTCAACCTCAGCTCAGGTAATGCAAGTATTAAATCACTAGAATTACTAAATAAATAAAAACCTGTTAAAAGACCTCACCTTAGTAATAATGGCTTATATTATTCAACTAGTACTTGTTTGGCTGTATTTTGTGGCTTGTAGTCAGTGATGACCAAACAAGGCCTAATAGAGCTTTGAACCCTTTTGGACCATTGTATTGAAACTTGGGCGACATCTGCTGGCACAATGTTGTACGGCCTTGCAAAGGATACGCAGATGCCCCTTGTTTGTGTGCACTTTCGGTTTTGTTGTATAGTGGAAATTACTTAAATAAAGCTGAAATTTTATTTCCATGTGTTTGTTGTTTTTCTTCTGTCACAGGCAAATATCCTGTTTGGATGACCATCAGCCCACACCTTACTACCTGCCAGGTCATTCCCCAAAATCATGTGGACACCTCTACTGGCAACTGGGGTCTAACCCCCACAGCTACATCACCCTCTACCAGACCACATTTTAGCGCGACTTGATGTAACGGAGCAGAGATTGGAACTAAACCCATGCCGCACACCATTACACAGCTGCCAGTGTCAGACTCCTTAGAGAAAGGCAAGACCAGTGGTGGACAGTAACGAAGTACATGTAATTCGTTACTGTACTTAAGTAGTTTTTTTCAGTATCTGTACTTTACTAAGTATTTCCATTAAGGGATACTTTTTACTTTAACTTCACTACATTTCAAAGTCAAATATCTTACTTTTTACTCAATTACATTTTGCAAAATTAGTCGTTCCTTGTGTTGCCATTAAAACATTTCGTAGAAGAAGCCCTCAAAGACACGTCTCAGTGGGAGTGTCAGGACCGGCTCAATAGAAGCCTCATTCTCTACACGCGAGCTGATAAACATGAAAATAACAAATAAAAAATACACCTGTGATGAAGCTTTGGTATTAGTAATGGCTGACTCTGATTCTGAGGGAGAACATCTACCTTTAGAGTCTTTTCAGCCGAGTGAAAGTGAGAATGAGCGAGAGTGAGTGCGTGCGTAACTTGGACAACGGCGCCGCTGCTCGTGCCTTTCTCAGCGTCTCTCATAAAGCACACGCTGTTTTTCCACATTTTACCAAACATCAGTGAAAGAAACGGGAGGAAAACTAGGAAAACTACTCTGGCCGCGGTAGTGAAGGGGATGTTGAAGAAGCCGTGAGCGCATAGCACCTGCAGCTTTACCTTTAGCACAGGTGATAGAAGCCGGGGCGCGTGTACTCGCCGTGGCCGCGGTAGTGACAGGGAGTTTGGGAATAATGCAGCTTCTATTGACAGCTGTTTGGGACAAATACGTGTTGGTCATCCTGACACTTTACCCAGTCGAGGAAGGAGAGGCATGGGTAAACATAGTCAGCGAGAATGCTCTAATCAAAGCAGCGATCGTAATAAAAGTGATGGCTGTGTGCTGTGCTTTATGAGAGGTCCCACACTCTAAAAAACTACTAACTATGCCACATGGAAGGATAAGAAAAGATAAAGTAACTGCAACCACACACATACAGTACATGTGTATATTATTTCTCATAACTATTTGCATACGTTTTACTAGTTATGGTATAATGGAAGTTGTAGTTATTCTTTATTTTGGTATGTTGCTTTTACAAATTACTGTTATAATTTTTTTTTTTCAGAATAAGAAAAAAAAAACTATTATAATATGTTCATTAGTGTGTATGTACTGTAAATAACATAACCGCCAAATTATAATGTCATGGTATGCAAATTATATGCAAATTAGATGCTTAAAATGTATGTACCTATATACTTTGGGTCATACCTGACATTTTTGTAGTTTAGAGTAGGGCTCTATCTCTTATCATTTTCAAACCACAGCCTTTTGAAATTTGGATCTCAAAAATCTGTATTTTTTTAAATAAACCCTGGCGCCTAAAGGGGGCAAGAGACTGACAAAAACTATAAGGGCATTATAGCCTTAATAAATGATAGTACTTGGATACTTAAGTACATTTGAAGGCAAATACTTTTGTACTTTTACTCAAGTGAAAGTTAAAAGGGAGTACTTTTACTTTTACTGAAGTAATATTTTACCTAGTGTATCTGTACTTTAACTCAAGTACTTGATTTGTGTACTTCGTCCACCACTGGGCAAGACAGATTCTAAAATAAAAGAATCTAAAGCTCCACTATCTCTCAATATCTTAATAGGAATTTTTTGTTTGCCATCCACAAGGGACACCACACCATCTGAAATAAAGGCTGTAAAATTACCAAGTGAAGACTGAAAACCAGACTCAGCCACTGGCTGGACAAACTCCCCCTGGTGATCAGCGACTGCAACAGGAGCTGCCATCACTGCAGGTTTAACATGACCCAATCTTTTTGATCCGAGTAGAGGACAATCCTTCTTCCAATGTCCTTCCACTAAACAATAGCGACAGGTATTAGCATTAACCGGTGCTTTAAATCCTTCGAACCACGCTTTTGTTGAGGTTTTGAAAAGCTCCAGACCAAGGTGGCCTATTATTCCTGAGTAACATTTTTGTAGTTGTCATCAAAATTATGTTTATCGTCAGCATGTACTCATCAGCAAGAACTGCTGCATCACTTGGCGACTTAACTACGTTCATTCATGTAGGTAGCTACCGAATCAGACACAGAATTTTTAAATTGCTCCAACACAATCAAATCAGACAGGCCTTCAAAAGTGTTAACTTCAGAAGCTGCACACCAACGATTAAATACAGAGGTCAAGTCACGAACAAATTCAGAATAAGTTTATGAATCTACCCTTTTCCTGTAACGAAAGCGTTGACGATACGCTTCTGGCACCAACTCATAGACCTTCATTACTGCCGTTTTAACTTTTACATAAACTTTGCTGTCAGCCGGGCTTAGTGCTGAAAAAGCCTCACGTGCTTTACCTGTAAGTGCACACTGCAACAACATAGTCTTGTCCAAATCTGACCAAATCCTGCAATACGCTCAAATAAAATGAAGTACGTATCTGGATCCGACTCATCAAATTTAGGCAACAAACGAAGATTCTGTGAAACATCAAACTGTAGTGCTCTTTCCTCTGGTCTACCGGCATGTCAATCGCTCAATCTCCAACTGCATTTGCAACAGCTCCTCTGTTGCTCAAAGGTTAATGCAGGGCTAGTCTTAAAACTTGCTCCCTCACTACTATCCGACTGACCACCGAGAACACCTGCTTCCCAAAGACCCTGCTTTAACACAGCTTTAACTGGGTCTTTAAGTTTTCCATCCCCAATTTCAATCTGATAATGTTCAGCTATTTCAATTAACTGCTCCTTAGTACATAACTCTAAAGCTAAATCCGGACTGAACAAAACTATTCAAAATGGAAGACATTTTCCTCAGCCAATACAATCAATACCAATGCCTAAAAACACAACTCCCCTGCTGCCAGTCTGGGTTAATGGCAGGAGCCACTCTCCTCTATTCTCCCAGAACAGCTACCTAACTGGACCCTAGTCTTCGTGCAGTCACATGTGGTGGGGTTTTATGCACACAAAACCAGAGGAGTAGAAAGACAACCAGAAAACTGGCGGCCCCACGTCCACGGAGGTGCTCGAGCCGATGTAGGGAAATAGGGAGGAAGCTCTACCACGTTCACTGCCACTTAAAAACAAAACACCACGAGCCTCCTATTGAGCTGTTAAACCTGAACAGGAGAAGACTCCCACCAGGACAAAAACCCAGACAAGCCCAGAGTGAATTGCTAACAATCTTAACTATCAAGCTAACTGAACAAAGGAACACATGGCTCTCACTGCTCTCTCCTACCATAATGGCCAACCCAAGCATCCTCAAACAAAAGTTTGGCAAACTGAACTTAATATACAAACTACTAACCAAAGTTAAACTACAAAACATCAAATAAGCCAACTTATTGCCAAACACTACACTGTCAACTAAAACTGCATCCTCTGTGCTCCTATTTCTGCAGTAGGCAAATTGGTGTGGGTCCAGTGTGGGTGGGAGGCAGTCTTTGAGGTGTGCAGGACCAGAAACACTTCATAATGATTAGGGTGCTGTGTGTGAATCTGTATGTGTAACATGGACTGAGTGCAAACCTAAAAAGACCAAAAACACAACATAACTAACCAAACCATACCTGGTGTAGCTGAGAGAGAGCTGAGAGATAGCTAAGAGAGACAGAAGAAGGGTAGCTGGTGGTTTAAATACCTGAGCCCAGGTGGCTCCAATTACTCACGACCCTCCTCTGCCAACAGGAGGAACCGCCCCTGCCAGGCAGAGGAGGGGCCGTGACACTTCCTTGCCTTTAAAGTATCTTCAATTAAATGTTGACTACCTATGTAATATTTTTTCCCAATAATTCTTAAGAAGATTTATAATTACTGATCCCAAATTAAACACTGGACAGAGCAAAGATTTACAGAGTTTACTGGGGCTTTGGGTGTAATTAATGTTATTACAATATAATATGTTTTATTGTGCTTGGTGTACACTGGGTGTGCTCGTGTGACTTAGGCATTTTTATTCAAAAATAATAGTTTCTCCACAGCAGATGGTTTTTGTGCAGTAATCTAAGGGGTCTTGTGATCTTTCCAGGGGAGGAGTAGACAGATATCGCTGCACCTCCACAACGACATCTGCAGTTGGATTTTCTGGCATCTTTTGCATCTGTGTCAAGAAGCTTCCTTAGGTCAATGTCTGAAAATAAAACATTATAGGGAATTTATAAAGTATATAAATAAATATATAAATACAAGTTTGACTACTGGTAAACCTGTTGAAGCCGCAGCATGTGTTGGTGTTGATGGGGCTGTTTCTTGGGGTGCATTTCGGATTAACGCAGCTCACTCTGACTCTAAGAGATGTTCTGAGATATGTCAGAGATGTTCTGTTTACTGTGAACACACACACATGTTTTAGAGTTAAGTTAGCATTAGTAGCCTATACCGATTACACAGACCACTTCTGTTTTAGCAAACAGGCTAATGTCTAAAGAGGGTTAAGACAGCTGCAGCTTATTCAGAACGCGGCTGCTCGGGTTCTAACCAAAACCAGGAAGTACAACCACATCACGCCAGTTTTAAAATCTCTGCACTGGCTTCCTGTTGCTCAGAGAATAGACTTTAAAACAGCACTGCTGGTTTACAAGTCTCTAAATGGTTTAGCACTAGAATACATCTCTGACATGCTAGTTACTTATGAACCTCCTCGGACTCTGAGAACATCTGGGACAGGCCTTCTGCTCGTGCCCAGAGTTAGAACTAAACAAGGTGAAGCAGCGTTTAAGTTTCATGCAGCAAAAACCTGGAACAGCCTCAACTTTAACAATGTTCAAGAGGAGGTTAAAAACCTTCCTCTTTAGCTCCACCTACACTACAACCCAAAGTGTTTTTTATCTGCACTCATATTTTAATCTTTTAATTTGTCTAATGTTTCTTAATCTAATTCTTGTCAATTGTCTTTTATTACCGTAAAGCACTTTGAGTTACCCAGTGTATAAATTGGGCTATATAAATAAAACTACCTTGCCTTGCCTTGCCTAATGTACATTTGCGTAACGACGCATCTATCACTTCTACAAAGTATTGCACAGAAGTGTAGTCTAAATAAACCAGTGAGTCACAGAAGTAGTGCTGTTTAATTTATGATTTTTTTGCCAACAGTCACTCCTCCATCATTAATGAGAGGCAATAATTCAGCTGTGACTTTATCAAACAAAAGTAAACTATCCCTTTTTATTATTTGGTTTCTAGTAGTTTGGCAGGACCAAAGTGTATGAATTTAATGTCAAAAACATTTTTTTATATTTTTATATTTAACTGAAATGCATTAGGCTATTCAAATCAGGGTCTTTTCAGACTTTGTAAATTTAAGCTTTTGTTTCATGACGCTTAATGGATTTTTCTTTAAGCACATGACATAAAACAATCGTTTGACTAATCAAACAAAGGTTTTTAGGGTGCACGTTGCAGAGTGGTTATGCCCTCAAGTGTGCTCTAAAGTGTCCCGAGTGAATGAATGTGAGAGTGAATGAAAGTGTTAACCCTGTGAATAACTGTCCAGGGTGTACTTTTTCCATGACCACAGGATGTGTCTTCTAACATGTTTATCTAAGAATTTAGAAACTACTCACTGCATCAGTTAGGGTTGTTGCCAGATAAAACATAATTATCCTTGCAGTAATTATCCAATGGGAGGCTCTTACCTAATAGCTTTATTAAATCCAGGTGGTGACTTTTTAGGGGGGCAGTGTATTATATTATACTGTATTATATGATATATTATATTAACCACACAAAGCATTCAAATAATTGTAGTCACATTTTATTTGGAGACTGACAAACCTGTCTACATGTTTCAAACGGTGCACAACATTAATGTAACATGTTCCAGACTTTATAAGCACAAATTGTAAAAAAACAAAAACAAAACAAACATAAATAACAATAGAAAGCAATTAAAAATACATAAAAACATAATACTGCAGTTAAATAAAGGTGCTTTAGGTAAACAGTTAAGGTGCCTTAAGAATCAGTGTAACTGGACACAACCCACTGTGTGGTCTTCAGGTTCATACTCTATAATACTGTTGCATTGCAGGAAGTAATTGTTCCTCAGCAGACGGAAACAATGTCCATCGCTCAGATTGTACTCGGACATGGTGGTCCCACTGTAGATGTACGTGAAATCTGTGCCGCAGACACATACTGTTAGTTCTCAAGACAATTGAGACGATTAATGCACATTTGCTACATTTTTGAAGGGCTCACCTTTTAGTTGGAACGCTGCAGTCACTTTACTGTTCAGACCTGGGAATGTCTCTTTCACATTTTTAGGAGATGGGTCCATTGTCTTTGTGATCTCATTATAACTAAAAAGTGTTCAATAATTAGACCAATTCAGCCATCCTATTATCACCATAAGGCATCTAATAAGTCATTCTCTTGTACAAAATACACACCTGTAATACTGACTTCCAACAAAGAACAGTGCCTTTTTAGACTCCACATCATACAGAGCAGCGTCAACTTTCTTCACAGTTTTGGGCAGACCAAAGCTGGAAATAGATTTTGGATAGCCGGGTTCAAGATCATAGTCATGGAAAGCCCAAACCTGGGTATCTGTGAAAATATCAGAGTACTTTAAAAATGAAAATGTAAAACTAAAAACCTTGTCCAGGTACAATCATTGACTACATTTACCTTTAAAGAGTAGGAGTTTATCTGATTCCTGGCTTTCATAAGCAGCGTCCACACTGTCAGGAGCATCTGGCCAGAAGCTTCTGATGAGACTCTGCTGGAGGTCAGTGCTCTGTCGGTATCTGCGCCAGAAGAAGCTGAGACACAGAATAAAATAAGTTAATGTCAGCATTGCTATATGAGGAGAAAACATGTAAACATATCAGGCCCCATACTTGTCTTTAAAGAAGAACATTTCCCCTCGTAGGGTGGCAACAGCGTCCAGGACCAGTTTGGGATCACAGGAATCAGGGGTGGTGGGAGGCAGAGGGCCAGGTCCTGGATTGACATCAGGGTTTGGACCTGGGGGTTTAATAAAGTCAGTGTCTGTTTTTCCTCAAATTATACTTTTGTATTTTATTGCAAGCAGTAGGGACAAATGTGTTCTTACCATAGAGCGACTGGATGCCCTTGACATCATCCTGAGGCAGAGCATAGGTGTCTGGGTTTCTGTATGAGTATGTGGGATACATGAGGGCACCAGGATCGTTGGAGTGGGACAGGCCCAGAGAGTGACCGAACTCATGGGCTGCCACCATGAACAGGACGTAACCTGAGAGAAGACACACAGGAGAACTTGTGAGTTGTTTTAACTCTAGATTAAATAACTATGAGAGAATACTTTAGTAAACCTACCAGAATTTGAGCGAAAGGTGAAGGTCTCATCCTCATCAAAATGTGCATCTCCTCCAATACCAGGTGAAGGGGCAAAAGCATGGGCCAGGGTTCCATCGGGACCATCAAACGGGTAAGAATCACCATGAGCTGTTGACGACATATTGTTAGGACCATTGCCCATTAAACAAAAGCTAAAGTTTTCAGTTTTGATAATGCTGTGAGGTTCTACTTACAGTAGCGGCCAAAGGAGACCATGATGTCTGCAATGCCACTGTAGATCTTTGTGAATCTCAGAGGAGTCACTTTAGCCCAAACCTGGAGGGCTTTCTCAATAGAGTCATCAACCTCTGCCGCGGACATGTCTGGAGTGTAGTTCTCGATCCTGTTTCACAGAATGACAGATTGTTATTTAATGATTGTTAAAATGTACAGTTGTTGTTGCACGTCTAAACAGATCATCACCTGTAGGTAAGGCTGTGTTTCGTCCATTTGAAACTGTCAAAGGTGGTAAATCTGGACACTTTTTCATCTGGGACTCCACAGCGAGGCTTCTTCATCATGGCCAGTGTGTCAGCGTCCAGTGTCCCAGTGATCTTGAGGCCGAAGAATCTCTGCATCTCACTCAGCTTCTCGTTCATAGGACTGTAGCTTCGTCTGACCGATGGGCCTGTCTTTTCAGTAAGGTTGTAGAACTTTTTGAGGTAGTTCTAGAGAATATATTTACAAATATGTAAGTGCACAACCAAATCCTAATGGCTCATCTTAATTCAACACAATATTCAGATAGAGATGCATTAGAAGACAAAGTAGGAACACATACCTTTGCATAGGTTTCCTCCTGCTTCGTCATCTCTGATAGTGGCATGCAGTAGACTGCAGCGGCCAGGCTCAGCAGCAGTAAGCTCTGATTGAATGACTTCATGGTTCTGCCTTGAAGTGATTTGTGTTTCTGTGCTGGAGGCAGATGCTTTATAGACCATGCGCCGGTGTGTGTTGAGCAACAATTTAGTCAATGACTAAGGTAACACACCTTTTATGGAGCAAAGAGGAAGTGGTGTCCGTTTGCTCATTCAGGAGGAAAACTTCCCCATAATAATGCCTTTGATGTATGATGAAATGATCAGTTAAGAAAGGTGTTGTGTGAGAATTTTTATTAAATATAGTATAACTGGATAGTATAAAATAAAAAAAGAATAATATAATAAAATATTTAGTCTCAAAGTCAATTTGTTGTTTCTCTTACATGAAAAAGCCATCATTTAGCAAAACATATCTCATTGGAACAACAAAATAAAATACACATATGTTGAGATATGACAGCTCCGTGCGAGTTTGCGCCATTGCAGTTGCAGAGAGAGTCCGTTAGTATTTGCATTTACATTTATTCATTTAGCAGATGCTTTTATCCAAAGCGACTTACATTACATTACATTACCAGTGTTACAGTCACTGGAGACAAGGTGGGTTAAGTGTCTTGCCCAAGGACACAACGACAGTATGAACTGTGGGGAGAGCGGGAATCGAACCGCCTACCTTTCGGTTGAAAGACGACCGCTCTACCCACTGAGCTACTGCCGCCCCTGTCATATCTCAAATTTGCAAATCCTAAAATTTACCACTGAACCATTACATTGAACAAAGAAAACAATTTTGTATGGTATTGTTCACACCCATGTAAATCTTATTTTTAAACCTTTTTATTATTATTATTTGTAGATTTAAAGACAAGATTTCTAAGCAAATCTTTGTAAAGAAACCTAGCCCTGTGCAGTTCCACATTGTCTAAAGCGACATATGGGTGAAATTATTATATTATGGGTACAGCTGAATGAGTGTACACTGCCATTTTTCTATAGTGATGTGCCACCGCTGCAAATACAGACACGCTCACGCAGACATGTCACTAGGATCAAAAGCTTCATTACACTGTACGTCAAAATAAAAGTCATCCGCTTAGGTTAATCTGATCGACACATTTACAGGATAATGTGTCATAAATATAAAAAAGGCTTTATGTTCATCAGTCATTGAAAAACACATACATTTTTCTAAGACATAGTGTAGAGATAGAAATGCATAAACATAGTTTTGCATCATTACCTGTCATTTTTCTCCCTAAAATGTAGTAACCTAAGAGCGGGCATCTCTTGTGAAATTATTTGGTCAAGTAACTTACCCAATTCCACTCAGTTTACTGCAATAAATAAACTTTAAAAACGGGCAAATTTGACATTTACTTTTTTTTCTGAAGAACACATTACGCTATACAGATTAAATGTGTCACAAATAAAATAAAATGCTCTTCTTTGGTACAAGATATTAAAACATTACAAGTTACTAAGACTGCATTATTGGTCAACAGGAAATACTTTCAATCACATCCTGTTATTTATCATTTATAATGAACATTGTGGTTACTTTAAGTATACACTGTCATACACACATTCACATCCATCCATTCATCACATCAGCCAGTGTTTATTTTGTTGTTGATCTTCTTCTGACATTCCAGCAGGTCGTTCACTGAGCCAGTAGAGACCATGCGCTTTGAGTTTGGGTCGTATGTGTAGTGGAGGTTTTCCTTGAAGAAGTGCACAAAATCTGTTGAAAGACCCAAAACAAAAAAAATACTTTGTCAAAAGAAAAAAGAGGTTGTTTATTTGGTTTTTGGTACGGAGTTTATGATGGTGTAATTACAACATTAATAAAAAGGTTTTAAAGGGTGTGGTTCAGCAAAGAGACAACAACAGTCACAGCAAAATGGTCTGTCTTCATAATTTTTTTAACTGCATCTTAAATTAGTATGTTTTTTAATAGGTGTCATTTAGGAAAGGCTCAGTGCAGCAAATTTTTATCATTAGTGAGTTTAATAAAAACATACACAGAATATGCCACAGTCCTTTCTATAACAGTGAATAGGTAGAAAGGCATTAACATAGCCGAAAATGTTTTGCATCTTAGAAAAGCAGCTATTTTCCATCCCAAAATGTTGTTATTAGTCAAAAATCACTTTTTGTACTATTATATTACTGGAAAGCAACAATTTATAAATGGTTACCTAAGAGTTAACATCACTTATGAAATGATTTTGTAAGGTAACTTACCTAATTCCAGCCTACTGCACCATACTTCAAATTGGCTCACATTTGCACCACATGAGCATTTTATTTATCAGCAACATGACAGATATTGCACTAGAGCATTAAATAAAATAAATGAAAATAATGCCAGTACCATCAAATAAAACTGCAGCATCAATAGGAGTTGGAATCCCAGGCCACTCCTGCTCAATGAGTGAGGGTTTGTCCTCCATTATATTTAACTGTTCATCATACCTGGACAAGGACATGTACATTATACATTTTTGCAACAGTTTGTATTATACTGTAAATGTCCAATATGTGCATATAAAAAGTGTGTGCTATGAGACTTGTAAAGCCATCCTTAGTGGACATACGGTGGGTGACATGTTGCCAAATGTAGGTGATTATTTTGAGGAAATAGGTGTTTTACTACATTTACATTTACATTTATTAATTTAGCAGACACTTTTATCCAAAGCGACTTTCATTACATTACCAGTGTTACAGTCACTGGAGGCAAGGTGGGTTAAGTGTTTTGCCCAAGGACACAACGACAGTATGAACTGTGGGGAGATGATGCCATCTCAATGATTCAAGTTTGTACCTCCAACACTCATTTCCAGTGAAGAACACAGTGTAGCGTTCAGTGCGGAAGTGACGAGCGGCATCCACTGATTTGATTCTGGAGGGGAAGCCTAATTCTGTAATGTTTCTTGGGAAACCTTCTTCAAGCTGTAATTGTGTCAGCTTCTGATTACCTGAAATACAGAAATCAACTGATTAAACAAAAACTGATGACAAAACAAAAGTCACAACAAAAATACAAAGCTCTGAACACAAATACACAAAGTCACAACAACATACACAACACTACACAGTATGCAAGTCCCAAAGAGGTCACGAAGCAAAGAGAATGTTTTGCATGAAAGAACGTTTTGAAAAGAAAATGTGCCATTTTGTGCAGAGTTTTGGTTGCTATGTAAACTGTTTTGTAAATCAGAACTCTGGACAAAATGTTTTAAAAGTGACTGACAAAAACTGTAATATAAATGTAATAACAAAATACAAAAACCCGAACAACTATTTAAATATTTGGGTCCATACCCCCCATATCCTAGAGCCTCCACAAACAAAAAGCAACACCAGTACATAAGTCACGACCCCTATAGATAACTCGCAACACCAATAGAAAAGTCACAACACCAATGGATAACTCGCAACACCAAAACAAAAGACACAACCTCTATAGATAACTTGCAACACCAATACAAAAGTCACAACCCCTATAGATAACTCGCAACACCAATACAAAAGTCACAACCCCTATAGATAACTCGCAACACCAATACAAAAGTCACAACACCTATGGATAACTCGCAACACCAAAACAAAAGTCACAACCCCTATAGATAACTCGCAACACCAATACAAAAGTTACAATCCCTATAGATAACTCGCAACACCAATACAAAAGTCACAACACCTATAGATAACTCGCAACACCAAAACAAAAGTCACAAAACCTGTAGATAACAACACCTATAAATAACTTGCAACACCAATACAAAAGTCACACCACCTATAAATAACTCGCAACACTAAAACAAAAGTCACAACACCTATAGATAACTCGCAACACCAAAACAAAAGTCACAACACCTATAGATAACTCGCAACACCAATACAAAAGTCACAACACCTATAGATAACTCAAAACCAAAACAAAAGTCACAAACCCATAGATATCTCAGCCAATAATAAAGTCACAACACCTATAGATAACTCGCAAAACCAATACAAAAGTCACAACCCCTATAGATAACTCGCAAAACCAAAACAAAAGTCACAACCCCATAGATATCTCGCAAAACCAATAATAAAGTCACAACCCCTATAGATAACTCAAAACCAAAACAAAAGTCACAACCCCATAGATATCTCAAAACCAATAATAAAGTCACAACCCCTATAGATAACTCATCAACACCAAAACAAAAGTCACAACCCCTATAGATAACCATAACACCAAAACAAAAGTCACAACCCCTATAGATAACTCGTAACACCAATACAAAAGTCACAACACCTATAGATAACAACACCGATAAATAACTTGCAACACCAATAAAAAAGTCACAACACCTATAGATAACTCGCAACACCAAAACAAAAGTTACAATCCCTATAGATAACTCGCAACACCAATACAATAGTCACAACCCCTATAGATAACTCGCAACACCAAAACAAAAGTCACAACACCTATAGATAACTCAACACCTAAAACAAAAGTCACAACACCTATAGATAACTTGCAACACCAAAACAAAAGTCACAATCCCAAAGTCACAACCCCATAGATATCTCGCAACAAACCAATAATAAAGTCACAACACCTATAGATAACTCGCAAAACCAATACAAAAGTCACAACCCCTATAGATAACTCGCAACACCAAAACAAAAGTCACAACCCCATAGATATCTCGCAAAACCAATAATAAAGTCACAACCCCTATAGATAACTCGCAAAACCAAAACAAAAGTCACAACCCCATAGATATCTCGCAAAACCAATAATAAAGTCACAACACCTATATTTAACTCAAAACACCAAAACAAAAGTCACAACACCTATAGATAACTCAAAACACCAAAACAAAAGTCACAACACCTATAGATAACTCGCAACACCAAAACAAAAGTCACAACACCTATAGATAACTCACAACACCAAAACAAAAGTCACAACACTTATAGATAACACGCAACACCAATACAAAAGTCCCAACCCCTATAGATTACTCGCAACACCAAAACAAAAGTCACAACACCTATAGATAACTCTCAAAACACCAAAACAAAAGTCACAACACCTATAGATAACTCATAACACCAATACAAAAGTCACAACCCTATAGATAACTTGCAACACCAAAACAAAAGTCACAACCCTATAGATAACTGCAACACCAAAACAAAAGTCACAACCCCTATAGATTACTTGCAACACCAAAACAAAAGTCACAACACCTATAGATAACTCGCAACACCAAAACAAAAGGCACAACACCTATAGATAACTCGCAAAACCAAAACAAAAGTCACAACACCTACAGATAACTCGCAAAACACCAAAGCAAAAGTCACAACACCTATAGATAACAACACCTATAGATAACTCACAACACCAAAGCACACCTATAGATAACAACCTATAGATAACTCAACACCAATACAAAAGTCACAACACCTATAGATAACTCGCAACACCAATACAAAACTCACAACACCTATAGATAACTCGCAACACCAAAACAAAACTCACAACCCCTATAGATAACTCGCAACACCAAAACAAAAGTCACAACCCCTATAGATAACTCGCAACACCAAAACAAAATTCACAACACCTATAGATAACTCGCAACACCAAAACAAAAGTCACAACACCTATAGATAACAACACCTATAGATAACTCAACACCAAAACAAAAGTCACAACCCCTATAGATAACCCAACACCAAAACAAAAGTCACAACCCTATAGATAACTCGTAACACCAATACAAAAGTCACAACACCTATAGATAACAACACCGATAAATAACTTGCAACACCAATAAAAAAGTCACAACACCTATAGATAACTCGCAACACCAAAACAAAAGTTACAATCCCTAAAGATAACTTCAAACACCAATACAATAGTCACAACCCCTATAGATAACTCGCAACACCAAAACAAAAGTCACAACACCTATAGATAACTCGCAACACTAAAACAAAAGTCACAACACCTATAGATAACTCGTAAACCAATACAAAAGTCACAACCCCTATAGATAATGGCAGCATAAACCAAAACAAAAGTCACAACCCCATAGATATCTCGCAAAACCAATAATAAAGTCACAACCCTATAGATAACTAAAACCAAAACAAAAGTCACAACCCCATAGATATCTCATAAAACCAATAATAAAGTCACAACACCTATATTTAACTCAAAACACCAAAACAAAAGTCACAACACCTATAGATAACTCAAAACACCAATACAAAAGTCACAACCCTATAGATAACTTGCAACACCAAAACAAAAGTCACAACACCTATAGATAACTCATAACACCAAAACAAAAGTCACAACCCCTATAGATTACTTGCAACACCAAAACAAAAGTCACAACACCTATAGATAACTCGTAACAACACCAAAACAAAAGGCCCAACACCTATAGATAACTCATGAAACCAAAACAAAAGTCACAACACCTACAGATAACTCAAAACACCAAAGCAAAAGTCACAACACCTATAGATAACAACACCTATAGATAACTCAAACACCAAAGCAAAAGTCACAACACCTATAGATAACAACCCCTATAGATAACTCGCAACACCAATACAAAAGTCACAACACCTATAGATAACTGCAACACCAATACAAAACTCACAACACCTATAGATAACTCGCAACACCAAAACAAAACTCACAACACCTATAGATAACTCGCAACACCAAAACAAAAGTCACAACCCTATAGATAACTCGCAACACCAAAACAAAATTCACAACACCTATAGATAACTCGCAACACGAAAACAAAAGTCACAACACCTATAGATAACTTCGCAACACCAAAACAAAAGTCACAACCCCTATAGATAACCCGCAAACACCAAAACAAAAGTCACAACCCCTATAGATAACTCGTAACACCAATACAAAAGTCACAACACCTATAGATAACAACACCGATAAATAACTTGCAACACCAATAAAAAGTCACAACACCTATAGATAACTCGCAACACCAAAACAAAGTCACAACACCTATAGATAACTCGCAACACCAATACAAAAGTCACAACCCCTATAGATAACTTCGCATAACACCAAAACAAAAGTCACAACACCTATAGATAACTCGCAACACCAAAACAAAAGTCACAACACCTATAGATAACTTCAACACCAAAACAAAAGTCACAACACCTATAGATAACTTCAACACCAAAACAAAAGTCACAACACCTATAGATAACTACAACACCTATAGATAACTACACCAATAAAAAGTCACAACCCCTATAGATAACTCAACACCAAAACAAAAGTCACAACCCCTATAGATAACCCATAACACCAATAAAAAGTCACAACACCTATAGATAACTCGCACCAAAACAAAAGTTACAATCCCTATAGATAACTCGCAACACCAATACAATAGTCACAACCCCTATAGATAACTCGCAACACCAAAACAAAAGTCACAACACCTATAGATAACTCAACACTAAAACAAAAGTCACAACACCTATAGATAACTTGCAACACCAAAACAAAAGTCACAACACCTATAGATAACTCGTAACACCAAAACAAAATTCACAACACCTATAGATAACTCGCAACACCAAAACAAAAGTCACAACACCTATAGATAACAACACCTATAGATAACTCGCAACACCAAAACAAAAGTCACAACCCCTATAGATAACCCGCAACACCAATAAAAAAGTCACAACCCCTATAGATAACTCGCAACACCAAAACAAAAGTCACAACACCTATAGATAACTCGCAACACCAAAACAAAAGTCACAATCCCTATAGATAACTCGCAACACCAATACAAAAGTCACAACCCCTATAGATAACTCGCAACACCAATACAAAAGTCACAACACCTCTAGATAACTCGCAACACCAATACAAAAGTCACAACACCTATAGATAACTCACAACACCAAGGCAAAAGTCACAACAACTATAGACAGCACAAGCATTGACATGTAGTTTTTTTTTTTTACAAATCCAAGACAGGTTTACCCATGCAAGAGCCATACAGCACCTGGTAGTGATGCGCGGGTCGTCTCAGAACTCCAGCGGACCCAGGTACCGCGGTCGGGTTGGGGCGGGTGAAGAAATTGTCACTTTATTTGCGGGGTGGGTTGGGGCGAGTCATTAAAAACAAAATGTAAAATCCATGTATGTTGCGTGCAATTTACAGCCTATATTAAATATTTGGGAATATCTATTTACATATTTTATTAGTTTTTTTGTAAGGTTACCCGACGCTATGCGTGATGTCTCCAAACATTTGGCGTCACATGACACAAGCGGCGCGCCAAGCAGCTCCACGCCGCCGCCAGTCACAACAAAAGCGGAGAAGATGGAAGACGAGGTGCGGGAGAAATTGAGGTCGGGAATGTACATAATAATAATAAAAAAAAAGGTCAGGCTGCTAAGTCTAATGTTTGGGACCGGTTCTCAGAATTAGTTGCAGCAGGAGACAACCGCAGTATTGGCTACGTGAAGTGCAACTCGTGTGAAAAAATATACAAACATGAGAGCCACAAAACGGGCACTTCCAGCCAGTTTACAGAGCGATGTTTCCAAACACTTTCAGACTGAAATAAAGGCTGTTTTCATTTACATTACAATGCCTAATAGGCTATGTCTATTTAATGGTCGCGGTGCGGGGCGGGCGGGTTATAAAAATAGATACAGTGGTGCGGGGCGGGCTGGGGCGGGCGAATAATTTCATAAAAACGGGACCCGCAGGTTGGAAAAAAAACCGACCCGCGCATCACTAGCACCTGGATTTCATCCGGGGTGGTAGAGGAGTAAAAGGGAATAAATTAATAAAATAAACTTGATAGAGAACAGCAGTTGTTACAGCTTTGTCAGGCATTTCTATTTGATGTACCAACAAAATGAATGTGTCCTGACACTCAAAGTCATCTTTGAGGATGTGTTTGCAATGGCCTAAACAACTGTTTGTTGAAACTCCCTATGGGAAGAGTTTGCCACAGTGTATCCATTTTGTTAAGTATAGAGATTTATTAGGTTTGGTAATGTACTAATTGTTCTATATATTAGTTTAATGTGGAGAAAAGTTATGAGTATGACAGAGTTTCCATGCTAGTAGAGCCTGCTGGTAGAATGCTGATAATTTTATAGAAAATTTTGGGACATTATAGACACTGTAATAAAAATTGCAACTTCCTGAAATATGTTACAGTAAAAGAAATGAAGTGGCAGAGTGAGTCAGCCAGAGTTCAATGTTGAATCCATTTGCTTTTAAAAAGTAAAATTTAAATCTATAAAATTGAAAAGTTAAAGCCTAACCTTGGGACTTAACAATCTTGATTTTTTTAATATGATGAGGGTGATTTTTTCATATAAATGCTATAAATAATTTATTAATTTCTTTGCATGTTGCTTTACTGACCCCTAGTGACAATGCAGAGACACCTTCTGCTTCTGTCAGGAGGGTTCTTCTCCTTATGGATGTGTCTCTTTGTAACCATACATTTATTATTTCGTTTTTTTTTTACTTAGGAAGGAAATTTGCCTTATCTCTTTCTGCACCATCTTTTGTAATATGTATTCCTAAATATTTGACAACTTTTTTCTTTACAATACCATTAATTGAGCTGTGAGCACAATCATATAAACTCAGAATTTCATATTTAGTATTCTATGTAAGACCCGATTCCGCCGAGAATTTATTAATTTGTTCTATAACTTTTCCAAACAGACATTTGTCTTTTAAAAAAAGGGCTGTGTCATCTGCCAATTGTGGGATTTTAATTTCTCTTTGGAAGATGTTGATTCCAGTAATAATTTGATTGTTTATCATGTATATTGTCAGAACCTCTACAGCCAACAAAAACAGATTCGAGATTCCTGACGGACCAAACGTAAAACAGCAAATCTAGATGTTGTGTATGGATATAACGTTTATATTTTTGTACAACAATTTAATGTTTGATATAAAATTTACCCCAAATCCTACATTTTCCAATATTTAAAATACATAGTGATGTTCTATGGAATCAAATGTTTATTTATCTATGCTCAATGGACTCCACTAACCTCTCAGCGGAAACACGAGGGGAAGTTATGTTTTTCCACAGCTGCTTAATAAAAACTACACATCCCAAAAATATACAACAGCAAGCGCACATTATACTCCAACGAGCGCTGCGTTTAACGAGGAAACAGGACAATGTAGAGAAATAATCTAAGCAACTCTACAATGGTGAAATGTAATTGTCTGTTTTGAATAAAGAACATTGAAGACAGTAGTGTAGTTTACGTGATACGCAGGTATATGCCGTATGTCCACTGAGAAAGCAGTGAGATTTCTGTAAAACCACTACAAAATGCACACTGACACATAACTGTAAATCCAAAAGCTGTGCTCGCCATAGACATACATAATAAAGGCTAGATGTCTTACGGCGGAGTCTCTAACGTCATCACCGGCGGCCATCTTGTCACAGGCAAGCTTTCTGCCGGGCTCTGTGGTACCTGATGTAAGGTGAGTGATCTGCACGAACACAAATAGTCTTATCTCGCTGAAATCTTGACGGATTTACAAAATGTTTGATTTCTTACAAACGTTAATAACGTAGCTATAATTCTGGATGCGTGAACATGTTGAAATTGCAGCTTTTCTTTTCGAAAGACGACTTAATCGTGCAGCATAGTTGTGTATCACGGCTAAAGTTATCAAGGCTGAGACCACAATCGAGCTGTTCAGTTATAGTTTTACTGACAACGATTTTATGACAACCAATTTTTTAAATTACAGTCTTTGTGAATGTGGTTGTAGTTATTAGCTGGCTTTGAGTGAGACCTAACGTTAGTAGTTACAGTTTAGCTGCTACCCAGCAATTTTACATCAGTGGGAGAGGCAGAATTGCTCTTTCTTTTCAATATAACTTAAGTTGCACATGATTTCCAATCGGTTTGGTTTGTTAAAAAATTGTCAGTATGTATTTTGGGTAACCAAAAGTCCTATGGGGAGTTTCGATAGGGCATTTTACAAAACGCATGAGCATACCTTGGCAAATAAATGGTCTAAAGTACTCATATTTCATTCTATATTGATCTGCTTTTGCACACAGTTTTACAAGACCTTGTGCTTGGGCTCAGATGTGTTTTGAAAGTCATATCAAGAGACCTAGAAGCTGAAATGTGGCCAGTTGAGATGCTTGTTATCCAGCAGAAAGAAAAAACAATATTCTAGCCTCTATAACTCTGTGCCAGTACTTCACACAATTATTCTGATTGTTTCCTAAGAAACTACAGGGTCTCAGCTTTCTAACGAGGTCAGGCATTTGATGGTAGGCAAAAATAGCTGGGAACAGTGATCTCTGAAGTAGGCAGTGCAATGTCGAGGAAAAGCCTAGTAAATGGCCCAACCCTGAAGAAGTTAAAATAAACGTAATAATTCAAATTATTTTATTATAATATTAATATTATAAAAGTGTGTGTATATATATATATAAATACCTTGGGCGTGTGTATATTCATTGCACCTATATGTTCTGTTCAATGTTATTTTCATATGGAAGTCCATGGTTATAATTATTCATAAGTAATCAGTGTCATAAGTACATCTCTGACGTTTATAACAAACCAAACAGTTTGAAAATCGGTAGAAAATTTAGCAAGTTATGGTTATTTAAAAAGTACATGCACCATTAAAACAATGTTACGAGTGAGCAAGCTGACTGTGACAAGATGGCCGCCAGGTGCGGACGTCGACCTCCATTGGCCAGCAGCGCGGACGAGACATCTAGCCTTTATTATGTATGTCTATGGTGCTCGCTGCCACTTGCTGGTGTGCGCCGTGATTGGTTCACGGCGCAAAGTGGGAGGGAGGAAGAAGCACGTAGAGGCAGTGGAGCGCTTTCCCCAACGGAAGAAAAAAAGTTTTGCAAACTGTGTAAAACAAGTAACTTAAAATGAAACAAGCGACACTCTTTGAGTGTTTTAATAAGCCTCTTTGAGTGTTTTAATAAGCCTCACGCTACATCCCAAAAAAAAACCTGCTGAAACATTCACAGCGAAAATATCTTCCTCAATGGTGTCTCCGGGTAAGTGCTAACAAGCTTCCAGTATTAAGAACTCCTATGATAAATTTGGATCAGGGTCATTTTGGGTAATTTCTGTTGTCATCAGTGACGCTGGTCATTGTGAAAAATATTCTCCACAGCACATCTGAACTGCGCGAATTAGCGGGACCTGGAGTTGAAATATTGTAAAGGAATAACAGAACAAACTTTTTTGAAGCATTGATAGTATATATAGTTTTATACTTCATCTTCAGAACTAGACACTTAATAGAAACAGCCACACTATATCAGCTTCTACAAGTGGCTCAGTGGTAGAGCAGTTGTCCTATAACCGGAAGGTTGGCGGTTCGATTCCCACCCTGTTCATACTTTCGTTGTGTCCTTGTGCAAGACACTTAACCCACCTTGCCTCCAGTGTCCGTAGCACAGGTGTATGAATGTGTGTGACTGTAGAGGTGTGTTTGGTGGTGGTAGGAGAAGGTGTGTAAAAAAGTCAGTGCTGGTCTGACTTTTTACACTGTGGTGTGTAAAAAGTCAGACCAGCACTGGTTAGGCTTGTCTGGATCACCTCCTACAGGAAGAACACGACAAGTCAAATACAAGGGCCCCAATAATACTTTATTGATTTATTAAAACAATAAATCAATATAGTAATAAAGTTACAAAAAGTTGGTCCATAGCAAAATGGGAAAAAAAACAGAACAACAAACAAACTCCGTCAACCATCAACAAACTCTTGATGGGGTTTTCTACAACCAATTAGAAATTGTCTAAGCAGGGCCTCACAAAGACACAGTGTGCACACTTTTAAAAATAATATATATCACATACTATTACTTACATATAATCCTAGATAGATTATGCCTATTTTAGTAACTGTACACTTTTCTTTTTCTCTTTGCATATTGTTTTATCATGGAGGGCTGCTCCTTATCGCCCTCTATAGGCCAGTCGCCACTGGTTGTCATTATTATTTAAAAAGAGAAAACACAGTTGTTTAACAATAAATGACTTCACTCAACCACTAACTATATTTGATTTTTTTTTTCACCTGCCGCCAATTTCAAAAGTGAAATGTGGAAAATTCTGAGCGCGCACAGCCTCATATAGCCCACCTGAGCGTTCTGATGTCCAGAGTCAGAAAGCTTGCCTGTTTCAAGATGGCCGCTGACGTTAGAGACTCCGCCAAGACATCTAGCCTTTATTATGTATGTCTATGGATCCCATATCAGCTTTATCACTATCTGTACTTTAATAAAGTATCACTTACCTTCACCGTCTTGTCGCATTTAGTCCTCAGTTCTCATTACACCACCTGAGTGTTCTGTTTCCATGGCAGTGGCTGGTCGTTGTGTCACTTAAACCTCTTTCATGTATTAGCTTTAGGCTACGTTAATTTGTAAATATATTAGTGACACGAATCAGCTGCTACCTCGAAAATGTCCAGAGCCACCAGTTCACCTGCCACGAGGAGGTACAGTTGGGAACTCCATTTATTCTGTTTTGTCTTTTGTGTCCTGTCAACCTCAGCTCAGGTAATGCAAGTATTAAATCACTAGAATTACTAAATAAATAAAAACCTGTTAAAAGACCTCACCTTAGTAATAATGGCTTATTAGATTAGATTAGATTAGATTCAACTTTATTGTCACTGCACATGTAAGGTACAAGCGATGCAGTTAGCATCTAACCAGAAGTGCAATAAGCAGTAATTTTAAAATATACAAGGTCTATAATATGTACAATAACTATACAGATAAGTATTATGGATATAATTGACAGATTTTAAATACTATAAGCATGATATACAGGTAGGTGTACTATGAACATACTATACAGATGGATTATGTAAAAGTGTATGTACACTATAGGCAGAACTATGAACATATGAACATAATTTACACTCTGCAATGGACAGTACAGTGCATAGAAAATATTACAGTATGCATGGATGTAGTGCAAGTACTTATAGTTTACTGTTTGCTTGTTGTGAATAATAAATAAATCAGTCACCAGTGGTTATGTATCTGTGTAGATGGTGTCAGAGCAGATTCATAAAGACACTGTAGGAAAAAGCTGTTTCTGAATCTTGTGGTCCTTGTCCACTCCTCGCCTCCCAGAAGGGAGTTAAAGGTCTATGGTCATGAAGACTTAAAATCTTGAGCTGGCGTGAAGCCCTCTGGATGTCCTCAATAGCAGGAAGTGGTGTCCTGATCCTGGGCATTTTTTACCACCATCTGCAGTGCTTTTCAGCCACTGAAAGTTCCATACCAGACTGTGATGCAACTGGTCAGGATGTCGATCGCACCGGTAGAAGTTCACCAGGATGGCTGAAGACAACTGGTTCTTCTTCAGTGTCCTGAGGAAGAAGAAGACTGGTGAGCCTTCTGACAGGCTGAGTGTTTGTGGTCCAACAGTTCCTCAGATGGTGATTCCCAGGAACTTAAGCTGGAGACGTTAACAACCATACCATTAATGTGGATTATCTGCCTCTTTTTTTCTTCCAAGTCCACAATGAGCTCCTTTGTCTTAGTGGTGTTAACAGGTTATTTCAGCGCACCATGTGGCCAGGTGCTGTACCTCTTCACATGCAGTCTCATGGTTGTCTGTGATGAGCCAATCACAAATGTCGTCTGCAAAATAAGATTTGGATCCATAGACAGGCTTGCATCTATGTAATAAAGGAATGCTCAGCACACAGCCTGTGGTACTTCATTTAGTGTGATGGTGGTAGTTGTTAATAGCCTGACCGAACATGCTGAGGCCTGTTGGTCAGAAAGTCCCTGTGCAGTTAAGTGTTAATGTCCAGGTCTCAGTTTTGTCACTTGGAGAAAGCTGTTAAATGCTGAACTGAAGTCAACAAACAACATCCTAACATATGTGTTGTTATTGTCCAATTTGAGTGCATACAAACTGTGCATACTGCATCCTCTGTGCTCCTGGCTGCAGTACAAATTGGTGTGGGTCCAGTGTGGGAAAGGCTCTTTGGTGTGCTAGGACTCGCTCAAACACTTCATAATGATGGGAGTAGTGCTGCAGACGATAGCCATTCAGGCACATTAGGAGTTTTTGGTACTGGCAATGGATGTGGACTTAAAACATGTTGGCACAGTTGCTTTGAACTATATTCAACTAGTACTTGTTTGGCTGTATTTTGTGGCTTGTAGTCAGTGATGACCAAACAAGGCTAATAGAGCTTTGAACCCTTTTGCCATTAAATGAAACTTCACATCTGCTCACTTGTTATGCCTGCAAAGGACTAGATGCCCCCTTGTGTGTGTGCACTTTCTGTTTTGTTGTATTGGAAATTGCTTAATAAAGCTGAAATATTTCCATGTGTTTGTTATTTCTTCCTTGCCTTTAAAGTATCTTAAATTAAATGTTGACTACCCGTGTAATATTTTCCCAATAACTAGAAGATTTATAATTACTGATCCCAAATTAAACACTGGACAGAGCAAAGATTTACAGAGTTTACTGAGGCTTTGGGTGTAATTAATGTTATTACAATATAATATGTTTTATTGTGCTTGGTGTACACTGGGTGTGCTGTTGACTTAGGCAATTCAAAAATAATAGTTTCTCCACAGCAGATTTTTGTGCAGTAATCTAAGGGTCTTGTGACTTTCAAAAAGCAGCTATCGCTGCACCTCCACGACATCTGCAGTTGGATTTTCTGACATCTTCTGCATCTGTGTCAAGAAGCTTCCATAGGTCAAGAAAATAAAACATTACAGGGCATTTATAGAGTATATAAATAAATATAAATACAAGTTTGACTACTGGTAAACCTGTTGAAGCGCAGCATGTTGGTGTTGATGGTGCTGTTTCGAGGGTGCATTTGGAGCAGCTCACTCTGACTCTAAGAGATGTTCTGAGATGTCAGAGATGTTCTGTTTACTGTGAACACACACACATGTTTGTAAGTTAGCATTGGTAGCCTATACCGATTGAACTTCTGTTTTAGCAAACAGGCTAATGTCTAAAGAAGAGCAGTCTTGATGCTGGTGCTCAAAACTAATCAGCCCATATCAAACCTGACCTTTTTAGCTTAAAAATTGTATGTCAGCAAGACTTTCTGTTGCTTAACAAGTGCTTTGATCCTTTTTAGTCAGGATTCAGGCCCCATCACAGCACTGAGACTGCACTTGTCAAAGTCACAAATGACATCCGTCAACACTGAGGAGGCAAGTCCCACGTCTTGGTTCTTTTGGACTTGAGTGCTGCGTTTGATAGTGGCCCATGGAATCCTGTCACAAAGATGAGAGGAATGGATAGAATACTGGATCCCTTAAACAGGGTTTCAGTCCTATCTTACAGAGTACTCTGTTTGGTTAGAAACTGTGCATCAGACAAATGGACCTGAGATGTGGGGTTCACAGGGGTCTATCTTGGGACTATTATTCAATCTCTACATGCTTCCTTTAAGCAATTAATACGCAGCTGTGATGTATCCTATAATTATGCAGATGACACTCAGATTTACACTCACAGCAGGTGAAAATGGACAATCCATTCACTGTGTCACTGCATCGAACAGATTGACAAGTGGATGCAAAATAATTTTCTCCAACTGAACAGAGACAAGACTGAACTTATCATCTTTGGGCCACAGAAACAAGAGAAAGTGTCAGCAGTCACCTCAGTCTCTTTCTCTAAAATCTAAAAATCAGGTAAGAAATCTGGTCAAGACTTGAATATCCACAGTCACATGTAGTCAAATACATCATCAGTTTTTATCACCTTAAAACATTTCCAAAATCAAAGGGATGATGTCTCACCAGACTCAAGTTATCCATGCTTTTATCTCCAGCAGGTTAGATTACTGTAACGGCCTGCTCACTGGTCTCTAAAGAGGGTTAAGACAGCTGCAGCTTATTCAGAACGCGGCTGCTCGGGTTCTAACTAAAACCAGGAAGTACAACCACATCACGCCAGTTTTAAAATCTCTGCACTGGCTTCCTGTTGCTCAGAGAATAGACTTTAAAACAGCACTGCTGGTTTACAAGTCTCTAAATGGTTTAGCACTAGAATACATCTCTGACTTGCTAGTTACTTATGAACCTCCTCGGACTCTGAGAACATCTGGGACAGGCCTTCTGCTCGTGCCCAGAGTTAGAACTAAACAAGGTGAAGCAGCGTTTAAGTTTCATGCAGCAAAAACCTGGAACAGCCTCAACTTTAACAATGTTCAAGAGGAGGTTAAAAACCTTCCTCTTTAGCTCCACCTACATTACAACCCAAAGTGTTTTTTATCTGCACTCATATTTTAATCTTTTAATTTGTCTAATGTTTCTTAATCTAATTCTTGTCAATTGTCTTTTATTACCGTAAAGCACTTTGAGTTACCCAGTGTATAAATTGGGCTATATAAATAAAACTACCTTGCCTTGCCTTGCCTAATGTACATTTGCGTAACGACGCATCTATCACTTCTACAAAGTATTGCACAGAAGTGTAGTCTAAATAAACCAGTGAGTCACAGAAGTAGTGCTGTTTAATTTATGATTTTTTTGCCAACAGTCACTCCTCCATCCGCTCACGTTAATGAGAGGCAATAATTCAGCTGTGACTTTATCAAACAAAAGTAAACTATCCCTTTTTATTATTTGGTTTCTAGTAGTTTGGCAGGACCCAAAAGTGTATGAATTTAATGTCAAAAACATTTTTTTATATTTTTATATTTAACTGAAATGCATTAGGCTATTCAAATCAGGGTCTTTTCAGACTTTGTAAATTTAAGTTTTTGTTTGGTGACGCTTAATGGATTTTTCTTTAAGCACATGACATAAAACAATCGTTTGACTAATCAAACAAAGGTTTTTAGGGTGCACGTTGCAGAGTGGTTATGCCCTCAAGTGTGGTCTAAAGTGTCCCGAGTGAATGAATGTGAGAGTGAATGAAAGTGTTAACCCTGTGAATAACTGTCCAGGGTGTACCTTTTCCATGACCACAGGATGTGTCTTCTAACATGTTTATTTAAGAGTTTATTTAAGAATTTAGAAACTACTCACTGCATCAGTTAGGGTTGTTGCCAGATAAAACATAATTATCCTTGCAGTAATTATCCAATGGGAGGCTCTTACCTAATAGCTTTATTAAATCCAGGTGGTGACTTTTTAGGGGGGCAGTGTATTATATTATACTGTATTATATGATATATTATATTAACCACACAAAGCATTCAAATAATTGTAGTCACATTTTATTTGGAGACTGACAAACCTGTCTACATGTTTCAAACGGTGCACAACATTAATGTAACATGTTCCAGACTTTATAAGCACAAATTGTAAAAAAAAAAAAAAACAAACATAAATAACAATAGAAAGCAATTAAAAATACATAAAAACATAATACTGCAGTTAAATAAATGTGCTATAGGTAAACAGTTAAGGTGCCTTAAGAATCATCTGTGTGGTCTTCAGGTTGATACCCTCTAATACTTGTTGCATTGCAGGAAGTAATTGTTCCCCAGCACACGGAAACGATGTCCTCTGCTCAGACTGTACTCGGACATGGTGGTCCCACTGTAGATGTACGTGAAACCTGTGCCGCAGACACATACTGTTAGTTCTCAAGACAATTGAGACGATTAATGCACATTTGCTACATTTTTGAAGGGCTCACCTTTTAGTTGGAACGCTGCAGTCACTTTACTGTTCAGACCTGGGAATGTCTCTTTCACATTTTTAGGAGATGGGTCCATTGTCTTTGTGATCTCATTATAACTAAAAAGTGTTCAATAATTAGACCAATTCAGACATCCTATTATCACCATAAGGCATCTAATAAGTCATTCTCTTGTACAAAATACACACCTGTAATACTGACTTCCAACAAAGAACAGTGCCTTTTTAGACTCCACATCATACAGAGCAAACTTTCTTCACAGTTTTGGGCAGACCAAAGCTGGAAATAGATTTTGGATAGCCGGCTTCAAGATCATAGCCACGGAAAGCCCAAACCTGGGTATCTGTGAAAATATCAGAGTACTTTAAAAAGGAAAATGTAAAACTAAAAACCTTGTCCAGGTACAATCATTGACTACATTTACCTTTAAAGAGTAGGAGTTTATCTGATTCCTGGCTTTCATAAGCAGCGTCCACACTGTCAGGAGCATCTGGCCAGAAGCTTCTGATGAGACTCTGCTGGAGGATAGTGCTCTGTGGTAGCTGCGCCAGAAGAAGCTGAGACACAGAATAAAATAAGTTAATGTCAGCATTGCTATATGAGGAGAAAACATGTAAACATATCAGGCCCCATACCTGTCTTTAAAGAAGAACATTTCTCCTCGTAGGGTGGCAACAGCGTCCAGGACCAGTTTGGGATCACAGGAATCAGGGGTGGTGGGAGGCAGAGGCCAGGTCCTGGATTGACAGTCAGGGTTTGGACCTGGGGTTTAATAAAGTCAGTGTCTTTGTCTTATACTTTTGTATTTTATTGCAAGCAGTAGGGACAAATGTGTTCTTACCATAGAGCGACTGGATGCCCTTGACGTCATCCTGAGGCAGAGCAAAGGTGTCTGGGTTTCTGTATGAGTATGTGGGATACATGAGGGCACCAGGAACGTTGGAGTGGGACAGGCCCAGAGAGTGACCGAACTCATGGGCTCTCACCACGAACAGGACGTAACCTGAGAGAAGACACACAGGAGAACTTGTGAGTTGTTTTAACTCTAGATTAAATAACTATGAGAGAATACTTTAGTAAACCTACCAGAATTTGAGCGAAGGTGAATCTCTCATCCTCATCAAAATGTGCATCTCCTCCAATACCAGGTGAAGGGGCAAAAGCATGGGCCAGGGTTCCACCGGGACCATCAAACGGTAAAGAATCACCATGAGCTGTTGACGACATATTGTTAGGACCATTGCCCATTAAACAAAAGCTAAAGTTTTCAGTTTTGATAATGCTGTGAGGTTCTACTTACAGTAGCGGCCAAAGGAGACCATGATGTCTGCAATGCCACTGTAGATCTTTGTGAATCTCAGAGGAGTCACTTTAGCCCAAACCTGGAGGGCTTTCTCAATAGAGTCATCAACCTCTGCCACGGACATGTCTGGAGTGTAGTTCTCGATCCTGTTTCACAGAATGACAGATTGTTATTTAATGATTGTTAAAATGCACAGTTATTGTTGCACGTCTAAACAGATCATCACCTGTAGGTAAGGCTGTGTTTCGTCCATTTGATACCTCCAAAGGTGGTAAATCTGGACACTTTTTCATCTGGGACTCCACAGCGAGGCTTCTTCATCATGGCCAGTGTGTCAGCGTCCAGTGTCCCAGTGATCTTGAGGCCGAAGAATCTCTGCATCTCACTCAGCTTCTCGTTCATAGGACTGTAGCTTCGTCTGACCGGGCCTGTCTTTTCAGTAAGGTTGTAGAACTTTTTGAGGTAGTTCTAGAGAATATATTTACAAATATGTAAGTGCACAACCAAATCATAATGGCTCATCTTAATTCAACACAATATTCAGATAGAGATGCATTAGAAGACAAAGTAGGAACTTATACCTTTGCATAGGTTTCCTCCTGCTTCGTCATCTCTGATAGTGGCATGCAGTAGACTGCAGCGGCCAGGCTCAGCAGCAGTAAGCTCTGATTGAATGTCTTCATGGTTCTGCTTTGAAGTGATTTGTGTTTCTGTGCTGGAGGCAGACGGTTTATAGACCATTCCTTCCAACACAGGAAACACACCTTTTATGGAGGAAGAGGAAGTGGCAAAACATAGAAATGCTTTTTCAAAAAACAATGTCTCTGATGTATGATGACATGATTAGTTAAGACAGTGCAAACTTTTTTAAAGTATGTTGGTATAATACAAAAAAATTACATAAAACTATATTTAACTTTATACCTTATATAGCCTTGCAGCCTTACAATATTTAGTCTCAAGTCATTTTGTTGGTTCTCTGACAAGAAAAAGAGTGGTGGGGCATGTTACCATCTTTTAGCAAAACATATCTCATTGGAACAACAAAATAAAACCCAATGCAGTATATTTATTCATTAATTTTCTACCGCTTAGTCCCGTTAGGGGTTGCGGGTGACTGGAGCCTGTCCCAGCAGCTCTGTGCCTGAGGCGGGGTACACCCTGGACAATGGCCAGTTAGTCGCGGGGCTGACATTTAGAGACAGACAGTGACAGTGTATAAATATATACTGTGTATAAAATACATGTTGAGATATGACCGCTCCATAATAATAATAATACATTTTATTTAAAGGCCCATGGTCACCGTACAATTTTATACATAATAAAAACAAAATTCAAACACAATATGCATTTCTGATCAGATTTGAGACTTGAAATGGATAGTGAGTCTTTTTGTTTGAGGTCAGGAGGGAGAGAGTTCCAAAAATGGAGGGCAGAGCATCTGAATGCTCTAGATCCAATCCAAATCCAAAGCTCTATGCCCCCTGGACAGCCTTTACACTGCTAGGGCAATGGCTGCTCAATTCTGTTAATTGAATCCAAATCCAAAAAAGGCTTTATGTTCATGAGTCATGGAAAACACATACATTTTTCTAAGACATAGTGTAGAGGTAGAAATGCATTAACGTAGTTTTGCATCATAACCTGTCATTTTCCTCCCTAAAATGTAGTAACCTAAGAGCGGGCATCTCTTGTGAAATTATTTGGTCAAGTAACTTACCCACTTCCACTCCAATTCCAATTCCATTTACTGCAATAAACCTCAGGTGGTTACATTATTCTGTAGAATAAAGTGTCACAAACTAACAAAAAGCTGCTCTTTGGTACAAGATATAAAAAAAAGTTATTACAAGTTACTAAAACTGCATTAATGATCAACAGGAAAAACTTTTAACCATATCTTGTTATTCATCATTTATAATGAGCATGGTCTCAGAAAGCAGTGTGCATAATGTGCTTATGGAGATTGTAAATTTATTATATTCTGTATATAATTTGTAATAATGAATATGTTTTCCATTATCCATCACCATGTAAATGATCATGCTTTTGATATAATTTGGGTAAATATGTATAATGTGAAATAATGAGACAATGATGAATTGTAACTGCATCTTAAATTGGTACTTTTTTTAATAGGTGTCATTGAGGAAAGGCTCAACTTTTGAGTTTAATAAAAACATACAAACAGAATATGCAACAATTTAGAAACCTCAGTCCTTTTATAACAGTGAATAGGTAGAAAGGAATTAACATAGTGTCATGTGCATCATAGAAAATATGTTATTTTCCATCCTAGAATATTGGTAACAGTCCACAATCACTGGGACTTGTTGTACTATTATATTACTGGAACGCAACATCTTCAGATATTGCAGTAGAGCATGAAATAAAATAAACGAAAATAATGTCAGTACCATCAAATAAAACTGCAGCATCAATAGTAGTTGGAATCCCAGGCCAGTCCTGCTCAATGTGTGAGGGTTTCTATTTTATTTTATTTTGCAGGGTTCTAAGATTTGTATTGCGCTAAAAAAAACACCTCCAGTCAAAAGGATGAACGGAAACGACCTGGTATTGATATCTCAAGCCCGGGAACAAACACAGAACAAAGCAGAAGAAAACTCTGCCACAGACGCTGATTCTTAAATATGAATACATATTACACTAATAAAAACCTTGCTTGAACATGTATTATGGAGTTTTCTTACCTGTAGTTGAATACTGGCTCCAGTGAAATTGTTAGGTCAGTCAATTCAACAAACGCTGGATCTGTTAGGGGGGCCCGTAAGCAGCCGCTTAGTTCGCTTATTGTCTGAGTGAGAATACATTCAACCTTTTCAAGCAGCTATATTCTCAAGAACAAAGTCTCTAATAATTCCAAAATAATTCCACTGATTCGTCTGCTCAAATATACACTTAATGACATGGTTAATCTGGCCACAAACAAATTGACAAAAAACGGGACTAAATTTCAGCTAGATGAAACACATCATCAACACCAACACATGCTGGCTTCAACAGGTTTATCAGTAGTCAATATGATTGAATGATTAATATGAAATATCTGAAAAATAATGAAATATCTGAAAACTATTGTTTTACTATGGAGTAAAAGGCGAAAAGCCTGGATGTAACCGCCATTTTATTGCCCTGTCGTAATGACAATATCAGTGAATAGGGGACCAATGGGCGGAATACATCCATGTTTATTTGCATATCTATGGATTTAATACATGCATTATCTGAGCTGAGGTTGACAGGACACAAAAGACAAAACAGAATAAATGGAGTTCCCCAGCTGTACCTCCTCGTGGCAGGTGAACTGGTGGCTCTGGACATTTTCGAGGTAGCAGCGGATTCGTGTCAATAATATGTTTACAAATTAACGTAGCCTGAAAGCTAATACATAAGAAAGAGGTTTAAGCGCACCACAACGTACGTGCGTCACTGCCATGGAAACAGAACACTCAGGTGGTGTAATGAGGAACTGAGGACTCAAATGCGCACAAGACGGTGAAGGTAAGTGATACTTTATTAAAGTACAGATAGTGATAGGAAGCTGGATATGGGATCCATAGACATACATAATAAAGGCTAGATGTCTTACGGCGGAGTCTCTAACGTCATCACCGGCGGCCATCTTGAAACAGGCAAGCTTTCTGGCGGACTCTGTGGTACCTGATGTAAGGTGAGTGATCTGCACGAACACAAATGCTCTTATCTCGCTGAAATCTTGACGGATTTACTAAATGTTTGATTTCTTACAAACGTTAATAATGTGGCTATAATTCGTGATGCGTGAACATGTTGAAATTGCAGCTTTCTTTTCGAAAGACGACTTAATCGTGCAGTATAGTTGTGTATCACGGCTAACGTTACTTGTGCAAGTTATCAAGGCTGAGACCACAATCGAGCTGTTCAGGACAGGATGACACAGGATGAGTCCCTACCAGCTGTCATTGACACCTCTACAAGCCTGTCAGCTGTAGATATGTCCTCTGCAGCAGGAGGAGAAGATCTTCCATCCCCATTTGCTGACATTCCTGTCCTAGTACATGACCACAGCTACCTTCCCATCCGCTTTGATGGTCTTGTGGACAACGCTCTTGTGTACATTTCAGGTAAAGGCTGACTGAAAGTTGATTTTGCCTATAACCGATAGTGCCAATAGTCAAATTCTGGGGGAAAACCATCTCGCGATAGTCCATAAAGAGAAATCTTCCCTTAATTTCCACATCCTTATAATTGATTATTATTATAAGTAATGATATTATTATACTAACTCAAATTTCAGGATTTGTTGTGTGACGGGCTCTGAAGAAGCTGTCTTGTGATGTCTGCCATGCCAGCCTAGTGACAGACGCTTCATCTGCCATCAAGGACCAGAGCTACCACCTGCTGACCTTAAAAAACAATGGAGGTCTGGTGATTCCATCAGAAGGCACAGTGAGGGTCGTCAGGGCAGCAGAGTGGGTCATTCGTCAGGCATCAGCAAGTACCAGACGATCACAGCCCATCAAACTGCTAGAGGTCGTGTACATTGTACGGAAGAGGATAGGGTCAGAGGATGTGTTTGTGCTCGGGGAGCACATTGGCGAAACGCAGTATGGCATAGACAGCCACCACCATACGCTGTTAACAGTAGTTCTGTCCCTGTTTTTTAAGCTAAGGCTGCACCACATCGCTAAAATGACTAACCTTACCTTACAGAGCAACATGCGACAGAAGCTCAATAAAACTGTCCTTTTCAAAGGACATTAGCCCAAGCTCTGTTATTTTGGGTCATTTTTTTTTTCTTCTCTGTCCACCACAGTAGTGTAGTTCTCTCTACAGGGTGGGGATTTCAACATGCAGCATTTTTTATGTATATTTGTAAAGAGGAATCTTGTATCTATTTTTTTTTTTATTGCAAATGTCACTTTTATAATAGTTAAAAAAATAAATAAATAGACTTTTGTGTAATTATTCCATATTTTGTGTAGTAATTCTATATCAGAACCCCTGACATACAATCCAAATAGTCTACAAGAAACTTCAGAGTGTTACCTTTTTATTTGAGACCAGGAATATGCTTCTACACCAAGAGGTTACCACACAGTAAGCCTTTATCGTCAGTATGTATTTTGGGTAACCAAATGTCCTATGGGGAGTTTCGATAGGGCATTTTACAAAACGCATGAGCATACCTTGGCAAATCAATGGTCTAAAGTACTCATATTTCATTCTATATTGATCTGCTTTTGCACACAGCTTTACAAGACCTGGTGCTTGGGCTCAGTTGTGTTTCTAAAGTCATATCAAGAGACCTAGAAGCTGAAATGTGGTCAGTTGAGATGCTTGTTATCCAGCAGAAAGAAAAAACAATATTCTATAGCCTCTATAACTCTGTGCCAGTACTTCACACAATTATTGTTTCCTAAGAAACTACAGGGTATCAGCTTTCTAAAGAGGTCAGGCATTTGATGGTAGGCAAAAATAGCTGGGAACAGTGATCTCTGAAGTAGGCGCAGTGCAATGTCGAGGAAAAGCCTAGTAAATGGCCCAACCTCAAGAAGTTAAAATAAACGTAATAATTCAAATTATTTTATTATAATATTAATATTAAGTGTATATATATATATATATATATATATATATATATATATATATATATATATATATATTCCTTGGGCGTGTGTATATTCATTGCACCTATATGTTCTGTTCAATGTTATTTTCATATGGAAGTCCATGGTTATAATTATTCATAAGTATGCAGTGTCATAAGTACATCTCTGACGTTTATAACAAACCAAACAGTTTGAAAATCGGTAGATTATGGTTATTTAAAAAGTACATGCACCATTAAAACAATGTTACGACTGAGCAAGCAGACTGTGACAAGATGGCCGCCAGGTGCGGACGTCGACCTCCATTGGCCAGCAGCGCGGACGAGACATCTAGCCTTTATTATGTATGTCTATGATGGGATCTGAGTCTGTAGCCCGTGCTGAGTAACTTAGCTGATGGCTGAAGTGAAGTCCTGAACTGGAACCAAGCCGAGGAGCTGGACCCAGATCTGGAGTGGAGCTGTAGAGTGGCAATGAGGATTGGAGCTGAGCCTGTGACGGGGATCAAGCTGGAGATATAGGCTGAGAGTTGGAGTTGAGCCGTGAAGCTGAACCGAGACCTGGTGCCGAACCGGTGACTGGAGACCAAGCTGGAGAGCTGGGCTGAGAGTTGAAGTGAGCCGTGGAGCTGCGCTGAAGCCTGGAGCCGAGCCGGTGACTGGGACCAAGCTGGGGAGCTGGGCTGATAGTTGGAGTGAGCCGTAAAGCTGCGCCGAAGCCTGGAGCCGAGCCGGTGACTGGAACCAAGCTGGGAAGCTGGGCTGAGAGTTGAAGTCCAACCCTGAGACCTGGAGCAAAGGCTGGACCGAGGGCTGAAACAAGAGCTGGAACAAACGCTGGAAACATTCACACAAAGTATGCTGAACGATCTGGCAGGGAAGAGGTGGACAGGAAAGGTTTAAATACCTCACTGATGGTAATAGGTTACAGGTGCTTGGGACAGGTGGCAGTGATGAGATGAAGGAGAGAGAAGGAAAGTGGAGCGGATCCCTGAGAGAGACGCAGTGGATCTGACAGAACCCCTCCCTCAAGGAACGGCACCGGACGTTCCAACTGACTGCCCGGGGTGTGAAGAATGGAAGTCCCTAATTAACTGTGGATCGAGAATGTGGCGTGCAGGAACCCAAGAACGTTCTTCTGGACCAACCACGGCATCTAGATCTAAAAAGCCTTCGCACCGAATATGCTGGAGCACCTCCGATGAGCTGGGCGGGAGGCGGGGGCCTGGTGGCGGGAACCAGAGGACTCTCCCGAAGGGGCTTGATCCTAGAAACATGAAAGGTTGGGTGACTACGCATAGACCGAGGAAGCTTCAACCTTACCGCCACCGGGTTGATGATCCTCACTATAGTGAAGGGACCATTGAATCGTGGAGCCAATTTCTTCGACTCCACTCTGAGAGGAATGTCTCTGGTGGAGAGCCAAACCCTATCCCCTACCTTGTACTGGGGACTCTGCTTGCGGTGGCGATTGGCCGCTGTCGAATACTGGGTGGAAGCTCGCAGGAGAGCCGCACGAGCCCTGTTCCATGTCCCTCTGCAACGTCGGATGAGGGCCTGGACAGACGGGACATTAGCCTCCCTCTCCTGGGCAGGGAATAGTGGTGGCTGGAACCCGTAGACGCACTGGAAAGGAGATATTCCAGTAGCCGAGCTCGTCAAGGAGTTGTGGGCGTACTCCACCCACAACAGCTGAGAGGACCAGGAGGATGGTGTTTGTCCAGCCACACACCTCAAGGCCGACTCCATCTCCTGGTTCAACCGTTCCGTCTGTCCATTGGACTGCGGGTGAAATCCAGAGGACAAACTGACTGTAGCCCCTATAAGAGAGCAAAACTCCCGCCAAACTGTAGACCTAAACTGGGATCCCCGGTCAGACACAATGTCCATTAGTAGTCCATGGATCCGGAAGACATTCTGGAGTACCAGTTCTGCCGTCTCTTTTGCTGAGGGCAACTTAGGCAGAGCTATGAGGTGAGCCATCTTTGAGAAACGGTCAATGATGTAAAGGATCACCGTGTTGCCATTAGATTCCGGAAGACCGGTAACGAAATCCAGGAACATATGTGACCAGGGTCGTCTGGGAACCGGAAGTGGCCGAAGGAGCCCAGATGGAGCATGATGAGAGGGCTTCTGCTGGCTGCAGACAGGACATGCCGTGACAAACGCCCGAACATCCTCTTCCTCCTTAGGCCACCAGAATCGCCGTTGGAGAAAAGAGAGTGGAGAAAAGAGAGTGTCCACCGTATCCCGGGATGGCGAGACGAATGGACCCACTGAAGAACCTCCGACCGCAGACCCGCAGGAACAAATAGTTTTCCCTCTGGACAGGAACTGGGAACAGTCATGGTGTTCAAGGCTGTTTTGACGCGCTCTTCAATGGGCCAGGTGACGGCTGCTACCAGCTGGGATGGAGGTAAGATGGAGTTCACCTCAGAAGAGGTCTACTCCTTCTGGAATTGCCGAGAATGTCACAGTGGATCAGGACTCTGCACAGTTGGCCGCGGATTCCGCACCCGGCTCCCCCGCCCCTACTGATTCGCAGAGGGGAAACAGGTGTGCGGGAGCCGCGGAGCATGCCCAGCTGATCCGAGTTGATAATCAACAGAGTTTAAGAAGCCCTGCAGCCTGCTCCTCGATGCCAGATCGTAACACTTACTACCGTTAGTAATACGTCTCGCGTTCGTATGCCTTGTGATATTTATGATTACTTACCTGTTCCTTTTGTTCATCTCAGATCCTTCCCGTCCTGCCGTCAGTCCTGTTACCGCTCCACCTCTGTCTTCTCCGGTAACATCCAGTCCAGTCATCGGTCCCGCTCCAGCCCAGCCCCGGTCTTGTCCTGCTACACATCGCTACCCACGAAGAACTCGCTATTCCTAAGTTGTCCTTTTGTCCAAATAAATCTCTTTTGTTACTTTACGTGTGTCTCTGCGTTTGGGTTATCTGCCAGTCCATAACAGAGAAAAGGGCATCAGGTTTCTGATTCCGGGACCCTGGTCGAAATGACAAAACAAAATTAAATAGAGTAAAGAACAGCGACCAACGAGCTTGACGAGATGTCAAGCGTTTGGCTGATCGGATATATTCCAAATTCTTGTGGTCAGTCCACACAAGAAAAGGTTGTTCGGCTCCCTCCAGCCAGTGCCGCCATTCTTCCAAGGCTAGCTTAACCGCCAGCAGCTCCCTATTACCTATGTCGTAGTTCTGTTCAGCGGGAGACAGGTGACGAGACAAATAGGCACACGGGTGTAATCTCTGGTCTGAAGTGGAACGTTGGGACAGAACTGCGCCTATTCCCACGTCGGAAGCATCCACTTCTACGACAAACTGACTACCAGAGTTTGGGATGATAAGCACTGGAGCTGAAGAAAAACGAAGCTGCAGGTCCCAGAATGCTGAATCGGCTTCGCTGGACCAGATGAACGGAACCTTAGATGAGGTAAGTGCTGTCATAGGAGCCGCCAAGGTACTATAGCCACGGATGAAACATATATAGAAGTTGGCAAACCCCAAGAAGCGTTGCAGTTGCTTTCGACTGCACGAAGATGGCCAATCCAATACTGCCGACACCTTGGAACGGTCCATCTGAATCTTACCCTAGACGACAATGTAACCCAGGAAAGAGACGCTGGGTACGTGAAATTTGCATTTCTCTGTTACGGACCGGCAAGATAACCCAAATGCAGACACACACGTAAAGTAAAACAAAACAGATTTATTGAAACACTTAGGAATAACGAGTTCTTCGGGGATAGCGAGACGAAGCAGGACAAGACCGGGGCTGGACTGGAGCGGGAACGAGGACGGAACTGGAAGGTACAGGAGCAGGCAGAGGCAGAGCAGGAACAAGACTGACGGCAGGACTGGAAGGATCTAAGACGAACAAAGGAACAGGTAAGTAATTCGAAATACAATTGATCATTAGAAAGCTAGACGTATGACTGACTGAAGTTAGCGTTACGATCTGGCATCGAGGAGCAGGCTGCGGTGCTTCTTAACCCCTGTTGATTACCAACTCGGATCAGCTGGTCTTGCTCTGCCGGCGCTCCCGCACACCTGTTTCCCATCTGCGAATCTGTAAGGGCGGGGGAGCCGGAGGCCGCGGCCAACTGAGCAGAGTCCTGAGCCACCGTGACAGTACCCCCCCCTCTATGGACGCCACCTGGCGGCCTATCCCGCTTCTCCGGATGTCGATGGAAAAAATCTCGAATAAGGGAAGGGTCGAGAATGTTCCTCCGGGGAACCCAACACCGTTCCTCCGGCCCATAACCCTCCCAATCCACTAAAAACTGACGGCCCCGACCCCGGCGCCTTACATCCATAATCCTCCTCACCGTGTATGCAGGCTGATCGTCTATCATCCTGGGCGGAGGCGGGAGGACAGGGAGGATCAGGAGCTGGAACTGACCGGCTTGATTCTGGAAACATGAAAAGTCGGGTGAATCCTAAGAAAACCAGGGAGCTTCAGGCGCACTGCCGCAGGGTTGATGACCTTCTCCACTTCAAACGGCCCGATGAACCTTGGTGCCAACTTTGTTGATTCAACCCTCAACGGCAGGTCCCTGGATGACAGCCAAACCTTCTGCCCCGGAGAGTACCTAGGGGCAGGGGTGCGGTGGCGGTTAGCTTGTGACTGTGACTGGGTAGAAGCGCTGCACCAGAGCTGAGCGGGCCCTTCTCCAGACCTGATGGCACCGCGCAGGTGCTCTTGTACCAAGGAACTGCCAGCTCTTGTTCCTGATCTGCAAATAAAGGCGGTTGATACCCATAACAACACTGGAATGGAGACATACCTAGTGAGGTGTTGACCAGAGTGTTGTGGGCATACTCTACCCAAGGCAGATGAACACTCCAACTAGCCGGATTGGCTGATGACGTGCACCTCAGTGCCACCTCCATCTGCTGATTAGCCCTTTCCGCCTGTCCATTCGCCTGTGGATGGTAACCAGATGAGAGACTCACGTTGATGTCCAATGCATTACAAAACGCCCTCCACACTTGAGAGGTAATTTGCGGACCTCTGTCAGACACGATGTCCCAAGGAAGACCGTGTAACCGGAACAGATGCAGTACCAGAAGATCAGCAGTCTCCCGAGCGGACGGCAGCTTGGGTAAGGGCACGAAGTGAGCTGCCTTAGAGAACCGATCGACAATCGCCAACACAACCGTGTCCTTTAGATGGCGGAAGCCCAGTAACAAAGTCCAATGCCACATGGGACCATGGCCGGCTAGGAATAGGTAGTGGTTGTTGCAGACCGGCTGGGGGTCGATTGAGGGTCTTATTTTGAGAACACACCGGGCATGCCGAAATGTATTTGTATCCTTGTCCATAGTGGCCCACCAAAACTTACTGCGCAGGACAGCCAGGGTGCGACCAATACCCGGATGGCACGTAAGGCGGGTCCCATGGGCCCAGTGCAATACCTCCGAACGAACGCTATTCGGCACGTACAAGGCATTAGGCGGCCCTGTACCAGGATCAGGATGCTGACGCTGTGCAAGCCGGACACGAGCTTCTATCTCCCAGGTAAGTGTAGCCACGATGCGAGACTGGGGCAGGATACTCTTCTTCTGGAGATGGCTGTTCCGTGGGGAAGACTCTGGATAAGGCGTCCGGCTTAATATTCTTGGAACCTGGGCGATAAGTAAGAACAAAATTAAAACGATCAAAGAATAGTGCCCACCTGGCCTGTCGGGAGTTCAGCCGCCTTGCCGTCTGGATGTACGTCAAATTCTTATGGTCGGACCAGACCACAAACGGCTGAATGGAACCCTCCAGCCAATGACGCCCCTCCTCTAACGCCAACTTAACCGCCAGGAGCTCTCTGTTCCCCACATCTGGGTCAAAACCTCACCGTTCAAAGCCTTGACTTTTAAAGGCACCTCCAATGGCAGAGTCTGAATACCCAACCTCTTAGCCACCTCACGGTCCAAAAGGCTCTCATCTGCTCCAGAATCAATTATGACGTCCAAGGTCTGGGTCTGATCTGCTAAAATAATAGTTCCTTCCATACGTACAGTTTTGGGAGAAGAGCACCGGACTTGGCTCAGCAGTACTTCTCCCATTACCGCCAAGCCCACCCTTTTCCCGGAAGGAGCGGACAAGAAGCACGAAAATGTCCTAGTCTCCCGCAATAGAGACAACTCCCTGTAGTGACCCGACGAAGTCTCTCCTCCTCCGTCAAATGGGTCCGACCCAATTGCATGGGTTCAGGTGCGGCTGGTTGCAGTGAATGACCCAGCGAATCTGCATCAGAACTGGCCGAGCCTCCTCCATCGCCCGTCTGTCTCCACCAACCCCCGCTCCTCTCTCGTGGAGGCTGGGAAAAAAACCCCTGATAAGCTGGGGATCCAGAACCTGGATGAGTGAAGGATCTCAGTGACGCCTGCAAACCGGCCTTCTCCCTCTTACGCTCCCGGAGGCGATTATCCATCCTAATTGCCCCTGTTATGAGTTCATTAAGACTCGTTGGTGGCTCTCGCGCCGCCATCTCGTCCTTAAGTTCCTCAGAAATCGCATTCAAAAAAGCTCCGTGAAGAGCTTCCTCATTCCAACCGCTCTCCACGGCGAATGAACAAAACTCAATGGCAAACTCTGCCACACTGCGATTCCCCTGACGAATAGAAAACAGTCTTTTAGTAGCCTCCCCTCCTCGAACTGGATGATCAAAAATTAATTTCATCTCCGTGATGAATGCGGAATAAGAGAAACACACAGCCTCCTGCTTCTGCCAGACAGCGGAGGCCCAGTGTAACGCCTGACCCCTTAGACAACCAATTAAAAAAGCAATTCTTGAACGATCACTCTTATAAGTCTGTGACTGTAGTTCAAAAACCAAGGAGCACTGGGTTAAAAATGCACGGCTAGAGCCGAGATCTCCACTGTATGGTGCAGGCGGTGGTACAAACGCTTCTTTGTACCCCGGAGGCGGGGCTTCCATAGTCGGCGCAGAGACGGCTGGAGCGCTGGTAGACGGCGGTGTGTTCACGGAAGTCAACTTGTCACTCAGCACGGAGAGATTCTGAGAAAAGTCTTTCATCTGGCCCATGAGAGCCTGGAGAGTAGCATCATGCTGCTCCAGAAGCGCGGTCTGAGCAGCGACAGTCTGCGGAAGAGTGTGAGGCTCTGCTGGGTTCATTCTGGCCAGATCGTACTGTTACAGACCGGCAAGATAACCCAAACGCAGACACACACGTAAAGTAAAACAAAACAGATTTATTGAAACACTTAGGAATAACGAGTTCTTCGGGGATAGCAAAACGAAGCAGGACAAGACCGGGGCTGGACTGGAGCGGGAACGAGGACGGAACTGGAAGGTACAGGAGCAGGCAGAGGCGGAGCAGGAACAGGACTGACGGCAGGACTGGAAGGATCTAAGACGAACAAAGGAACAGGTAAGTAATTCGAAATACAGTTGATCATTAGAAAGCTAGACGTATGACTGACTGAAGTTAGTGTTACGATCTGGCATCGAGGAGCAGGCTGCGGTGCTTCTTAACCCCTGTTGATTACCAACTCGGATCAGCTGGTCTTGCTCTGCCGGCGCTCCCGCACACCTGTTTCCCATCTGCGAATCTGTAAGGGCGGGGGAGCCGGAGGCGGAGGCCGCGGCCAACTGAGCCACCGTGACATTCTCAGCCTTGACAAAAAGCGAATTCTCCAGCAGGCGTTGAAGAACTGACTGGACATGATGAACATGCTCCTTGTGATTCTTGGAAAAGATAAGGATATCATCCAGATAGACAAATACGAACCTGTCGAGCATGTCCCGCAACACATCATTAACCAGGTTCTGGAAAACGGCGGGAGCATTAGTCAGTCCAAAGGGCATCACCAGATATTCATAATGGCCTGACGAGGTGTTAAATGCTGTCTTCCATTCATCCCCCTCTCGGATATGAACCAGGTGGTATGCGTTGCGAAGATCCAATTTGGAAAACACCGTTGCCCCCTCCAGGAGTTCAAAGGCGGAGGTCAGAAGGGGACGCAGATACCTGTTCTTTATGGTAATCTCATTAAGTCCACGGTAATCAATGCAGGGTCGGAGAGCAGTGTTGTGCCTGAACGCGTTCATTGAACGATAGTTCATGAACTCGCTGAACCCCCTCAGTCAAATAATCGACAAGACTGGAGGGTTCCACCCCAAATCCAGCACCCTGAGACTGTACGCTAGCCGTAAAAAAGGCGGCCGTGGACTAGTGAGTGTGAGAGCCACTCTCCAGGATGAAACATTCAAGATCCACAAGTACATCAAAGATAAGGCCCCAACAGATGACATGCTCAGTGAATGTCTTAGGCAATGGGGAACAGAGGAAGAGGAGCTGGAGGAGAGACCATCATGGGAGGACAAACCCCTACATGGGATGTACCACCGGAACATAACTGAAGTGGCTGAAGAAATCCTACCAATGGCTAGAACGGGCCGGACTGAAGGACAGCACAGAGGCACTCATCATGGCTGCACAGGAGCAGGCCCTGAACACCAGAGCAATAGAGGCCCAAATCTACCACACCAGACAAGACCCAAGGTGTAGGCTGTGCAAACAGGCCCCTGAGACAATCCAACACTTAACTGCAGGGTGTAAGATGCTGGCAGGGAAAGCATACATGGAGCGCCATAACCAAGTGGCTGGCATAGTGTACAGGAACATCTGTACGGAGTATGGAGTGGAAACCCCGAGGTCAAAGTGGGAAACACCTCCATAGGCGGTAGAGAATGACCGAGCCAAGATCCTGTGGGACTTCCAGATTCAGACTGACAGAATGGTAATAGCGAACCAACCAGACATTGTGGTGGTGGACAAACAGCAGAGGAAGGTTGTGGTTGACGTTGCAATACCAAGTGATTGCAACATCAAGAAAAAGGAACATGAGAAACTAGAGAAATACCAGCTGGAAAAGGCTTGGAAGGTGAAGGCGACAGTGGTGCCTGTGGTCATCGGAGCACTCGGGCAGTAACCCCAAACTGGGAGAGTGGCTACAGCAGATCCCTGGAAGAACACCAGACATGTCGGTCCAGAAAAGTGCAGTACTAGGAACAGCAAAGATACTGCAAGAGAACCCTCAAGCTCCTAGGCCTCTGGTAGAGGACCCGAGCTCGAAGGATGAGACCACCATGGAGGGTGAAGGACAAAGTTTTTTTTATTTATATATATATATATATTTTTATATATATATATATATATATATATATATATATATATATATATATATATATATAATTGTTTATTGCAGTCTATATATATATATATATATATATAGACTGCAATAGGCAATTGTGTTACAGGCTCCATCTATTTCTATTTGTATTTCTATCTTTTTGTAATAAATTGATTGAACTCGACTCTTGGGCCAAACATTTATAGAGATTTAGGCTGGAGCTGTTAGTATTTTAGACAGAATTAGCTGTGTTCTGTCTGACTGCTCCTGCATTAACCTGCCTCATACTTGAGACATCTTAAATAAACCATAACAGTTGGTCACCATGGAAATATTTACCGTATTTTTCGCACCATAAGACGCACCCGACCATAAGACGCACCTGGTTTTTAGAGGAGAAAAATAGGAAAAAAAATATTCTGAACCAAATAGTGTAATAAAATATTTAATAAAGTATAACAGAATAATATTTGAATTATATGACTGGAGTGAAGGGCATGCGCACTGCTGTGTACTGTAACACCGCCTACTACATGCTATCCTCCAATAGCATACGGCTGCCACTACGGTAAGGCAAGGCGACATGGGGAGGGGGGGGGGGGCTGCCACTCTGCCAGTATCTCAGTGGACTACTGAGAAGCCTGGACACGGGCGGGAGGGATGATGCAGTTTCCAGGGACACGGAAGGTCCCGGGGGACAGAGTATGTGAGCGGTGCGGAGTGGGAGCGGAGTTGTGTGATTTTGCCAGGTGCGAGGAGCGGATTTTTAAAATGTTGGAGCGTTGTGATTTTCTTCCACTCCGAAACGCTCCACTACGCTCAATTACCAATCACGAGCCAGGAGTCCAAACCACTGTCAGGAGACGGCGGGGGACTCAAAATGTTTCTAATCATATTTTGCATTTGTTTGCATTTGTATTGTTTTATTAGTACTTTCACAAACATTTATATAAAGTACTGCGTATTCGTTTTACACTACATGCATCTTCTGATCAGACACTGGTGTTATTAAAAAAAAAAAAAAAATACCCTGGAGCGAAAAAGGAGCGAGACGTAAAAGGACGGAGTGGGGGAGGGAGCAAGGAGCGGAAAACAGTACACCCAGAGCGGAGCTTGAGCGGAGTAATTATGAAATACTTTGAGCGTGGAGCGCAAATTCTTCCCGCTCAGCTCCGCTCACATAGGCTACTCTGCCGGGGGACCCGCTGCCGCTCTGCAACTCGGACCATAACACGCAGGCACTTCTTCTATTCGGACCATAAGACGCAGGCACTTTTCCTCCCACTATTTGGTGAAGAAAAAGTGCGTCTTATGGTCCGAAAAATACGGTATATATATTTTTTTATGTATTCGAATTTAGAATGTCAGCTCGGGCGCAATCTTTTTCTCCAAACATTTGTGAAATTCGACGCGCAGAAGCTAAAATGACTAGTTACTGTATATCTTTCATAATAATCTCTAATATATTAAACTTTGGAACCCTGGCAACACATTTAATCAATTTCCATTCATTAATGACCATAACCAATAAAGAAATCGTCGAGTGAATGTCAATTTGTACTAAATAATTTTCCCATATTAACCACTTGAGATTCCGTTACTTGTCAATTAAAATAGACAAACCCTCAATGCAACAATCACTATGCTAATTTAGTTATATTTGATTTTTTTTTTTTTACCTGCCGCCAAGAAATCAAGAAATCTAGGTTGTTGATGCCCAGGTGGCCAGAGAAGAGTGAAATTTCTAATTTTTTTAGTAAACCTTTAACATACATGAGCAACATATTAGAACACAACTAATAATTTCGTTTTTTTACCAGCAGGTAATTGTAGTTTCATATGAAATCAGTAAGAAGGCCACGCACCAGTTGCGCACTCGAGAGTCCAAGTGAAATGTGGAAAATTCTGAGCGCGCACAGCCTCATATAGCCCACCTGAGCGTTCTGTTTCCATGGCAGTGACGTATGTACGTTGTGGTGCGCTTAAACCTCTTTCTTATGTATTAGCTTTCAGGCTACGTTAATTTGTAAACATATTAGTGACACGAATCCGCTGCTACCTCGAAAATGTCCAGAGCCACCAGTTCACCTGCCACGAGGAGGTACAGCTGGGGAACTCCATTTATTCTGTTTTGTCTTTTGTGTCCTGTCAACCTCAGCTCAGATAATGCATGTATTAAATCCATAGATGTGTAAATAAACATGGATGTAATCCGCCCATTGGTCCCCTATTCACTGATATTGTCATTACGACAGGGCAATAAAATGGCGGTTACATCCAGGCTTTTCGCCTTTTACTCCATAGTAAAACAATAGTTTTCAGATATTTCATTATTTTTCAGATATTTCATATTAATCATTCAATCATATTGATTGAATCATCCCGGTTTTTTGTCAATTTGTTTGTGGCCTGATTAACCATGTCATTAAGTGTATATTTGAGCAGACGAATCAGTGGAATTATTTTGGAATTATTAGAGACTTTGTTCTTGAGAATATAGCTGATTGAAAAGGTTGAAAGTATTCTCACTCAGACAATAAGCGAACTAAGCGGCTGCTTACGGGCCCCCCTAACAGATCCAGCGTTTGTTGAATTGACTGACCTAACAATTTCACTGGAGCCAGTATTCAACTACAGGTAGGAAAACTCCATAATACATGTTCAAGCAAGGTTTTTATTAGTGTAATATGTATTCATATTTAAGAATCAGCGTCTGTGGCAGAGTTTTCTTCTTCTTTGTTCTGTGTTTGTTCCCGGGCTTGAGATATCAATACCAGGTCGTTTCCGTTCATGCTTTTGACTGGAGGTGTTTTTTTTAGCGCAATATAAATCTTAGAACCCTGCAAAATAAAATAAAATAGAAACCCTCACACATTGAGCAGGACTGGCCTGGGATTCCAACTCCTATTGATGCTGCAGTTTTATTTGATGGTACTGACATTATTTTTGTTTATTTTATTTCATGCTCTACTGCAATATCTGAAGATGTTGCGTTCCAGTAATATAATAGTACAACAAGTGCCAGTGATTGTGGACTGTTACCAATATTCTAGGATTGAAAATAACATATTTTCTATGATGCACATGACACTATGTTATTTCCTTTCTACCTATTCAGTGTTATAGAAAGGACTGAGGTTTCTAAATTGTTGCATATTCTGTTTGTATGTTTTTATTAAACTCAAAAGTTGAGCCTTTCCTCAATGACACCTATTAAAAAAAGTACCAATTTAAGATGCAGTTACAATTCATCATTGTCTCATTATTTCACATTATACATATTTACCCAAATTATATTAAAAGCATGATCATTTACATGGTGATGGATAATGGAAAACATATTCATTATTACAAATTATATACAGAATATAATAAATTTACAATAACTTTTTTTTATATCTTGTACCAATGAGCAGCTTTTTGTTAGTTTGTGACACTTTATTCTACAGAATAATGTAACCACCTGAGGTTTATTGCAGTAAATGGAATTGGAATTGGAGTGGAAGTGGGTAAGTTACTTGACCAAATAATTTCACAAGAGATGCCCGCTCTTAGGTTACTACATTTTAGGGAGGAAAATGACAGGTTATGATGCAAAACTACGTTAATGCATTTCTACCTCTACACTATGTCTTAGAAAAATGTATGTGGTTTTCAATGACTCATGAACATAAAGCTTTTTGGATTTATGACACATATTCCTGTAAATGTGTCGCTCAGATTAACTTAAGCAGATGACTTTTATTTAGACGTACAGTGTAATGAAGCTTTTGACCCCCTCCCTACCTTTCTGAGCTCTTCCATGTTACCACCCCCTCTCGCTCTCTACAGTCCTCCTCTGCCCCCCAGCTCACTGTCCCCCCTGCCCGCCTCAGCACCATTGGATCTAGAGCATTCAGATGCTCTGCCCTCCATTTTTGGAACTCTCTCCCTCCTGACCTCAAACAAAAAGACTCACTATCCATTTCAAGTCTCAAATCTGATCAGAAATGCATATTGTGTTTGATGTTAATGTTTGAATTTTGTTTTTATTATGTATAAAATTGTACGGTGACCATGGGCCTTTAAATAAAATGTATTATTATTATTATGGAGCGGTCATATCTCAACATGTATTTTATACACAGTATATATTTATACACTGTCACTGTCTTTTGCTAAAAGATGGTAACATGCCCCACCACTCTTTTTCTTGTCAGAGAACCAACAAAATGACTTGAGACTAAATATTGTAAGGCTGCAAGGCTATATATATATATATATTTAAGGTATAAAGTTAAATATAGTTTTATATAATTTTTTTGTATTATACAAACATACTTTATAAAAGTTTGCACTGTCTTAACTAATCATGTCATCATACATCAGAGACATTGTTTTGAAAAAGCATTTCTGCTTCTATGTTTTGCCACTTCCTCTTCCTCCATAAAAGGTGTGTTTCCTGTGTTGGAAGGAATGGTCTATAAACCGTCTGCCTCCAGCACAGAAACACAAATCACTTTGAGGCAGAACCATGAAGACATTCAATCAGAGCGTACTGCTGCTGAGCCTGGCCGCTGCAGTCTACTGCATGCCACTATCAGAGATGACGAAGCAGGAGGAAACCTATGCAAAGGTATGTGTTCCTACTTTGTCTTTTAATGCATCTCTATCTGAATATTGTGTTGAATTAAGATGAGCCATTATGATTTGGTTGTGCACTTACATATTTGTAAATATATTCTCTAGAACTACCTCAAAAAGTTCTACAACCTTACTGAAAAGACAGGCCCATCGGTCAGACGAAGCTACAGTCCTATGAACGAGAAGCTGAGTGAGATGCAGAGATTCTTCGGCCTCAAGATCACTGGGACACTGGACGCTGACACACTGGCCATGATGAAGAAGCCTCGCTGTGGAGTCCCAGATGAAAAAGTGTCCAGATTTACCACCTTTGGAGGTATCAAATGGACGAAACACAGCCTTACCTACAGGTGATGATCTGCAACAATAACTGTGCATTTTAACAATCATTAAATAACAATCTGTCATTCTGTGAAACAGGATCAAGAACTACACTCCAGACATGTCCGTGGCAGAGGTTGATGACTCTATTGAGAAAGCCCTCCAGGTTTGGGCTAAAGTGACTCCTCTGAGATTCACAAAGATCTACAGTGGCATTGCAGACATCATGGTCTCCTTTGGCCGCTACTGTAAGTAGAACCTCACAGCATTATCAAAACTGAAAACTTTAGCTTTTGTTTAATGGGCAATGGTCCTAACAATATGTCGTCAACAGTCAACAGCTCATGGTGATTCTTACCCGTTTGATGGTCCCGGTGTGACCCTGGCCCATGCTTTTGCCCCTTCACCTGGTATTGGAGGAGATGCACATTTTGATGAGGATGAGACCTTCACCTTTCGCTCAAATTCTGGTAGGTTTACTAAAGTATTCTCTCATAGTTATTTAATCTAGAGTTAAAACAACTCAGAAGTTATCCTGTGTGTCTTCTCTCAGGTTACGTCCTGTTCGTGGTGGCAGCCCATGAGTTCGGTCACTCTCTGGGCCTGTCCCACTCCAACGATCCTGGTGCCCTCATGTATCCCACATACTCATACAGAAACCCAGACACCTTTGCTCTGCCTCAGGATGACGTCAAGGGCATCCAGTCGCTCTATGGTAAGGACATGTTTGTCCCTACTGCTTGCAATAACATACAAAAGTATATGACAAAGACACTGACTTTATTAAACCCCCAGGTCCAAACACTGTCAATCCAGGACCTGGGCCTGGCCCTCTGCCTCCCACCACCCCTGATTCCTGTGATCCCAAACTGGTCCTGGACGCTGTTGCCACCCTACGAGGAGAAATGTTCTTCTTTAAAGACAGGTATGGGCCCTGATATGTTTACATGTTTTCTCCTCATATAGCAATGCTGACATTTTATTCTGTGTCTCAGCTTCTTCTGGCGCAGCTACCGACAGAGCACTAGCCTCCAGCAGAGTCTCATCAGAAGCTTCTGGCCAGATGCTCCTGACAGTGTGGACGCTGCTTATGAAAGCCAGGAATCAGATAAACTCCTACTCTTTAAAGGTAAATGTAGTCAATGATTGTACCTGGACAAGGTTTTTAGTTTTACATTTTCCTTTTTAAAGTACTCTGATATTTTCACAGATACCCAGGTTTGGGCTTACCGTGGCTATGATCTTGAAGCAAAAATCTATTTCCAGCTTTGGTCTGCCCAAAACTGTGAAGAAAGTTGACGCTGCTCTGTATGATGTGGAGTCTAAAAAGGCACTGTTCTTTGTTGGAAGTCAGTATTACAGGTGTGTATTTTGTACAAGAGAATGACTTATTAGATGCCTTATGGTGATAATAGGATGGCTGAATCGGTCTAATTATTGAACACTTTTTAGTTATAATGAGATCACAAAGACAATGGACCCATCTCCTAAAAATGTGAAGGACACATTCTCAGGTCTGAACAGTAAAGTGACTGCAGCGTTCCAACTAAAAGGTGAGCCCTTCAAAAATGTAGCAAATGTGCATTAATCGTCTCAACTGTCTTGAGAACTAACAGTATGTGTCTGCGGCACAGGTTTCACGTACATCTACAGTGGGACCACCATGTCCGAGTACAGTCTGAGCAGAGGACATCGTTTCCGTGTGCTGGGGAACAATTACTTCCTGCAATGCAACAAGTATTAGAGGGTATCAACCTGAAGACCACACAGTGGGTTGTGTCCAGTTATACTGATTCTTAAGGCACCTTAACTGTTTACCTATAGCACCTTTATTTAACTGCAGTATTATGTTTTTATGTATTTTTAATTGCTTTCTATTGTTATTTATGTTTGTTTTGGTTTTTTTTTTTACAATTTGTGCTTATGAAGTCTGGAACATGTTACATTAATGTTCTGCACCGTTTGAAACATTTAGACAGGTTTGTCAGTCTCCAAATAAAATGTGACTACAATTATTTGAATGCTTTGTGTGGTTAATATAATATATCATATAATACAGTACATGTACATTAGGCAAGGCAAGGCAAGGCAGTTTTATTTATATAGCACAATTCATACACTGGGTAACTCAAAGTGCTTTACAGGGAATAAAAGACAATTGACAAGATTTAGATTAAGAAACATAAGACAAATTAAAAGATTAAAATATGAGTGCAGATAAAAAACACTTTAAGTTGTAGTGTTGGTGGAGCTAAAGAGGAAGGTTTTTAACCTCCCCTTGAACATTGTTAAAGTTGAGGCTGTTCCAGGTTTTTGCTGCATGAAACTTAAACGCTGCTTCACCTTGTTTAGTTCTAACTCTGGGCACGAGCAGAAGGCCTGTCCCAGATGTTCTCAGAGCCCGAGGAGGTTCATAAGCAACTAGCATGTCTGAAATATATTCTGGTGCTAAACCATTAAGAGACTTATAAACCAAGTGCAGAGATTTTAAAACTGGCGTAATGTGGTTGTACTTCCTGGTTTTAGTTAGAACCTGAGCAGCCACGTTCTGAATAAGCTGCAGCTGTCTTAACCCTCGTTTTGAGAGACCAGTGAGCAGGCCGTTACAGTAATCTAACCTGCTGGAGATAAAAGCATGGATAACTTGAGTCTGGTTGAGACATCATCCCTTTGATTTTGGAAATGTTTTTAAGGTGATAAGAACTGCCTACAGAACTGTGTGAGTGTATGTAATTCTTGTCTTTTTGAGCTTATAGTGCCGTGTTATTGCTGAGAAACCGCGCAGTGTGTTTACTACGACCCTGTCACGTGGTGTACCGGTGTCTAGTCTCAGCTGCTAGCGGGCTAGTTTCGTTTGAGTTGTTTGTGCCGGTCTGGAGGCGTGACCTGCTGAATTCAATTACTTGAATAGACGGGTATTTAAGTAGGAGTTACCACCGCGGCAGTGGTTGCGGCAGCTGTCATCACGTGAAGACCGAAGAGAGTAAAGACCATCGACTCTACCTGCAAGCAACTCCACCGAGCAGGGACACACTGACCTGAGTATTGCACTTTTTTAGTACTAATTGTTTGGACTTATAATTTATTATTACTAATATTTCCTCTTCGGCTCTTCAATGTGTTTTCAAATTACTACTGTCATTTCAACACGGAAATTATCATCTGTTTTACGCAAAAGGCGACGCAACCATAATAATCTGCATGTTGTATCACTGTCAATAACTCCCCCTTCCAGTTTCCCAATAGGCTTGTGGAACTGCCAGTCTGCTGTGAACAAAGCTGATTTCATTACAGCTTTTGTTCAACATTCTGGTCTTTCAGTTGTAGCACTTACAGAAACATGGATCAAACCAGAGGACTCTGCCACTCCCGCCGCCCTCTCCCATAATCACACTTTCTCCCACAGTCCTCGCCTCACTGGAAAGGGCGGAGGGACCGGACTACTTATTCCTACCGACTGGAAGTTCAAACAGCTATCACCCTTGTGTGACAACAGCTCCTTCGAGTTCCATGCTGTTACCATCACCCACCCTGTTAAAAGTCATTTTGTAGTTATCTATCGCCCCCAGGTCCGCTTGGACATTTCTTGGAGGAGTTGGATGCGCTTCTTTCATCCTTCCCTGAGGATGGCACCCCTCTGGTGGTATTAGGAGACTTCAACATCCACCTTGGAAAGCCACAGGCCACTAACTTCATTAACCTAACTGCATCATTTGACCTCAAGCAGGTTTCCACATCGGCAACCCACAAGTCTGGTAACCAACTAGATCTTATCTACATAAGATACTGCTCCACTCGGCACACTCAGGTCACGCCACTGCACACTTCCGATCATTTCTTCATTACTCTCGACCTTGACCTAACTTCTCCAGACACTGCAATTGTTTTACTGCTGGTCACTTTCCGACGCAACCTGCGTACACTCAGTCCCTCCCGTTTTTCCTCTGCTGTCTCTTCTGCACTCCCCTCTTCTGAGGAGCTCTCTCTTTAAACACAAACAACGCCACCGACACTCTGTGCTCCACGCTTTCATCCTGCTTGGACAACTTATGCCCTCTTACATCTAGACCAGCCCGTACATCCTCGTATGCCCCCTGGTTATCCGATGTTCTACGCGAGCACCGCGCCAGCCTCTGGGCAGCCGAGAGAAAATGGCGCAAGTCAAAAGATCCTACTAACCTCTGTATCTACCAGTCTCTCCTCTCTACTTTCTCCACTGATGTCACCTCTGCAAAAACTACCATTCTAGGTTAATCGACTCACCTGACTCGCGCACTCTCTTTAAAACCTTTTCCGCCCTCCTTTGTCCGCCTGCTCCCCACCCTCATCGGATTTAACAGCTGATGATTTCGCCTTTCTTTATAAAGAAAACGACCGCCATCAGCAGTCAGTTCTCTGCGCCACCACCTGTCGAGCTCATTCAGACCCCTGATATGTGTTTGCTCACTTCCTTCTCTCCTCTAACTGAAGCAGATGTTTCTAAGGTCATTAGTTCTAACCACCCTACTACCTGCCCGCTGGATCCTATCCCCACACATCTCCTTCAGGCCATCTCTCCATCTGTCGTGCCTGCTCTCACCCACATCATCAACTCATCTCTTTCCACTGGGTCATTCCCCACAGCTTTCAAAGAGGCCCGCATCACACCACTACTGAAGAAACCCACTCTTAACCCTACACTGCTAGAAAACTACAGACCGGTTTCCCTCCTTCCCTTCATCGCCAAAGTTCTGGAGCGAGTTGTGTTTACTCAGCTCTCATCCTTTCTCACACGGAACAACCTCCTGGACCAGAACCAGTCTGGGTTCAAGAGCGGTCATTCCACCGAAACTGCCCTGCTCTCAGTCATCAAGCTCTGAGACTGGCAAAAGCAACATCCAAGTCATCTGTACTCATCTTACTGGATCTGTCTGCTGCTTTTGACACTGTCAATCATCACATCCTCCTGTCTTCTCTCAGGGCGATAGGTGTCTCTGGAATGGCGTTGCAATGGTTCAAGTCTTACCTCTCGGATAGGTCATTCAGAGTATCCTGGAGAAACGAGGTCTCTGAGTCCCAACATCTCAATACAGGGGTGCCACAGGGCTCAGTGCTTGGACCGCTACTCTTTTCCATATACATGACATCCCTTGGCTCTGTCATCCAGAAGCATGGCTTTTCCTATCACTGCTATGCAGATGACACTCAACTCCACCTGTCATTTCAACCTGACTATCCGACGGTCTCTGCTCGCGTCTCGGCATGTCTGAGTGACATCTCACTTTGGATGAAGGACCATCACCTGCAGCTGAACCTTGCAAAAACAGAACTGCTTGTAATTCCAGCCAATCCAAAGACCCACCACTACCTCTCCATTCAACTAGGCCCATCAACCATTACACCGTCCAGCACTGCCAGAAATCTGGGAGTGGTAATTGATGATCAGTTAAACTTCACAAGTCATGTCGCCAGCACCACCCGGTCCTGTAGATTCATCCTCTACAACATTAGGAAAATTAGACCTTTCCTATCAGAGCAAATTCTAGTCCAGGCTCTTGTCTTGTCCAAACTGGATTATTGGAATGCTCTACTGGCTGGACTCCCTGCCTGCACAACCAAACCTCTGCAGCTGATCCAGAATGCAGCGGCAAGAGTGGTCTTTAATGAACCAAAGAGAGCGCACGTAACTCCTCTATTCATTAGGTTACACTGGCTCCCGGTTGATGCCCGCATCAAGTTCAATGCTATGCTCTTGGCCTACAAGACCACCACTGGTTCTGCACCCTCATATCTTCACTCACTAATGCAGACCTACGTTCCTACCAGATCCCTGCGCTCTGCAAATGAACAACGGCTGGTGGTACCGTCCCAAAAGGTAAAAATCACTCTCACGCATTACCTTCTCTGGCTCTGTTCCACATTGGTGGAATGATCTACCTGCTGCTACAAGATCAGCAGATTCTGTAGCCATCTTTAAAAAACGCCTGAAAACACATCTCTTCCGTCAACACCTGACTGACAAACACTGAGTTCTACTTCCTTTCTATCGATTCCTTTCTTTAAAAAAAAAAAAAAAATTCTCTTATCCTTAGCATTGTATACTGCGCTGGGTTTAAACTGACTAGTTTTTTTGCACTTATGCTTTTTGTACCTTGTGTTGTTAAAATTGCTTCCATTGTTATCCTCACTTGTAAGTCGCTTTGGATAAAAGCGTCTGCTAAATGACTAAATGTAAATGTAATGTAAATGTGATAAAATACTGATGATGTATTTGACTACATGTGACTGTGGATATTCAAGTCTGAGTGACCCCTAGATTTCTAACCTGATTTTTAGATTTTAGAGAAAGAGACTTGAGGTGACTGCTGACACTTTCTCTTTGTTTCTGTGGCCCAAAGATGATAAGTTCAGTCTTGTCTCTGTTCAGTTGGAGAAAATTATTTTGCATCCACGTGTCAATCTGTTCGATGCAGTGACACAGTGAATGGATTGGTCCATTTTCACCTGCTGTGAGTGTAAATCTGAGTGTCATCTGCATAATTATGGTAGGATACATCACAGCTGCGTATTAATTGGCCTAAAGGAAGCATGTAGAGATTGAATAATAGGGGTCCCAAGATAGACCCCTGTGGAACCCCACGTCAGGTCCATTTGGTCTGATGCACAATTTCCAACCGAAACAGAGTACTTCCTGTCCTGACTGAAACCCTTTAAGGGCAGTTCCAGTCCATTCTATCCATTCCTCTAATCTTTGTGTCAGGATTCCATGGTCCACTGTATCAAACGCAGCACTCAAGTCCAACAGAACTAAGACGTGGGACTTTGCCTGTATCAGTGTTCAGACGGATGTCATTTGTAAGTAAGTAAGTAAGTAAGTATTATTTATATAGCACCTTTCACAGATATAGATCACAAAGTGCTTTACAACGTGCTTACCACTCACTCCATTCACACACATTCACACCTGGGGCAGACAGAGATGGCGGCTGCCACACAAACGGCGCTCAACCTCCTCCGACCACCACCAAACACACCTCTACAGTCACACACATTCATACACCAGTGCTACAGACACTGGAGGCAAGGTGGGTTAAGTGTCTTGCCCAAGGACACAACGACAGTATGAACTGTGGGGCGAGCGGGAATCGAACCTACTACCTTCCAGTTGAAGGACGGCCGCTCTACCACTGAGCTACTGCCGCCCCATTTGTGACTTTGACAAGTGCAGTCTCAGTGCTGTGATGGGGCCTGAATCCTGACTAAAAAGGATCAAAGCACTTGTTAAGCAATAGAAAGTCAGTAAGTTGCTGACATACAATTTTTATAATGACTTTCCCTAAAAATGGCAGGTTTGATATGGGCTGATTAGTTGTTGAGCACTGTAGCATCAAGACTGCTCTTCTTTAGACATTAGCCTGTTTGCTAAAACAGAAGTGGTCCGTGTAATCGGTATAGGCTACTAATGCTAACTTAACTCTAAAACATGTGTGTGTGTTCACAGTAAACAGAACATCTCTGACATATATCTCAGAACATCTCTTAGAGTCAGAGTGAGCTGCGTTAATCCGAAATGCACCCCAAGAAACAGCACCATCAACACCAACACATGCTGCGGCTTCAACAGGTTTACCAGTAGTCAAACTTGTATTTATATATTTATTTATATACTTTATAAATGCCCTATAATGTTTTATTTTCAGGCATTGACCTATGGAAGCTTCTTGACACAGATGCAGAAGATGTCAGAAAATCCAACTGCAGATGTCGTTGTGGAGGTGCAGCGATATCTGCTGCTCCTCCCCTGGAAAGATCACAAGACCCCTTAGATTACTGCACAAAAACCATCTGCTGTGGAGAAACTATTATTTTTGAATAAAAATGCCTAAGTCACACGGGCACACCCAGTGTACACCAAGCACAATAAAACATATTATATTGTAATAACATTAATTACACACAAAGCCTCAGTAAACTCTGTAAATCTTTGCTCTGTCCAGTGTTTAATTTGGGATCAGTAATTATAAATCTTCTTAAGGATTATTGGGAAAAAATATTACATGGGTAGTCAACATTTAATTTAAGATACTTTAAAGGCAAGGAAGAAAAACAACAACAACACATGGAAATAAAATTTCAGCTTTATTTAAGTAATTTCCACTATACAACAAAACAGAAAGTGCACACAAACAAGGGGCATCTGCGTATCCTTTACAAGGCCGTACAACATTGTGCCAGCAGATGTCGCCCAAGTTTCAATACAATGGTCCAAAAGGGTTCAAAGCTCTATTAGGCCTTGTTTGGCCATCACTGACTACAAGCCACAAAATACAGCCAAACAAGTACTAGTTGAATAATATAAGCCCTTATTACTAAGGTGAGGTCTTTTAACAGGTTTTTATTTATTTAGTAATTCTAGTGATTTAATACTTGCATTACCTGAGCTGAGGTTGACAGGACACAAAAGACAAAACAGAATAAATGGAGTTCCCCAGCTGTACCTCCTCGTGGCAGGTGAACTGGTGGCTCTGGACATTTTCGAGGTAGCAGCGGATTCGTGTCACTAATATGTTTACAAATTAACGTAGCCTGAAAGCTAATACATAAGAAAGAGGTTTAAGCGCACCACAACGTACGTGCGTCACTGCCATGGAAACAGAACGCTCAGGTGGGCTATATGAGGCTGTGCGCGCTCAGAATTTTCCACATTTCACTTGGACTCTCGAGTGCGCAACTGGAACATGTCTTGGCGGCAGGTGAAAAAAAAAACAAATATAGTTAGTGGTTGAGTGAAGCCATGTATTGTTAAACAACTGTGTTTTCTCTTTTTAAATAATAATGACAACCAGTGGCGACTGGCCTATAGAGGGCGATAAGGAGCAGCCCTCCATGATAAAACAATGTGCAAAGAGAAAAAGAAAAGTGTACAGTTACTAAAATAGGCATAATCTATCTAGGATTATATGTAAGTAATAGTATGTGATATATATTATTTTTAAAAGTGTGCACACTGTGTCTTTGTGAGGCCCTGCTTAGACCATTTCTAATTGGTTGTAGGAGTCAGAAAACTCCATCAAGAGTTTGTTGATGGTTGATGGAGTTTGTTTGTTGTTTTGTTTTTCTTCCATTTTGCTATGAACCAACTTTTTGTCTGAAATAAAGGTTCAATATTGCTAACATTCTTACAATATAATAAATCTATAAAGTATTATTGGGGCCCTTGTATTTGACTTGTCGTGTTCTTCCTGTAGGAGGTGATCCAGACAAGCCTAAACCAGTGCTGGTCTGACTTTTTACACACCACACCTACCGCCACCAAACACACCTCTACAGTCACACACATTCATACACCTGTGCTACGGACACTGGAGGCAAGGTGGGTTAAGTGTCTTGCACAAGGACACAACGAAAGTATGAACAGGGTGGGAATCGAACCGCCAACCTTCCGGTTATAGGACGACTGCTCTACCACTGAGCCACTTGTAGAAGCTGATATAGTGTGGCTGTTTCTATTAAGTGTGTAGTTCTGAAGATGAAGTATAAAACTATATATACTATCAATGCTTCAAAAAAGTTTGTTCTGTTATTCCTTTACAATATTTCAACTCCAGGTCCCGCTAATTCGCGCAGTTCAGATGTGCTGTGGAGAATATTTTTCACAATGACCAGCGTCACTGATGACAACAGAAACTACCCAAAATGACCCTGATCCAAATTTATCATAGGAGTTCTTAATACTGGAAGCTTGTTAGCACTTACCCGGAGACACCATTGAGGAAGATACAGACTCATTTTCGCTGTGAATGTTTCAGCAGGTTTTTTTTGGGGGGGATGTAGCGTGAGGCTTATTAAAACACTCAAAGAGTGTCGCTTGTTTCATTTTAAGTTACTTGTTTTACACAGTTTGCAAAACTTTTTTTCTTCCGTTGGGGAAAGCGCTCCACTGCCTCAACGTGCTTCTTCCTCCCTCCCACTTTGCACCGTGAACCAATCACGGTGCACACCAGCAAGTGGCAGCGAGCACAGCTTTTGGATTATACAGTTATGTGTCAGTGTGCATTTTGTAGTGGTTTTACAGAAATCTCACTGCTTTCTCAGTGGACATACGGCATATATCTGCGTATCACGTAAACTACACTACTGTCTTCAATGTTCTTTATTCAAAACAGACAATTACATTTTACCATTGTAGAGTTGCTTAGATTATTTCTCTAGGCCTACATTGTCCTTTTTCCTTGTTAAACGCAGCGCTCGTTGGAGTATAATGTGCGCTTGCTGTTGTATATTTTTGGGATGTGTAGTTTTTATTAAGCAGCTGTGGAAAAACATAACTTCCCCTCGTGTTTCCGCTGAGAGGTTAGTGGAGTCCATTGAGCATAGATAAATAAACATTTGATTCCATAGAACATCACTATGTATTTTAAATATTGGAAAATGTAGGATTTGGGGTAAATTTTATATCAAACATTAAATTGTTGTACAAAAATATAAATAGTTGTGTTACGTTATATCCATACACAACATCTAGATTTGCTGTTTTACGTTTGGTCCGTCAGGAATCTCAAATCTGTTTTTGTTGGCTGTAGAGGTTCTGACAATATACATGATAAACAATCAAAATATTACTGGAATCAACATCTTCCAAAGAGAAATTAAAATCCCACAATTGGGAGATGACACAGCCCTTTTTTTAAAAGACAAATGTCTGTTTGGAAAAGTTATAGAACAAATGAATAAATTCTCGGCGGCATCGGGTCTTACATAGAATACTAAATATGAAATTCTGAGTTTATATGATTGTGCTCACAGCTCAATTAATGGTATTGCAAAGAAAAAAGTTGTCAAATATTTAGGAATACATATTACAAAAGATGGTGCAGAAAGAGATAAGGCAAATTTCCTTCCTAAGTTAAAAAAAACGAAATAATAAATGTATGGTTACAAAGAGACACATCCATAAGGAGAAGAACCCTACTGACAGAAGCAGAAGGTGTCTCTGCCTTGTCACTAGGGGTCAGTAAAGCAACATGCAAAGAAATAAATAAATTATTTATAGCGTTTATATGAAAAAATCACCCTCATCATATTAAAAAAATCAAGATTGTTTAGTCCCAAGGTAGCTGGAGGGCTTTAACTTTTCAATTTTATAGATTTAAGTCCATCAGTCCTGGGTGTTATTACAATATAATATGTTTTATTGTGCTTGGTGTACACTGGGTGTGCTCGTGTGACTTAGGCATTTTTATTCAAAAATAATAGTTTCTCCACAGCAGATGGTTTTTGTGCAGTAATCTAAGGGGTCCTGTGATCTTTCCAGGGGAGGAGCAGCAGATATCGCTGCACCTCCACGACATCTGCAGTTGGATTTTCTGACATCTTCTCCAGCTGTGTCAAGAAGCTTCCATAGGTCAATGCCTGAAAATAAAACATTATAGGGCATTTATAAAGTATATAAATAAATATATAAATACAAGTTTGACTACTGGTAAACCTGTTGAAGCCGCAGCATGTGTTGGTGTTGATGGTGCTGTTTCTTGGGGTGCATTTCGGATTAACGCAGCTCACTCTGACTCTAAGAGATGTTCTGAGATATGTCAGAGATGTTCTGTTTACTGTGAACACACACACATGTTTTAGAGTTAAGTTAGCATTAGTAGCCTATACCGATTACACGGACCACTTCTGTTTTAGCAAACAGGCTAATGTCTACAGAAGAGCAGTCTTGATGCTACAGTGCTCAACAACTAATCAGCCCATATCAAACCTGCCACTTTTAGGGAAAGTCATTAAAAATGTATGTCAGCAACTTACTGACTTTCTATTGCTTAACAAGTGCTTTGGTCCTTTTTAGTCAGGATTCAGGCCCCATCACAGCACTGAGACTGCACTTGTCAAAGTCACAAATGACATCCGTCTGAACACTGATACAGGCAAAGTCCCACGACTTAGTTCTGTTGGACTTGAGTGCTGCGTTTGATACAGTGGACCATGGAATCCTGACACAAAGATGAGAGGAATGGATAGAATGGACTGGAACTGCCCTTAAAGGGTTTCAGTCCTATCTTGAAGACAGGAAGTACTCTGTTTTGGTTGGAAACTGTGCATCAGACCAAATGGACCTGACATGTGGGGTTCCACAGGGGTCTATCTTGGGACCCCTATTATTCAATCTCTACATGCTTCCTTTAGGCCAGTTAATACGCAGCTGTGATGTATCCTACCATAATTATGCAGATGACACTCAGATTTACACTCACAGCAGGTGAAAATGGACCAATCCATTCACTGTGTCACTGCATCGAACAGATTGACACGTGGATGCAAAATTATTTTCTCCAACTGAACAGAGACAAGACTGAACTTATCATCTTTGGGCCACAGAAACAAAGAGAAAGTGTCAGCAGTCACCTCGAGTCTCTTTCTCTAAAATCTAAAAATCAGGTTAGAAATCTAGGGGTCACTCAGACTTGAATATCCACAGTCACATGTAGTCAAATACATCATCAGTATTTTATCACCTTAAAAAAATTTCCAAAATCAAAGGGATGATGTCTCAACCAGACTCAAGTTGTCCATGCTTTTATCTCCAGCAGGTTAGATTACTGTAACGGCCTGCTCACTGGTCTCTCAAAACGAGGGTTAAGACAGCTGCAGCTTATTCAGAACGCGGCTGCTCGGGTTCTAACCAAAACCAGGAAGTACAACCACATTACACCAGTTTTAAAATCTCTGCACTGGCTTCCTGTTGCTCAGAGAATTGACTTTAAAAGCAGCACTGCTGGTTTATAAGTCTCTTAATGGTTTAGCACCAGAATATATTTCTGACATGCTAGTTGCTTATGAACCTCCTCGGACTCTGAGAACATCTGGGACAGGCCTTCTGCTCGTGCCCAGAGTTAGAACTAAACAAGGTGAAGCAGCGTTTAAGTTTCATGCAGCAAAAACCTGGCCTTGCCTTGCCTAATGTACATTTGCGTAACGACGCATCTATCACTTCTACAAAGTATTGCACACAAGTGTAGTCTAAGTGAGTCACAGAAGTAGTGTTGTTTAATTTCTGATGTTTTTGCCAACAGTCACTCCTCCATCCGCTCACGTTAATGAGAGGCAATAATTCAGCTTTGACTTTATCAAACAAAAGTAAACTATCCCTTTTTATTATTTGGTTTCTAGTAGTTTGACAGGACCCAAAAGTGTATGAATTTAATTTCAAAAACATTTTTTTATATTTTTATATTTAACTGAAATGCATTAGGCTATTCAAATCAGGGTCTTTTCAGACTTCGTAAATTTAAGCTTTTGTTTGGTGACGTTTAATGGATTTTTCTTTAAGCACATGACATAAAACAATAGTTTGACTAATCAAACTTTCTTTAGGGTGCACGTTGCAGAGTGGTTATGCCCTCAAGTGTGGTCTAAAGCAGGGTTTTTCAAACTTTTTGTGTGTGTGGACCACTATTTGTAATCAAAAAATTTTGCGGACCACCTCATAACACACATAATAAAATGTCTACACACAGTCTTACCTGAATTAATCCGCACCTCTAAATAGGCTACTAGTCATCACATCAGTGTGCAACAGGCTTGTTAAAAGAAAGTTTACTGCACACAACGGCTGCCTCTTTTCTCTTCAGAGAACCTGTTGCTATCCACCGATCCATAACGACACTGAACTTGAACGTCACGGCCGAACACCACTGGCCTATTTTAGTAATCGCACAATAACTTGACAATTTAATGCAAATGTTATATCAATATAGGCCTACATATTCTTTTAATTTTTTTATGGGAATTTTTTGGTAAAATGAAGGTAAAATATTATTTTATTTTGCCTTTCCACGGACCACCTGCAGTAGCCTCACGGACCACTAGTGGTCCGCGGACCACAGTTTGGGAATGACTGGTCTAAAGTGTCCCGACTCCCGAGTGAATGAATGTGAGAGTGAAAGTGTTAACCCTGTGAATAACTGTCCAGGCCGGGTGTACTTTTTCCATGACCACAGGATGTGTCTTCTAACATGTTTATCTAAGAATTTAGAAACTACTCACTGCATCAGTTAGGGTTGTTGCCAGATAAAACATAATTATCCTTGCAGTAATTTTCCAATGGGAGGCTCTTACCTAATAGCTTTATTAAATCCAGGTGGTGACTTTTTAGGGGGGCAGTGTATTATATTATACTGTATTATATGATATATTATATTAACCACACAAAGCATTCAAATAATTGTAGTCACATTTTATTTGGAGACTGACAAACCTGTCTAAATGTTTCAAACGGTGCACAACATTAATGTAACATGTTCCAGACTTTATAAGCACAAATTGTAAAAAAAACAAAACAAACATAAATAACAATAGAAAGCAATTAAAAATACATAAAAACATAATACTACAGTTAAATAAAGGTGCTATAGGTAAACAGTTAAGGTGCCTTAAGAATCAGTGTAACTGGACACAACCCACTGTGTGGTCTTCAGGTTGATACCCTCTAATACTTGTTGCATTGCAGGAAGTAATTGTTCCCCAGCTCACGGAAACGATGTCCACTGCTCAGACTGTACTCAGACATGGTGGTCCCACTGTAGATGTACGTGAAACCTGTGCCGCAGACACATACTGTTAGTTCTCAAGACAATTGAGACGATTAATGCACATTTGCTACATTTTTGAAGGGCTCACCTTTTAGTTGGAGCGCTGCAGTCACTTTACTGTTCAGACCTGAGAATGTGTCCTTCACATTTTTAGGAGATGGGTCCATTTTCTTTGTGATCTCATTATAACTAAAAAGTGTTCAATAATTAGACCAATTCAGCCATCCTATTATCACCATAAGGCATCTAATAAGTCATTCTCTTGTACAAAATACACACCTGTAATACTGACTTCCAACAAAGAACAGTGCCTTGTCAGACTCCACATCATACAGAGCAGCGTCAACTTTCTTCACAGTTTTGGGCAGACCAAAGCTTGAAATAGATTTTGGATAGCCGGCTTCAAGATCATAGCCACGGAAAGCCCAAACCTGGGTATCTGTGAAAATATCAGAGTACTTTAAAAAGGAAAATGTAAAACTAAAAACCTTGTCCAGGTACAATCATTGACTACATTTACCTTTAAAGAGTAGGAGTTTATCTGATTCCTGGCTTTCATAAGCAGCGTCCACACTGTCAGGAGCATCTGGCCAGAAGCTTCTGATGAGACTCTGCTGGAGGATAGTGCTCTGTGGGTAGCTGCGCCAGAAGAAGCTGAGACACAGAATAAAATAAGTTAATGTCAGCATTGCTATATGAGGAGAAAACATGTAAACATATCAGGCCCCATACTTGTCTTTAAAGAAGAGCATTTCTCCTCGTAGGGTGGCAACAGCGTCCAGGACCAGTTTGGGATCACAGGAATCAGGGGTGGTGGGAGGCAGAGGGCCAGGTCCTGGATTGACAGTGTTTGGACCTGGGGGTTTAATAAAGTCAGTGTCTTTGTCATATACTTTTTATTTTATTTTTTATTTTATTGCAAGCAGTAGGGACAAATGTGTTCTTACCATAGAGCGACTGGATGCCCTTGACGTCATCCTGAGGCAGAGCAAAGGTGTCTGGGTTTCTGTATGAGTATGTGGGATACATGAGGGCACCAGGATCGTTGGAGTGGGACAGGCCCAGAGAGTGACCGAACTCATGGGCTGCCACCATGAACAGGACGTAACCTGAGAGAAGACACACAGGAGAATTTGTGAGTTGTTTTAACTCTAGATTAAATAACTATGAGAGAATACTTTAGTAAACCTACCAGAATTTGAGCGAAAGGTGAAGGTCTCATCCTCATCAAAATGTGCATCTCCTCCAATACCAGGTGAAGGGGCAAAAGCATGGGCCAGGGTTCCATCGGGACCATCAAACGGGTAAGAATCACCATGAGCTGTTGACGACATATTGTTAGGACCATTGCCCATTAAACAAAAGCTAAAGTTTTCAGTTTTGATAATGCTGTGAGGTTCTACTTACAGTAGCGGCCAAAGGAGACCATGATGTCTGCAATGCCACTGTAGATCTTTGTGAATCTCAGAGGAGTCACTTTAGCCCAAACCTGGAGGGCTTTCTCAATAGAGTCATCAACCTCTGCCACGGACATGTCTGGAGTGTAGTTCTCGATCCTGTTTCACAGAATGACAGATTGTTATTTAACGATTGTTAAAATGTACAGTTATTGTTGCACGTCTAAACAGATCATCACCTGTAGGTAAGGCTGTGTTTCGTCCATTTGAAACCGTCAAAGGTGGTAAATCTGGACACTTTTTCATCTGGGACTCCACAGCGAGGCTTCTTCATCATGGCCAGTGTGTCAGCGTCCAGTGTCCCAGTGATCTTGAGGCCGAAGAATCTCTGCATCTCACTCAGCTTCTCGTTCATAGGACTGATGCCTCGTTTGAGTGATGAGTCTGACTTTTCAGTAAGGTTGTAGAACTTTTTGAGGTAGTTCTAGAGAATATATTTACAAATATGTAAGTGCACAACCAAATCATAATGGCTCATCTTAATTCAACACAATATTCAGATAGAGATGCATTAGAAGTAGGAACACATACCTTTGCATAGGTTTCCTCCTGCTTCGTCATCTCTGATAGTGGCATGCAGTAGACTGCAGCGGCCAGGCTCAGCAGCAGTAAGCTCTGATTGAATGTCTTCATGGTTCTGCCTCAAAGTGATTTGTGTTTCTGTGCTCGAGGCAGACGCTTTATAGACCATGCGCCGGTGTGTGTTGAGCAACAATTTAGTCATTGACTAAGGTAACACACCTTTTATGGAGCAAAGAGGAAGTGGTGTCCGTTTGCTCATTCAGGAGGAAAACTTCCCCATAATAATGCCTTTGATGTATGATGAAATGATCAGTTAAGAAAGGTGTTGTGTGAGAATTTTTATTAAATATAGTATAACTGGATAGTATAAAATAATAAAAGAATAATATAATAAAATATTTAGTCTCAAAGTCAATTTGTTGTTTCTCTTACATGAAAAAGCCATCATTTAGCAAAACATATCTCATTGGAACAACAAAATAAAATACACATATGTTGAGATATGACAGCTCCGTGCGAGTTTGCGCCATTGCAGTTGCAGAGAGAGTCCGTTAGTATTTGCAAATCCTAAAATTTACCACTGAACCATTACATTGAACAAAGAAAACAATTTTGTATGGTATTGTTCACACCCATGTAAATCTTATTTTTAATCCTTTTTTTTTTTTTTTGTAGATTTAAAGACAAGATTTCTAAGCAAATCTTTGTAAAGAAACCTGGCCCTGTGCAGTTCCACATTGTCTAAAGCGACATATGGGTGAAATTATTATATTATGGGTACAGCTGAATGAGTGTACACTGCCATTTTTCTATAGTGATGTGCCACCGCTGCAAATACAGACACGCTCACGCAGACATGTCACTAGGATCAAAAGCTTCATTACACTGTACGTCAAAATAAAAGTCAAATGCTTAAGTTAATCTGATCGACAGATTTACAGGAATATGTGTCATAAATATAAACAAGGCTTTATGTTCATCAGTCATTGAAAAACACATAGATTTTTCTAAGACATAGTGTAGAGGTAGAAATGCATAAACATAGTTTTGCATCATAACCTGTCATTTTCCTCCCTAAAATGTAGTAACCTAAGAATGGCCATCTCTTGTGAAATTATTTGTTCAAGTAACTTACCCAATTCCACTCAGTTTACTGCAATAAATAAACTTTAAAAACAGGCAAAATTGACATTTACTTTTTTTTCTGAAGAACACATTACGCTATACAGATTAAATGTGTCACAAATAAAATAAAATGCTCTTCTTTGGTACAAGATATTAAAACATGTTATTACAAGTTACTAAGACTGCATTATTGGTCAACAGGAAATACTTTCAATCACATCCTGTTATTTATCATTTATAATGAACATTGTGGTTACTTTAAGTATACACTGTCATACACACATTCACATCCATCCATTCATCACATCAGCCAGTGCTTATTTTGTTGTTGATCTTCTTCTGACATTCCAGCAGGTCGTTCACTGAGCCAGTAGAGACCATGCGCTTTGAGTTTGGGTCGTATGTGTAGTGGAGGTTTTCCTTGAAGAAGTGCACAAAATCTGTTGAAAGACCCAAAACAAAAAAAATACTTTGTCAAAAGAAAAAAGAGGTTGTTTATTTGGTTTTTGGTACAGAGTTTATGATGGTGTAATTACAACATTAATAAAAAGGTTTTAAAGGGTGTGGTTCAGCAAAGAGACAACAACAGTCACAGCAAAATGGTCTGTCTTCATAATTTATTTAACTGCATCTTAAATTAGTATGTTTTTTAATAGGTGTCATTTAGGAAAGGCTAAGTGCAGCAATTTTTTATCATTAGTGAGTTTAATAAAAACATACACAGAATATGCCACAGTCCTTTCTATAACAGTGAATAGGTAGAAAGGCATTAACATAGCCGAAAAGGTTTTGCATCTAAGAAAAGCAGCTATTTTCCATCCCAAAATGTTGTTATTAGTCCAAAATCACTTTTTGTACTATTATATTACTGGAAAGCAACAATTTATAAATGGTTACCTAAGAGTGAACATCACTTATGAAATGATTTTGTAAGGTAACTTACCTAATTCCAGCCTACTGCACCATACTTCAAATTGGCTCACATTTGCACCACATGAGCATTTTATTTATCAGCAACATGACAGATATTGCACTAGAGCATTAAATAAAATAAATGAAAATAATGCCAGTACCATCAAATAAAACTGCAGCATCAATAGGAGTTGGAATCCCAGGCCACTCCTGCTCAATGAGTGAGGGTTTGTCCTCCATTATATTTAACTGTTCATCATACCTGGACAAGGACATGTACATTATACATTTTTGCAACAGTTTGTATTATACTGTAAATGTCCAATATGTGCATATAAAAAGTGTGTGCTATGAGACTTGTAAAGCTTAGTGGACATACGGTGGGTGACATGTTGCCAAATGTAGGTGATTATTTTGAGGAAATAGGTGTTTTACTACATTACAGCTAAGCAGACATTCCCTATTTTAATTTTTTTGCTGGGATTAAAAATGATCAGTTTAAATTGATGCCATCTCAATGATTCAAGTTTGTACCTCCAACACTCATTTCCAGTGAAGAACACAGTGTAGCGTTCAGTGCGGAAGTGAAGAGCGGCATCCACTGATTTGATTCTGGAGGGGAAGCCTAATTCTGTAATGTTTCTTGGGAAACCTTCTTCAAGCTGTAATTGTGTCAGCTTCCAGTACTGATTACCTGAAATACAGAAATCAACCGATTAAACAAAAACTGATGACAAAACAAAAGTCACAACAAAAATACAAAGCTCTGAACACAAATACACAAAGTCACAACAACATACACAACACTACACAGTATGCAAGTCCCACAGAGGTCAAAAGTCACAACCCCTATAGATAACTCGTAACACCAATACAAAAGTCACAACACCTATAGATAACTCACAACACCAAAACAAAAGTCACAACCCCTATAGATAACTCGAAACACCAATACAAAAGTCACAACACCTATAGATAACGCGTAACACCAAAACAAAAGTCACAACCCCTATAGATAACCCGTAACACCAAAACAAAAGTTACAATCCCTATAGATAACTCGCAACACCAATACAATAGTCACAACCCCTATAGATAACTCGCAACACCAAAACAAAAGTCACAACACCTATAGATAACTCGCAACACCAAAACAAAAGTCACAAAACCTATAGATAACTCACAACACCAATACAAAAGTCACAACACCTATAGATAACAACACCTATAAATAACAGTCACAACACCTATAGATAACTCGCAACATCAAAACAAAAGTTACAATCCCTATAGATAACTCGCAACATCAAAACAAAAGTCACAACCCCTATAGATAACTCGCAACACCAAAACAAAAGTCACAACACCTATAGATAACTCGTAGAACCAATACAAAAGTCACAACACCTATAGATAACTCGCAACACCAAAACAAAAGTCACAACCCCTATAGATAACTCGCAACACCAATACAAAAGTCACAACCCCTATAGATAACTCGCAACACCAATACAAAAGTCACAACCCCTATAGATAACTCGCAACACCAATACAAAAGTCACAACACCTATAGATAACTTGCAACACCAAAACAAAAGTCACAACACCTATAGATAACTCGTAGAACCAATACAAAAGTCACAACACCTATAGATAACGCGTAACACCAAAACAAAAGTCACAACCCCTATAGATAACTCGTAACACCAATACAAAAGTCACAACACCTATAGATAACTCGCAACACCAAAATAAAAGTCACAACCCCTATAGATAACTCGAAACACCAATACAAAAGTCACAACACCTATAGATAACTCACAACACCAATACAAAAGTCACAACACCTATAGATAACAACACCTATAAATAACTTGCAACACCAATACAAAAGTCACAACACCTATAGATATCTCGCAACATCAAAACAAAAGTTACAATCCCTATAGATAACTCAACATCAAATACAAAAGTCACAACACCTATAGATAACTCAACACCAAAACAAAAGTCACAACCCCTATAGATAACTCACAACACCAAAACAAAAGTCACAACCCCTATAGATAACTCGTAACACCAATACAAAAGTCACAACACCTATAGATAACTCGCAACACCAAAACAAAAGTCACAACCCCTATAGATAACTCGAAACACCAATACAAAAGTCACAACACCTATAGATAACGCGTAACACCAAAACAAAAGTCACAACCCCTATAGATAACCCGTAACACCAAAACAAAAGTCACAACCCCTATAGATAACTCGCAACACCAATACAAAGTCACAACACCTATAGATTTAACTCAAAACAAAAGTCACAACACCTATAGATAACTCGCAACACCAAAACAAAAGTCACAAAACCTATAGATAACTCACAACACCAATACAAAAGTCACAACACCTATAGATAACAACACCTATAAATAACTTGCAACACCAATACAAAAGTCACAACACCTATAGATAACTCGCAACATCAAAACAAAAGTTACAATCCCTATAGATAACTCGCAACATCAAAACAAAAGTTACAATCCCTATAGATAACTCGCAACACCAATACAATAGTCACAACCCCTATAGATAACTCACAACACCAAAGCAAAAGTCACAACACCTATAGATAACTCGCAACACCAAAACAAAAGTCACAACACCTATAGATAACTCGCAACACCAAAACAAAAGTCACAACACCTATAGATAACAACACCTATAGATAACTCGCAACACCAATACAAAAGTCACAACCCCTATAGATAACTCACAACACCAATACAAAAGTCACAACACCTATAGATAACGCGTAACACCAAAACAAAAGTCACAACCCCTATAGATAACCTGTAACACCAATACAAAAGTCACAACACCTATAGATAGCTCACAACACCAATACAAAAGTCACAACCCCTATAGATAGCTCGCAACACCAATACAAAAGTCACAACCCCTATAGATAACTCGCTACACCAAAACAAAAGTCACAACATCTATAGATAACTCGCAACACCAATACAAAAGTCACAACCCCTATAGATAACTCACAACACCAATACAAAAGTCACAACACCTATATTTAACTCAAAACACCAAAACAAAAGTCACAACACCTATAGATAGCTTACAACATCAAAACAAAAGTCACAACACCTATAGATAACTCACAACATCAAAACAAAAGTCACAACCCCATAGATATCTAGCAACACCAATACAAAAGTCACAATACCTATATTTAACTCAAAACACCAAAACAAATGTCACAACACCTATAGATAACTCACAACACCAATACAAAAGTCACAACCCCTATAGATAACTCGCAACACCAATACAAAAGTCACAACCCCTATAGATAACAACACTTATAGATAAGTCTCAACACCAAAACAAAAGTCACAACACCTAGAGATAACTCGCAACACCAATACAAAAGTCACAACACCTATAGATAACTCGCAACACCAATACAAAAGTCACAACACCTATAGATAACAACACCTATAGATAACTCGCAACACCAAAACAAAAGTCACAACACCTAGAGATAACTCGCAACACCAATACAAAAGTCACAACCCCTATAGATAACTCGCAACACCAAAACCAAAGTCACAACACCTATAGATAACTCGCAAACACCAATACAAAAGTCACAACACCCATAGATAACTCGCAACACCAAAACAAGTCACAACACCTATAGATAACTCGCAACACCAAAACAAAACTCACAACCCCTATAGATAACTCGCAACACTAAAACAAAAGTCACAACACCTATAGATAACTCGCAACACCAATACACAAGTCACAACCCCTATAGATAACTCGCAACACCAAAACAAAATTAAAAAAACACATCTACAATCTGGCTTGTTCAAGTGCTATGTTAGTTAACCTGCCCTGTCCCAATCAAATAAATAAAATAAAATAAAATAAATAACTTGCAACACTGATTTAAAGGTCATATCAATACAAAACTCTCACCAGTCATACAAAGGTCACAACACAATAAAAATGTCACAACGGCTAATTAGTATTACATTTTATTACATTGAGCCTGTGCCAGTGTTTAGTACATTGTAGGGTACTTGGAATTTAATGCATGATATTACCTTTAAAAAATATGTTTAAGTTCTTCTCTATGTTCATGTAGACAGCATCCAGATGGGAGGGTATATTGTCGGGCCACAGACTGCTAATCAAAGTGATGCCAGTTTCATCAAACTGAGGATGCTTACGCCACATGAATCTGGAAATGTATAACTGTGTAAGTTTAACATTCACTCATGCTGTTTTTTGTCAAGTGTCCCTGTCAGTTTTTATGATGTAGATGGAAAATGTACACACCTGTCTTTGAAAAAAATGACTTCTTGTTGTAATTCTGTTGCAGCGTCAAAAGTCAAATCTGGGTCACATTTGTCAGGAGTTTTGGGAGGTGGCTTTTTGGAGAAGAGTGAGTCAAAATTGGGACTAATACCTGTGTTAATATTTGACAGAAACATTAGGACATAGCCCTCTCTTATAATAATAAATAGATTAATAAATTACTAATCACAATTGTAATAAACTACAACATCTGTTTACCATACAAGCGTTGGACATTTTTCACATCTTGAAATGAGAGCTCAAGTTGATAGCTGGGTGCAAAGTTGTATGAAGGATACATTACAGCCCCAGGGTCTGATGAGTGGGGCAGGCCAATGGCATGACCAAACTCATGCACTGCCACAGCAAATAAATTGAAACCTATAGGGTGATACATGTTAGGGCATTCAGAAGTCGATAAGTCAAATTTAAAGCGTGAGAGATGCACTAGAACTGTATACCGGTAGAATTTGTAGTCCACTCTTCATCTGTGTCAAAGTGCACATCTCCACCAATCCCATTCCCAGGCAGAAAGGCATGAGCAAGGATTCCCTGTTTGCCGTCAAATGGGGAGCCATCTTTATGGTCTGCAACATAGTGTGTACATAAGAATGATGCTATCTAACGATGGTGGCGAACATAACCCTGCCCTTTATAGCTCTTCAAGCTCTTCACCTCCTCTGTAGAAGGAGATTACAATGTCCGCCTCCCTTCTGCCACGCTTCTGAAACTGCATTGGTGTCACGTTTGACCAGATCTTCCAAGCTGCCTTGAAGACTTTGCGAACCTGTGAGATTGGGATGGGCAATTTTTTCCCAACAATCCTGAGAAAATTCAAATACCTCGTTACCTTTTTCACACAGGCCTTCAAAGACAGATGAGATCAGGTCTGCTTTGGACAAATTTAATGTCAACATCCCAAACCACTGTTAAACCGTCAAATATACCAAGCAGTATTTTTTTCTTTTACTTTAGACAATATTTTCCACATTTCTATGATAATACTAACAAACATAATTATTAATTTCTCAAAGATTATCTCTTAATTGGGTTGCAGGGATACAGGTAGGGGTTTAACCTGACACACAAAAAAACATAGCCTATGTTAACTCTGTACAGGCAAATTCTGGAGAGTAAAAAGATCTCACCTGTAGCTGAGCTTGCTCTTCGTCCATCTCACTGTCTCTCCGAACAGTTCCACATCAGACAGACCGCAGCGTGGCTTTCTCATCACTGCCAGCGTTTCACTGGTCAGCTCCCCACTTGGAGGTAAACCAAAGTAGTGTTGCATCTCCTTAATTTTATCACAGAACCCTGACGACCAATCAGCATCCACTCCATTCTCTGCACTCCTTTTTGATCTGTCCTTATCAGGCCTGTAGCCATAGAAGTGCCTTAGATACTCCTGTTGACATACAAAATGGTTTTGGACACAAGTCACACGCAAGTACAAAATCATAGTTCTTTTCTTTCCTCAATGTCTCAACTGTAGCATCAGCTGTTCACGTCTACACTGTAAACATTCCACACATTTTTTTGTAAACTTTAATGACAGCACAGTTGTGCTTGTTTAATTGTAGGTGTCACCTTCTGCAAGGCCTAGAGAAGGCCTTATGTACGTAAAGCCATAAAGCATGCCAGATTTGTCATGTCTCAACTGCTGTCAGAAAATATGATAGGACTGATGAATTTTGTTTAGTAAAGCTGCTAAAACAGGTAACACTGAGTAAAACATCCAGAAATGGGAGCCAACAAATGTAGTATCGCTTTTACAAATCAAATTCTCTTTTTACAAATGATTGACAGTTTAAATGGGTTCCATGTTATTTTCTGAAGCTGCTGTAGAGTTACATGACTCGGATTCCTTCATTGTTTTTGTCTCCAAATGTAATTGTCTTGAAACTGAACCTTACCCTTAGTAAAAATCTGTGGAAGCTGTCACATGTAACTTCCAGGCATAGATTTTAAGTGGGCATTTGGACAACCTACACAGCCTTATGAAGCCTTACATTTTGTGTCATCACAGAGCACAGTTCCAGTCCTTGGGTTAACAGTGAAGTAATTTAAAAAAGCTTTTAAGGAAATGCAGCACTTAGTCAAAGCAACAAATCACAGCCTACCTGTGCAGCTTAAAGTAATGGGGCCATAAACAAACTATTCCATTCCAGCCTCAATAGGATGTGGCATACCTCTGCAAATGACCTCTGAGCTTCAGATGGTCCAGGATGGGGTTGTGTAGGCAAAGATAAAGTTGGGATAGGCACAGAAGTCACCAGAGTTTGCCAGGCTAGAGTCAGAAAGCTCAGCCAGAGCATCTTTGCGTTCTGTGGCTCAGAGCTAGATTGCGCTGCTGATGCACAGAGCTGTATGCAAAGCTGCACGTGGGTTATTATCTCTCTGTTTTCCTGTCCTGACAAGAACAGCACGGTGACTCCACGCACTGCAGGGACTTTCTTTCTTTTTTTTTTCAAGATGATTTTAAACCAGCAAATAGATACTGGATGTAATTAACTAAAAAGCACTGAAATTCATTATGTATCATTATCAAACCCAGAAGTGCATGTTTTATGATGACAGATCATGGACAGGTCATAGACAAGTCACAAACTATAGATATATTGTACATTAATTATAGACTGCACACAGATGACTGATATGCACAATCTTTCCATCTTTGCTTTTTGGAGAGACAGAATATCCCAGATAACAATAATAATAGAACTTTGGAATACAGCAGCATTTAAATTGTGCTGGAGGTCTTTTGGGGTTTGGAAAGCAGAAACAAGTGAATATGATTAATGACTCACAACTAATTAGCATCTGATATGCTCCTGTGGTTTATTATTTTCTGGGAAACCACAGCTCATCTTAATGTTGCAGCTCTATAAAGACTGCATTTATCTTCTAATATGAGATATAAAAGAGCATTCAACTGCTTTGGGCCAAAAGTCAATCATCTTTTTTGTAAAGATGGTTTGTGGGCCACTGAAGTTAAAAAAGAATTGATATTTAATTATTAATGAGTATATCATATCAGAGCTTTACATTCATATTTGCTCTTTAGACAAAAAAAATCTGATATAACGTTTGGCGTTTTCAGTTAAGAATTTTGTTTGTTGTAGACAAGTGTATCTGAAAAAAGCTTCAATTTGCTACAGTTGATACATTACTATATAATAATTTTTATCTGTTACATATACTCATTTCTTTCTCAAATGGGCCTTTGTCCCATCCAAACATTTTGCTTCTAACAAGTGCCTGATGACACATCTCTACACACAACAGACTGAGGATGCATAGTAGACTGGTAGTTGCCTAAGTATAATGCAATTCTTTTGCAAAAGACGTCAAATGTGTACCCTTTAATGTCCAGTGTGTAGTGCCCCACATTCAGCTTGTGTATTGCCTGGTCCATACCGGCCAGTCTGGATACTGTCAGTAGAGACACCGCAGGTTAACATGGAAAAGTCCAAACCGTGTTTACCCCAAGATTCAATATAAAAACGTGACACACAGACGTAGTTGTATGAATTTTCAAAATCTGATGTTGGGTGGGTTGGCTCCGGTTCTGGAAGGATATCTGGATTATCTCCTCTCGCCCTTTTCACTGTTGAGGCAGACGCCTGGGACAGAAAAAAAAAAGCGCAATAAAAATGAATGTCGGAAACTAATGGTGGATAGACTGAATATTTATAATCTTTTCTGGATTACTTTATGTACAGTATATGACCAGTGTATTAGACAATCACATCACATTGTTTCCACAAAACCTTTTGATAAAATAAGCCACAGTTGTGTTTAGCATCTAGACATGAACCAACTCAAATAGTGAGCAGGTCTATGTTGTAAGATGCTCAGAGAATAGGAACCAACACTATGAATACACGACTCTAGATGACATAGGAAACACAATACACAATACATACTTGTGCAATGTAGGTATTGAAAGCAACTCTGACAAAACTGAACTGTCTCTATGAAGTTTAGCAGACCTTTGAGTTGTAGTGGAGCAAAAGGGAGCACTTTAACAGCTTGCGTGACAGTGTGCGTGCTAACAAGTGTGCGTGCTAACAAGTGTGCGTGCTAACAAGTGTGCGTGCTAGCAAGTGTGCGTGCTAGCAAGTGTGCGTGCTAGCAAGTGTGCGTGCTAGCAAGTGTGCGTGCTAGCAAGTGTACGTGCTAACAAGTGTGTGTACATGATAGCAAGTGTACATGCTAGCAAGTGTACATGCTAACAAGTGTACATGCTAACAAATGTGTGTGTACATGCTAGCAAGTGTACATGCTAGCAAGTGTACATGTGTACATGCTAGCAAGTGTGTGTGTGTGTGTACATGCTAACAAGTGTGTGTGTGTGTGTGTGTACATGCTAACAAGTGTACGTACATGCTAACAAGTGTACATGCTAGCAAGTGTACATGCTAGCAAGTGTGTGTACATGCCAGCAAGTGTGTGTGTACATGCCAACAAGTGTGTGTGTACATGTTAACAAGTGTGTGTGCGGGGGGGGGGCGGCAGTAGCTCAGTGGGTAGAGCGGTTGTCTTTCAACCGGAAGGTAGGCAGTTCAATTCCCACTCTCCCCACAGTTCATACTGTCGTTGTATCCTTGGGCAAGACACTTAACCCACCTTGCCTCCAGTGACTGTAACACTGGTAATGTAATGTAAGTCGCTTTGGATAAAAGTGCCTGCTAAATGAATAAATGTAAATGTAATGTAAATGTGTACATGCTAACAAGTGTAAATGCTAGCAAGTGTACATGCTAGCAAGTGTACATGCTAGCAAGTGTACATGCCAACAAGTGTGTGTACATGCTATTAAGTGTACATGCTAACAAGTGTACATGCTAGCAAGTGTACATGCTAACAAGTGTGTGTACATGCCAACAAGTGTGTGTACATGCTAACAAGTGTGTGTACATGCTAACAAGTGTACATGCTAGCAAGTGTACATGCTAGCAAGTGTACATGCTAGCAAGTGTACATGCTAACAAGTGTGTGTACATGCTAAAAAGTGTACATGCTAACAAGTGTACATGCTAGCAAGTGTACATGCTAGCAAGTGTACATGCTAACAAGTGTGTGTACATGCCAACAAGTGTGTGTGTACATGCTAACAAGTGTGTGTGTACATGCTAGCAAGTGTACATGCTAGCAAGTGTACATGCTAGCAAGTGTACATGCTAACAAGTGTACATGCCAACAAGTGTACATGCTAACAAGTGTACATGCTAACAAGTGTACGTGCTAACAAGTGTGCGTGCTAGCAAGTGTGCGTGCTAGCAAGTGTACATGCTAGCAAGTGTACATGCTAACAAGTGTACATGCTAGCAAGTGTACATGCTAACAAGTGTGTGTGTACATGCTAACAAGTGTACATGCTAGCAAGTGTACATGCTAGCAAGTGTACATGCTAGCAAGTGTACATGCTAACAAGTGTGTGTACATGCCAACAAGTGTGTGTGTACATGCTAACAAGTGTGTGTGTGTGTGTACATGCTAACAAGTGTACATGCTAGCAAGTGTACATTCTAGCAAGTGTACATGCTAGCAAGTGTACATGCTAACAAGTGTACATGCTAGCAAGTGTACATGCTAGCAAGTGTACATGCTAACAAGTGTGTGTACATGCCAACAAGTGTGTGTGTACATGCTAACAAGTGTGTGTGTACATGCTAGCAAGTGTACATGCCAACAAGTGTACATGCTAGCAAGTCTACATGCTAACAAGTGTACATGCTAGCAAGTGTACATGCTAGCAAGTGTACATGCTAGCAAGTGTACATGCTAACAAGTGTGTGTACATGCCAACAAGTGTGTGTGTACATGCTAACAAGTGTGTGTGTACATGCTAACAAATGTACATGCCAACAAGTGTACATGCTAACAAGTGTACATGCTAAAAAGTGTACGTGCTAACAAGTGTGCGTGCTAGCAAGTGTGCGTGCTAGCAAGTGTGCGTGCTAACAAGTGTGCGTGCTAGCAAGTGTGCGTGCTACCAAGTGTGCGTGCTAGCAAGTGTGCGTGCTAGCAAGTGTACGTGCTAGCAAGTGTACGTGCTAGCAAGTGTACGTGCTAACAAGTGTGTGTGTACATGCTAACAAGTGTACATGCTAGCAATTGTACATGCTAACAAGTGTGTGTACATGCCAACAAGTGTGTGTGTACATGCTAACAAGTGTGTGTACATGCTAACAAGTGTACATGCTAGCAAGTGTGCATGCTAGCAAGTGTACATGCTAGCAAGTGTACATGCTAACAAGTGTACATGCTAACAAGTGTACATGCTAACAAGTGTGTGTACATGCTAACAAGTGTACATGCTAACAAGTGTACATGCTAACAAGTGTACATGCTAACAAGTGTACATGCTAACAAGTGTACGTGCTAGCAAGTGTACGTGCTAACAAGTGTACATGCTAACAAGTCTACATGCTAACAAGTGTACATGCTAACATGTGTACATGCTAACAATAATAATAAACTTTAATTTATAAAGCGCCTTTAAAGGCAACTTCTCAACAAAGCAACAAGCAATACCAAAAACAAGCAATACAAAGTTCAAACAATTAAAAGTAACATCAACTATCAAATGCTAATTTAAAAAAATAGGTCTTAAGTCTACCTTTAAAAATGTCATAGCCCTGTGCTTCCCTAAGATCAGGAGGCAGAGAATTCCAAAGGACAGGAGCATAGGAAGAAAAAGCCCTGTCACCCATAGATCGTAGGCGTGTTTGAGGAACAGCCAACAAGTTGGATTGAGATGAACGCAGTCTCCGAGTTGGGGTATAGGGAGTTAACAACTCAGACAGATAATAAGGGGCCAAGCCATGCAACGCTTTATATGTCAGCATCATAATTTTAAAATCTACTCTGAATCGGACTGGGAGCCAGTGTAAAGACTCCAAGACTGGAGTGATGTGATTACAAACCCTGGTCCCAGTCAGTATCCTGGCGGCCGAATTTTGAACATATTGTAGTTTTTTAAGTGTGGATTTAGAGACTCCGGCTAGAAGGGCGTTACAGTAATCAATCCTAGTGATGACAAAGGAATTCATCAGCTTTTCAGCTACTGAGAAGTTTAGCAAAGGACGTAGTCTAGCTATATTTCTGAGGTGAAAAAAAGATGATTTAACTGTACTCTGGACAAAAGAATCAAATGAAAGCCTGGTATCAAAAATAACTCCAAGATTCCTCACTTTAGCTTGAGTAGCCAAGACAGAGCCATCAATAGTCAAAGATAATGAACCAGTTTTTGAAATTTGATGACGGGAACCAATTAGGATAACTTCAGTTTTACCACTGTTCAGACACAAAAAATTTGTACTCATCCATGACAAGTGTACATGCTAACAAGTGTCTGTGTACATGCTAACATGTGTACATGCTAACAAGTGTGCGTGCTAACAAGTGTGCGTGCTAACAAGTGTACATGCTAACAAGTGTGTGTGTACGTGCTAACAAGTGTGTGTGTACGTGCTAACAAGTGTGCGTGCTAACAAGTGTGCGTGCTAGCAAGTGTGCGTGCTAGCAAGTGTGCGTGCTACCAAGTGTACATGCTAGCAAGTGTACATGCTAGCAAGTGTACATTTTAGCAAGTGTACATGTTAACAAGTGTGTGTGTACATGCTAGCATGTGTACATGCTAGCAAGTGTACATGCTAGCAAGTGTACATGCTAACAAGTGTGTGTACATGCTAACAAGTGTACATGCTAGCAAGTGTACATGCTAGCAAGTGTACATGCTAGCAAGGGTACATGCTAGCAAGTGTACATGCTAACAAGTGTGTGTACATGCTAACAAGTGTACATGCTAACAAGTGTACATGCTAACAAGTGTGTGTACATGCTAGCAAGTGTACATGCTAGCAAGTGTACATGCTAACAAGTGTGTGTACATGCCAACAAGTGTGTGTGTACATGCTAACAAGTGTGTGTGTACATGCTAGCAAGTGTACATGCTAGCAAGTGTACATGCTAGAAAGTGTACATGCTAGCAAGTGTACATGCTAGCAAGTGTACATGCTAACAAGTGTGTGTACATGCCAACAAGTGTGTGTGTACATGCTAACAAGTGTGTGTGTGTACATGCTAACAAGTGTACATTCTAGCAAGTGTACATGCTAACAAGTGTGTGTACATGCTAACAAGTGTACATGCTAACAAGTGTACATGCTAGCAAGTGTACATGCTAGCAAGTGTACATGCTAACAAGTGTGTGTACATGCCAACAAGTGTGTGTACATGCTAACAAGTGTTTGTGTACATGCTAGCAAGTGTACATGCCAACAAGTGTACATGCTAACAAGTGTACATGCTAACAAGTGTCCGTGCTAGCAAGTGTGCGTGCTAGCAAGTGTGCATGCTAGCAAGTGTGCATGCTAGCAAGTGTGCGTGCTAGCAAGTGTCCATGCTAGCAAGTGTACGTGCTAGCAAGTGTACATGCTAGCAAGTGTACGTGCTAGCAAGTGTACGTGCTAACAAGTGTGTGTGTACATGCTAGCAAGTGTACATGCTAGCAAGTGTACATGCTAGCATGTACACACATACGTGCTAACAAGTGTGTGTGTACATGCTAGCAAGTGTACATGCTAGCAAGTGTACATGCTAGCAAGTGTACATGCTAACAAGTGTACATGCTAACAAGTGTACATGATAACAAGTGTGTGTGTACATGCTAACAAGTGTACATGCTAACAAGTGTGTGTATGTGCTAACAAGTGTGTGTGTGTACGTGCTAACAAGTGTGTGTACATTCTAGCAAGTGTACATGCTAGCAAGTGTACATGCTAACAAGTGTGTGTACATGCTAACAAGTGTACATGCTAGCAAGTGTGCATGCTAGCAAGTGTACATGCTAACAAGTGTACATGCTAACAAGTGTACATGCTAACAAGTGTGTGTGTACATGCTAACAAGTGTACATGCTATTAAGTGTACATGCTAACAAGTGTGTGTGTACATGCTAACAAGTGTACATGCTAACAAGTGTACATGCTAACAAGTGTGTGTGTACATGCTAACAAGTGTACGTGCTAGCAAGTGTACGTGCTAACAAGTGTACATGCTAACAAGTGTACATGCTAACAAGTGTGTGTGTACATGCTAACAAGTGTACGTGCTAACAAGTGTACATGCTAACAAGTGTACATGCTAACAAGTGTACATGCTAACATGTGTACATGCTAACAAGTGTACATGCTAACAAGTGTGTGTGTACATGCTAACAAGTGTACATGCTAACAAGTGTACATGCTAACAAGTGTGTGTGTACGTGCTAACAAGTGTGTGTGTACATGCTAACAAGTGTGTGTGTACATGCTAGCAAGTGTGCGTGCTAGCAAGTGTGCGTGCTAGCAAGTGTGCGTGCTAGCAAGTGTGCGTGCTAGCAAGTGTGCGTGCTACCAAGTGTGCGTGCTAGCAAGTTTACGTGCTAGCAAGTGTACGTGCTAACAAGTGTGTGTGTACATGCTAGCAAGTGTACATGCTAGCAAGTGTACATGCTAGCAAGTGTACATTTTAGCAAGTGTACATGCTAACAAGTGTGTGTACATGCTAGCAAGTGTACATGCTAGCAAGTGTACATGCTAACAAGTGTGTGTACATGCTAACAAGTGTACATGCTAGCAAGTGTACATTTTAGCAAGTGTACATGCTAACAAGTGTGTGTACAAGATAACAAGTGTACATGCTAACAAGTGTACATGCTAACAAGTGTGTGTACATGCTAGCAAGTGTACATGCTAGCAAGTGTACATGCTAACAAGTGTGTGTACATGCCAACAAGTGTGTGTGTACATGCTAACACGTGTGTGTGTACATGCTAGCAAGTGTACATGCTAGCAAGTGTACATGCTAGAAAGTGTACATGCTAACAAGTGTACATGCTAGCAAGTGTACATGCTAACTAGTGTGTGTATATGCTAGCAAGTGTACATGCTAGCAAGTGTACATGCTAACAAGTGTGTGTACATGCCAACAAGTGTGTGTGTACATGCTAACAAGTGTGTGTGTACATGCTAACAAGTGTACATGCTAACAAGTGTACATGCTAGCAAGTGTACATGCTAGCAAGTGTATATGCTAACAAGTGTACATGCTAGCAAGTGTACATGCTAACAAGTGTGTGAACATGCCAACAAGTGTGTGTGTACATGCTAACAAGTGTGTGTGTACATGCTAGCAAGTGTACATACTAGCAAGTGTACATGCTAGCAAGTGTACATGCTAACAAGTGTACATGCTAACAAGTGTACATGCTAGCAAGTGTACATGCTAACAAGTGTACATGCTAGCAAGTGTACATGCTAACAAGTGTGTGTGTGTACGTGCTAACAAGTGTGTGTACGTGCTAGCAAGTGTGCATGCTTACAAGTGTGCGTGCTAGCAAGTGTGCGTGCTAGCAAGTGTGCGTGCTAGCAAGTGTACGTGCTAACAAGTGTACGTGCTAACAAGTGTACATGCTAACAAGTGTGTGTACATGCTAACAAGTGTACATGCTAACAAGTGTACATGCTAACAAGTGTACATGCTAACATGTGTTAATGCTAACAAGTGTGCGTGCTAACAAGTGTACATGCTAACAATTGTGTGCTAACAAGTGTGCGTGCTAGCAAGTGTGCGTGCTAACAAGTGTGCGTGCTAGCAAGTGTGCGTGCTTACAAGTGTGCGTGCTAGCAAGTGTGCGTGCTAGCAAGTGTGCGTGCTAGCAAGTGTGCATGCTAGCAAGTGTGCGTGCTAGCAAGTGTACGTGCTGGCAAGTGTACGTGCTAGCAAATGTACGTGCTAACAAGTGTGTGTGTGTACATGCTAGCACTTGTTAGCATGTACACTTGTTAGCATGTACGTACACTTGTTAGCATGTACGTACACTTCTTAGCAGGTACGTTTACTTGTTAGCATGTACGTACACTTGTTAGCATGTACACACACACTTGTTAGCATGTACACTTGTTAGCATGTACACTTGTTAGCATGTAAACTTGTTAGCATGTACACTTGCTAGCATGTACACTTGCTAGCACGTAAACACACACTTGTTAGCATGTACACACACACTTGTTGGCATGTACACACACTTGTTAGCATGTACACTTGCTAGCATGTACACTTGCTAGCATGTACACACACACTTGCTAGCATGTACACACGTACACTTGCTAGCATGTACACTTGCTAGCATGTACACTTGCTAGCATGTACACTTGTTAGCATGTACACACACTTGTTAGCATGTACACTTGTTAGCATGTACACTTGCTAGCATGTACACTTGCTAGCATGTACAATTGCTAGCATGTACACTTGCTAGCATGAGATTATTAGTCACTTTAACTAAAGCTGTTTCAGTTTAATAAGGCCCTAAATGCAGACTGAAACGGCTCGAGGAGGTCATTATTCCGATAGATATAGAGTAAGTTGTTTAAACACAACTTTTTCAAGGACTGTAGATAGAAAAGGTAAAATTGGAGACAGGACGGAAATTATTTAGGCATCCAGGATCCAGAGTAGGTTTTTTGAGTAGGGGTTTGACCACAGCCTGTTTGAAGAGGGAAGGAACGGTGCCAGTAGACAGGGACAAGTTAATAATATTTAACATAATTTGCCCTACATAGGGCCACAGTTCTTTAAGCTGTTTTGCTGGCAGGATATCCAGAAGGCACGTAGTTGCTTTACATGAAGAAACCACCTTTGTCAGCTCACCGAGGGATAAAGGATCTAGGACTGAGAGACGAGAGGTCAGTGGATCCAAGTGAATGGGACCCGGAGCTGAGGAAGCAGAAACCAAAATATTATCCCTGATATCTTCAATTTTATGTTTAAAGAAATCTAAAAAGTCCTGTGCACTAAAGGGAGAGGAGTCTTCAGTTGTTCTTGGTTGGATTAGTTTAGCAACTGTCCCAAATAGAAACCTGGGGTTATGCCGGTTTTCTCTGATTAGAGATGAGAAATAAACCGTCTTTGCAGTGCTGAGGGCGTGCTTATAGGTGTTTACACACAAACACCACTTTTGATAATTTAGATTAGTTTTTGACTTGCACCATATGCGTTCAAAACTCCTGCAGGCCTGTTTTAAAGCCCGAGTTTCCTCGTTATACCATAGTGTAGGGCGTCTGGTTGGTCTGGGCTTTGTCCTGAGGGGTGCCACTGAGTCAGCGATGGCCGAGAGGGTTGCATGGACCTCCTTTGTGTAGGCCTCTACTGAGTTTCCAGGTGGAGTTAAATTAGGAAGAACACCTGTCAGCCGTGTGGCAAACATTTCCATTGCAGCCGCGCTAAAATTACGTGTAGACACTACGCATTTGTCGGATAATAAGATAATAAGATAGTTTCCACTAATGTGTGTGGGCTCATGAACAAACTGGTTGAAAGACAGGGTTGTAAGCAGTGATTGAAATGCTCTGGCCAGAGGATCACACTCCTTATTTAGATGAATATTAAAGTCACCAACTAGAAGGATGTTATCAGCGTGGGTTATTAAGTCCGAGAGGAAAAATCCAAACTCATCCAAAGAAGAGTAGCGACCCCGGGACAATACTAATTGCTATATCAGTATTTTATTTTTAAACATTGTACAACACTTGCATTCTTTCTAAGTCTTATTGGAATGCTTTTTGGGTTTTTGCTCATGGGCTGGAGAGACGGTAATGTTGGTTCAAACTCCAACAGATTATACAACATCCTTACATATGCTCCACAAAAGATTTTCTTATATACAGTATATAATATATTTAATATCCAAGCAGCAGCTGGTGTTTTGCTCCTCTGGCGTTTCTACCAAAGCCTTTCTGTGCTGTGCTCATGTATTGATCCATATGCCGACTTATCTTAGCCACTATGATGCCTGACATGTTATTGGCCAATAGTTGGATGGTACTGTTTCCTTCTGGATCAGGATTGTCTGGCCTTCAGTTAGCCATTCAGGGTGGGTCCCATTCTTTGGCAGCTGGTTCATTTCATTCAATGAGCTTCTTTAGTCTGTAGGCCTGAATCATTTTTAGATGATTTGGATTTTGTTACCCTGCTATTTAGAGTACACTCTAGCTGGCTGAGTAGAGAACAGTTGGATTATTTGCCTGGTTTCAAGTTCTCTAGTGAACATTCTTAAGGCAGCTGGCCAAGGCTTGGAGCTTTAGTTTGGCAGTTTCCAGTGCTTCAGGTATGGGCATCTGGCTGTACCTCTTGGGTCCTTGGCGTTTTATTGCACCTTTCTGGAGCTCTGACAATTGGCTCACTTCTCTCCATGCTGCCTTAATTTTAGCTTCCAACCTTCTCTTCCACAAAAGAACTTACTCCTTATGGTTGCCCTTCAACCGGTAGCCAAGCATCTCAAGGATCACTGCTGCTAAAGTGTATTATGTTGATGGTCAGATGGTCATTGTAGGGATGGTTCTTAATGCTGCATTCACATCTTCTAGGCGACTTTCTGATGGTACTTCACTCAGCCTTTGTTGCCAGGTGTTCATTCCAGCCATAATCTTATCTCTAAGCTCGCTCAGCAGTGTGCAGTGTTCGTTGGACTGTCTGTCTTGAGATGTTGCCACCAGCAGAGCCCAGATTCACCAGGATGGCCTTGGTGGTGATCCTTGGATTCTTTTTCACCTCTCACTATCCTCCTGGCCATCACAGGTGTCACTTTTGGCTTCCGACCACGTCCTTTGAGATTTTCTACAGTGTGGAATGTCTTTTATTTTTTAATAATACATTGTACTGTAACCACTGGAACTTGAAAACATTTAGATATGGCCTTATAGCCCTGTGAGCAGCAACAATGCGCAGTCGCAAGTCTTCACTGATCTCCTTTGTCTTAGCCATGACTGTCGACAAACCAACTGCAGAGAGCTGCTGTTTTTCACCTGTTGAGTTGATTAAAACAGCTTTTCCCAATGAATCAGAGTAATTAGGATGCTTTAGAACAGCGTGGACTAGCGTGGACTATTTGGAATCGTAAAGTACTTTGGATTTGCCCACAGACTGACAGTTTGCAGTGGGTACGAATAATTTTGGACATGCATGACACTTTTTGTTCAAATGTAAATTTAAGTTGAGAAGTATTTTTTTTCCACAATTTTGTACATTGTCTTCTGGGAGATGTCTGTGTCATTTCCAATCAAGAAAAAACTTGCTGGTTGAATAAAAGTAACTTTACCTCAAAATTTGTCGGGGGCATGAATAATTTGAAGCTATATATATATATATATTTCTGTTTTATTAAGTGTAGTAGATACACATGCACAGTCACAATGTCATAAACAGTAGCTCTGTCCCATGTGCTGTAACACTGGAATTCCCAGGATGACTCAGCTCTGCAGTGCTGAGGTGTGAGCACAAAACAGTACTTTACAGCTGGTTTTCCCACCTGAACCAGGACCAACAACACCCAAACACATCATCAGTTTTAAGAACTACCACGCCGTGTGAGTCAAACTTTATGGGACTAGAAGTGGGAAAACACTGCTAACGCCATTAGGGCTCTTATACACACCTACCTCTGTGTCCGTGTCATTACTCATGCTATGTTTTTAGCTCAAAGTGATAAGTGTTTGTGACAAAGTGGCAGAGGTGGAAAGAGTAATACAATTTTGTACTCAAGTAAAAGTACTGTTACTTCACTGAAATTTTACTTAAGTAAAAGTAAAGTTACCAGTCTAAAAATCTACTCAAGTTAAAGTAAAAAGTAGCTCATTAAAAATTTACTCAGAGTAAAAGTTACTGCGTAACTTTTTTTTAAACAGCTGGGGTGGGGGTAGTGTAGTTAAAAAAAAAGACAAGATAATATAAATCCCCTGTACCTTGTGACCTTCTGGACTTCATTGAGGAGAAGAAATCTTCATCTGATGAATGTTACTCATCTTGCTCCACCGCTGCCTCTGCCATCTGGTCAAGGTGTTGTCTTACATAGACCAGAATTTCAAAATGCATATTTGATATTTCTGTTAATACAGAAACTGCAAAGATTAATTTTACTACACCTACAACATTATTCTACAACGTCTCCATCGTTCCTGTCTGTTTAGCGCGTTTGTTCTCCCGCCCATCAATCAATCAGTGGAGTAGTTTCCGGGGCGCAATTTTTTTTTTTTTTCCCCATTTCATTTTTTTTTTATTTATTTTTTTTACTCAGTAACGGATATGATTTAAAATGTAACGAAGTACAATACTTCAAACAAATTATACTTAAGTAAAAGTAAAATTACAGATTTTAAAAAATACTTTAAAAAGTAGTACACAAAAAAGCTACTCAATTACAGTAACGCGAGTAAATGTAATTAGTTACTTTCCACCTCTGCAAAGTGGGTATTGGTCACTTTGTCTTATTAGTGAATTAGTGTTGTACTGCATTAAGTAAAACTACGGTAATTGTGAAGACATAATGTACAGTACACACAGCTGTAGGCTTGTGTTTGCTTGTATAGGTTTCACAACTAAGAACTCCTTTGTTCTGAACCTGCAGATCATTAACTGGTCTGCATCCTAAAGGGGTTATTTTATGTTGTTTTCTTTTTCGGGCTATTAGACAAGACTAAAGGCGTTGTTTGTGGTTTGTGGTCTATAGTGAAACAATATGAAAAAATAGTTCCTCCAGGCAGGTTCCTCAAAAACACACATCATGACGTTGTTTGTCAAGTGGTTTGAAAGATAATTCCACAACAAAGCGAGGCATTTGGATCATTAATTAGGGAAATATTTCTTTGAGTTTTTTATTTGTACGTCCAAATCCACTGTACAAATACTGAAACATGTCAAAAGAAACTGTCCATAACATTCAGAGGAGCATTCAACACCTTTATTATCAGGGTTTAAAGCCCTGTGACCACCACCACCACACCTCGAGACTCAACCCTAACACAGATACGATTAATGATACAGTGGACTGTACACTCCTGAGTCAAACACTTTATTGTGACTCTGCAGTACATTAACCAGCAGTTGCTTTCAGTACAAAACCGCTAAAGCATTGAAAGCCACTATTGTTTTTCTCCCAATGCTGTAACTGGGTCATAGGGCAGACTGTAAAACACATGGAACAATTTAATGTTTTTTTTTCTCATTAACATCAAGGCAACTTGGATTACACTGCAAAAAGAAAAATAAGGCACCTTCTTTGATAACTGCTCATGTCTACAGGGACGAGCAGTGTTAATTAAGAGTCTCTAAACACACACGTATGATCAATGTTAATACTTTTCTTTCTGTTGTGCTTGTAAATGCTGGCTCAACACAACTGTTACCCAAACCTGCATAATAATTTTGCATTATAAAATCATATATTTATATTTCCTGGACATAATGCACAGCAGTTTATGGAGAAGATACAGACATCTCTCTGTATGCATCTATGTAATATATTCTACACTTTACCACTTCTATATTTCAAGTTTATGGCTTGCACTATGTATAGAGAGCAAATATTAACATAAAAATAAAAAATAAAACTTTTACAGCAAAAAATGTATATGAAAACTAGACAATGTCTTAGAACAGGAGAAAAACTTTAATGCACTGACATGCTTGGCAAAGTAAGAGATGGGTGTTTTATGCCACCTAGTGGTTGTACAATAAACTTCACAAACACATTCCTCTTGTATGTGCTTCTTTCTTCAGGTTGTGTTTTGTAGTCAAGTAAATAAAGGCAAGCAAGCACAATCAAGACAATATTAATAAATAATAAGTAGCTAGCATATAATGGAGTTTTGTAGGTCTCTAAGGTACTTCAACATATTTAGGAGCAGAAGATGTTAGGTAGATGAAGTAAAAAGTAATAGAACAATCACAGAGGAACAGTATCAATTGGCTCTTAATAAAGAATATTTCCAAATATGTTGCATGCATGTACTTAATCCCTTCATTAAATTTAAACAACAAGTCTGGTTATACAACAATTCAACAACCGTCACTGATAATGGGTTCAAATCAAGGCTGGCCAACCTGAGCCAAGGCCTTCCTAGTGCATCAGGTTTCCCACAAGATCAGGTGTTCTAACAGTAATGCAGGTCAAATCCCAACACAACAGTGTGCACCCAACTTTCAATTAAAAAATCTACGGGCAACAACATAACACTCGTGCGATGTGATACTTGCGATATTTTTACTCTTCAAAAGATCTTATAATAACTATGGATCTTGTAGGTTGCTGCAGGACAGCATTTGGAAGTGTTTCAAATAGAGTAGCTATTTTTGCTATGTTGATATAACCCTGTTATTCAAATATAGTATATTATATATATATATATATATATATATATATATATATATATATATATATATATATATATATATATATAATTGTTTAGAGTGAGATAAAGAAAAACATGAGCATGTCTCATGCAACTAATTTAAAAGCAACTTTGGCAGGTAAAGTCTTGGCATGTTTCAAGTAAAAAAATAAAAAGTAAAAAAAAGTTTTCTAACTACAGGTGCTGGCTGATTATATCACACTGCTCCATTTCTGGTGAATGGTGACTTAAGGAAGTACATCTGATATGCTCTTTATGTTAATATTCCTTCTAAATTTGACAGATTATAGCAAATATGTACTGATTATCTCCTTACTAATCCGGATAAAGACGTCACCTTTAAACCGCTTAGTGTTCCAGTGGTCTACATATTTCAAAGCAAATCAAATAATGAAGAATGCAAATAATTACATACACACAAATACAACAAATTTCTACATTAAAGGACTAAACTAATAAATTATGATTGATGAAATGTTAGTTCAAAGCGGTCTCAGTGCTATGTTTCACTTGGTAAACCCCCACAGCCTCATCTATGGGTAGTGCGTTGTGGTGCTCCTACTGTGGTCTGGCTGTGGTCTGGTTTGGCAGGGCTTTAGCAGGACAACCCTTTGCCAATGGTGTCTGACTGTGGCAGTCACCATCCTTCAGCTCCTCCACAGCCCTTCATTTCAACTGGTCTTCTGTAGCTCAACATGCAGTGTAGGCCACACACCGCATAAAAACTGGACACAGACCCAAAATAAGTTTACAAGAAAAATCAATAGATTACTGGTACACTTACAAAATTATACTGAGCCAACACCCCATTCAGTGTGTGGAACATACCTTCACTTTTGGTCTATATTTGAGGTAGGTCGCTCTGATCTGCAGGCTAAAATAAGAGAGGATTTGATATTTGATTCACAAAGTATCATTTAAATAAAACAAAGAGGAACATATATCAGCATAGTGGAAGTCAACTCAAAACCCACCTCAGAAGTATATGCAGGTAAGACCCCAAGCCTGTGAAGATGTGCCACCATGCATGGAACTGTGTTACCACTCCAACACCAGGGGGCACTGTTTGTCTGCTGGCTCTGAGGCAACAAATTTATATAGATTACATAATTTTTCAAATACAACAATCTATCACAGATGCATTCTGCCAGCGGCCCTTTAATACCCAGAAGATAAATATGAAATGAAGTATGCCCAAAGATGTTGACCAATCTGTGGTTGTTGGAATGCGCTATAATTGTATAAATAAATTATTGATTGATTGATTATTGATAAATATTTAATATTTTTAGAGAAAACACCTGCAGCAGAAATCTGGTGTGAATACTAATAATTATATAGCTTTTATAACATCTTTGGTTAGAGACTGATATTTTTATGTCCTTTTTATCTCCTAATATTTTATAGATACAGCTGGTGCTTAAACTAATATCATTTCTTACCTTAAGGAGTCACAGAATATGTTGTCAATGTTCCACAGTAGAAATCCTAACATAAAGATTCCTAAGGAGGTGTAGCACAGCGGCTTCAGCCAGGGGTATACCCTAGTTAAAGAAAAACAGCATAGTGCCAGTGTAATTAATTCTAATATGCAGTAACCCTTTACATATAGCATGCCATGTATACATTATTTATAGTAGTTTTTCATAAAATGTTTTGGTTTGGAACTTACCACGTGACAATAAAGACAGAACGCATCACCAAGGAAGCCACTAGTGCACCATACATGACCTAGAAGCAGTAACAAATGATAAGTTTGTCTTTAGACACAGTTAAAGGTATACACTGACCGGCACCTTTATTAGGTAAACCTTGCTTGTATCAGGTTGGACCCCTTTGCCTTAAAACTACATAAATTCTTAATGACATACAGTAGATTCAAAACAATGCTTGATACATTGCTTAAGGAGCACATTGACATGATAGTATCACACAGTTGCTGCAGATATGTTGGCTGCACATCCATAATGCGAGTCTTCTGTTCACCAGATCATTTTTCTTTTTGCGTAGCATTCTTTGTAAACTCTAGAGATAATTCGGTGAGAAAATTCCAGTAGCTCAACAGATAAGTTAAATAATCACCAACAACCACAGTCAAAATCAGTTCAATCACGTTTCCTCCCCAATCTGATGCACGGTTTATCTACAGCAGGTTTGTCTTGAACATGTCTACATGCCTGAATGCTTCAAGTTGTGAGTAAAGAGATTTGTTGATTATCTATTTGCATTTAGAAGCATTAGAATTGTGCCAAATAATGATGCCAGAGAGTGGATGTCATAGCTTAAAGGTCTAGAGAAGTTGATTTGCTGTTATTTCTACATTTACATTTAGCAGATGCTTTTATCCAATGTGACTTACATTAGGCTTCTAATTACCAGTGTTACAGCTGGAACACCACTGGAGGCAAAGTGGGTTAAGTGTCTTTCCCAAGGACACATGACAGTATGAACTGTGGGGAGAGAGGGAATCGTACCGCCAACCTTCCGGTTATGGGACGACCGCTCGACCACTGAGCCCCTAATATTTGTTACTTTTAAGTAATTTATTTGCACTATGAATAAGATTTTGACCTTCCTGTTATTGAGGAGTGAAAGAAAAAGAAACCTGTTTCAAAATCTCACTATAATAGATTTTTTTTTTTTGTGTACATGTTACATGTCAAGTATAAATTGGGGAACTGGAATCAAAACTTGAAATAGAAATAATCTTGACTTCTGAAATTAAAATGTTGGAAATTATTGTTAATTATCATCTGTCCCTGGTTGTAGATTTACTCATCCTGTTAGAGAAAAGGTTAAAGCAAAAGCATCTGGACTCAGTTTTTAATGTGAAGACGTTTTGTCTCTAAATCCAAGAGACTTTGTCAATTCCGAGTTGAACTGGTAAGAGAGCTGAGCTTATATCTCTAGAGGGAGGAGTTTGACCTGAAACTTACTCTGATTGGACCAGACTGTTCTGGTCTCACAGTTGTTGAATGAAAGGGCAGTGTGACTTCTGATGTGAGAGTTGTTAAAGGCTCAGGTGAGTCGTTAGTGTCACTGTTTCATTCAGGTGTTGTTGTTCTAGAGTGAAACTGTTATAAATTAGGTTTCAGAACACTGTTGTAAATAGGCAACATGTATCTGAGGCCAACTCCTCTGTTCAAAGAGGGCTTTTACATTTGAGCAAAAATGGCTTCCTTCAAAGCATAAACTACATTACTCTGTTTGTGTGAGGAGATCTTGTCTTTACACAGAGTAATGTAGTTTATACAGTTCAGTGAAGAGTGCAGTGACAGTTACGGAGAAACAAAACAACAGCTTTACAAGAGGATGTATCAGCACAGAAGAGCTAATCCTGGAGGACCTGAGTCTGCAGTCCACCTCCAGCTCAAAGAGAAAGGACATTCCTTTGAGGACAATGTCCGAATTTTGTCCAGAGAGGCCAGTTGGTTTGAGAGAGTGGTGAAGGAACCCATTTTTGTTCAAAACAGCCCTCTTTGAGCAAAGGAGGTGGCCTCAGATTTATGTTGCCTAGTATTTACAACAGTGTTCTGGAACCCAACTCAACACAGTTTCACTCTAGAACACCTGAACTCACCTGAGCCTTTAACGACTCTTAAATTAGGAGACACACTGTCCTTTCATAGCTGTATGAGAACAGCCTGATTCCATCAGGTTTAGTTTCAGGTCAAACCCCTCCCTCTTGAGATAAAGCTCAGCTCTCCTACCAGTTGATCTCAGAACTGATTAAGTCTCTTGGAATTAGAGATAAACGTCTAAAACCTTGAAAACTGAGTCCAGATACTTTTGCTTTAACCTTTTCTTCAAGATCACCTGGATGACTGAAACCTTCACAGACATCATCATGTTAGAGACAATAAACCACCAAACTACAGCAGTGTGTTTAGTACACATAATTTTGCCAAAGAGATAAAGAAAGGCAAAGCAACACAGACTGGGTGTGTTTTAGGTTGATAAATATATCACCCATAGAATATATATTACTGTATATAAATGTTATATTCTATTGATGTTAACTAGGCTTTTCCTGAAAAAACAATCAATTCTCCGCTGAAAAGCCCTGTATTAACCCAATGGTAAAAAGGACCTATGTCATTACTATAGTATTATAGCAAACACTGAACAAAACAAATCTGCTCCCTCAGATACCTGATGAAATACTGGCTCCTTCCACTGTAGGTACACCTACAAACAGAAAATGTGTGACTATGCTGTGACCTTTGTACTTCAATGGAAAATTAATCATCTGTTTTGGTTAATTAAAAACTTTACTCACCACAGTAACAGCTATACTGAAGATTAATAATAACGCAATCAGAAATAAACTAATGGTCTTTTCTTCTTTGAAACATTCATATCTGAAAAAAACAACAAGCATTAGACATAACTATGAACTGCAGAGAGCAAAAAATGGATCAAGATACACAAGACCAGTCTGAATCAATATTTTCACTGCTGAGTTCACTTAGGGCCTTAAAGACAGCCACCCCTTGTACGTTTTTAATGGATCAAGGTATTCACTGGTTCATTCATACATTCAAAAGGCTGAGTCACTTACAGACAGTAGACGAAGAAACATGTACTGTAGATCATTGGCAATTCATCCAGTAACTGCAAAAAATAAATTAATAAAAAGTGAAATTCCAAAAACTAGATTATTAGTCAGAATTATTTATTCTTTGGTTTGGTTCTTTGGTCAGTTTTTCATGATAAAACTGAGTTATATATCTTTATCTTAGGCTGTATCCAGATATTATTAATATGAAAAAACTGTGTGCCCTTATTTTTTAAAGACATAATTAGATTGGACTGTCAGCAGCTCACCTGCATCTCATAAAGCAGCGTCATGTGAAAGCACCAGGAGCCAATGCCAACAGCTGCACACCAAGGCAAACACAGTGATAAATGCTCAATAACAGTCCAATATTAGTATGTATATAAACAGCCATCTTATTTTAAAGATTACAAAATGCACCTGTCAGTCCTATAAAAGAGCAGATATAGCGAAACTCCAGTCCGTCTCGGAATGTCTGGATGGCTCCACAAATGGGAGGAATAATCATAATAAGATTGCTGACGGTGTTCCCTGGTGAATGAGACAACAGCGAGACATTAGTGCACAAAGCAAAAACATGAGTGTTACAGCCGTAATATAAGTGACTCTGGCAACATAATAAAAGCGAGTGTCAGGGATATTTTGTTACTGAAACCTGATCCCAGCCCAAGGAGTTCACAAAGACACTTCGCTCATGACACGGTGTGAATAGAGTTGCTGTTAAATTTAAGATGACTGAAATAAATGCTTTCTGATCACTATCTTTTTATGACAATATTGCTTTTTTTATTTGGAAAAGATAGCATAACAACAGGCGGAGAAATGGTTTGTAACTGTGAAGTGTTACCTGCAGTTACTGGCCTCAGCTGTGTGTGACTGTGTATGCAAACCTTCTTCCCTAAGGCGATATCTACATTGTAACTGTAAGGCGAGGACAGATGTCACATAGTTCCTGCTGTTGTTCCTTATGGGTGGGGCCTTGTATAAATGAAGGTGTGGAAAATACTGAGGGTTACCAGGATGTTGGTGCTTGTGGCTAGTGAGCTTACGCTGCTATTACCTGTTTTAATATTTAACATGGCACCTTGCCTTTTATTTGCACGTGACTGATAAAGGCCAAGGTGTTTCCATTAGAGTGACCTTTCTCACAATGTACTTTGTGTGCTGATAGTAACTGCACACACGCAAATAATTACAGCAAATGAGCATGTTGTCTGTCATTAACTGTCATTTACATGTAGACACCGAGTGTGCCTCTTTCAACACCCTACACACGTTTATAGAGAGTGACAGGTGTGAACAAAGACGTGCATAAACAAGCATTTAACGTATTTGATTGTGTGGCGTTACCTTTACATGACACACATTCCAGCCATTGTAACCCGATTCTGTGTTTAAACGCCAAACAATTGTGATGCAGCTGAAAACAATTATCTAGCCAAGCCAGCATGTGTCATTTGTTTAAACAACTGCTTCAACTGTAAGTAAACTTAATGTGCTGAATGAGTGGCAAAGCTTTGAAGGGTGTACAAATGAAGTACTACATAGGTATATGCATTTTAGCTATTTAAATTGAGCACATCCAATTGACACATGTACCTCTGCTGAATAAAAGGTAGCAGTGATTCAACCACATTTTCCAAATTTTCATATTCATTCATTGAGTTAGAAAGGAACAATTACTCTAAAATAGATATGGGTGTGTTTAAGTCTGACAGATTACACTGTGCATTAGTTGAACATTAATACCACTATTATTCTAGAGTAGGCTATGCTCCTTTTAGATATGGGGACAAAAGCTGGGACCAGGCTAAAGGCTACATTCAATGCAACTGTCAAACATGCCTGTATGTTGACACATGGTAGATGACACTTGTACCATCTCGAAGTTCAAATCTATAGATAAGTACTCGTGTTACCAGTTCTTTTATCTTAGACAAAGCAACGATGTCGCTAGAAAGTATGAAAAATATTTTAACTTTCAAGGCTATTGGATCTGAAAGACAGGTGTTTACGTCAATGTTTTACAAAATGTGCACTAACGTTACTTCTAGGTTCTCGGGTAGCTTACCTTTGATAGCGTTAGCATCACGCTGTTCTCTGGGGATAACTAAAGTTAATAATCTAAGGTGAAGCTTGATGCAAAGCAGCTTGGAGTCTAGCCTATATCTCTTAGGCTGCTTTGCTGGACTCTTTTATGCTCATTACATACTACATGAATAGAGCGGTTAGCATTCGGCTATGCTAACTGGATAAAAAAATCATACGAGTGCAGATAATATAAAAATACAAAGTCACGGTGAAATTGCAGAGCATTAACCAGCTTCTTGTTTACGTTCTGGGGAGACTGTGGATGCACAGACAGGCTGTGTCCTCACACAATATGCCTCAAATACAGCGTGAACTGAACGTTTTTCGAAACAAAAAGCGTGCGGGCTCTACTTACAAAATTCTGCAATGTAATAAGAGACGACATAATTTTCTTCACACCAGTCCAGTGTAGAGGTGGGTCGCCCCCAGTATCCTTGCCTGTCCAGGGAGGGAGCCATGATGGAAGAGAGCAGGCAGTGGGTGCTCACGGATTTCTCCCATCACCAACCTGCTCCTCCTCCTCCTTCTCCTCCTCCTCCTCCTCGAGCAGTGGCAAGGCCAATGCAAACACTACTCACTCTAATCATTAATGAAACGCTGAATAGCTTCACTTCAGCTTATGCACAAGGCGAGAACATAGATGTCTACATCTAATTAACTATTTTGAGTCGCCTTAAATGTTGTTTCAAAAATGCTTACATCTTGAGGAGGATAAAATCCTGGTTACCTAATTATTCTCTTTTTAGTTTTTTAGTTTGTCTTTTTCCATGATATGAGCTCGATTCGTTAAAAAGTATTGCAATAAACCCATCTGTAGGTGGCGGAAAGCACAGCATATTGGTAACGCAATGGCTATAAAACACTAATGATTGGCTTATATGTTAAATCCAGTGGCTATATGCCATGTAAATGAACTTAGTGTTAATTTATATTATCAGAGAACCCTTTACAAGGTTCTGTATATGCTTAATAGTGTTTTCTTTGGTTTCACCATGGAAACATTTAGGTGGGAAAACACCAGTGTAACACGTGTAAACCAATTTTCTTCTCATCTCTTGTGGCTAGCAAGGACGGATTAAAGAGAGGGCCAGCGGGGCCAGTGCCCAGGGACCCTTGGGCTCCAGGGGTCCTAGCACAAAACAATCTGTTATCAGCAGTATACTTTATTCTGTCTATTTCAGAAGGCCTCCATTCTCTAGGATCCCCCGACTACCAGGACCCCTTGACCCTGTTATAGGGCCTTTGATGAAAACAGTGAGGGAGGGGGGCCATCTGACAATTGTCTACCAAGGGCCCTTGTTTGTGTGTGTGGGGCCCCTCTGGCTAACAGGGCCCCCAGCCCTGCTACAGGAACTCTAATGAGACATGGCCCTATGTTAAATAATCATTTGTTTCCCAAAAAAATAAGAAATAGACTCAAAACATTTCCCATTTTAGAGAAAAAAGTATTTATTTAAAACAGCAGATTTACAAAACTCAGTAGAAAAAGGTCCATTGTAGTTTTTTTTTAATTGATCAAAAACAATTGCCTACATTAAGAGAATAAGTATCTTTTTATATATATATCATTTTAAACCAAATCTTCTGTGACATTAGACATTAGGAGAAATATTAAAACACATCTCTTTGGACACTTTGTGGAAAGCTACATGCAGTAGAAGAATGTTCATATCAATGGGCTTCAAGGTTGAAGTCCTTAAACACATCTTTCAAACTTGGTTGTTACAGCTCATCTCTTATCTTGTCCCCCTTTGGCCTCACCATCCTGCCAATGAAAAGGATGGAGTTGGTTTTCTGGTCCTTCACCAAAAAGATGAAAGGATGGTCAGCATAGAAGAGCTTAGGGTTTTGAAGCTTGTCTGATCCATAGAGGCTTGCATCAATTTCATTGCCCTCTGTATCCCATTCCAAGGCCGAGGCATGAAACACACTTGACAAGTAGAGGTCTTTTTTTCCGGAAATGTTGGACAAGTCCGCTTTAGATTTGTCCACAGCCTCGGTCAAGCCCAGCTCCTCGAGGTGTTTCTAAATGGGCAAATAAGAGAAGCTGATACGACCCATTTAGCAGGGTAATGATCAATGAATTTGACCTTTTCCAATATTACCTGGAGGTTGTGACTGACTTCCATACTGACTTTGGGCAGAGAAACAGCCACAGCAGTCTCCTTCAGCTTGCCCAGCCATGTGTCTAGCTGCTTCTTGGTCAGGATCTTCTCCAGTCTGTCCAGAGGCTCCACATGGTGGGGCATGAGGAAGAGCACAGTGGACTTCTTGTGAGCCAGAGGCATGCTCAACAAGGACAACTTATTGGTTGTGTCGTCAAAGTAGCCATAAAGGCCTGGGAAAGCACATGACAAAATCAGTTCAGAGAATATACTGTAGGTCTACTATAGGTCACAGTAACTAGTAAATCAGTTGCTTAAAATCTGATCTAGGCCAAAGACCCAAAGTAGGCAACTCAGTATGTGTTACTAATGTGTTGGTTTTCACCTGTCTACTGAATTAATCATTTTGTAAACTCAGACTGTTATAGCTGTCTGCAGACTGCAGACATAAACGCAGTGAAGTGTCCAGTTCAATGTGGTTTTACCTGTTCATACTGACGGAATTAGAATATCTATATCTAATCTGAGTTGCTTTTGAGATGGCGAGAATGTAGCACAGGTTACACACACTGATTCCATGCAGATGTACAGGTAGTCAGTACCTGTGCGATGCATCATCTGGACAGACACAGTCAAGCTACGAGATACCATGAAGCCACGGTTGTCCACCATCTTATGATGAAACTGCTGATCCCAGTGTGCTATAAAAATAATAATTGAATGTTAAACATATGAAATGGCTCAATGTCCTTCAGACATAAACATTTTGTACAGACTTACGTTTAAAGAACATAGCATTGACAATCATTGCCCCATCAGTCTTCTCCACATCCTTGGTGACCTCAGGCAGTTTACCATCAGTCGACTTTGCTGCCCACTCATTTATTGAGTTCACTGCGCTCTTCTTGTCTCTGAAGTTAATCTTGGAGTGGTCACAGTTGTAGTGCTTTTTGCTGCTCTTGACGAAGTTGTCCACAAATTTGACCGTGCTGGGTCCATACAGACGGTTGCTAATCTTCCAGGTGACATTGCGTGTTTTGGGGTCACTCACTTCAGTAAGAAGCTCAGCCAAACCGGAGTGTAGCTGCTCATCTTTTACTTTAGCAGCGTTCAGAATGCTCTTGACCTGAGAAGCTGTGGATGCCTTTCCTCCTAAGGCCACTAGACCCAGAGAAGAGGCCACTACCACAGGAGAGATCACAATGTTCTCTACAGTTTTCTCCTTGGCCATGTTTTGGTAAAGACTGAAGGCCAAGTTAGCGCTGTTGTCAGCCAGGATAGTGGCATGGTTACTTAGCACCTTATCAGCTGATGCAGAGGTAGCGGCTGAAGCAGTGGTTGCAAGAAGTGCAATGGTTACCAGGTTTGTCATCCACATTTTGAATCCTAAAACATATAAAAGCTTTAATTATCATAATATAGAATACCTTAGTCATGCTACCTACTTACATAACAGCCACGTAGGCAGCTGCCACATATTTGTAAACCACAACATCAGCCCGTTTGGTGTCTTGGCAACAATTTAAGATTCCTCAAAAGATCTTTGATAAAAAGGAGTGTCCTTGAAGCTTATGTGGACGGAAGGGCTGCGTGCTTACACTGTAGCACTAGTCCACGTCTATAGAGTGGCTTCCTATGAGCAGAGGAAGCTGAAGTTACAAAGGATATCTGCATGAAATAACAGTCAATGTTAAATTAACAAGTATCGGCAGATTAAATATAAGATGTAGCGATAAGATGCAAACAATTAGTGCTACAGTAAATATAGACTAACATAAGAAGAAGTGTAGTATGTCTTCTTACAATCTTTTGTATGACATTTGAATCAATGAAACGTAGCATTGTAGTTGTAGCCTACCAAAATAAGGGATTAAAGCTGGTCAAAAGTTTGAATAACTCTGAATAGTCATACAAATCTCATTTTGTGCCACATGCTTTTACAGAACTAGAAACTTTAACCCCCATCCGCAGTGGAACCTCATATCACACAGACAGATCTGACATAGTGGCCTCTTTTGTACATGCCTAGGCATTTTCCACTGTTCCCTTCCCCCCTACTGCCTGTTCTGTCATCTTACCTTAATGTGCTCCTCCAAAAGTTCCAAAAGTGGTCCTTATGATGTTTAATAAAAGTGGTTATGTGCACTAAATCATGCAGCACTAAACTGTCAGAAGGAAAGAAGAGCTCCAGTTTTCATGCCAGATTAAAGGGTATGAAGAATCAGTAAAAAAGATTTTTTTTTCCAGATGTCCCGCCCAGAGTTCCCCTCTGGACAGTGGGTGAGGAATTCTGCCCCTCTAGGTCCTAAAGCCAGTACCGTCACCCACTTTAAAGCCCACCGTGCACATTTGCCATGAAGTGAACTATGATAAAGTTACCATTGTTCCACAACTGTCTGCCTATATCAAAAACATCAGACCTAAAGATAATCTTAAATGTAGTGTATTCTTTTACAAATGCATGTAAAAGACAATATGATGAAGATATGGTATGGCCATAAAACATTGGTATAAGACAAAACAGTGGTGGTTCAAATAGCCTCAGGGCTTATTGTTGTCTGTGTATTTTATAGCTAGTTCTTTTCTTCCCTTTCTTTCCGCACTGCTGCTCAAATCTACTCTTAAAGGACCCCCATTTTTAGTTTAAATTCAGCTCATGTTCTAAACAAGCAGTTGTTAATATTATAGTCAAATGTTATGTTTACTGACACACCCAATTGTAAAGCATGATATGTGATATGGCAAATTCATTATGCCTGTTAACATAAAAACTCACTGCTCATTTGAGTTTTTCCCAGGAAGGGTTCCTCTTCTGGTATCCCAAGTGTCCTCCCCTGTGTGGGTGTTGCTCTATGTTTGGAAGTGGATCAGGCAGCAGGAAGTAACAGAAGCAGCGGAAACATATCCTCTGCAACTAGGCTACTGTACGCCATTATTTGTGCTAATCCTCCAAAGGGGCCTGACATAAAACCACATCAAAGTAACTACCCAAACATTTTACACCAGAAACATCCTTTTTACTTATAAATATTAGGAAAACAGAAATAACAGCATGCATTCCTCTATCATATCCAGTGCCAAATATAAAACAGATCAAAATGTGATAACTTCCAATTGTCCTATATTTATAAGTGTACATAATTCTCCAATGCATTTTATATTGAAGGACAGTCAATTAAAATAGACCTTCTTTCAAAGACTATGTTTAAGGCAATTGCAAAATGTTTTTATTTTTAATGTCAAACAGTCTATTTAATACTTTTTTTTAGTACACTTTTCAAAAATCTTTCAACACTGCAGCAGAACAGAATACAGTGTAGAGTAAAGCCCTCTAGTGGTGTATACTCCAAAGTTGTTATTCTTTTCATGACCACGAGAGGTCAACAAAGAGCTGCATAAAAAGTAACAAGAGGCTCTTATGTAAAGGCTGACTGTTGTGTTTGATAAAGAAGATGTACTAATTCGGAATCACCGAATGCTTAGGATTCATTTAGTGCACAGGTGTTGCTTTATAAAGTTTTTACCTAACCCACTTTAATGAGGTTCCTCATTAAAGGTTCCGCAATTTTCTTTACATTTCAAAGCAGCACAGGTGTTTTCTTTGAGTGTTGTTTGAGGGATGTTAAGAGCTACTCGTTAATAGTTTAGGATTAAAGGGATCTGACGTAATTATCCCAAGCCAAGGGTTAATCTGTGGCTGCTGGGCCTGGAATAGCCTAGATCTCCTACAAGACACTACATCTCCTACAAGACACTACACTCTGCTGCTCGGCCTCTTTAGCAGGCGTGGGCAATCCATGACGAGTACAACTCTGTGAGCAATACCAATCAGCACATATATGAAATGAAATGTTACTGAGATCCATTTAAGACATTAAAATATAGTATATAGTCATTCTTTGATTACATTTACTATACTGGGCCGTACAGAGGCTCTGTACAGAGGATCCCCTCAGCTTTTCTTTTCTTTTCTTTAGGACTCAATCAGACTCCCTTACTCCCTGTGGCTGTTGCTTTTAGGCATTCCGAGAAACCCTCCTGGAGATGCCTGATTTCCTTGGCAACTGCAGCACTCCCACTGGGAAGTTTAATGAAATTATTTCTCCTAGTGACATTCAAACTTAAAGTTAATGGTGCGGTAGAACGTATTTGAAAATACTGACATACAAGTTCAGTTCCTGGGCATGGGCACTTGAGTCTGATATTTATGGAGCTATAGAATGAATACACTCCCTTTCTTATTTTCACCTTTTTAGAAGACAAAAGAGAGGCTAAAGTCATTATGCATATGCTAAATATTCCACAAATTTATTTTAAACCATAGGCTAAGTTTAGGCTACTTTAAGAGTAGTTAGCAGTTTTCTCATTTGTGTTATTGTAACAGTACATAAACTTTTACTTAATAATTCACTGCCTAATCTTTATAATCTGTCGCCTCACATGGTTGTTCTCAACATAGAAAAGGACGAATAACTCATGGTTCACTCACTGTGCCCCAGCTGACCTGCTGACTCCCTTATGTAACTCTGAGGGACGAAACACATTGTCATCTTGTAGTTTTGCTTTAGCTAACACACTTCTACAATAAAAACAAATTTTAATATGATAATGTAATCTGTATAAATTCACAAAATCCATCAAAAACCCTCCATACGTTGTAGGGTTCTCAGTTTTTACTGTCAGCTCCTGTAAGTGAAAGATATCATCTGTAAAAGATACAAACGCAACTTCACTAAGTACAGGCTCTGGACTAAAAATAGTTCAGATGAGATTTTTTTCTTTTCTTTGCGGTGTGCTTCTTAGCCCCGCCCACACGATGTCGGGCGGATTACTGATGTGAACTCTTCTGTGCGCTTCGTCCGTGCGTCTTTAATCGAGCGGAACTGTATGAATTTATAGCGCTTGGTCACTTCTGCGCCTGCGTCAAATCTCAACAGGTCGGCTTATGTTAGCGATTGTTTTGCTGCTCAGAGGGACTGTAAACAACTTTAAAGACTTATCCTGTGAAGCCCCTGAGACTGTCCGAATGTGAGGAGTCGAAATGAATAAAGTCCATTGAAGGTTAATTGATGAACGGAAGGAATAAAGACTATTGTGGAGATAAGGTAAGCTTTTGTTTGCACTCGATCGGATTATCTTCAAGTAATCTCTTTAAACTAAATGCTTTGTTAGGTTTTTTCATGTTAGTTGAATATTTGGTTTTATTTTGTTTGTCATTGATTTTACTGCATATTATAGTTACAGTATGGATGGACAGACATGTAAACAAGCTTATTATAATCATTTGTCACGTGATCTCTGGGTCTATTATTTTACAGTAATATTGTCATACTCAGCGTCCATGTCCCGTCAGACATAGTAAAGCTCAAACTGCAGTTACTACCAGAGTTACTTATGTTGCTTGTAAATTTATTTGAATATTTCTCTTGAGCTGTATGTGTGCAGAATATTTAGACTACGTTTATAAACCAGACCATAACTAAAATCTTGACAACAAAGTGATGTCATCATGTGTGTAAATTAGATGAAACACTTTAAAGGCATTGCTGTGTCCTTTTGTCCTCATTATACCAGATTTGAAGATGTCATAGCCAAGTGTGTCTCAGAGTTTTTATATTTGTGTGCCTCCTGAACTGGCTGCAGCACTACTGCCACATTACTTTACTCTTGTAAATCATATCTAATGAGTTGCAGATTGCCCTGGAGCTGCCAGGTACCACATGAGTGATAGAATGCAAGGCAGGAGAACAGCTCACTCTGGATGAGAGGCTCTTCAGACTGAGCGCTTGATAGAGGGCCATGACTATGCTCAGCATTCAGAACAAGTTGGCTGTGAGTGCAAGTTTTCCAGCATGCATGGTCCCTCTTCACAAACCCTTCTCCGTGTAGATGATGAGAGCATCACACTAATGGAGGCTCTATTTCGGGCTAAATCTGCTCAAAGATTAAGACTATTATTAATTCATGCACATATAAATTTCATGAAGGAGTAAATGATGAAAGAGGGGACAGTGACCGACATAAAGGGCTAATAATAACCAGACACCCACAGACTTTGTGGCAATTGGTTGGCTGAAAATGACTGGATTATTGTATTATTCTTCAATGAGCTCATGACTCAATCTACACTTTGGCTCAATGAGACACCTGCAGCCTTCAGGAGCCAGTTTCTAGGTTACTCCTACATAAGGAAGTAAAGAGAGCAGTGAAGGCTCTAGTAAATTGCAGGTATATGATGGAAAAGAAAACAACCTGAAGCCTGAGGAACAAGAGGTCATGTGAAATAACTCTTGCACAGTGAGCACAGTTGAACTATGCCCTGAGTTATATTTACTGGTGAGTATAGTAGAGGATGTATTGGTCATCTAACGGAAGCATTGTGATCAGGTGAAACAGTATCAAAGCAAACTTAAGCGTTCTTCTCAGAAGTGTGTGCATGGGCTTGTGGTTTTACTGTAAATACTGGCATTCCTTTTATTCCATTCATGGTATTTTTAAGAGGTTTGTATTGGCAGACATGTGTCTTCACAAGAACCCTGTCTTGCAGTCTCCTTTGATCCAGGAATTTATTTTCCAATAACGTCTGTAAAATTCTGTGAATGTCTTTTACAGCACTCAGTATTACATTTGTTCTTTCCACAGCTTTGCTCCATTAACACAATGTGACCAGTCCAGCATAACTTAAATACTTCCAGTTACCTTTGGAGGACTCTTTTCTCATTGAACCACTTTAGGCCAAAATCACTCCCATTTGCTTTTATTACCTTCACCAAGGTTGTGTGATCACTAACTACATTATTACAGAAAAAGTTCCGCGCTGATTTCATTAAACTTTGCCAAAGTGTACTTGACTGGCCAAGGACAAAGCCATTAAAATGTGAAGCAAATCCACGAAAAGAGGCTAAGCTCGGGTTGTTATTACCTTTTCTAACATTGACATTGAGTTTTGATTTGCTTTAATTCAGAAGGTGGAAGAATGTATTTTCTGTGCCCTTGCTTTGTGGCCATGAATGTGGTAAAAATGAAGAAAGACTGTTAATACAAGGCTGCGACATCAAAACATTTTTGTATTACAGTACAACAACAGAAAGCTTTGGAGGATACAATCATTCTTCTTCTGATGCTGATTTTGTGCCAAAGCTTCTAGATACTTGAGAAAGTTTTCAAACTCTGGTTAAGCCATATCTGACAAGACAAAAGATGACAAACAATTAGAGGTTTTGGAATTCTGTAGATTAGAGCAACTGTAAGCAAACATAAGATTATAGCATTAAAGAAATGGCAAGAGATAGCATTAAAGAAATGGCAAGAGATTATGAATATCTAAATTTCAAGTATTTTTTTTATTAATGTTTCAACATCGATTATTAGCATTATTGGAGGCTAAGGGTTAGTACCATTGCTTCCCTAATATCACAGTCCTGTTTTCACTGAGAAGGCAGTGGGCAGAAGGCAGCCACAATGACTTTTAAGGAAACAGATGTATTTTCATCCAAATTCAGCCAGTCCTCACAAATATTCTAGAAATAAGTAGCTTAATACAATCTTTTGTGACCAATGCAGAGATGGTGAAGGCTTTTCCCTCCTGAATGGTGCAGTAATATCTGCTCAGAGATAAGGAAAAGACACTGACAGCAGTTTGTTGTGTTAAGTGCTGTAACCAGGAAACAGACCGTTATCTGATTGAGTATGGCCTTTTATTGCACCTTTTTTAATTAAAAAGCATTATAGATGTGTTTTTGATTTAACTAGGGTTTAGATTTATTTCATCAATGTTAAATAAAACTATCGAGGAAATGAGCAATCTTAAGGACCCTCAGACATGTATTCAGGTTAAGTATCAACAAACCTTACCTAAAGAATGAGCTGTCTCTAGTGGGCTCCATCTGTGCCTAATAGACAACTGTATTTTGAGATGTCACATCAACAATACATAAAGGATACATAAACTTAAATACAGATTTATATAATAAGGCAGAGAATACGCCAACAAAAAGGTTAAAAAGATAGGATGTCACAGTGACATCTCCAGAAAGCAGGGCCTGTTTTAATAGACCAACATGGCAACAGGCTTTTTTCTGAAAATCAAGTGAGTGTGAGGGCAGCTAAACTTACTAATGCTGCCTCCTCTTCAATGATTTGTTCTGAAGAAACCTACTTTACAGCCTACGCTAACTCCACACAATCCATAGACACTCACACAGCCACTTTTTTTTTACATTTAAAGAAACTTGACTTGAAGTCAAATTAATGATTTACTGATTTTAAAAAAGCAATAAACCTAGCCCAACTGCTTTACTAGGTACTTCCAACTGGAAGTGAAAATTGATCGATGCTTCACTGATTAATTGATGTTTACAGCTCTGTTCATTTGTTGGCATTTCAATGATCTAAATACTTAAATAGGTAAAGACTGATGTCTTGGTGACTCTGCAGTATATACCATATCATTACTGTGTATCCCAGACATGACTCACAATTGAATACTGTGTTGGCTGCTTCTCAGAGCTGTTGTTACTCCAAACAAGGTCCAAAGCTGTCAGCACAACAGTGGTGTTTTGTGAAAATACATCTCAACAAAGTAGCGTGACCTGGCTTGTCAATGTACAGTAATAGTGTGTATTTTTGAAGCAGTTGTATTTGTATTGTATGTTTCCCCTCAGGTTTCCAGTCCTGTGTGGGATGCTAACATACCAGCAGCCAAGGCTGAAGGAGCATGGTGAAACACCAACCCTTGCAGGTCTATGAGAAGCAGCTCTTTGTGTCCTTTGTCACTGGCATTTATGGTTGCCGCTGGAAACGCTATCAGCGTTCCCAAGACGACAGCTCCAGGGTAAGCTATTTTAATGACTCATTGTATTGACTACTTTTAGTTTTTTTTTTATTTGTGTTCAAAACACATTCCTGTTCAATGCATTCAAAAATGTTGTAGCCATTAGTTTGCGCCTAATTGATCGTTGAGAATGACACAGTTAATACAACAACAGTTGCAAACTTTTACTTTGGTTTCAATTTATTTTCATATGTTGCTGCTGTGGCAAAGCAAAGAGGTCAATCTGGTCAATCACCATTGTTATGCTTAATTAAAATGAACAAACAACATTACGGTAAATAAAAAGAGGCTTTATATGTGTTTCAGGAAAATATTGGAGTCAGGATGCAGTTGTTGGTTAATATCCATTAAAATGGCTCCTTCAAGTCTTTATTTGCATTATACTCAGAAGAAAGAAATTAAATGCATTCACAAAGCTGGTTTGTAGTTTAAATGACAAAGCCTGTTTCCAAAACAAACCAAGTCATCACATTTCTTAAAACCTGGATTTCTGAAGGCCTTTTGGAATAGGCCCTAGTTACTGAGAAGAATTATCCTCAGAAAGAAGCAAGTGAGAGAATGAGTGCAGTGTGAGGCAGAGCCAGACACCCAGCTGCGTCGGGAAGCCAGCAGGCAGCCGCTGAGGCTGCTGTGGCTGGATGCTACGTTATGTATTTAATGTTGATGCCAGGCAAGAAACAATTAACCTACTGAATGTATCAGCAGGACCTAAACACATCTGACTTGAGAGAACAAACTACAGCCCTACAGCTGCTCCCAGCTTTCTCTGTCTTCTTAATGAATGCTTTAGTCCCAAACTGCTCTGCTCATTTATTGACTGAAATGCATCTGTTTTTGTGCCACACACTGACAATCTGATTGTGGTGAGCCTTTTGGTTCAGCAGTTTCTCAGCCTCGGTGCATTTTTGTTTTTCTCGCTTGTGGAGCCTCATGCATTACGTTGAATTAATTGAATACTTTATTTCTAGGTATAGAACTGCAACCCTGCCTCAGTGAGCAAACAACTAAAATTGAATTTCCATGCTTTGTGGTAAATGTTCTGAAACCAGAGACATTACAGAAAAGTATTTTTGAAGTTCAGGTTACTAAAAATGACACAAAATGTGATTAATCAATAAATGTTCAATCACCACCAATATGAATAGGCATCATTATATTGTGGGTGTTGTAGAAGCTATTATATAAGCAGACTCTTTGGACCTTGATATTATTTTATTTACCAGTGCCATTACATTAACTTGGACAACAATGTTCTATATCTTTTTGAGGGTGTGTTATGAAATGTGACACACTGTAACACATGGCCAAAGTGAAAAAACACAGTATCCTGTCACAGTGTATGTTTTCTATCACATCTTTATTTTGCATCTCAGACCCAATGGCCTTGACCTGAGTGGTCCCACAGGGATCCATCCTGGGACCCCTTTTGTTCAATCTTTACTTGCATCCTCTGGGCCATTTAATTCACTGTAACAATGTGTCCTACCACAACTCTACAGATGACACTCAGATGTACATCCTACTGCCAGCAGGCGACTATGGGCCTGTGGACCCACTGCCTCAGTGTTGGTCACTGCCTCAAACAGATCACTGTATTGAGGCAAAACAACTTTCTACAACTTAACCCAGACAAGACAGAAGTCATTATCTTTTGCCCACACATATAAAGGCAAAGTGTCTGCAGTCACCTCGAGTCACTTTCCCTAAAGCCTAAAAATCAAGTTAGAAATCTGAGGGTAAAAACTTTAACAGCCACATTAAAGCAATAACATCAACAGCTCTTTAGCATCTTAGCATCTTCTGTTTAACCGTGCATATGATAGCTGAAAGTATTTTATCTGCACTCTTCTCTTTTAGTTTTGTTTAATTTATTTTAATTTTTTTTATTTATTTTATTTTATTGCTTGTAAATAGTTTTATATTTTTGTAAAGAACGTTGAGTTACCCAGTGAATGAAATGTTTGGTGCCAGGGATAAAACCACAACGTGACTCTGGCTCATGGCCTCAAAAGTTGACCTTCGTTTAAAAGCTAAACCAATTAATTCAGGCTTGTCACTGCTGTTATTTCTTACCTTCTGCTGAGACTGTTGTGACAACCTCTGTAAGGTTACAAGTCCTTGCGTCTCCTGGTTAAAATGAGTTTTCACAGGAATTCAATCAAGAAGCGTATGGCTCTGTGATTTTTCTCTTCCTGCTGTTACATATAAATATCTCACAATTATATAAGCTCCAGAAAAGGCAAGGTGCAGGCATTGTGTGTTGCAAAGCTGCTCAGCAGCATCCAGTGAGTGGCTTATCATATTCGACATGTTCTCTCGCCTGGTATTAGCCACTCATCCTGTTAACTACTGAAGAAAAGTGTCCTTGAGTGCCATGTCTCTTTAGGGGCACTATTCCTTAATCCCACTTGTTACTGTAAGCCAGCGGACAGACAGTCAAAATACTGTACAGTTAATTGTAATAACTGTATGTGCTGCTACACTGTTCCTCTGTGCGGCTGACTTCAATATTAACCATTTGCTGTCCATTAAATTTGTATTTGCATAATATTTGCCTATTCTTTTCTTATGTTTCTACAGAGCAGATGTGTCCGATGCTTTTTATGACATAAAATGTATTGTTTGTGCTTTGTTTACAGTGGGAGTGTTTATGGTTCACTATCCTGTGTTGCTCTTTCGTTCTCCTTCTCTTTTGGACCTACTTCTGGTTTGTGGCACAAAATGACTTCAATGACTTCAATTGGTATGCCAAAGTATTTCATCTTTTTCTTTTGCCATTTTCTTTGATTCTTTTGATCATTGGGAAAGTGCGGAACAATGCCTCTTTATGTTGCAGGACAGTGTACAACCGCACTGGTGAATGGAGGGATGAAACCCTTCCTATTGTGGCTTCCACCACTGTGTGCTTTACTTACATTACATTCTTAATGGTAAACCTTTTTCATACTATGACCAATGTTGTTTTTATTTATTATATATATATATACACAGCAAAGACAAGTCTTACTTATACTCGGTTCCTTTCAGATCTTAGCACTTTTCCACATATCACTCGGGCAGCAGCTGAATCTCTATTGGGTTCACAAGGTACTGCACATCATATAAATCTCTGAACATAACTTTCACCATAGTGTGATCCTAATCACAGTATGGTGATGTTAAATGTTTGTTGGTTTACCACTCTGTCTTGTCTTGTTGCAGATTGGAGTGTTAGCCACTTTGGCCACCACTATCTCTGGTGTAGTGTCAGTGGATGACATTTGGGTAGATGAGTGGGAGATCCTTTTTATTTCAGTGCAGGTTTGTCTGGAGCATTAACGTGAACATGCCCTGGCCATCACTATGTAGTTATGTTAGCACAAACATAAAACAAAAATTTAAATAAGAGCGTATTTAATAGTTTTCAATAAATTGTATTGTTTGGTTTTCAGGCCACTGCACCTTTTCTGCACATTGGAGCCTTGACAACAGTCACAGCTTTCAGCTGGTTGGTTGCTGGATATGTGGTCCGTAGACAGAGATCCAGTAGGTCACTTTTTCTTCTGTTAGCTGTTTTTCCACTATCTACCCTACCAGATTTTAATACCATCTTATAAAAGGTCATTACACATGACCGCTTATTGAAGGCTAAACATGTATTTCTCCTTCTTCAGATTTCCAAATGATGGTTCTGGTGGTGTATTTCATCATCCTGGTTGCTCTCTATTTCGCTCCGCTCCTGTTTACCTGCCCCTGTGTCATGGACCGCCACAGCCTCAAAGCCCGGCCAGAAATTATTGGTCGACGGGGAGCTCCCATGGTGACTTAGTGCTATCCCTGACCTCACTGTCTAATCCATATAATGGTTCAAATGTAGTCTGAATGTCATTATTTGTTGTTTTTCTTCCAATCAACATGTTGGTTGAATATTTAACAAATGCTCACTCAAGCTACTGTCTACATAAGCTGGCTGTCATTAATCTCTGTCTATGTATGAGCATGAAAGGTCCACAACACACTGAGCTGCCATTACAGAGCTGGGCAAACAAAAACTCATAGCTAACTAGTTGTAAACTTAATTTATAGTGTCATTCAGAACTGTGTTTTACTGTAAACAAAAGTAGACATAGAAATGTGCATACATAGACACACCAAATATTTACCAAAATCTTTATTTAGTATTAAATTATTCATTTATTCATTTATTTGTTCCTTTCATAAAAATGGACAGTAGTAAATCATTTCAAACTACGTTTACAATAAGAAATACATTTTCATGATTAGAAAAGGCAGTGTGAAGAATAATATTCTTATTTGATTCTGCCCCTTAACTTAAATATACACAACTTTAGATGCTTTAACTGCGTTTCTACTTTCATCATCACCATACATCCTGTCATAAATATAAACAGGATTTCTAAATTGTCACATCCAAACTCAAGTACATATATATTTAATTTTTTTCTCTTTATACATTGAAAAATCCTAATCAATCAGTCAATCAGATCCTGTGGCTCAAGATTTTGACACTATCCATCCTTATTGGGACTTTATGATTTATGCCTTATGTGAACATATTCTTGACCTCTCGATATAAACTATACAATAAAACTACAATCAATCTCAAATTAATCATAGGTTCAGGTATAGTCAAATCCACATAAAAAGGGATATTTCCATTTGTTTCAGACTTCAAAGTGATTGACAGTAATTAATTGTCCTGTTTCTTTGTGTTTGTGTTGTAGCTGGCTCCAGAAAACACCATGCTGTCCTTCAATAGAGCGCTCCAGCAGGGAGCCACCTCCCTGGAGGCCGACGTCACCATCAGGTCAAGAGGCAAAACTATTCTACCAGTTTGATTCAAGCCTTTGTATATAGCCTACACCTCATACAATTTGTAGAACATGCCAACACAATATCTGTCTTCTAGTCTATACACACCAAGATTTGAGGTCGAGTAAAATACTTGTAGTGTATGTATTCAAATGTCTACAAACCCTATACTTACTGTGAAATATTCCTAATAATATTTATTTCAGTATGGATGGTGTGCCGTTCCTAATGCGAGACCGCACTTTGAGGCGAACCACAGACATTAGGAAGGTCTTTCCATCCAGACAGTACGATCATGCATCTTTTTTCAACTGGACAGAGATACATTCTCTCAACGCAGGCCAATGGTTCCTGGAGGTAATAAGTATTAAAATTAGATTTCAGATCGTAATTCATCATAATCACAAAGTGTCACAAAAGCTGCACAGTAGTCTTCCTGAACAAAAAGATTCTTGATTTCTGCTGCTGCATTTGGATGTTGATAATATTTTGTACACCACATGATAAACAGATGCATATTCATCTGGCATCCACAACCATGACACATTAAAAAAAACTAAATTAATTACTTAGTTTGAACTTTAGAGGGTCATCTGGACCATGTATAGATGATCAAATTAATAGACTTGGGATTGGATATATTTTTATCCAGGTGTGTCTAATAAAATGGCTGTTAATTAGATATTAAAACTGAAATCTTTAATCTTTCTGCCGCACTCCTCTCGTCCTAGAGTGACCCCTACTGGACAGTGTCCACCCTCACATCAAAGGACCGAGGAAGAATAGAGAACCAGACAGTTTGCAGTCTGGTGGAAATGCTGCGACTTGCAGCCAGGGCTAATATCTCTGCTCTGCTCAACATCCGCAAGCCCCCTGCTCAGCACCCTCGCTCCAGGAGCTGGTTCATGGACACTTTGTGGGCCGTGCAGAAAGCAGGCATCTCCCAGAAGAGGGTGAGGACTGTAGGTCCCACTTATAATTCTAATGCTTAGGAGTACATGTACATTTATGATTAAGTAGATAAGAGGATAGTTCAAAAATATTCTCCCTGTTTACAAATAACAGTTATGACATTGATACAGAGTATGCATCATTGGAAAGATGGTGGTGATATTTTTATTGGAGCTGATTTAATGTATTTTTTTTTGCTTTGGTTTAGGCCAAGGGTGCACGTGGCAGAGTGGTTAGCACTCCTGCCTCACAACAAGAAGGTCGTGAGTTCAAAACCCGGCCGATTCAAACATTCTCGGCCGACTCCGGTCTTTCTGTGAGGAGTCTGCATGTCCTCCACGTGTTACTGTGGGTTCTCTCCGGGTACTCCAGCTTCCTCCCACCGTCCAAAGACATGCATGTTTAGGTCAATTGGCAACTCTAAAGTGTCTCTAGTGAATGAATGTGAGAGTGAATGGATGTCTGTCACTGTCTGTCTCTAAATGTCAGCCCTGCGACTAACTGGCCACTGTCCAGGGTGTACCCCGCCTCAGGCCCAAAGCTGCTGGGATAGGCTCCAGTCACCCGCGACCCCTAACGGGACTAAGTGGTAGAAAATGAATGAATGAATGAATGGTTTAGGCCACAAACATAATTAGGAATGTTATTTTATCTAAAGAGTATCACATTATAACAGAACATAGCTATTTTTTGTTTACATTTTCCTAGCAACCAAATGTAGTGGTATGCTTTACCATCTTTGTTATCTGTTCTTGTGCTAAAATGTTCAAAACAATAGTGTCACTTTTTGGGGGCCTTTCTTTATATTCTGCTCTTTATACTCTTCCTGCTGATGATGACTGATGTAAAAATATCCCCATCCCCCACAGATGCTGCAGTATCTAGTTGCACTATTGCTTTTTACTAAAAAACAGATACATAATGAACTATCGCCTGATTTGGGCCTTTTCTGTGGCTTGTGTTTCGGACAGGTGACATGGAGCCCTGACTCAGACAGAGGGAGGGTGCGGGGTTTACCGCAGAGCACACAAGAGAAGCTGTCAGTGCAAGAAATGAGACAGCGGGGAATTACAAGCCTGACCCTCCACTACAGCAAGGCCAACCACAAAGACATACAGTAAGACAAATGACCCTCTGACAGACAGCACACTCAGGGAAGTGCTCAAAGTTACAGTGTCAATAAAATAATGTAAACTTTTCTTAACTATCCTTGTATCTAAGCTTCTCAGTCTTTGCATGTTTGATTTATGAGGGCTGAAAGTGACCATATTTACAGTGACTGTAAAAATGCCCGTTTTGATCCAGAGTTATGTGACAAGAAAGCAAAAGGTGCCAAGTGCTGTAAGGAAGGCCATATTTTGTCAGCGTTGACTTGTGTCTTTCCTTGCCCCAGGGAGTATCTGGCCAATAACGTGAGCGTGACTGTGTATCCAGTGAATGAGCCCTGGCTCTACTCCACACTGTGGTGTAGTGGGGTGTCTTCTGTGTCCTCCGATGCCCCCCAAGTCCTTCGAAAGGTGCCTTACCCCATCTGGCTTATGGTAAACACTTCTGCTCTGTCATCTGCCACCACACACACACACAGAGGCAAGGTCACGCAGTGAGACGAGGGGACAGCGGGAGAGAGGACATAGACTGACGAGGGCCGCCGCCATACTCGAGGGCAAGGACACCGGAGAAAGGGGAGGGAGCTCAGCGGCAGGCTTCATCTCAGCGTGGTGTTACAGAATAACAACGCGCTGGGAAGGAGTCAGAGACGGGCGGCAGCTTTAGACAAGGGCACAAAGGAACCAAAAAGCAGCTGTCTGGCAGCTTTTTGCATTAGTCAGTGCCTGGGGACATGCACGCTGACGGTGACCTCCAGTGGCGTTTGCTGGAATTGACTCCTCTATCTTGTGTCCTACAGGGCCAGACTGCTTACTACTTCATCTGGATCGCTTCAGATCTATTGTCCCTTGCGACTGTCCTTGTGATTTTCTCCTTTCAGAAGTAAGTCCAAGGATAAAGTGAAAGTCAAAGACACAAAACACACACATGAAAAATCAATGAGCATATAAATGCAAACTGTTCGGTGCAATGTTGGTAAACAAATGCTGCCCATTCCTCATCCTCTCTATCCTCTCTAGTGCTCTTCAGTGAGTAAAAGTACATTTTCTTTGACTTTTAAATGTACTCCAGCCTCTCTGGATGTATTTTCTTCTTTTCTATGAGTTGTCATTGGTGGTTAATGGTAAATGCAGAAGGTGGTTGGTTCAATGTACACCGATAGTCGTTTTCAAATTGATTTTAAAGGGAATAGGTGTGGAATAAATATTTTGTGGCTGTGTGAGGAGCATTTAAAATAGAAATTCTGCTGTATACTATACACTGTAGTTTTTCACATTTCCATGTTACATTACATTACATCAGGCTCAGTTGGACATGACTGTTGCCTGTAGCCAATACAGTAAGCAGGTCTAATGGTATCATTTATAAGCATCAATTAGTCCTCTTCCCAAATGATATTCTATACTTCTTTATTGGCAGTATATGCTGGAAATGTTTTATGTAATGAATGCATAAACCATCACACATTATCTTATTTTTATCACAAATCTAACCGGTTGAAACTAGTCTTTGTCAACCATTTTGTGAAAGTCATTATAAGGCCAAGCTTTGGCCTCCTGTCTGCTTCTTCGACTATTCATTCTGCTCTGTTCTTTTCTTTTTTTGTCTCTTGTGTGTTTCTATTTCACCCCTTACTTTTCTGCTGTGTTCCGTCTCATATCCTTTGTCCTGTGCTGTGGCTGAACTGCATGCAACCTTTCTGCGCTGCCCCATGGCATCTGTCAGCTATCATATGATCAGGTAACTCCTGCCACTGCCTTGGCCTTTCGTCTCTGCCACGTGCCTTTTGTCCTTACACTCATAACCCTGCTTGTTTTCTGCTGTTGTTGTATTCCTTATATTCATATTATTTTCTACTTAGCTCACATGATATTTTTAGCAATAGCCAATACTGTGCTTTTGTGTGCACAGGTGGAAGATGAGTGGGATGCAGGGTTGTAACCCAGAGCAGATGGTGTTGAACGCAGTAACGCGTCCACCAACACGGGAAGTCAACATAATGAAAGAGAAACTCATATTCTCAGGTGCCTATCTTTATTTTTTATACAGTTTAATCCTACATCAGCCTACATCTGATGTTTTGATACATAATGTCAAAACATACTATGTATAATATACATTATTTTGTTCCCCTAATGAAGTGTGTATTGAGCTAATTAAGTATGCATGTGCACCTGCATACACAATCGCAGGATAAGATTTTGTGACTGACTGCAAGATATAAGGACAAGTTCAACTTATGCATGGAGGGAATCTTATAAGATGTCATCCTCTTTTTCAGAGCTCAGTAATGGGCACACCACCAGTACAGAGGAGATTTCCCTGTTTCCTGAAAATGGTTACGCAACATACTCCCAGGGAGGCCTCAGTCGATGAACACACCAAAATTGATTCAGATCTAAAGAAATTAGTGGAGGCAAGGTGGGTGAAGTATCTTGCCCAAGGACAGAACGACACTATGAAGTGGGGACAGCAAGAATTGAACTGCCAACCATATAAATCTAGGAGTAAATCTAATCCCAGTATGTTACTCGAATAGAATACTTATGTGTTTATATCTGCCTAAGACCAGATTGTTCAGATTTCAGTGTCATTACCACAAGCAGTCTTCAGAAAAACATTTTTTCTTTCACATTTTGAACACTCTGTGGGGTCCATGTAATTATTTTGTTCCTGTTGTTTTAGAACAGAGCAAACGGACTGTGCAGTATTCTTTACTATACACCGATGTAAATATTATTTCTTTCCCTCTGAGAGGATTTGCAGGGGTTTGGACATATCATGATGTATGTAATATGCTCTTAACACAGTTAAATAGTTCCTTGACTGATTGCAACTGCATATACTGATATATAATGGTATTGTTCACATGGCTGCCTTTTTCTTAAACATGTACTGTTAGGTTACTGTTGTGACATTTTCTTTGGGTTTAAAAATATTTTTTAGCTTTGTAACAGTTTTAGCTGCAGACCTGCTGGATTTTAATAATAAATTGTTTTATCAATTTCTTCATTGCATCATAATACATTCACACTTCACCCACAACAATCGTAGTATAGTATGTTGCTTGATAATTGCAATTTTCATAGCGGTTAGACAAAGAACCTAAATTTAAAGTAAACTGTACAATTTGTCTTGTGGATATGAAAAAATTGCTCTGCAATTTGTGTTTGGTTTTTCTAAACGAGATTTGAGATCTTTTAAAATAACAAGAATGTATTTTTATTCTTTAGACAAACTCATCACTATCCTAATATTTACATACACATCCATTACAGTCTTGAATTAAAACGTTTTAAGTGTAGTATAAAAGTTTCATCAGAACTACATTAAAATGATTATTACTTCATGAGGCTGTGAGCACATCTGTGGGACTGTGCTCAGAAGGAAAGTGGACTTCTGTGGTGCTGTCTGGACTCTCAGAGCCCATGACACAGCCTGAATCTCTGGGGCAGATCTTGATGTTCTCATACACAGCCTCCTTGTTGTCCCACTGACTGTCAGCTGTAAACAAGAGAAGTAGTGTATCAGATACAAATAATCCTTCAGTGCAAATATTCTTCCGGTATACTCAATATTATCCTGTTCTATTTTCAGAGAGACTCTCTTTGGGGTTATCCTGTTCACTTGGAGCCATGTTTAGCCCCTTCCCTGACTTATCCACTTGTAATGCACCCGTCTTGTCATTTTTGTTTCTGTTGTAAGGAAATAATTTCAACCCATTTTATCATGTCATAAAGCATGCTCCAATAAGACTGTCCTCGAGCGACCTTTTCCATGTTCACCATCACTCACAGTGCAGCGGCTGAAGTGTGCTAACAGCAGCGAGAAGACGCTGCCTGTGCTCTGGATCAGTCACATTGAGCTCGATCAAGTGATGCTCCCTCAGCTTCCATAAGTCTTCTGCTGTCTGGTAATTGTGCAGAGTCAGTGCATACTCCTGATCAAAGATGGAAAATGATCAATAGAATGCCTTAAAGTGACTAGATAAAAGATAAAAATAATCACATTTACCTCAAGGCCGAATCGCTGTAACAATTTTTGGACACATGTTAGTTCAGTTTCCTGTTCAGGAGGATCGGGTGACTCCTCTTTTAGAAGATCGACATAGATAAATTTAAAGTTTCCAGTTTTGTTGTTCAGCATTCCTGTCCATGTTCCCATAGGAGGCATGGCTATGATGTCAATCACATTCCCCACCTGGAGAGAACAGTTTTATTAGCTTTCTAATATTTTCTTTGCATTTTAGTATTGTATCAATATTAGTTATCAAAAATACAAATGGAAGAAGACTATATTTACAGAATGCAGTCAAGTAATTTAAGTAATAAAGGTGCAATGTGTAAAATTTGTTATCAGTTACTTTTCCTCTTACTTCAACTGCCCAAAGCAAACAACCTAAACACTGCTGGTTTCTTTTGGAACTTACAATCTCCCATTAGGACTTTAAAAACTACATTAATACAGTACATGGTTTGCATAATCATATTATTGTGAGAATAAGCATATCTGGTTTAACTGGTCTAATTTGCATGAGTAGTTAAATAAATATCAGTACTTTCTATTAGCTCACTGACTAGATGGTGTCACCTTGAGTTTGAGGGACTCTGTGTCGTACGGACTTGGCACAAACTCTGTGTGGACTCGGGCTCTGCCACAGAAATGTCTGGGGGAGGAAACATCTTCGTCTAGCCTCAGACTGGCCCTGTTACTGGAACAGTTTGACCCACTGGTCACTCCACCTGAGGACAACAGCAACAATAGGGTTAAGTCAAGGCCACACTCAATAATTCCACATCGGGGATTTGTCATTGGTGAGTGTTACTCTTTGTGGTTCAAATGTAACAGGATAGAGAAGCGTACAATCCCAAGTTGCATAATGCATTAAGTGTAAGGAGTACATTAGGTTCAGAGGTTATAGGATTCTTACTGGTAGAGCTTTGCCCACTGCTGTCGAGACTCTCCAGTGAGTTACTGTGTCCTTTGACAAATTCTCTTCCACCACCAACTTCCTTCATCTGCAAAAAGAACACATATTATCCTGCCTCACATCATTTCAGCTTGTCTTGGACGAGAGACAAACAAAAGCCAGAGTTAACCAAGCAGAGCGCTGACTCAGGGCCATAAGCAGCTGCATCTGTTTCCTCTTGTGACAGAACAGCTCAGTATCCCACCAGCGTGCTTTGTGTGTGACACATAGCACCTCCAGCAAGAAATACACCTAATCCTGCAAGAGTTGCTTAGCTTTTAAAGCCCAGACCTAGAAGTGTGTGAGGAGCGACTACCTATGCACTGCGTTTGTCTTTCAGTTTCTGCACAGGAAAGACACTGGATACTGAGTACGTTCTCATTTGACATAGTTCAGGAAGTGGAACAAAGACAAGGCAAGAAAAATTGGGTTGCACTTTAGTTTGGAGGAATATATGAGAATATACCTGTCCTGGAGACTTAAGATTAAACACGTGTTTAAACATGACCAGCTGACAGTGATTTTTTGTTGTACAAATAGCACCAGGTTACATACAGTACTATTTGTTATCATTAAAAAACAGTGTGATGAATGCCCATTTTGAGGTAGGCAAATGATCCTAAAATATACTGTATATTTGTAATTAAATGTATCATTTATTTTCAGCCAAATATTGGAGTTGTACAGTATTATAGACATATTGATGTAATATTGTTGCTTAATACTAGTATCTGGTCAAATATTGACAGTGACAGTGAGAGAGTGTGACACATGGAATGTAAATTAATTTATTGTATTGCAGCAATATTTTGACATGTACATATATGCCATTATTTTAATAAATAATTTGCAGTCCTAATAATATTGTTTAATACCAAGATCTCAACAGAAGCCATTAAATTATAATTATTTAGTTGGGTAGAGTCTGGACTCTCCACTACTCTAGAATTGACCACGGTGAGAAGCGGCGGGCTGGTGTTAGGCCCTGGGCCTGGTAAAAGCCACCAGGTCAGAGTTCATCCTGGTGAACGAGAGGGTTGCTTTTCTTACCGGTCGGGGATAGGTCTCTTACTGTCGTTTGTGCTTACGGGCCTAAAGGGAGTGCAGAGTACTCGGCCTTTTTGGAGTCTCTGGGAGGGGTGCTGGAAAGCGCTCACGTGGGCAACAACAGTGACACATGGAGGGGTGTGAATGGGAGGAACGCCCCCATCCCCCATTTTGAACCCCTGCCAACACTGTTTACAGAGGAGCTGGGCAGTTGTTGACTTCAACTGGGGATATTGTCGGACGGGGGAAAGAATACTTCGAGGATCTCCTTAATCCGTAAACGTCTTCCACTGAGGAAGCAGAGGTTGAGGGCTGAAGTCACTGAGGTAGTTATGAAGCTCCTCGGTGGCAAAGCACCGGGGGTGGATGAGATCGGCCCTGAGGACCTCAAGTCTCTGGATGTTGTGGGGCTGTCTTGGTTGACACGCCTCTACAACATCGTGTGGTTGTCGGGGACAGTACCTCTGGACTGGCAGACTGGGGTGGTGGTCCCTCTTTTCAAGAAGGGGGATCGGAGGGTTTGTTCCAACTGCAGAAGGATCACACTCCTCAGCCTCCCTGGGAAAGTCTATGCCAGGGTACTGGAGAGGAGAATTCGTCCGATAGTCAAACCTTGGGTTCAGGACGAACAATGCGGTTTTTGTTCCGGTCATAGAACACTGGACCAGCTCTACACCCCCTCCAGGGTGTTGGAGGGTTTATGGGAGTTCGCCCAATCAGTCCACATGTGCTTTGTGGATCTGGAGAAGTGCAGGAGCTTGGTTCGCTTGCAGTAGGTACGACTTGTTCCCAGTGCATGTTGGACTCCGGCAGGGCTGCCCTTTGTCACCGGTCCTGTTCATTGTCTTTATGGACAGGATTTCTAGGCGCAGCCGGAGGAAGTCTGGTTTGGGGACCACAGGATCTCGTCTCTGCTTTTTGCAGATGATGTTGTCCTGTTGGCTCCATCAAGCCAGGACCTTCAGCTGTACTGGGACAGTTTGCAGCTGAGTGTGAAACTGGGATGATAATCAGCACCTCTAAGTCCAAGGCCATGGTTCTCAGCCGGAAAAGGATGGTTTGTCACTTCAGGTTGGTGGAGAGCCAAGTATCTTGGCGTCAAGTTCATGAGTAAGGAAAGGATGGAACATGGCCCCGGGAAAGCGGATGGAAGATGGATGGATGGATAATAGTTGGTGGCATAAGAAGAAGTAGTACACTGCAGTAACAGAAGGTTCGTATGCCCAGAGTGCCTATAAGTATGTCTTGTCATTGGTCTAAACGGGCAAGTATTTAACTGTAATGCAACTCAATGTAATTGTAATTGTCAGGAAAGTGTAATTCAGAGTTCTGCATGACAGGGTCAAAATGTTCTTGCACTCATGTTTGGTGTTAATAAATGGAACATTTAAATCATTTCTCATACAATAAATGTTTTCCCTGTCATTGTGATCAGTGATACGTAAAGGTGAAATATGCCTCATCATACTGAGAGACATTGACATTTCCACATCAAGTTAATAACCACATACTGTTTGTAATACATTTCGGACCTGTCAGTCCCTGCTGCGCCTTACAACTACCACAGTTTTTAATGTGGTGTGTGATGTCTGAGTGATGCCTGGTGTCTGGCAGCACAGGTGTGAGGCTGACAGCTTTGTGAATGTGACAGCAGATGTGAATCTATTAAACGCTGCAAACCAAGACTGATTTCAAACTGTTAATCCAAGCATTTTCAGATACGCACAGTGATGGATGTTGTGGTTTCTTTTGTCTTGATGGGCTCCCTGTCACTCTGCATTGTCGCATCAGTCTTTTTCTCCTTTAGACATGTTACATTTGAATCTCCACTCAGATCCTGTTGTTTCTGGAAAACACACACACACACACACACACACATCTGGCAAATAAACTTTAGGTTTCTCTACATGAAAGCTTTAGTGTCACTTTAAAAAATCGGATTTAGGGAATGTTATAGACTTATAAGTTGGCAGATTGAGGAGCCTGCTTCTCTTACCACACAGCTTCCATTATCCTGGGCTTTCATTAAAGGCCACTGCTGTCTGAAGGCGTCAAATCTCCCAAATCTGGACAACTGTTTGGGTTAAAGACAGATTAAAATGAGTGTTTTCTCCTGACAGATGGCATATTATGTGCCTAGTCTGTGCATTTTTGTTTTGACCCCGGACCATGTTTATTCCCATTTGTAATATCATTCAGAATTAAGATAACAACTGGTACACTATTTTATACGGCATGTCATTGCACTGTTTTATTTGTATCATGTGCTGATGTATACTCCGTTATTGTTTTGGAATAATGAACTGTTAGTGGCCAAATGGTGGAGGCAGGATGAAAGCAATGAGGCCTTCCTTAGCGGTTGGCCATTAACTTTAGTTTAGCGGTCATTCTGCACAGCTCACAGAGCATCTGTTTCACGCACTGTTGGCTCATTTCCCAACACTGACTGTTAGAGAAACACTGCCTCACTCGCATGCACTAAATGACAACACCATGGTCTTTAATAGCACACAACTGTGGATATTTGTCCGTCGGTGTCTTACAGAACAATAGTTTGACTCAAACTGACGACTGTTGAGATTTGAAGGAGACGTGGGCAATTTTTTTGAAAAAAGAATGGTTAAGATGGGTTAAGATTGTTAGTCTCTGTCACTATTTGGATGTTATTGTATGTTGTTGTTTGAGGTAAATAAGATAATCCAGTTAATTACTCCTTTGGTGAAATACCATGCTTACACAGGGCAACCATATTATATTATTGACTTTGTCTCTTGTCTCTACCCATGTCTGTAAAAACAATATGTCCTAGATTTGAACAGTTCCTGTCTTCTTTGTTGCCATTTCAACCTAAACCCATAATAAATTCAGATTCAAATAAAGTACTGTTGCTTCTTTGGCAACACATACATCTATCATGTGCATATACTATGCCTGAAAAGTCATGGTTTTCTGAGGCTTTTTAGTTACTTTGTGAGATGAAATGCACTAATAGATGTCTTGTTTTGTGTCTGCTGCTAATGTATAATTGTTGTTGAATGGAGAACATTTTTTGAGACACATAATTTACATCTGGCAATTGTCTAACAGGATTTGCAGAAAATGTCCCACTTTGGAGATTTAAAAGTGATTACAGTACAGTGATTAGTTTTCTTAAACAAACTTAAATCTTGTCAACTTTTGATAGGCAGCATACAATTTACCAAATAATGCAGCTTTCTTTTAATTTGCCTCTAATATGTTTATAATTGTGACATGATGAAAGTGTAGTTTGTGAGGCATTAATATTCCAAATTGCATGCGTAGCTCTTAATGTTCCCTCAAGAGCTTGGTTCTACAATTCCAAAGTCTTCAGTGTGCAATAAATATTTTAGATGTATCAGTATAACATTTGTATCTAAATATAATATCCTATATTATGTCGTCTTGAATCTTGTGGGGTTGTATATCTTACTGCGTCCTGATGGAGATCCAAGTCTGTGACAGAGCGGGCCATTTGAACTAGACAGAGGTCGGACTGTCTGCTGTCCAGTTCCTGAATCAGACTCTCAAAGCGATCCCGCTCTGCTGTCCGAGGCAGCGACAGAGCAGAAGCACACTCCCACAGTTCATGCCTGTCATGTCCAGGCTGCTGGCAGCTCAGGTAGTTCGGTGTCCAGAGAGGAGACGGACTCTCTAAAGGACTCCACACAAACTCCTCCTCTGAATTATCATGTGGAATACTGTCATGCCGCTGCTGTGATAATGGGGAAGTTACACTGGGATCCTTTTCTGTCCTCTTTCCAAGCCCAATGCATGTTAAAACTGGATTATAGGAGGTCAACACATCTGTCAAATGATCTGAAAAGTGATTAAAAACAATTAGTTTATGCCACATCCTAATAATTAGTAACTTTTTCCCACTTACTGTAATTGTCAGATGTGTTCTTATCTTTCACAGTTGCACTTTGTTGTCCTCCTTTCTTAGTTGGCACCAGATTCTGCAGCTTCTTTAGTCTTCTTGCTTTTATCGATTCTGCTGTGTCAGCTGCAGTTTCGCTGCCCTGCAATAAAGAACAATATGTGCAGCGTGCACACATTCAAGGCTAAGTGTGTCTCGTTTTGCATTTAAAAGTAGAACCCATTTCTCATCCCTTAGCTAGTAGTCATAGCTCTTGAACATTCAGACTTTGTGAGAACTCCCTTTACTCTTCAAGCAATAGACAATCCCTTATTATTAGTTTTCACGTTTTAGTCCTTGTTATGATCTTAGTGGGAAACAGTGACTCATGTTGTGTCCCCTTGATCTCTTTCTACCTTGTCAGTGCTGGCATGTAAAAACCTCAAATATAACAAATCAAGTCCAAATCCATGTGTCCTAGAGTGCACACAGCAGATACAGTATAACAGGACTGCATCAAGGAGATTAAAGATTATAAACAAGATTAAAGTAAACAGTGGATCTGATTTGGCTGACATAGGCTGACTTCCCTCACATTCACTCAAGTTGTGCCTTCTTCAACATCTGCGTGAGTCAGTCAGTCATTTTCTTCCTCAAGGTTAAACCGTTTATTTGTAGCTCTACAAATGTGTGTTTTTTCTGGTAATTCCACGTGGCGTACTTACTACTTAGTGAGGTATATTTTTGGTTATGTAAGCAGAATGTGGAAAACCTTTTTGGCTTGCATTTCCTTAACATGACCAAACACGTGAATGAACATGTGCACATGCAGGTGCACCAGGTACTTGCTGGCATACACAGCAATGTGGGCACAGGATTAAAACGTCATTCACTTGACTCTGACAATAAAACATCAATGCAAGGCTGAATTAAGAATAACATTTAAGCTGTTGTTGTGTATCCAAGCATAAAATGCCTTTGTGCCTGCTTTGGGACTAACTGTTTAGTGAATTGTTGTGAATTTTATTTTAATGTTATGTTTTACCTGAACTGTTGTGTCCATCTGAATCTTTTCAAGATTCAATCCCTTTATCTTGTTGTCTCTGGATGTTTTAAACGTCTCTTTGGAAACAACATAATAAAATATCAGTACAAATTCTTATTCCTGTTGTCATTTTGTATCTGGCTTGCGTAAGCACTCACACGTTATATACACTATGTAAAATCATGTAGAGCATTCATTTTCTTACCTTTGTCTGGGACTTTTTTTTGATGAGCTAAGTCCTTTTTATCACTAGAAGAAATCCAGCAGGCACGATGAATATCTGCAAGTAAGGTAATATGTAAAACAGATGTAAAGCATGTGACAGGCTGTCCTTTAGTAAAGCAGACGTAGGGTCTAATTAAATGAGATACAGAAGAATATCACGATAGATTGTCTGTGAATGCCTACCTATTGTTTCACTGTCCAAAGATGACGTTAAAAAACATGACCTGTAAAGTCAATTTAATCCTTATGTTAGCTTTGTGTAAAGGTTGTGTTTAATTACTCATATTACAGATACATTTGTCAAAACCTACCTTCTGTTGTGTTTTAATTTTGTACTCTGAGATTTGCTCTGGTGGAAGAAAAGATTTTTTTTTTTAAGAGACACCACTTTTGCTTCTTGTTTCCAGTTTAGTATAGAAAGAAAGACATACAGAGTTGATGGCTGGATCTGAGCCACCCCATTCTGGCCTCCTCCGGAGCAGGGCAGGACTGCACTGGTACTTGGGCAGCACTTGTCTGATTGTCTGGCTGTAGGCCGGCTCGTACATGCTTTCTGTGGAGCCCTCCTGGAAAAGAGTTATGCCCAAAGAACACAGTGTTAGAAATACCTGCTGTTTGATGACTACAAGTTGAGCTCTATTGTGAATAGTTTACATACACTCAGTTGCATTACTTTTATGTCTGGTGCATTTATGTGACAATAGCACATGATCTTTCTTGTTCATGACTATATAGCTTCTGTTGTTGACAGTGAGAGTGGGATAGAAGGGAAAGAAGAACAATCATCTCAACCTAAGCTGCTAAATCCTGACATATAGATTGTCTGTATTGTTGTACAGTTATACAAGTAAAATTACAACAGATCCTTAGTTTGAGGTTTTTTTAGATTTTTTGTGAATTTAAAATAATTTGTTGTTAAGCATATTAGAAGCTGTGAAAACACACATTTTTACTAATTAGCTCAGCTGTATAGATAATGTACATCAATCTGTATAATGTCTTTTGATGTCGGAGGAACATGCTGTTGCTTCCCTGTTTTTGCTGTTGTACTACTACGCTGTAGTGTTACTTAATTCAGGGTTCACCTCAGAGTAAAGCCCCAAATCTGTCCCTGAGCAAGGTATTAAAAGCTACAGTACACTTAAATCAAATGAGCAAAATAGCCCATAGCTTTCGAATAATCTAAGACAATCCTGTGCTTGTGCAGACAATATCATGCATAAGGACACAACTGCTTAATGAGCAATAACACAACTCAAATACAGTAACACATTCACATACAAAAAAATACAAAACAACAAAGTAAATGTCTTTGTGCATCTAAGAAACTAAATGAATCAAATAGAAAGAAAAGTTGTTTTGTCTTATTCCTCAGAGAGCCCAAATCCTATCCTTGTCATCAACAATAACATCAGCAGTCTATCCTACAGCATCACACTGAGCTCCCTCTACTTCCCAGCTTCTCTGATGCAGCCAGACTTCCCCTGACACAAAAACAGTTAAGACAACAATTCTTACCAGTGTAAAACAGAACAGGTTCATGTTTGACAGTCCAGGCAGAGAGACAAAGGAGCCGAGCCAGAGACACGCTGCACACCGTGGCACATGCCCCTGTGATGCCAAAGCTCACACAGCCCCCATGCTGTACCACTGCTCCGTGGCCTAATCCCAGTTTTGAAATCCCTCCCGTAATCCAATAGAAGCAGTGAGCCATTACTGTCCAACTGTGGCCTCAGAGACAGCCAGGCCACCCAATAACAAAACAATAAACAATCAGACAGGCATGTGTCTGCAGTGATTACCATAATGTCAGGAGAGAGATTAGGTATCAGTATATAGTGTGTAAGGTTAAGCCTACCTACTGTGTCTACTAAGCAAAGAAATACTCATGTAAGAGTGAGACATTCTCATTTACCATTTACCAGTATTCTGGATAGACTGGAAATGCTAACGGCATTAGCTTGATCATTGCTGCATTGGCTTGTCCTTCTCATAGAGATGCATTAAGTTGCTTGATTGCATCATCCAGTAACAGAAAATCTGGCTGGTAATCCAACAAGGCATCTTTGAAAAATCTGCTCTTTTTGTTGTGAGCTTGATTTGGCTAATCGCTAATAGTAAAATAATAGCATAATAACCTATAAATAACAACAATCTTTCCCCTTTTGTTTTAGAACAAAGAAGACAATTACATTATAATGTCAGTATTATAATGTAAGTGTTGTATTAGTCCCACAACCCCAGTGGACAAAACAGCAAAAGCAGTTACTTTTATTTAAACATTGCAGTTAATGTTCAATATTATTCAAAGGGTCAGACTGAACCCTCTGGCAGGACGGTATGTTTGACACCATTCCTCTAGACTATATGTACCCTCAAACCCTGCACATTTTAGTATGTTATGTATTTTTTAACATGTTGGAGGGAACAACATAACGTTGTCAGGTGCATTACATTGATTTTAATGAGAAAAGAAAAAGTAATGAGCAGAGACATTAGATAAAAGAAGCCAGTACTAGTGTTGCCACAACCATTACAGCGGTTTTGTTCTATTTTAAGCAACTTGTTCACAAAATATTTACATTCATCCTCAGACAAATCCTATAAATCTCTAAAGACAAGACAATTCTTTGATCTTTTTGAAGATAAATATCAGTTTATGCTCTAAGTCCCCTTTAGATTTACCACAGTCCAGTTCAAAGAATTCTCGAAATAACATGATGGTTTGTGCTGTCAAGCTCACGGCTTAATCTTGTGTTGAACCCCCTCTCTCGGCACCTTCTTCTGCCCCGCTGTCTTTTTATCTTTCATACAGAGCTAGAGAAGGCCTTTCATCGCACTATGATCAGAGCAGTGCTGCAGAATTAGGTCAGAAAATTAGGACAAAATAGCTTGCATCAAAAGAAAGAATTTCACACTGTCAAAATTAATGTAGGGAAGCTTTTCTGTGTCAGAGTTATAATGCTAGTGCAGCTTTTAAGGTATTATTTTGGACCAAAAGATATCTTCCTTTCTTGTTGTTGCTACTTATTAAACACATTCAAATGTAACCTTTACATGTAGGGTCAATGTTCCCAGTCACAACCATTTAATAGCCATTATCTCTGAAGGCCACTTCAAATGTTACAGCTGCATATTAAACGCGCCTGACAGAGCTAGGTCCTGGCCACAATGTAAGGAATTGTTGCAGATAAACTATGCCTACTCTCCTCCAGTATTTGTTTTTGCAGTGAGACTGCGCACTGCCCTCTGCTGGGTCTGGTCTGGAAAAGGACTCACTAGGCCTTGCTTTAATCCTTGCATGTTCCAACCTAATAATCACAACCACAAAAACAATGTCTCTTTTTGCCAGATGAGGCTGATGCAAAAATGTGGAAGAGGGAACATTACACGACCCAGTGCATTGCTCATTATCATTAGGACATTAAACGTGAACCACACTCTTAAAGCTGGGTCACATTACAAATTTGGACACGTCCCATTTTTTATTATCCTTTTGTGTAAACATAGATACGTGTTACGTGTAGGCTATCTAGCTGCTAAAACTCGATCAAATCTTACTGACCTGCACTGAATCAGAATAAAAATGAATGTGGAGAGCACTAAAGGCAAACTCAACCTAACTCACGGGCATGCTCAATGGAAGAGAACAGGGACGCAGAGTTGGCCTAATCTCTGTTGAACTGGTAAGTGTGCACTCTAAATGTCTGACTGATGCCTCTAAATGGCTGGTTTCAGTTCAGACTCCATTAGGTGTTGTTGTTGGTGACCTGTTACCACACAGGGCAGCGCTTACTCTTGGAAGGGTTTGTTGTATGTAATCAAGCGTACAGTAGCGTTTTTATACAGTACCAGTTATGCGCAAGAGGCCTCAGATGGCCATTGGACAAACTTGTACTTTCTCACCTCAAGCTGTTCCCTATTGCTCCTCTAGATGGCAGTGTCTCTCCAACTGTTTTCGCCGACTTCTAAGCCTGTCCTGAACCTGTCATCAGATCTCAAACTGTGCTACTGCTCCAGCACCAGCCTCTTTTATTAGCAAGTGTCTAAGACATTTAGCAGAGTCTGTATTTTAGACTTTACCCTAAAAGCCCGGTCTTAAATACTCTATGTGTGCTTGTCTTAGCTGACATTCATCAGCCTTGTAATAACTTACAGTATGCAGCTCTGTACAGTCTAAGCCTTGGAGGAAAGGCTGTCATGGGATCTTATATTACTTGCATAAATTTTAACCACTGCAACAGTTATTCCTGAAAAGTTTAATTAAAATGCATAATTCTTCCTGTGACATTCTGAATGTAATATGATCCATCAATTCCCATTATATTTCCCCTTTGTGTGTAATTATAATATTAAATCACAGTTACACCTTTGGTTTTCATCCACAGACTGCTGCAGGCCAAATCTGACCTCCACTCTTACGATAGGTACAATCCAGAAACCTTTGTCATCTACAAGAGGGAATGGGACCACACCTTTAACCCCGTGCCCTATCTCCCTTTGACCCAGCATTCCAGCCGTGACATTATGACCTCAGGATGCACACAATATCAGCCACAGGGCTATGACCTATGACCTTTGCGATGACCTTTTGAATGCCTGACACCCCCGGTCAAAAAGTGAAACAGTTTGTCCCCTCAGATGAGTGACCTCCAGTGCCCTTGTCCGGCAAAGGTATGTGAGTAGGTTGACCCCACATGACCTTTCATTAGCGCTTCTTTTTATTACAGCACTTCCACCCCGCTGCCTTGTCAGCATTGGGATGGGTGAGGTGTTTGGGGGGAGGGCGGAAGAAAGTAAGAAGGAGAGAAGGGCACAGAGTAGTTTAAAGGACAGAGTGAAAAAGGAAGTGATCGAGAGGAGCGAATGAGAGATAGGGAAATAGAGCTAGCATCGCACGTAAAGCCAAGAAAAGATAGATTGGCGGCATCTGCTGCGTTGACGGAAATGTCACCTTTAAATGGCTTTCCTGTCCTTGATGCCGGACCTTCCTATCTGATCTCCATTCTGCTTGGGAGTTGTAGTTCTGATGACTTATGCGGGACACAAAACAGATCTCTTATAAAACATAGCACTGCTTCAAGATGAGCTTACAGCAAACATTTGAATGTGAGGTCAGAGGTCAGTGTGCCATGTATGAATAAGATAATTGGATTTTGTGGCTTGCTAAAATCAAAAGCATCCACAACAGCTGTAATTCAGTGTTGCTCTTTTTTGCTCTCACTGTTCATCTTGAACAGAGGTAGAGTAGGAGACTTTAGATGCAGGTTTACTCCAGGTTGTACTATTTATCACACCTAAACCAAACTTTTATGTTAGAACAACTAATCCTGATCTGGCCTCCAATCATCTGGCTGTTTATGGCAAGAAAGTGAGTAAAATAAATAAATTATTACTGGTGGTCAATGGTGTGTTTTGGATATATATATATTTTTTTACTTTTTATCAGATTATCTCAAATAACAATTCTCTTCCAACTAATCACAAATGCTCCATTGCTTTAAACAATGTTGATGCAGTCCTACTAAATTCAACATAAAAAAAATGTTGAAAAATGCTAAAAACCACCCAAAATTACCCTTCAAAGAAAATGTATCGTGAAATTGTATGGCTTAATCCACCCCAAGGCAAGAAGAGCACATCCACATCTGGAAGGTGGCAGATCATGTTAGCTGTCACTTACATGAGAAGCAGCTGACATGTGTAATAGATGCTTGTAAGAGAGAGGTTTCTGAGGGTCGACTATCTACAGAATTTTCAGGCTAAGTCAGATCACGCTGACATTGCCTCCATGTGGTGGCTTGCCACAGGGCACAGCGGTGCCACACTTGATGTCATTTCTATCTTAAATGTCACTCTCAGTAAGCCCATTGCCATGTTGTGCACATGTCCCCAGGGCCGCATTCACCCTTCAACCTTACAGTAATGTAGCAAAGAGAAGAGGGCAGCCAGAGCGCTCTCAGGCCTCTCAGGTTTACAGCTTTTTTGCATAATCCACTGTGTCACTGTAAACTCAAATAAATATAATGAGCTGCCGTGGACCTGTCAGAGCTGCGTGTGTGTGTGAGTTTACGTGCACTCACCAGTCTAGTGGTAGCCCTACCCTGACCTTTGACCTGACCTGACCAAGGGTTCATGAGATGGCCTTTCATTCCCACTGGTATGGTGACAGCCAAGCTAATTACCACACTGTGTGTCTACAGCGGCCATAAAAGCAGTTATAGCTCCGACATGACAAAGCACTAGAAACGCTACTGCTGTAGTGATAAAGGGACAAGGTGTGGCAGCAGATAATAATAAAAAATTAACCCCTAGGCTCATGCTGGTCTGTAAAAATGCACTTACTGTTAACCAATTAGAAGTAAACTCTACTATCTAATTAGATTATCTAAGTAAATCAGTATACGTTTTTTTTAACATGGTCTTTTATTTATAAATGTGGTCTTAGTTACCTCTTTGTCTAACTTATTAGGAAATTATGTAACAAGGATCTGTTGTTAAGTACTGACAGACCCATGACCAGTGTTGGAATTAACGGCGTTAGAGTATAACGGCGTTAATTTTTCAGTAACGGAGTAATCTAATTAATTACTTTTCCCATCGTTGTAACGCCGTTATCGTTACTGAGAATGTAAAGTGTTGCGTTACTACAAGTGCCAGGTGTCATGCTTTGGCTACACATCAGCTGCTGCTGGAGAGCAGGGGGTGACACTGTTGCAAAAGCGATGATTGGCTCACGCGGTCTCACTGCGCGCTCTGACTTCCACTAAACACAAGACTGCGTCAGCGATACTGGAGCCTGGGAAATTCAAAGGTTGCGTTCTCGAACTGGAAGTACCGGCACTACTTCTCGTTAATTGAAATTAAAGGCAAGATGTTTCTGTGACATGCTATGTCCAGGAAAAAAGACTTTATCCACGTCTGCCTCAAGTAACTCAAACCTTATGAAGCACCTCACATCAACACATGCTAACACGACACTTGTTGCTGCTACTAACCCCAAATGAAGCTAGTGTGAGTTCCAGTGAAGAGACAGAGCCACTGTTAAAACAAGCAACGCTCGATTTTACGTTTCAGCAACAACCACTGGTTTAGTTGTTAGATGAGGAGTATTTTAGAATAGATTAATGTATTATTCATTTTTGTTGAGAATGAACAGAGAGATTTGGATTGTGTTTTGTTTATTGTGCAATAATTTACAGGTACAGAGATTTGCACTACTTATTGGCCAGGTCTTCCTTTGTTTCTTTTTACACAAGTTTGTGTGACTTAATTTTGCCATTGAATTTTATTTTTAATATTTATTTTTTATGTTTTTATTTCTATGTATATCATATGGCAGACTGCAATCTATTGAGTTGAAATAAATACCAAATGTTCTAAAATACTATATATATAGTGTTTTTATTCTTCAATCAATTAATTTAAACATCTTTGATATTTAAGCTGTAATAGAATGTAATCCCCTTATAGAACATAAAAAATAATTTCAGTTACTTTGCTGAGTAACTGAGTTACTTTTACAATGTGGTTGAGTTACTAACTCAATTACTTTTTGGGAGAAGTAATTTGTAACTGTAACTAATTACTTTTTTAAAGTAAGATGACCAACACTGCCCATGACTATCAAGAATGTTTTTTGTTCCAAGTATCCAAAATTTATCACTTATAGCTGCACAATATATCCCAAGTGTATTGTCATGGCCTTGTTCCAGTCTATAATATATTCAGTCAATCAGATTCATTATGTTATCCCTGAATGAAAATTAACTTGTTCCATGTCATATTGTCATCACAGTGTTGGATAGCATGTGTTGCTTATATCTTACAGCTCATTTTCAAAATAGACGAGCAATCTAGACTTCGGGCCTCACAGCCATGAGGTCAAAAGTCCACTCTTCCACTTGTTGCACAATGATATCAGTCACAGTCACAAACACGCCACACATTATGACCTATATATTTTTATTTATTTAGTCTACTGGTGCCAAAGGTCCAGTTGTTGTTATTTAACTGTCTGTTGTCATGCCCTGCTAAGTTTTAGATTAACCTTTACTCTTTGCTACTTTTTATGTCGCTGTTCCAACGTTCACTGGGTTGCTGCTTGGCTCTAGTCCATGGCCTGACCTTACACCATTCATTTGCAAGTACTGTTTGTTTCTTAAGAAAAGCACAGATTTCCAAAAATGTTCTTGTTACAATTCGGAACTACACTTTGGGACAGGACATTCTGAGTATACTGTTAATATCTTTGTCATATGACGTCTTATTCAAAAAAACGAGATTTGCTTTATTTCCAGGAATATTAACCTTTGCTTATACACAGAGTCTGTTAAAACATTGCATTAATCTTAAAGATGATTCATTGATTTCTTTTTAACTCATACTAAAAAAGGCCATCCACATGAGTAACATCCTTATATTGCATCATGTGCCATTATTCTTTCACTTGGCTAGACAAGCACACTAATACACAATCCTGTCTGCCATCGTGGATACATAATGAATGCCACTTTTGTTTGCGCAATATAACCTTCAACATTAACACCCAACCATTAACACAAAGGGAGTGATGAAATTCGTGATGAAATTGAAAAACGATTTCCTTGGTTGTATGGGTGCGTTAGTGGTTGTGTGGCAGTTCCCAAAACTGAACAGAAAGACATCTTGGCCATGAAAACTAATAGGACCAGTTTATCACGCTTGTCAGAATTGTATAAATTGGATGCTGTCCTAATTGTCAAGCCTTGTGCACTTCAGCTTTGCACCACGCCTTTACAGTATCAAAGGCTTAATAATGAAACGCTTCCTTACCATGTCTAAATATAGAGCGCACTAAAAGTGGTGTCAAAAAAAACAAACAAACAAGATAGATAATCCATTTGTGACCCATTTCTATTCCTGTGTGGGCTCCATTGTTGGCAATAAAAATAATAATTAATAAACACTCTCTCCTGAGGGCGCTTAAGTATCTACAATCCCCCTACAGCTGAGAAAGAGTTTGTCACTGCGGGTCCACGAGGGAATGAGGAGTCCTTAGCTGGAGACTTGTATGACAACCAACACCCTCCTCCAGAACAGAAAAGAGCATGCAACTGTCGCTTGTTACAGCTCCGGTGTGATCCCACATCTAATTTTGAGATTCCCTCCCCTGTGTGTGTGTGTGTGTGTCTGTTCAAGTGTGTGAAGCTCATAGCATTAGCGCTGCCCCTATGCTGCAGATGAAGGACTTGTGTTTTATTTTATTTTTTGATTGGATAGTCAAATAAACCTGTTTTCTGGTCAACAATTACCCATTCTTCTGCCTCAATGTAAATTAGGAAGAGCTGCTGAAAAGAAGCTTTGAAGTAGAAGACAGACAGGATATCAAATTAAGGAGTAAAGCTGTCACTGAAGTAGAGCAAAATAATAGGAAAACATGCAATTTGTGGAATATAGTGAGAATAATATGACCCATGGGGGAAAGGTGTTTATTTCATTTCATTTTCAAATCAGTAAATACCAATCAAGAAGTAATAATGTGTTAATGCCGCTTTGTCCATTGACTGTAGACAATATTTTATAGTTTATGAACATACAGAGCATTAATGTCTGCCTCATGGTTTAACAATTCCCGCTGTCTTGTCTTTGATATGTCTATTGATGATATTGTTGTTGTGATGACAATACATTTTCAGTATTGTACTGCTTTGCGCTATAGGCACAGACACTGGCTCTTCTTTCAGTTATTGTGTGTATGTTCTGGTTTTGTGTTTTCCATATAGTGGTTATGCTCCCGGCTGAAAGGAAATCAAACACCTTTTGGTCATGGCAAACCACAGAACACACATCACTCTTCTGTGCAATGAACCACAGGGCTAAGTGTCAGGAGAGCACAGACAAAACACAGCACAGCAACCATGGAGTATCATTTCCCCATCGCCGCTTCAACTGGGGACTTTCCACAGGACTTCTTCTTCTGTTTGGTGAGCTGTTTGATCAAAGACTAATAAGGGCATTTGTCAAAAAGCAAGATAAGACAGAAACTTAGGTTTGTTGTAGTTGTAGATTTAAATTGTGGCAACTGCAAAATGGTTTCTAGGTAATTGACTGAGCCCATCCCAGCTGCTTTGGACATGAGGCATGTTAGACACTGAACACTCAGCTGTCATCAGTCGCCAATCAACCGTTCCGCCTATAGTACATTCACTATAGACAATTATAATCACATGTTCCGCTACACACCCAGTGTACTTTTTAATCAGCAGCTAGATGACAAGGTATGTTCTTCTATAACAGCTGATACTACGTAGCAGCTGTGACACAATCTTTTGACGTTTTGTCGCACAGCACAGCACATTGGAACTGCTTGTTAGAAAAAAAAAAGTATAGATTTGAGCCTATAAACAGACGTGCTGCCATTAGCCGTCGAGCTGCACATCTGGGTGCTGTTTTATCCAATCAAAACTGTCAAAGTAACCCCGCCCTTCATTTGTACTTTTTACCTTTACAGAACGCACACAGATGAATGTGTTGTACAAGTCCCAGTTCAGTGCGACTCACTCTTCTACTTTCCCAAAGACTGCCCTCAAGCAAAAGGCAAAACTCTGCTGAACAGCATTTGGAACCCTTTTAGGACCCTTTAGATCTGGTCAGCCAAATGCTTTATTTACACAGCAGGCTCAATATACACTTTATTTGATTGACTGTTACTTGGATTGTGACCCGCCATAAAACTTGAATTGAAGCCGTTTTGAATATACAATAAATCTACCTAATAAGGTACTTTTTAGATTAATTAGGTGGTAATGATCACATGAATAAAGAATGACCATCTTTTACAATGTTCCATTTTATACAATACAACAGAAACAGAAGTTCCCTCCATGTCATTATTACTGTCACTGCACATAACTCATTTCATAAATTTGGTGACTAAACTGATCAAACAAATAACAGTGTTTTGAAAGGTGTCTTTTCATCTCTTCTTGATGCTTTGGAAATTAAAAGGTCAAGGATAACTCATCTCTTTTATTCTTTTTCCAGACAAACCTTCACAGTTCTTTGTGTTCCCATCTGCTTACTTCAGAGGCAGTCCTGTCAATGCCAAAGACATTCACACTGTTACAAGTAAGATGAATGGAAGGGCATTGTTAAAGTATCTGAAATATGTTCTCTCCACTTTGAGGACACGTATAGCTCTATGTTTTTAAAGGCCACATTGACCGGAGGTAGGTCAGTGTGCAGCGCATGTTCATAAAAGTGAAGTCGAGGCTGCCAGCGCAGGTGATGTGTGCCCGTGATGGCCGCTGACATCTTCCTCTGAGGTGTTTTAGGCAACAAATAGCAGGTCTGTCTGCTGTCAGCCTTTAGGCCACCTGGGGGGTCAGGCCTGACACTCTCTGCTCTGACAGCCTATGCCCCATCCCCCTCCTCCTCTTATCCTACTTCTCTGTATCCAAGACCTGCGTCCCAGAATGCACCAGGAGCCATCAGGGCCGATGAGAAGTGACGCCGGCGAGGAGGGAGAAAAATCCCCTCTTTCCTTAAGGTGCAACGAAAGGTCAGCAGCCCTGTATCACTGGGAGAATTACTCACCGCGCTGCCTACCTTGACATGAACACAGTGGCGACCTGAGGGGGGAACGAGACGTGGGGCGAGGGAGCAGGTGGAGGAGCGGCGCGCTGGGTAGATCGGCAGTGTGGGAGTAATAAGTCGAGGGGAAAAGATGAGGATGACAGGGTCAGGGGAGGTGGGGAGGCAGGCTGAGGTAATGGGCTAAAGGGAATGTGCAGAACTTTACAACACACGCACTGTTTGTATGTGTGCATATTTGGGGAGAGTTTTTTTTTGGTGATGTGGAGGGGGTCGGGCGAAGACGTCTTGCCCTTGCAGCACTTCATCACATTCCGTTTTTTATTTTTTTATCCACGCTTCCTGAACTTCCACTGGCTTTTCCGCTCCAGTTGTCTTGTCTCCAAGAGCGGACAATGGGATCAGAGCGTCCCCTGCATGTGTATTGTGCATGTTTTGCTCTTTTAGTTAAGATGTCAACAGCATGTGCACCTTCTCCAAGGTCAAAACCCTCAATGAGAAATCCCTAGGGGCAATGAGAATTCTCAGATAAATAAATGCAAAGGCAAGGAAAAAATGCAGTAATTATACCAGGACTTGCTGTTGTTGATGTTTATTTATTTTTTTCTCAACACCCTCTTTCATCAAGAGTCTGTCAGATACTTGTAACTTGTCAGGCCCTGTCACATTTGAATTCTGGGACCATCTGCTGCTTCACACATCCTTCCTAATAGCTTTCATCTTACATGAGGGCTGTCTCGGTATCTGACATAATGTAGCAATGCACAAGACGTTTGCTGTAACTGCCAAGGCTTCTCTCAACCTGCCGGCACAGGGATTTAAGCACACATTCTCACTGTATTTGACTGTTTTAGAGAGCGGAGGGAAGCTGAGTAGAGGCTTTGAGATTGATCAGCAGTGAGACAACGGCTGCAGCCCTCAGTGAGTATTTCAGATTTTTTTTAAGGTCACCCTCGCTCGAGCCAAAAGGGCACATCAATTTTAGAGCCCTCGTGAGGAGGCGCTGCGTCTTTTCCTCGATCACTCAGCCCCCTGTGGAGGAACGACGTCTGAAGGCGCATTTGATTTGTGTGAAACCTGCTACTGTGCATGATCAGAATCAAAAATAAACACAGGCAACCTGGGCAAACAGATGGATAGCACCTCAGCATGCGGCGCGAGACATTTTCACAGAACATGCAGCAACTGGAGAGACACTGATTAGGAATTTAGCAGTTGTCAAAAACAATATGGTACAATGTAAGCCTTCTTGATGTAAATTTCCATATGTTTCCACAACTGGATTTACAAGCATTTTGTGAGCAAGCGTGTAACTCCTGGATTTCTCAGAGGAGCCTATAGCACAATTGCTGTTTGCATTTGGGAAAAAAGTGAAGAATCCAGAAAAAAAAAACCCAGTGGTAAAACATTTCTTGATCTGACAGGGAGTCGCCCGTGTCTAGCCACCTGAGCCATAGATACACCTGAGAGGAACTTGGATGTTTCCCAGAGGAGATGTTCCAGACATGTCCCACCAGGAGGAAGTCCCAGGGCCACCCTAGGACTGGAGGGATTATGTTTCTGAGTTGGCTTGAGAGCATATCTGTATTTCTTCGTATGAGCTGGAAGAAGTGTCTGGGGAAAAGAAAATCTTAGCAAAGGCTGCCCACCCTAAGCAAAAGAAAATGGATTGATATACATACATGCAAAGTCAATTGCTTGCATTTACAAAATATATCATGATTCATTCTTTTGCCATACCTGGCACACATTGATATTGCAAAGAAAATACTTTTTTAATATTTTGCAGAGCCTAGTGAGGCTATTCTTTAACTGTTTGGGGCGGCGCCCTTAGCTAACAGTTGGTTTAGCTCTCACAAATACGAACAGACGCGAGCACGGGAGAGCCTGTTTGAGTCTCGGACATTTGCCCAATGTCATCAATAAAGGCAAAAAGGACCCAAAAAAGCTTAAAAACTAAAATGAAATCCTCTGTTTGCACTTTATGAAACATAGACTTTTTGTATGTTGTAATTTCAATTGACAGGGATCTGCTTTCCTTTGCCTTGCTTATGCCACTCACTGGCAAACTACTACTACGACTGTGGTTCTGCCATTGGACCCATGAGAGCACATGGGTCACATGTGCCCTCAACAGTGATCATTTACAGTAGCAAATAAACCACATGCAATAGATTTGATTGCCAAATGTGTGTTACAAAAATATGCAGTGTAGCTTATAATTGGATAATGAACAGACTAATGATAAAGCTCATAAACTGACTGCTGATGGGTACAGTTTTTCTTAAAGAGTAATTAGCCTAGACATGACCTCCTCCTGATGTAAAAGGGAAAAGGTTAAACAGAGTGCGAAGCATCTTGACACGCACACATTCAGTATGGCAGGTCTAGAAAACAGCACAAGGACAAAAACAATGAGGTGTTCATCCCTGAGACAGCTTCAGGGAACAGCAGTGAGTGGGAGGAGAGTGAAAAGATAACATCACAAAAACACAGACAAGGAGAGGAAGAACGAGAGAGAGCGCAAGAGGAGGAGGAGAGGCATCAGAGATCAGGGTGACCCTGCGCCACTCAGGAACACACTCTGCCTATAAGCCAAGGAAAAAAAAAAGACAAAAAGTTTAGCCCTGAATAATCTCAGCACTGTCACTGTCCCGGGATCTCAGCCTTGACATTGACCATGTTCCAGCAGTGCAGGGGCGAGCGGCTCTCATAAACTTTCCCATCGCTTGACCATCGCCACAACCTGTTTGTCGATCTGAACTGTCAATTCAAAACAATTGCTTATTAGCAACACCACAAGCTAAAATAACTCGAGGGGAAATATTTTCCACAGTGGTGCCAAAGCAGGGGAAGACTGAGGAAGCAGGCTCTCACAAACATCCCAGCAGATGGTGCCTTGCTTTGATATATGTCAGCTCTAATGGGGCCTACCTATCTTCAAAGCAAAACAAACTCTTGCTTAAATTGAGTGAGAGTGACCAAGATGTGCATTAGTCTGTGGCAACAAGGAAAAGAGCTGTCAGGATCACTGGCTTAAAAAAAATGGCAACAATTAGGCAGAAACTCAGCTCGAACTCAATAAATGGTCTTATGTCCAGAGGTTTACAAACCATAAAGCTCTCAGTGGCAGAAGCAGGGGGAACAGGAACAGCTTGGAGGAAAGAAAGCAGATTTTTGTCATTTTATTGTGGCATCACACCATCCAAATGAACTTTACTCACCATTAGCTCCACTCTCAAGTTTCCATAGACGGTGCGTCAGAGCTCTATTTATTCCTAGTGAAAATGTGTCATGTAAACAGCAGTCACTGCAAACGCGTACTGAACAGAGTTTAATCTCACGTTTGAAACGGACTGTCCATACTCTAAACAACAAAAAATAACGTACAGTAACAATTACAACAAATGGGAGAAGACTCACTTAAACTCAGCCTTAGACCTGATCCACATTCACTGTCCTTCTCAAGAGCACTATATTTTTGTTCTGTTTATTTTCAACCGATTGAAATTTGGAGATCAAAGGTCAAGGTCACTCTAACTTGATTTTAATCCCTCTGAAATATTAATCTGATGCAAATATTATTTTGAACTGATTAGAATATGTGGGTCAAAGATCAGAGTTCAGTCAAAAGAAGTTTGAGATCCAAAGTTAAAGTTAAAAAAATGAAGGTTTTAGTGTGTGAAGATCCAAAAGGATAGATATATTTAAATGGGAAAATATTCAGTTTTTTTAAGCCAAATAAATGTGGACAAAGCCTAAGAGAGGATATTTCGTAATAGAGAGTGATAACTTTTACAACCTCCACAGAAGCTCTTATACCATACGTTTATTAAAGTCATTCTTTATTGTTAGTCTTCTACATGGCTTTATGTTGCAATAAGAGGCATTATCCCACTTCATTCACCAGTGCTTGAATATTTATTTTCCTCCTCAAAGCAACATCACCATTTCTGATAAATGTATCAAATGCACACCAAAACATGACCTCATATACTTCAGAGTTCACCACTTCACCGCCACTCCCTCCCCTCTGCTGCTATGCAAACTAATAAAGCTACAGAAGCTGTGCAAGGGCAGCTTTAAACGGATAACCCCACCAGAAATGACTGGCCTATATTGACCCCATACATAAACAACATGGCTGCCGAGACCTGGGGACATGCTGTAATGTGTCTAGTTAGTATTTAATGCAGCGGCCATCGCTCTCCGCTAACTCCTTGGTGTGACCCTTCTGAAACACTGCTGACCTCTCCCTTAGGTCCTTTGTTGGTACACCAGATCGTCGGTGTGTACATACATTTGCATTTTGGAATTGTTACACAAATAACCACCCATGGCTCCTTCTTCCTGCCACCTTCTGTGACCCTCCACCCACTCTCCTCTCAAGCCAGCCAAAGGTAAAAGCAGCAGGACTGTTGTGTAGCAAGAGCCGAAAGCTTTCTCCAAATGTTAGCAGAGAACGGCACGGTCAGAGGGCAAAGGATTTGTATAAGTAAGATGAAGAAAAGCTCAACAAAAGGGATGAAAGTTTAACTAGCTTTGCAATATCATTGACATGCAAGAGACTCCTCAACGTGATGGGGAGTGACTGAATTCAAATGGCGTCGGTGTAATTTATTAAGCACCGTTTTGTCATAAAACCGTTGCATTATTGAACAGGGGCCATGTGGACTCAACCTGACACATTAGCCAATGATGTCACAGGCTGGGAGGCGGATTTTTGCCACTTGGCATTTTGGAAATGTGGTCAAGCCAGTGCTGTCAGAGCCCCTGCGCGGAAGACTGCGGATCAATAGTGGGCTAGCGGGTAGACAAGGCCATGTGCTGCAGTGCAATCTGTGACTTTCCTCTGGGGACTGATAGGTCACCAGAGGTACAGAGCGTCGAGCTGCTCGTGTTGTTTAAGATGGGGATACAGGCTAGCGCTAGTGTGTTTGTGTTGCAGCTGCTGATGCGTGAAATGGAACTCAGGTAGTTGGGTGGGCCCCGGGCCTCCGCTGTATCTTCCGCCAAGTGATTACTTTACTCCATTGATTTTACTCCCTCCTCCAATGATCTCAGAAGATCACTGGTAAGAGAGAGTGAGGCACAAGGAAAAAGTGAGAGGGCACAGGAACCATTGATTGACCTAGTACCGAGATTCAACAATTGACAGACGAAGCTTGAGTGGCAGTGCTCCTTCTTAGCCTTCTAATCTATGACTCCTGTTTTTCAAATTCTCTATATCTTTATCTTGTGCTTTTACAATGACTGTACTTGCTTAAACCTGCCTAATAGCACCATATTGTGAGTGTACTCCACATTAAGGTAGGTAATGCACGCTGTATGTTTGTTTTCTTCATGGTTGTATCAAGGTTTGTTGACCTGGCAGGACTAAATAAATATATTCATGAGTTTGTGAATGGTTTATTTTATTTTCATAATGTGCTGCTTCTTTCAGACAGCATGACAACTCTTAGAATCAAAATTACACTCCTTTGCCTGGGAGGGAGATCACAGCAAGGCCTTTGCAAAAGGTGCACGTTATTACCTTTAAGCTACACTGGGTTTGCAATGGTAATGGTTGAGTATCTGTTAGAGGTAATTGCGTTTTACTTTTTTATCATTGCACAGAGCTCATCTTCAGGGCAGCTTGCTGATGTTTCAGCCACAGCAGGCTCAAGGTGGACTTAAATCCAATGGGGCTAAGGTGAGACGTGGTTTTATAAGAGTACCTGACACCACAGCTCAGTCTTCAAACACGTCCACTTCTCTTGGAAATATAGGATTGGCTAGACAAAGGCTAAGCTTGATTGGACTGACAGTGGATCTAACATTATCACGATGGCATTTTAATCTTTTTTGCATTTCAAAACCTATTTTCTAGATTTGACTTGATGCTGCAAATCATGGGCACCATTAAAATAGGGATTTGGTTATGCAAACAAAATTTATCTCTAGAGCCAAGGGGTAGTTAGCTTATTTGTCTTTGACCGAGACCTTGACTGGTCAGAAAGTACAAAAGGTTTTACATATATTTTTTACATACACATGGTGTAGGGGAGGTTTATTCAAAGTTTTGCTTGTGGAAAAACATAGCCAGTAGATGTACATGTGCCCAATAAACTGAGACAACAGGTGAAGGTGAGTTTATGAGGCTGAAAGAGAATGTTTTTGTGGATCCCAGTCTCTAGACAGTGAAATATCATTTGTATGTATAATTATACATGGGTTTATTGTTAAGACCAAAACATTCATAACAATGTCTATAACGTAATGGTGATTATTAATGTTTGGATTTGGATTAATGCTTTGTAAATGACAAATGAAGGATTAATGAAGGATTAATTAAGTTCTTACGAATACTCAACTAATACTAGTGTGTTACTGTTACATTTGTGTTACTGTTACATTTTCTTGATAGAGAAAGAAAGCAGAAAACAAACAAAGGGATAGAGGGAGGGCGATGACCTAGAGCAGATTGGTCCACTTTTTGTGGTACACACTCTACCACCAAGGTGCCAGATTTAGTTTTTACTTGATAAATATTGAAAATATACATTAACACCAGTCAGGTATAACATTATATACACTGACTGGTGAAGTGAATAACACTGATTCGCTCTTCATCATGGTACCTTTTAGAGAATGGGATATAGGCAACAGGAGAACATTTTGTCCTCAAAGTTGATGTGTTACAAGCAGGAAAAATGGGGCCAAACTGTGATGGCTAGATGACTAAGTCTCCAAAACCTGAGCTCTTGTGGGGTGTTCCCAGTTTGCAGTGTTCAGTATCTATCAAAAGTGGTCCAAGGAAGGAACAGTGGTGAAATGGCAACAGGGTCATTGATGCACGTGGGGAGTGACGGCTGGTCTGTGTGGTCCCATCTAACAGACGGGGGAAAGTTAGTGTTGTTTCTGATAGAAAGGTGTCAGAATAACAATGTGCATGCATCAGAACTGGACCATGGAGCAATGGAAGAAGGTAACCTGGTCTGAGGTGTTAATCTGTCTCCAAATTCCCCAGATCTCAATCCAACAAGCATCTGTGGAATGTGCTGGACAAACATGTCCGATCCACGGAGGCCCCACCTTGCAACTTACAGGAATGATTATTATTATTATTATTATTATTATTTATTATTTTTAATCAATAGACTCTCCGACCATCACCAAATACATTCAGCAAACATTTTTACACATTCATACACCAGTGCCACAGACACTGGAGGCAAAGAGGGTTCAGTGTCTTGCCCAACGACACAACGACAGTGAGGAAATCAAACCGCCAAACCTTCTGGTTGTAAGACGACCGCTCTACCACTGAGCCACTGCGCCCCTGCAGCTGCTCTTGGTGCCTGATATCACAGCACACCTGGGGGTGGAATCCATACCTCACCAGGTCAGGGCTGTTTTGGAGCAAAGGGGGGACCAACACAATATTAGGTAGGTGGTCATAATGTTATGCCTGATCAGTGTAAATCTATAGACCATTCAGGCGCGGTGGCACAGTGGTTAGCACTGTCACCTCACAGCAAGAAAGTCCAAGGTTTGACTCCTGGGCAGGATGGGACCTTTCTGAGTGAAGTTTTTGTATGTTCTCCTCGGGTGGGTTTCCTCTGGGTACTCAAACTACAAACATAAAAACATGGGTGCCCCCTGATGGCGGCAGCTGGCAGTGAATTTTCCAATGGGAATAATTAAAGGATTAAAAGGAAAAAGGAAGAAGAAGAATCATCTTTCTACCAGTTTATTGTTCTGCGCAGAAACATGGACTTAACGAAAAGTGAAGGAATGTTTGAATAAGGACATAAATAATATTTATCTCAAACTGAGAGTCAACAGAGGCTTGATGGAGCCAACTCCCACCTCAAGAGCTTACAGTGGACCACTTAGTGCACTCTGTCTGTGTGCATGAGGTCAAACCAATACAATCAAATTTGTAATGGACAGTTTGGTTAATTATTACACTTTATATTGTTTGACAGTGCGTGATCACGTGTATCTCTCCTCGTCTAACCTCTTTGTCCGTATGCCCTAAAATATCACACAGGTTGTGATTAAACGGAACTGACTTATCACCCTCATTACTGCCATTAAGTAAAAGTTGAGTGCCTTGCCCCGTGGCACTAAAACACAACATATGGCCGCTGCAACACTGTAACCTCCGATTAACAAAACGGTCACTTTGTGCACAAGGTCACGCCGACAGCTCCAGCACTCACAGATATCGATGGCCCCCGCGCTGACAGTGATGGAGCTCAACAGCAGCGGTAAATACTACACCGCCGAGAGATTTTAAATATTAATTAACCAGAGGTGTGGAACGTTCAAGCCTAGGTCAGTGCTGCTTCGAAAATGATTGAAGCAGTAAAATTTTATCCTGCGCCGTTGTGGGGCTTGTGTCCACCAGGCGAAGGTCAAATGCAGTCAGTGTTATTGGAGCATCATTAGGCAGTGAAGCATGTAAAGGCCACTGTCGTAATTAAGACCTGAGACCTGCGCTTAACATTGGCACACTCTGGGTCTGAGAGTGATAAGTGCTTGATCCGGATCAATAAGATGCACAGCCCCGTTGCCACTTGCAAAATCAATATTGTTTTATTTGCTGTTACAATAGGCTTGTCTGGTTGCAAATGAGGTCTGAGCTGCACAGTTACTTTGGAAGTGGAGACCTGAGCCTAAACTTAGCCCCAGTCAAGGCTGTCGTCATAGTATACAATGGGGGCCACTATGTTTCAATCATAAGGTCAGATATGGCAACTTTAACTACGGCTAGAACCTGGAATATACAAGGACTCAACCAGGCTTAACCTGAACTCAATTCAAAGACTAAGGACTTAACTAATATGGCTATGGTTTAAACTGAACTAAACCAATTCTAAACAGGTCTAATCCACAGCTAAATAATTGGCTTAACCCAGGACTAAATGAGGGCTGGATCTAACCAGGACTAGACCTGAACCAATACTAGGACTCAATCCAGGACTAAAAAGGGGTAATCCTGGTCTCCATTTATAATTAAACCAGTGCTAAACTCCAAGTTAGGTCAAAACCAGTTCTTACCCAGGATTAAATCAGGTCTAAACAAGAATTTAACCAGAGCTAATCCTGGGCTGAACCTAGGATTTAATCCAAGACTAAATAGGGCTCATTCAGAGCCAAAACTGGACCAGGACAAAATTCCAAACTAAACCATAAGTGGACAAGGCCAAAACCAGAACAAAGCCATCACTAAACAGGATTAAACACAGCTAACCCTGGGCTTAAAATGGAACTAAACCAGAACTCATTCACAAGTAAACCAGGGACAAACCTCTGATTTAGTCCAGGCCTGAACAAATCCAGAGCTTAATCAGGACTAAACCAGAACTAAAATGGACTACATTATAACAATTTAAACATTTACCAAAGCTCCCAGTATTGTTCCACTGGCCTTTGTTTATTTCAATAGATATGGTAAATGGTGTGGATTTTGATTTGATATACTGTATCATTACAACATAAAACATGCTCATAAGATCATATTAATTGTGTAACGTTTTGTCTCTATTCTTAAGAAGTTATATTTTTAGTGCTACTGTATAAAAAGTGTCACCTTGGTGCGTTCGGACTAACTGCAGTGATTAGGGTCTCTTTAATGTTAATTCTCTCTGTCACAGGACTGTCTCAAACATAATGGAGTGCATTGTCTCCATTAATCCTTTTCATATGTTCTATAGATACAGAGGTGGGACGAGTTAATCTGGATTTAGCAAACACGGATCCGAGCAATGAGCCTAATTGTCATGATAGCGCAAAGATGGGCCGGGCACAATGATTTATAAGATAGGAGCGGGCCGCATTATGGATGGCGCCAGGCAGTTCAGATAATAGAGGAAAAGGTCTAGAATAGAAGGTCATTAATAGACTCAACAAATCTATTCATTCAGGGAAAATGTACTGCGTCCCCGCACTAGTCAAATCATACATCATGCTAATGCTCGGGCAGATTTTGCCTCCCATCTCCACTGGCTCCTTAATGTTTATTCCAGGCTGATATCGGGTTCATCAGCTCCCAGTCACGGTCATATACACGCAGAGAACTGGATTTCCTGCATTTGCACTCAATAGTGGTCTGAGAATTTACATTAATATCTGCAAACCCAGCTAATAAGATAAATGCTCCTGCGATATGTTGACACATACTGTACCAGAAGTGACTGATAACATTGTCAGCCGTCCACCTCTTGTATCTCACAGATGTTGGCCCTTTGTCGGTTTGCATACTCGAGTCACATTGCACTGACCTCTTGATGCAAACTATTCCAGGCAGAGAAGAGGACAAACAGGAGGCATGAGCAGCACAGCCCAACCTTGACTGTGGCAGCTTTTTCCTCACCGCCATCGTGTGCCTGTCACTGCTGGGGCCTCCTGAATTCTCTATTATCACCAGCTCTCCTACAATGAAATCAATAATGTTGCACTTAAGTCTTGTTCACCCCTGAACGATTTAAACCCCCTCGCTTTATATCCTCATAGCAGCACTGTGCCTGGGAAATATTCACCGCCTGGTCCTGATTCTGCTTTAAAGCTTGGCCATAACTCACCTGGCTTTCACCTATAGGGCGCCATTTTGTCGGAGCCAAATGGCAGCGTTAATAAGACTCCCAAGCTTTTTATCAGTGACAGGTGCGGTCAGCTCTGTTACGGTGCCTTGTGTACATCAGATTCTGTAACCCAGATGCCCCTGTGTTGTTTGGATGCTTGGCCCTTGTGGCCCCTCGTAGCCCTTTTGACACACCACTGGACTTGTATGTACCCACAGCACTGGCTTTTTCCCAAGCCAGGCCACTTCACGGGCCTCGGGCTGTTCTGTCTGTTCAGCATCTCCCTTTAACCTTCATCTAGGAAACAATAAAACAAGAACAAGAGGGGCGGAGGCGTAATGGAGGAGGGGCGGGGGCTCTAGGCAGAGATGCTGTGGACATTTGACACGTCTCCTTAAGCCAATGTCTACTTTATTATCTTTGGCAGTCCTTATTGGTCGCACTAATCAAGTGGAAGGCAACGGCGTTGTGGCGCTGCGTGTGACAAATATATTATTAACTGGAGGGAGACGGCGACCTTGGCCGTGTCACCTGAGGACCCCGCCGGCGCTCGCTCTGCCAGCAGGAAACGACCTTCATATTAAATCCCTGCAGAGGTCAATAAACTAAATAATTCACAAAGGTTATACACTTTGCGCTGAAATCTGCTAAAGAGGGAGGGGAGAGAGATAGAGGGAATGTTTTAAGTTGTGAGCAGCAGAATCAGAGCCGGTGTCCTTGTCAAGAGTGCTGTCTCTATCATGGCAGGGCGTTTAATATGAGAGTGTCACGGGACAGTGTAAATCCTAAATCTCTCTCTATTTCCTTGCCACTGTCACTAATCAATCGATCTGTCATCCCACGCCTAGTGCCATGGGTGGAGAAGGGCTGGACGTGGGGGTCAGAACACTCCAACAACATTACATGACTGCAGCTCTGCCTGGAGTTGATCAGACTGCATCTTTAAGGAAGAAAATCTAAAGGCCTCATCAGCTTCCATGTGTTAACAGAAAGCACGTCTGAACGGTTCATGAGTTTATGTGTTATGCATTTCAAAGTGATGGATGCCTTCTCTCTGCATCCACACAGGGCTATTCTTGTGGAGCCAGACCTGACACATCGAAAGGTCAGCTCAGAAAAAGACACCTCGGCCTCTGAGTCATCGACCAAGGCAGCACAAAGGAGTGGGAGACGTTCATTTATTCTCAGATGGAGTCAGCTGCGTCTGGCCTAATTGCTGGAAATGTGTTCAGTTCGTTTCAGTTCACTTTCAGGAATTGAAAAATCCTTACATTTTGGGGCCTGTCCCATTCTTGCATTAAAATTTGGCAGCAACATGCCTTTGGTGCTCAATGTTTATGGCAGTTTTGGATGTCAGAGATGTTCAAAATGATCTCAGGAGCCAGAGAATTAATTGGTTATATCACCTCTGTGCAGCCCATTGCTCTTGCCCATGTAGCAGTTGGTGAAACATAACTCTGCAGGCACAAAGATAGCAAATATAGCCTTTCCATGCAAGCCAATTGTACACATATTAGTGTATTGTCCAATTACTTAATTTAGACATTTGTACAGCATGCATTGTTAAATGAGATGGGGAGTTAAACACTAAAGTTTATTGATTGGTTGACAGAGAATCTATATACTGGCAAAAATCTAAATAAAAAAAACAAATTTGCAATGTTTTTTTCAAATAAAGCTTGTGTTGTTCTTGCAATGAGAACATACTTTTTTCAAATTTCAACAAAAAGGAATGTTGAACTCCATTTTTCTTCTGCAAAGTCTTGCTTTGTGTCCCTGCAACTGAGCATAAAACTTGTGACATAAAGTAGTAAGTCCCTTAAATGTAAACTACATATAAAGAAAATTGGCAACATTAACATCATTTACCAAACCATTTAAAAAATGTCTGCTTGAAGGTTAAAGATGTAACCATAATTTATAAAAAATGAGTCTAGTGTCTGGTCCGTGAATTTTATAACTGTGTTGGTCTAACTTTGGTCTAAAGAACTATCTTAAACAAAAAAAATAGCGTTGTTGTTCACATAGCTGACATGACATCGTGGATTATCCGTACTAAACCTTGGCTTTATAATCCAGTCCTTTCCATAAAAATGGCGGCCTACAGGATTAAATGTGGGAGGAAGAACATGCTAAAAAGGGGGAAGGGCTCTTCATATGGACTCCACTGACCCCTATTCAAAAATCATTATAATCACTACCTTGTCACATCTTAGTTATAGTTCTCGGGGTCATTGGCCTTTAGTGTCACTGGTTTATTCTTGTACTTCCTAAACTATGACATCGCAGGCCCATTGCAAATATACAGTATGTGTGTGACATATACAGTATATTTTGAAAATCGAACTAACTTTAGGTCCATTAAAATCAACAGTACACTTTGGCCTCGTCTTTGGGCGAAGTGCACACCAGAGCATTTCACACATACTGAAGATAAATGAAATACCAAGGCATCTCTCACAGTGAAGACAGTGCAGTGGTATGCATTTCTATGGTTATCTTTAGCCAGGGCCCTCCAGGAAAATATTGTGCTACACGGCATTGAACTTGTGTCGGTGGCATGTAGGTGTGCTAGCATTCCTCCATGATCTGGAGATTAACCTCTCAATGATTTGTTTACCCTGGTTAACCTCAATGCCGTGCTAGAGCTTCTTGCAGTGCATATCCTGTGTGTTTGTCTCTAATGTAGTTATTCAGCAGCTCAGTGTAAAAGAAAAATAGCGGACTTGTGCGGTTGTTGATTGGTTGGCAGTCTTGTCTTTCTGTTGTACAGCACTTAAAAGAGTGGATTAGCGGTGATGACCCAGATTGCATGAAAATGTAGTTGAGTTGGGGAGTTTCCAGAAAAAAAAGTTTGATTAGATAACTTGTAACTTTCCTGTATTTACAAATGAATTCTGCTGCTAAACTTGCACATATATTCAAGCATGTACTATATTTTAATAGGTTACACACCGGGCCTTGCTTCTAGCAGTAATTAGCCATTGCATAACTGACATCTGGAACTTGCTGACACACTTGCAATTTCCAGTGAATGCAGCAACTTTTGAGGCATCGTATACATGAAGGAATGTGAGGAGGAGGGGCCAGGTTGTTGCTAGTGCTCACCTGGCAACCGGCTCCAGCTCCTGTTCTCAAAGCGTCAAACATTTCAAAGCTCAAAGACTTTTGCGGGGGAAGTCTTTAATATGGCTGGTAGTATCTGCTGCCGTTGCGCCACGTCTCGGCTCGTCTGCCTTTGAGGCGTAGCGGCAGATCAGACACATCAGTGCCATCACGGCTTGTCATGAGGAACAATCACGTCTTGAAATAACACAAACAGCCGTGTTCAAAGAGCAGACATGAAAAGATGACACACATTTGAAGACTTGTGAATGTGTTTTGGTGCGTGCGAGCCTGTGCGCCGCATGAAAACAGACAGTTTTGCAGAAATAGAACGTTAAGTTTTACATAAGGCACAGAGAAAAAGGCACTTAAGATCCCTTTGACCAAGCAGCATGGTATGCAGTATGTGCTTTTATTGTCAGAACAGTAACCATTTGACTTTTAGATACCAAAAGGTCAGAATTGGTACTGTGGGGACCTAGAGTGATGTCACTGACACCCAACCCAGCTACACACCCCTTAGGGAACACTAGCCACACCAAGGGTTGCTGTTCCAAACTGTGCCAGACAGAACAGAACTAGTGTACTATTGTAGCCCTTGTGGAAATAAGGCTTTAATGTGAGAGCAAGTACTGTAGGAAGAAATGTAAAGAGGCAGAGGGGAGGAAAGAGTGAGGCAGGCGGGGGAGGGGGGATGAGAAGGATAGACTTTAACTGTCTGAAGGACAAAACTACTGACCCGCGGATCATTCAGAGGATTGCCTTTCAGTTTCAGAGCAAGGTCAGGCTGCTTATTTTACCTCCGTGTTTTCACTAATCTGTTTTTTGTGTGACACAAACAAACACTGGCTGAGTACACATACACACAGACAACACACACGCAGACACTGAAACTAAGCTTTCCATACTGCCTAGAAATAATAACAGCCTATGTAGGCTTTGTTATCAATAAACATTAGATGTGCAGGCTTTGTGCCTACATGAGTATCACATTTCCTCGGACTTGTCATGAATTTCAATTGGTGAAACAGGCCTGTCACAGTCCACACATGTCCACGCTGCATCTTAATGTCTCCGATGTGTTTTCCCCCGCTGATGATCTGGCCTTCAAATAAATGAAATGCTGTGTGCTTTAATCTAATGTGAGACGTGTTAGTGTAACAGAGTAATGAGCTCAAACCGGCCCCTGTCTCATATTGACAGGTCTTAAGGAGCTGACAGTGGTTGTTCTCTGGCAGCTCATTAGTAGCCACACTACATTTATGTCAACACGTTTACTGACAATCAGTGAGGGGGATGTTGGAAGACATGACCATCCCACGGGAGCAGCCAGCATCTGTGGAGGAGATGTTTTGGTGGGTGTTGAGCTCCTGGGGGACACACAACAACATATAAGAGTGATCCGCCAGTAGCTTTGTGTCCCACTGCGGATTCAGAGCTGGGTAGACAAAATACAGCTCAGAATTACCTGTCAAAAGCTTTCTTTACACTAAATGGTACAGTTCAGTGCAATATTTTCCCATTTTTTGGAAATCAAAACCATAAAACTGTGACTTCTGCCGACTGTATGTCTGAATCCAAGCTATTACTGCTTTAGATAAATTGTATGCTGCAACTGATCAAATAGCTGTTTAAATTTGATTAACCAAACTAAGGCGGCCTCGATGCCTTGACGAACTAATGTACCGTGATGAACTGGACCTATAAGTGAGCTGTAACACTTGGTGGAAAAACAAGGCTAAAGAGTGGGTTAAAATGCCCCAGTGACCTGATAATGAGTGAGCAGGGTCAATAGGATGTTAGCAGCCCCGTGGGAATGGGTGGAGGACGGACAAGAGCCCATGCAGGGACACTGAGCTGTGTTTTCACTGTCCTCTCTCACCTCCCTCTCTCCATGTGGGGACATTGAAGGTGCCTCTGTCCCTGATATCTGACTCTTTAGCTCAGCCCACGCTGTATCCACCCAGTAAGGCCTCGGTCAAACAAAACAACCAGTCTAGTGTAAAATCAACTCCACAGCTTTGACTTTGAATAGTTCATAAAGCAATGTTAGCCACACTACCCGCAGTGCATTGTAACTAATTTTACCATGCTGCATTAACATTTTGAGTAAACACTACTATTGCTGGTTTGACTTGCTCTGAGCTGCAGATGTCTTTCTTTAGTCATACAAGCCATGTTCGTCTGAAGAAATTTTTATCTTTCTATTCTTATTTTCACCAGAGTAAGGATGCTTTGTTGCCCAATCAACAGACTTCAGTGTTTAGCTTCCGTACCACAAAGCCAAGAAGGTCACCATGGTGGCAAAGTACACCTATTTAGGATACGTCATAATCCATTTGACAGTACATATCCCTCTAAAAGCATGCTGTACAGAGTCATACTGTACCACTACAGTAATGTGCCAATATAGATATATCTCATGCGTCAAACTCAAGGCGAGTCGGCCAACGCAGCCTGCTGTCAAGTAGAAGGTTTTAAATTCTTCTAATGCTGGTGCATTTACAGAGACACATTATGCTTGCAAATGGGCCATACTTAGTGTAGGAGTGGGCTAGTTGAGCTGTAAACCACAGGGTGAAAGAGTCATTGGATCATCGAAACATAAGTAATAAAACCTCGTACAAGAAGACACCGTGTCTGTTGCGCGTCAGTGAGAAAACTCCAGTTGCATGTGTAAGCCGAGAGACAGCAGATCTGATCAGGACTATGGTCACTCAAAGTATCAGTGTCACACAGAGCAAGCAGCAGGATAACAGGCAAAAACATGGCCGCCGAGTCAGTATGACAAGGGGTTAAAAGAGGAATGCTAGCAAGAGAGGGAGAAGTGCAACCAGAAAAAACATTGCATGTCACGTTGGCAGTCATTCCACTCAAATCCTCTGGCAGTTTGGAGGTTTTTTTTTGTTGTTTTTTTCACTGCAAAGCCCCGCCTTTGCCATCTGATATTCAAATGTAGAGTAAACTGGAGGAGAGCTCCACCCAGACCACCCGCAAAATCACCAGGGATTAGTCAAAGAGCACCAACTAGGTCAACAAGATGCAGCAGGGCCAGCGCATGTACAGGGGGACGTGAGGCAAACGCACCCACACAGGAGCCGGCCTAGTCTCGCCTGCTGCATTTCTATTCATGCGCACACACACACAAACACTAGGCATGGTTACGCGGTGACCTGTTTTCCCATACTTTGACAGTTATCCAAAAACAACTCCAAAATTCCACTTGATTTTTCTGTTTTCAGAGCAAGTGGGTATGGGTTAAGCATCAAATATGAGGACAGGCGTAGGGAGATGTAAACATTCCCACTGCTGTCAGCTCCCGCACAATTGATTCTCAGGCAGAACATTTGCTTTGCAGGGTAAAAGCAAAAGACAAGCATAAATAAGGATGGCCTCTTTCCTTTTTTAGGAAGTAAACTAGTCCTCAAAGTTCAGGTCAGGCCAGCGAGACTATTGAATAACAGGCACATTCACACCATAACAAAACCCCTTCAGGTGGGGTGCCATCAGACAGTAGTCTTCTCTTTTTTGGGGGGGGAAACACAAGTGTTTATGAAGCCTACTCTTTTGTGCAGTTGAATGGGAAAGCAGACACCATTCCCATTGTGAAGCTATTATGATATCCCCTCGCTGCGAGGAGCGTGGAGCCTTTCAAACAGAAACTCAAGCTGGAGGTGTTTAAATAACACTGACATACCTGGACAGCGACAGTTGTCTGAAAACAGTCCCCAAAAGCCCATCATGACCTCAGCCAAATCTAAGGTTGCATTGCCGGGGGTATTTTATTCCTCAAACTTTAAGTACTCAGATCGTTTACATGCACAGTTTAGTCAACCCCAGATTTTCATTAGATTACGTTTTTTTGTTGAACTAATGTTTTTGTTCAGTATACAAGAATGGGTGCTAGAGTTACTTGACTTACTTATGATTTATTGTGCCAATATGTCTGAGCTAAATACTACTACTGCTGCTGTTACTACCACTTCTGGTATTTTTCAACAGTAACAGCAAACTCCACACGCTCTGGCCGAGGATTGAAATCAAGACTGTCTTGCTGTGAGGCAATAGTGCTACCTAACTTGCCACCAATATCTAAGTGTGCAATCACACTTGCCTGAGTATGAGTTGGCTAAGTTTACTATTGTCCACAATGACGTGGCTTCATGTATCCACATGCAGATCTGAGCCCGGTTTCCTTTGTAGAAAAAACAGGCTTTTTTTTTTCAAGATGTCCTGGAGGACTGAGAACCTTCACAGACTTTATGATAAAGCTTTCCTTCCTTTATTTGAAGTGGGGTGTCCATCTGTACAACAGAGAGCATGATGGTACAACACAGAGAATCACACTCTAATGTCTACAAGGCTAATTTTTTCACTCAATATTGTTCTTGTGGATGCACTCGTGCCGTCCCTTGGACCACTCTCCAAATTATAAGGAGCGTGCCGGGCCAGAGCACAATCGGGAGTGCTTACATTAATCATAAGTCAAATGTGCCATGCTTTAAGGTGTAAATCGTGTTTAGGCACAGTACAGATGTGATGTGCCACCACTGTGAATTCATCCTGAACATCACTCCACACATTTACATAAAGGTTTTCTGAGTACTGAAGTTACATATTATCCTCCCAAAATGTACACATAAGGTACATTCAGATTTATCCAGACTCAGATTCAGACAACATTATTAATCCTTCTAGGGGCAATTAATTGGAGCAGCAAGTAAGACAACAAACAGACATGACAACAAACAACAAATAGGCACAATAAACACCACTAAGCACACAGTTGGAAGGAAAACATTGAATACTGAAATATGAAATATGATTAAATAAAAGATGAATAAAAACTAAGTAAAGAACAACTACTGAGAATTTAAAGACAAAAAACCTTAAGAATATTAAGTTATAAAAGAATAAATAAACAGACTTTAATATATGTTACTAATTTCCACCCAAATATATATCTATTACTTAGATTAGTTTGAGTCCAACTAAGGTGTATAAATTAGACATCTATGTAATTTCAAAGCCTAGATTTAGTCAGACTAGCAATAATTCATTTTTTTTTCTACTGTCATGTAAACCAAGTGAGTGTGACATTGTGAGGCTGATGAGAAAATAACGTGGCTCTGGAGAAAAGGTGATCATCCTGAATCCGTAATTTGCTTCACCTTTTGTCAGCTGTGACTTTCATGTGCCTTCTCCCTCCGCACACTCTTCCAGCGCACTATTATCCATCTTGTCCATCAGACACAGTTCCATCTCTTTTGACACACTTCAAGGACAAAAGTGGAATATTTACCGAGCCTATACTCAGCTGGCTGTTTAGCATGTCTGCTGTAATCCAGTCATAATCACTCTGGTGTGTTTATTTTGAACAGAGGTCAAGAATTTTCTACACCAATAAAGAAGACAGTTTCAGTGGTTAATGTGTAATCCACTCATCACAAGGTCAAAGAAATGCCACTTAGTGTTTAATGTTCTGCAGGATCAGGCCGTGACCTTGTTGGAATGACTTTCAAAGTCGGGGAAGATTTATCCACTTATTACTTTGTTTGGTTTGCTGCATTAAATACACCGCCTTGGCAAGTAGCAGAACTGTTAAAGAATCTGAATGAGTTTTGGGCTGCATTCACACTGGACTCACAATTGACTTGATTAGATTTGGTGTTTTATAAGCACATATTTTTCTCTGTGTCAGCATTCAGACTTTTCAGCACACAAAACTGACACGGTTTTAAAACACCTTCCAAAGTTTTAGTGTGGAGACTATTGTCCAGGTGAAGAGATCTCAGGGAATAGATTTAAAATGTAAACACTACATGTCCAGTGTCCAAACTCATTAAGGTGAACACATGGTGAAGTAAGCAAAGTTAGGGATAAAAATCAAATGACAAATGTTCTTGATTAAAAATCCTGAGATGTCTTTGTCTGAACAGACTGAACAAAAATAGTTTGAACCTGTGACTAGATCTTTAAAAAGTGTAGACAGGCAAAAGATTTTTAGATCCACACAGATGTCACACCTCTACACACGCACAGCTATTGTTATTTTGTGTCAACTAGTTTGGAACATTTGTAGTGCTACCATGTTGCCATGATAGTTATCAAACTCTCTCACGTAGGAGAAATATCTGTTTATAAAAAATGCACGTGAGTCATTTTTTCAACAGTGATGTCTTTGATGTTATTGTAGAGTCATCTCATTTCCAATAAGTAATAAGAATGGTCAGACAGATCTCAGAAAAAAATGATCTTGGCTACTTTTTCCTGCAGTGTGAACGTAGTCTCTGTTTTATTTTTAAGTTTATTTTGCTGGGTCATATGACTTTAGTGAAAGCTTCCCCACAGCTGTAAAACATGGGGAATGTCACAATCAGGGCTTTCTAATTCCAGTTCAAAGGTTACAGTAGGGTGTGACTTCCAGAGGGGCCTCCCACCAAGCGGCTCGCACCTGCCATCTTGCTGCCAGGCCCATCCCTCACCAACCTTAGGAGACACTACCGATGACATTTGGGAGTAGAGGTCAAAGGCCGAGGGTTAATTACTGCTGACACTAAGGCCTCCCTCCCTCGGAGACAATCAGGCGTCAGAAACTAAAGTCTTCGGTATATGTACTGCAGGAGTGACCTTTGCCCGAGCGTTGTAATGCTTCAAATGTTAATTTTTCTTACTCAGGAAATGGCAACAGTCTAAGAATAGGAGTGCGGTATAAGAAACTCTTATTATGAAGTCCAGGGTCAAATCAAATCCGCATATGCTATTCAAAGATATGAATGATAATGTGCTTTAGTAACCAGTATGTGACCTCAAGCTGATATGAACAACAGTGAGCTGTAGAGTTGAACGGGCTGTATAACTGTATTGGTATGGCTTTCAACATAAACGTTAACTAAACTCCTCCACAGTTTGGACTATTCTGGTTTGCGGTTAACTAAAGTGAGGTAAGTAGGCTCACTGGAGATAAATTCCTGGAACATATAAAAATCAGCAAAGTTTAATTGTAGAAAACATGACACAGTAAAACAAAGACCATGCATTCCCTTTCTGGTTGACGGTGAGAAGTTGTGGAAAATGGTTCTCAGTGTCACACAGAAGTAACAATTTATGCAGAATATTAATCTTACAGTTACCCTATAAGTACAGTATTGTTGACTACCGGGGTAATATTATTTAAAGTAACAGTACTTTTAATTGCAGGTTTAGTATTCAAACTGCAAATAAGCTCTACTGTGTTGGTTAGTTCATTCAAGGTTAAAATCCCTCTTATATTTTCTAGCTAATGTTGAAAAACCTGATTACTACACTTTGTTAACACCTGTTTAGTCATACATTATGGAACTCTGTTAACAACATTGTAAAAGGTCTGCCTTGTAAAACAACAAGGTCTACTTCTATTTCAAAGACTTGTTAAACATTTTCATCCACACTTGTTTTTTCTAACGGGCCGGTTAACATCTGGATGACTCCGATCCAGACAGAAAGCAGTATATTACGTGCATAAATAATCTTCATCTGAGAAAAAGACTTTTGTTTGCCACAATCTGTCCCTATAGCTCAGGTCAAAGGGCAGAGCTCTGAAGCCCTTTTCTGTGAAAAGTTTCAGGGGTCAAAGTTCAGCAGTTTCTTTTTAGGGGAAAAAGGGAGGATGTTGTATCTCCATTTATGTCGAGGTCAGAGGTCAGAGTGGAAAGGTCACGAGGGTTGAAAGGTTACAAGGTGAGATACCTTCCAAATTGCTGAGCCAGTTTGCTGAGGCTGACTGCACCAAGAGTCACGCAGAAATAATGTCCTGGAGTAAATTTGTGGAGCAATCACACAACCACAATAAAGCAGCGACATTAACTTTTTATGAATACCACTTTGGAGAGGACTTTGATCAGACTTTTAACTGCTGTTGTACTCAAAATGCAAATGGCAGGTAACACCTATTGTGAACAACAGCCTTGTAAAAGCAAACTATCCAATTTACCTGACTGACACGTTGAGTGCCACCTCTGTTTATACTACAGGCAATGAAGTGAATTACTGTTTAAACACCACAGCAGGGTTACAGCAGGTTAGCAGGCACTGTATCCAAGTGGCCAATAACACAGTGTGTGATGTGAAAGCACAGCAGTGGGAGGAGGGGGAGGAGCGAGGCGTTCACAAACCACCCCCGCAATCCCAGCACTGTCTGAAAAACCAAACACAGAGAAGGATGGCAAAAAAGTAGGTTATGTTGTTGTGTTCTAATCCATGAGAACACTGACGTTCCCCAGGTCCTTAGAGACATTTTGTTCAAGGCCATGTTAAGATATCAGCCTGCAGGCCAGTGGACCTGATAGCACAGATACTGTAGGCATGAGATGTCAGCAAGACACCAAGAAAAACTACAATCTTACTTTAGATTTACTTAAATAATGGCAAACTGTCACAACTAATATTTCACAGGTGATGATTTATGAAACGTATGACTGATACTCTCCTTCACACTTTTGTGACACATATTCACACCTGGGAGCTGTTTCGTGCCTCCTTCAAGGGCACCTCGGTGGCATTTATGTTGTTAATTTTCTCCACTTGGTCACTGTGAGCACGGGCGAGCCGTAAATCTCCCGCACAATGGCAGATATATTCTTTTTACTCTGGGATTTTTGGAGCGGATCCAGAGCAACGCTAATGATTTGTTTAGGGATGCTGACTAAAAGGTTGTTTGGCTACTCCTTATTTAATTCTTAATTTTTTCTGAAAGGCCATTTTATTGACCTGCTTTTATTAATAGGACATCAGTTATAGGACTAATAAGTAAAGGATACATATCAAATTACTCTGTTTGTTTACTTCAATTTACTGTAAATGAAGACGGTGTCCCATAAATTCTCCAACTAATCACAAGGTTGTTTGGTTGTTTGCTTGCCATACCACATCATTTTCACCTGTAACATACTCAGGGGTGTCTGGTATCAATGGACCCCTCCTGTCATGTGTTGTTAAATATTAAATAAAATAAAATGTATATTTTCTATGTTATTATATTTCTGGAAGATTGTAGGACATAGTGTTTATAGTTTTGATGGCACCAATATGTCTAAATTGTCAAAAAATAAGAAAAAGGGGGTTTATTTTTAACAGCCATAGCACAGTGACCTAAGCACTATTTTAATGATTGACAGGTGTGAAGACCCGCCCCTTGAATTACTGGCTATTGGAGCTAAATGTTTTCAGCTTATGTTACAAAGTAACAGTAAACTTCCCTGTACTTCTAAGAGACTGTGAAGAAGAAGAAGAAGAGGAGGATATTTTCTTATAAATACATTTACTTTAGCAATATTTGTTCCATTTGGGCTAATTTTACGCATTTAACATTAGCAAAATTTGATGCATTTACTTAAAGCATGTGTGTGCTTGTTTACCTGGTTCTCACTTTCTGATTTGCCGCCATAAGTAAACTAAGCTCCTGTGAACACAGGGACCAGACAGGCCTCCAGAGCACTCAAAACCGGCAGATTCTTCTGTGGTTTTTTTGTTCATGCTCCTACAAGCGTGCGCACAGTAAACATGCACAACACTGGATGCAGTACCGCTAATGCCAGAGGTGGCACACTAACACAAAACTCTGGATCTTCCGTAATAATCCTTTAAAAAAAAATCTTCTTTTACCGGCCTCTCTTTTAATGAACAATATTTTTGGCACAGTCTTTAGTTGAGTGATAAAACATTGCAGTTATAGGCATTTGTGTAAAAAAGAAAGGATTTGTTCGACATCGGCTAATCCTTAGAGGTGTTGACTAGCTACAAGTTTGTTTGATAAAGATTAATGTTGCTATAACCTGCTATAATTCACTCAAATGTGATTGTATTTACTAGCCCACTCCACCAAATACCACGACCAAAAAGACTAAAAAAGACAACCTATTGGCCAATGGTGACTGTTCCACACTGCACCTTTAACCCTTGTGCCAGCCTTTATTTGTGAAACACTTTGTCTAAATATAGTCTGCTTTATGTGTGGCCTATAATAAAGTGTACAAGCCACCGCGGTGACAGATACAAAACACTGGATTATTATTACGGTTACTATTGCTATGACGATGACATGTGGCGTGTGGTGGGCTGTGTACGTGCGCACCGCGTGCCCGTGCTGTGGGGGTGAGCCTGCTTCTTTAAGGGTGGTGACAGCGCAGGCAGTGGAGGAGGAGTGTGGCAGTCTCCGCTCACTTCTCCACAGCGAGGGGACTCCGACAATAAACAATCCCCTCTCTGACTACACGCCATACACTCTCTCCGGCTCGCTCTCGGGCGAACCCAACCTTTTCCCCCAAACCACGACACATTCTAGGACTAAATGCTTTGTGATTTTTACACCATGACCCGCCATTTTTACCCGTAAAAGAGCCAAGACAAACAGATGCGACGGTTTTCATTTGGATTTGCCTGCTCCTGTCGAATAATAACGATGCGCCTCTCCGGCTGAGTGTGCGGTGGACAACGCAGGTAGGAAACGCACTGTCACAACTAGATATTTATCGCCATCAGGGCTGGGGGAAAACAAGGCTTTAGGGGACGCGGTGTCGAGGGCTCGGTTGGCTTCTAGCGGGGATTTTTTTCCTCTCTTTCTTTTTTTTTGGGGAGGGCTGTTTGTGTGACGCGAGGCGATCTGAGGCGCATATGGATAGCGCCGAAAAACGCTGCATAAAGAAGAAGTGGGGAATGAACCTGGCTGTGTGCGGTGACAGGCTTGTGTGTTAGCTTAGGGGAGCAGCCAGACTGTACGTCCATGGCTGCCTTATGACTAGAATTTCAGAGGTACTGAGACATTGAACACGTATTATTAAGTCAAAGGCTGTCGAATCCCACGAAAAAGACGTCGACTCAGTTTAAAAACGTCATGCATTTGAGGGTTACTGTAGCGTCGCTGTTCTACTGACTGTATGAACTGAATGGGTAGTGCTACTCCTTGGGTTCATTCATAGCTACACACGCCATGCCATAACACATAGCCCAGTCTCACTGCCTCTGCCCTTGTCATAGGAGCTTCAATGAAATGCATTTACTCATGTAGTACTGTACTGTACTGTACTAACAGTGCACACATTCTACAACTTACCATGGACAAAATAAAAAAAAAATGGTTTCACTATATTCCAGGCTTTCATATGGCCAAATATTTGTTGTTATATTTTGACATTTACTTTTTACTAAGTGAGAAAGCTATTAATTACTAAGTTGTTTTAATTGTGGGGAACTGGATTTAAATTAATTGTTACATTTGACTGAATAGGCCTGTATAGAAACTGTAAACATAATGTAACCAACAATGGGACTACAGGCTTGGCAGTCATACACATCAGTTGGAACCTATGTGCCGCTCATTATAAGCTCTTTTTCAGACTGTATCTGTGTCAGTTTAGTCTGTGAACCACAATGGAGTCGGTCTCTTGTAGCCCGTCACATCACTGTGGCATTATGTCGGGATATGCTCCCATTGAAAGTCCATGACATTTCTGTGTTGGAGTCGGTGAAGCCTTTTGAGTAGGTTTTCCCTCTCCCCGACTGTCTTGCTCACTAGTTCACTGGACTTTGGATCCGTTTAGAAGCAAAGGTCAAAGGATACAGTTGGCTGAAAGTTAAGCAAAAGGGGCAGAGTACATCTTTATTCAACCTCTAATAGGGTCACATCCAAAGGCCTTTTGAGGACAAACAAACCCATTTGTGTTTCATCATCTCAGGATGAAAAACAGAGAGTACATTTTTACAGAACTCCGGGTAAAAATCCAAAGTAGATAAAACTTTTCTAAAGCCTGCTTCTTCTCAATACTGTCTGTGTCTGGGGGTCTGCCTTTTAGCCTTTCTTTTGTTGAGCATTTAAGCTGCTTAATTATTTGACCTGAACTTACACGGGATGTTCAAGGTAGTTCAGCTTGTCCTCTGTTGCCAGAGATAACTAAAAGCTCCACATTTATAGCCTAACTTTGAAGTTGTACTCGTCGAAGTACTTGTTGTTTTTGAGTGTTCTACCCATGCTTGTGTGCTGTAAGTCAAAGTATTCTCTGTGCTGCTTAGAGCTTGATTTGACTGAGCCATCTGCTATTGTCCAGGGAGCTGCTGTTGAGTGATGTGCACTAGGCTGCAACAGAACCAGAGGACATTCAAATAGCCGAATGCAAATGATGTCAAGGCTGCTGAACAGTCACAAGATTGGACTCTGCGCTTGACTCTCTTATCCACTGGCTGTCTTTCATGACAACAACTCAACAAGCTGAGAGTGGCCTGTTTTGACAAGCAATAGTGCGGTGCAGGTGTATTCCCTTGCTATGTTTTTACAGTCATTTCACTACAGGATGAATTTGGGCTTGTGCTGCTTATTTAAGTTTCTCCTGTCATGGAAATGCATCAATATAATGGCATGTTTTTGTACCCGCAGCTGCAGAAGTGTACATAGCCATACACTTATCTCAACCAACAGCCTCTCTAACTACTTCCACTGTGCCAGCTCCAAAACCCTCTGTTTGTCAATCTGTCACTCACAATAGCTTGAGACAAAATTGAGGGTGGCACTGGGCTTTTTGATCGCCTCAGATAGTTGGCAAAAAAACAAACTAATGTGCAATCTACCAGAACAAGTGTCATGCATTTACTGCAGAGTTTTTGATTTATTATAGACCTGGGAGCTGCCCAGAACTTGTGTTGTTGGCTCCCGAACATTGTTCAAGGGCACTTTGACAGTAGATGTTGAGGAATAGATGTGCATTTCTCATTTACTTAGAGGCCTGTGCTCTGTCAGCCTGATTCAAAGCAGCCTGAGACCTTTTGCCATAAACACATTTCTCTAATTGTCTGGGCTCTATAATCTCTGTGTGGAGCATGACGCCAAATCATTTTATTGTTCATTTAATTGTTTATTCTGCAGACACTCTTTATTAATAAGTCAAAAGCAGCTTCTGGGCAAAGATCAACAAAAGAGCAAATGTTCAGTGCTATAGGATCAGTGCTGTAAATTCAATTTGTAATATTTATATACTTTAAATATTCTGAAATATTTTATTGGATGATTGTTTGGGAATAACAGTGTTGATTGTACGCCTAACAAAAGACTTATTCAAGATTGTTGTTATATCAGGAGTCATGAGCTAAGGCTATGCTTTTACTGACATTTTTACACTATTCAAGAGCATTTATTAGTAGCAAGTTCACAATATAATATTAGCATGGATTGCCAGTGTACATGCTGCTAGTCTACATAGCCGCCAACAATGGGCATTTGGGCATTAACCACTTTCCAAGTTTGTGTTTGTCAGATGCACTTTAGTCCCTGAACACTACTCCCCCTGCTGACAATAAATAAAATGACTTTTCAGTGTAAAAGTATGTAATGCCTCTTTGGTCAACCCTTTGCATGATAAATATATTTTGTTGAAACAATGTTAACTCTATAGTTGCACAGAGAGATTCCATTATCACACATAGGAGTCTCAGTACCAAAACAAGTCTTGAGTAAACACAGATGGGTTCAGTGTCTGAAGCATTTGCTGCATGTGGAAACTGGTGCTACTTTCTGTTTTCAAAGAATATTTATTCATGTACCAGAAAACAAGAGACAAATGTACAGGTTCCTGAAGTCAGATGATTGTGTGTGCGGCTTCGGAGTATTCCCTCTGTGCACGGCTCTGAAGATGGGCTTCAGTAAGTGCTCTTAGTAATAGCAGCACAATCTCGTTCAGAGACAATCACTCGGGCTCCTGTTGGTGCTTCTGTCGCGAACAGAAGGCAACCAAAGTCAATGGGATTCATTTTGATGACAAGGCAAGAACTGCTAAATGCTTCTTTACAGCCATCGCTCCTGGAGTTTGGCGGGAATGACAGAATGCGAGCGGGAGAAGAAAGATGGACGCCTCCTGGGCAACTCCTGAGAGTAATGCTGGCCGGAACTCATCTGTTGAATGGCTCCCCTCCCATCCCCACCTCCTTCTCTTTCACCCTCACCTCCCAACTCTCCGCCCCTCTGCCTGTATGCTTCACCTTGGCCTTGGCACAATGACAGGGCCCTCAATTATCCCCACCGATTGATCGCTGCTGATTGCAATTGCCGTGAATTATTTAGACTTTTTCTGAAATTGCTCGGTGAATGGGGGAGAGAGGAAGATATTGCGGGTCAAATAAATTACCCATGTGAAGCACGGGTGTGTTTTGAAAACAACAGCTGTGGACCCTTAACTGTGTGGATCAATGGATCAGCCATGGTGTTGTGTGGTAACGGAGCCACCAGCTTTACACCCACTGTCCTCTTAAACCTACATACAGGTCATGGACATGTTGTTTTAACAAGATTTTTAGGTAGGCTCCTAAATGGTAGCTGTAATAATGTAAATAATGAATTATGTGTAACTGACCTGACTTTCTGATGTGGCCCCAGTCAAGAACATTTGAAAGAGCCAGAGCAGCAGCAAGTTAAAGTGTACAAGCTAACGTGGAGTGAGGAACTCACTTAATCTCTTAATCAATGAAACACCCGATAAGCAGTTGATCACCATACTGCATTGGCAAAAGTACATAAAGTACAACCCTGTCACCAAAAAAACCTTACATGATCTTTGACAGATGTACCCCGCCTCATTCCCTAAGCAGTTGAGCTTTAGCACCTTGTATCTCCTTAAGAACAAGAAGTAATCAGTGCCATATGATTTGTCACCTTTTTTATTTTTATTTTAGTCGGCTCTACAGGTGACTGTAGTGCTGAATTTTTTATAAGTGGGACTTTTAAGGTGGCTTGAATGATATTACCCCAACAAAAACTAAAAGCCACAGAGTAGCCCTGACTGAGAGGAGCTCATTTCTGGCACTGACTCCTCTGTCATCCCTCCTTCCTTCCTCCCTCCTTCCCTTGCCACTGTAGCAGATCTGCCCCTGGGCCTTAGAGGTGCAGCATGAAGGTTTCGAAAGCATTGTGGTTAAAGCCATGCCAGGATGCTGCAGTTATACAAGAGGAAGGTCTCTGCTCTGCCACAAACGGGCCAATGTCAGAGGCTTGACAGAGTGGGCGGGTGCGGGGAGAATGAGGACAGACGTTCAAAGATAGATAGGAGCAGAATGTGTAGCCATATGATAGACAGCCTTGTGTTTAAGTGCAACAGTACTGATAGCTTTTGGTGGAATTGTTTAGCAGAGACACAGGATGATTATAATTAAGCCTATGATAATACAGACCTTGAATCCAAGGATCAGGGATTTATTCAAGCTTACATTGTTCCACAGACACAGTCTTCTGACAAGGCTACTGCATCTTTTATTCTATTTGTGTAGCTTGCAATTGTATCCTTGCATACATCATGTAGCGGTGTAAGGAGCCTAGGGTTGAAGGCTCAAACAGTGAGTCACAAAGTCGAGAGAGTGAGGTGACTTGTTATTCCGCTGCGTCTTATTTTAACCAGGTTATGGGGCAGTGAGGTGCAGGGGAAAGAAGCAGGGCCTAAGTGAAAATGCCACTCATTCCTGAAGAGTCCCTGGCCTCGTCAAGGTTAGTCGCTTGTCTTTGTAAGTTGAGGGATTGATGCATGAGCCTGTCTGGCGCTGAATTCAAAGTCCAAGGCTGTCACAAGCAGCAGCAGCAGCGCCTCTCCCCCCCCACCTCCCCTCTCCTTCTCTTTGCAGGCTATCACAGGGCCCTGTCCTTCCCAACTTCTTAGCAGCCTGTCCTTTTGGGAACCTTGAGCAGCCCAGGCAAGGACAGAGCGTCTGGTGCAGTAAGCCCGTGCAGAGAGGGGGGAGGCTTTATGTAACGCTCGGCTTTAAACATGAGTGTATGACTTCCCTGACACGGAGCAGTGCGGTGCAGAGCGACACAGCTCACAGCACATGGCCCCCACCCCTTCACCCGCCCTGCAACGAGGAGGGGGCACAGAGATCCCAGCAACTTAATTATATCTTTCTCTTTTAAAAGCTTTCGTTTGAAATTAAATTTTCCCATGCAATTAACTAAAGAGGAGTTTTCAGAATTTATGAATGAATGATGGATATATTGCACAGGATGACAGCGGAAGGAAGGGAGAGCAGGAGGGGAGCAGTGCAATGCATATGCACTATAAGTTTCCAGGTCCCATAGGGTTAGTTTAAAAATGGTGAAGTTTGGACGGATTCAGACATCTTTTAAAATTTGTACCGGCTGTACTCCACCAGCTCTAACAACACTTGAGAGTTCAGAGTACGGCATTGTGCTGTCAATATGAGGTTATTTTCAGTCTAAGCCGGAGCACACTAACATACTTTCACAATGCTTTGCAGGAAGGCTGAAAAATGCACAAGTCGGGGTTTCCCCTTTCACTCATTCACATCTTTAAGTTGGAAACAACTCACTGAATGATGCTAGTTGGGAAACCTAAATCCTCTTCTGGTTTCAACTGTAATTGTAGAACTTTTTGGCTCTTGGTGATGAGCTGAACTGTTGCCGGGCAACAAGGGACCTGTGCTGGTGGCCTCTGAGAGTCAAAGCTATGTGAGCTCTGATAGAGGAATGTCACTGTAGTGTATTCTATCTAAATGCCATAGTTGTTAGATGGTATTCTGAAGTAGTCTGAGGTATATTGTATTCCATTTTCTGTCACAATGTGTCATGGCTTTGACCTTTCATACTTCTACTTCTATTTGTAAATGAATACACAAAAGAATCAGTGAACCTTCAGTGAATATTTTTTTTCAAATTAGTGGCTTGTTGCTAAATGACAAAATGAAAGCACTGTCACATCCGAGCATAAGAGACTGAGGACATTTGGCATAACCTCAGACACTCTTTCACTCAAAGTGCTCTCTAGAATTTCTGAAATATGGTGTCCTTTTGTGAACCGCCAGCCCACTTGTAAATCCATTAGCGAGGTGCCGTTATTCATCGCATCCTCACCAAAGCCTGGTAAATAGACTGAAAAGAGTGTGACACAGAAGTACGGCTTTCTTCTAACTGCGTTCGAAAGCTCCCAGTATTGGAGAGGCCATTTGAGAGGAGGCTGGAGAGCGCTGGGATGATGACTGGAGGCAGCCATATGACCTATTACTTAGGGAAAATGGACTGGTGACCAGAAGATTGCTGGCTCATACTCCACTCACCCGCTGCCCTTCAGCAAAGGCAATTAACCTGGATTCCTCCAGTAAATATCCAGCTGCAGAAATGGGAAGAGATGTGCAAGAGTGATAATCGTGTAAGTGACTTTGAATAAAAGTGTCCACTAAGCAGGAAGATTAATAGAGCTAATAGAAACATAGCTTGTGTTTTCAAGTTATCAAGGACTGAGGATTGCTGAACATGTCGAGGGGTTTGTCACATCTAGCTTTGCTCTCTACAATGACATAGGCCTGGTTCATATCGCGTCATGGTAGAAGTTCATAATGATAAGCTTTGGACAATTTGACTTGATGGGAAAGATGCAGCCAAAGCATCTTCTTAAGCTGTAAGAACTCTATATAAAATGGGTCACAGAAGAACGTAGTGCACTAGGCGAGGAAACTATTTTTCATTTGTAACCATTTTGTTGCACAGTGAACATTTTGGTGCCTTATTTATCCTAGTATTGTTATTTATCTTAGTTCTCCACAAACATCTTAGTTGGTCTCTGATTTGAACATGACAAGCAGACTTATAAATATTATAAATATTCTAAAGTATGACAAATGAACCCTATTTTCTCCTTTTATCATAGGATACCTCTCACACTGGTAGCATTATCAAACTGTAGGTTCCCCACAAATGTTTAAATCCATACATTACATTATGCATTTAGGTGATGAATAATTTTCTACATGTTGAGGTTTTTGAGGGTTGTATATTGTATATTGACTGAAAAGTGATATAAGGAACAAAAACAAACTAAAATGACAGTAAACCTTGTTGAAAGTACATGGATTTAACTTGGGTATAGGTTTATTTCCCATCAACTTATAAAGCAGTAATAATGATTATTATGTAAAGTTGTGACAGTATTGTTTGCCTAATCTGCCAGACCCACTCTGCCTCGTCTTTACTTTGGCATTATGGCCCGGGCCTGACCTTGACCTGATTGCTGAGGAGGCTTTTTAAGTAACTCTCTAGAAGCAGATCCAATCATGTGACACCCTTCACCCAGCCTCCTCCGCCCGCCTCCTCCTCCTCCCCTGACCTTGTATGTCTGCCACACTCGCAGCCAGCAGTCAAGCACGCCAAGCTTTAGGGGCCGTCATTCAAGTTGGGTAATCACCCCAAGGTCAAACGAGGTTGAGGTCGTGTCCCACTGTGCCCCTGCGTTCCAGCGATCCCTGCCCTTGCCTTATCACAAATTTGGAAAAGGGGAAGCCATGACGAATCGAGCGGGCTTAGTCATCCGCTCAATTCTCAATCGCTGATACCAGCATATGTCAGGGAAAAGGTCGTCCGGTATCCACGCTGATTCATGTCCACAGTGAGCTGGCCGCCAGGATTTGTGTTGTTGCAGTTACCCTCACTTACTGTCTATAGCTGCCCCCCCCTGAGTCCATGCTTCTGTCTCCACTGGCGAGTATTTTTGTGCTAGTATGTTAATGTTTCTGCCCGCTGGATGTGTTGACCATATGGCAGAGTAAATCCAGGTCTCAGCCCACTTTATTAACACTGTTCTAACTCTCTCTTTTAACCCCCGCAACAGTCTTTTAATAACATTTTTACTGCAGAGAGTGTATCGGAACTTGTATTGTGTTGTACCATGTGTTTCCCACCCCTAGTTAGATTTTATTTTGCCACACTTAAGTACACATTGAATTGGGAATGTCTTGATAACACTTTTTCCAAAATGAGTCTGAATAACTGTGTACTCCATGAACTCAATTAATACCATTTTTGATCACAAAACCTATGTAATTGAGAACAAACAATTATTATATCTGTTTATATTTAATTATAAAACACAGGTGCAAGATTTGCAACACTTGTTTTCCATGAGATTGGAAGTGCACTACATTGTTTAACTTATTTATCTTTTATTATTTATTGTTTATTTCTTAAGGTATTTATTTATACATTTGAATATATTTATTTTAATTCCCTGTTTTGTTTAATAAATCCAACATATTTCAATGAGTCAATGAATAATCGTGTAAAATAATCGTGATTATGATTTTTCGTTCCATAATTAATCAGCCCTACTGTGCGCAAATACGAGTAGCTAATATTCATGAACCATACACAGATTTCAGCACCATATAGATTTTTTTAGATGGTTAATTACTGACTTAATTTGAAAGACCCACTTCATATAAGCATTGACAGTGGTTTAATATATTGTGATAGACAAGTATGACAATAAGTATTTGTAGCTTTTCATCTGTTTAGCTGTCAGGCCTGTTTTTAACATGAAATCCGAGCTGCCCATTGCATGTCTGGCAAGATGGACTGTTAACAAAGGGGCTTTTGAAAGGGAGATTAGTGGTGCCCATAAACATATTTATTCTTTTAATGCATCTGTCACATAAAAAGCAGCAGTGTAACTCAGGGGGGATTTAGTTTGACATTCTCCGAATTAGATTTGGGACTTGTTTACAGTTTGGAGACATTGTTGAAACTCATGTTGTAAATGCACTTTTAGATTGTCTGGTCTCTGTGGGAATCAGAGCTTTGAGGTTTTTAGTGAATCCCCCCCTGCAGTTGTTAACAGCTCATAAGCTTTCTTGATTATAGGGAAAAAATAGTCTTGTTAAGTGGAACTCAAATGAAGGGTGATCACCTGTGAAGATTTGACATTTAAAATCAGATTATCAGTTTTCCTGAGTAGAACAGAGTTTCAACACAATGCTGAAGAAATGGACCTGTTGCTTGTATCATTTGGATCTTCATGACATTTTCTGGAAGCAACATTGTTAACTGTCATTTTATTAGCACTGGTTGTAAAAGGTCAAAAGAAAAGAAAAGCTTTTTATTTATTTTTTTTATTTGGCCACACACACCTAGGGTGCAGTGAGGAGCCTTGTGTAACTGTGTTTACACGACGGGTGCTGGCACAAGAGCCAGACAAATGTGGTTTATCCCGGGCCTCTTTCTCACTAAGCCACCTTCCCTTCCATTCAGCGTTGACCTTGGTGCTTATGAGGAGACAGAGCTTGACCTACATCCACCCCCTTTAACTGGAACTCGAACCTTACAGCAGCCCCCGCTGAATACAGAGACCTGACACCCTACGCTACTTCTTTTATTATACAAGGCTATTTTCTGTCTTTCTCTGTCTCATCACATTTATTCCACTTTTCACATAAGGTTCGAGCCGTAGATTTCTAAAGGCGGCAGTGGAAAGTGGAGCAGAGAGGGCTTCGTGACTCGTCTCAGTGGCACTAACATGTTTGTGTGCACTAGGTCACCATTAGCACACAGCGGCTTAGCACCAGGCTGGTGAGAGTTTAGCGGCAGGTCAGGCCTCCTCTGGTTTTAAAAGTGCAGTGTCAAACTGGCTCATGCAAATGAGTACACACGCAAACACATGTAGTCGAGAGCATCTGCTGGGAATAATGCTCTTGGGTGCCATGCTAGGGTGCTAACATAAGGATGCTAATGTAATGAGAGCTACTTTTTCTACATAGTTTTTAAAGGTAGCAAGATTCAGAAAAGAGAGATGTGAAGTCACTATAAAAAATGGAAAATCTAAATTAGTCTACATGCAGGGTGTTGTGGTTAGAGTGAAGAGTTGTTCACCTCTTCTATATCTGTGGTAGAAGGTAATAATTAAATGTCACTCTTTCTTTTGCAAAAATAGCTCTTGAGCAGTAGCTAAACAAAGGTTGCTAAGCGACACAGAGGCAAAGTGAGGGATGAGTGATGATTTTTGGGCAAGTGCATTAATATTTAAATTGGTTGCCCAAGGTGTGCGTTGGTTAGATATTTTACAAGGTGTTTTGTTTTTTTAAATGAATTCAACTCTCAGCTGTTGTCACATGAATGCGTTGGTGGAGCAGGCCTGTGGTTAATGTATGGAGGGATTACAGGAAGGAGATGCATGAACGAGCAAGGCTTAATAAAGGAAGGGTTTGCATGAGTCTCCCTGCGTGATCTCTGATATAGCATAGGCTAGCCCACACACAAGAGCCCTCAGTGTCAAGCTACCAGGCATTAGGGCAGCACCCGGCTCAGTTTGTACACTAATATCTCTCTGAGCCAACGCACACTTACCATTTTTCCTGCTGCATGACATGTCATATTGTCTTGGGTGTTAAAATGACCACAAGAAGCAGGGCATAGGCTGTGTTTTAAATAAAGCAGAAAGGTCCCTTTATCGTATTCAGAGTAAGCCACCAGGCTGAGATGTAAAATTGTGAAGTGTTGGGGACTAGTGAAGGTTGTACACACAGTGTGTAACCCCATGAGCAGTTGATGTTTTAAGGCGTGGGAGGATTTATGCCAAACATAACCCAGCTGATAAAAGCCTCTGCTCTGAAGAATACAGGCCCACAATGCTAAAAAGAGCACAATGTAATGGTCAAGACAAAAATAGACCAAGATCAAGACCTTTTGTCCAAAAGAAGAAAAAGAAAAAGCAGTGTCTGTACAGATTATGTCTGAATTTGCCACAAATACATTTATGAGATATTGGTGCATAATTTATTATAAGCAATGTTGCTTCTATTTGAAAGAAACGATCTTGAGCACTAACCGAGTTCTAAAACGCAAACGCCCATCATCGACACCACAATTTTTTTTTGCTTCCTTTGTTTCCCTTGTACTGTCTCCCTTGATCATGCTCTGCAGAACTCCTTGCACGATCTTAGGGAGAGGAGGAGAAAAAATGAAAAAACAAAAAGTGGGTCAGGGCGACCTATTTTTTTCCCACAGTTCACGGAGGCAGAGGGTGGCGGTGTTATCGTCAGTTAGACGGGGAGCAGGGCCTGATGGGGAGGCAGGGCCTTGTCGCTAGACGCAACCACTCCGAACTGGGTCAGCGGCAGAGGCTACGTCTTGTAAACGGCTTGTCATACTGGGAAGAAAAGCTGCAAATGAACCATAGATTATACGCCCCAAGCTGAGCGCATAGGTCTCTCCTCACTCCCTAGTGCCACACTAAAAAAACACAAGCACGCACATATATATAAGGCTTCCAGTAGCACGCTGCCACCACCTCCCTTAAGTCCCTCTTCTCCCCTCTCAGTCTCCAGTAATAGCATTTGATTATTGCAGTCAGACCTGACAAGCTCAAAGCCTGAGCCACACAGTCTTTTAAGTAAAAGATTCTTTCACATTTCTCTGTCTCTGACACACTGCTCTCCGTTTTCTAAATATAGAGCGCTTTCTCCCAGATTTGCTCGACTTTATTCAGGTCAGGTTATTTACTGTACCAAGTTCAACTGTGGTTTAGAAATGAGCAATACAGATGCTTATTCAGCTGCAATGACCTCTTTGCATATCATCTGAGCCAAAACCAGACATGTGAATAGATCATTTTCTAACATGAGCTCTTCTGTTTGCGCTCACAAAAATATCACAAATGATTATCCTAAAGTTGGTTTACAGCAGTTCTGACGAAACCCCAAAGATTACTGTTGAATAAAGTCTAAAGTCTGGTTTCCACTCAAAGGTGTTCATAGTCAGGTGTACTGCTCGGCCCAATCACATGTGACTTCTGAGTTATCTGTCCAGTTTTCAAACATCTCCATCTCCAGCCTCTTCTTTTTGATGTTGGTGTAGGGCTGGGCAATATGGACTAAAGATTAAATCTCAATATATGAATTAATATCTTGATGGACAATATAGTATGTATCTCAATATATTTTTCCCTGAGAGCAAACTCTTTTATTTTCATTTAGATTTAAATCAATAAAAAAGGTTTAATTATTTTTTTTTTATCTGAAATTGTAGATTATAAATATCTTTTAGACTTTTAATGGTATATATTAAGGTAGAACTCAGGAATGTGGTAAATGAGCATCATAGCCATAACTGACTAGCTATTCTTTTATTTTATTATTTATCTATTTATTTTTATTTATCAAAAATATTTTTCAGACAATTTTCCGATTACTGTCAGGTGTCTCCTCAAACCTGCCTGACTCAATCTTCGGTCATAATTTATTTATTTTTAATTAGGCCTATAATAAATATTTTGTGTCAATTGCAAACACTAACGCCCCAAAGGACCAGTGTTTTCACATGGGTCATTTTCTTTTGTGACAAAGGTTTAATAACAATGGCTCTACATATCAGCACGTCTCTCAGAAACCATGCTCAGTCAACAGCACCTCGAGCCACAACTACTTCAGCTTTTATTGAGCAAACTCCAGTCCACATCTCTCTGACCTCAGCTGGACACAGTGTGGAGGTATTTTACACCCGTTTCTGTTGAAGAATATCAATATATTGCCCAGTCCTATGTTGCTTGCATGGTTTTATATGGGTTTGTGTTGCTTGTTGTCTCATATCCCCTTCTGTGTGTCCTGCAGACTCAGACAAAGCAGGGATAAACACATGGTTTGATATCGTTCACAAGTAATTCTTGTGAGAGCTTTACTGAGCTTTACTTTACCTTTGAACAAAAGAACAGGGCTTTTATTTATTTTTTTTTTCTCCTGTCTGTGGTTTACAGGTGAAGATGCACTCAGTAGAGCTCACTCATATTTCATTTGGTGAAAATAAGCGCCTTTACTGCTGCTTCTTGAACGTACCACAGGGGGTGAACAAGGGGAAGGGTCCTGTAGTGGTTGTATTAATATTTAACACATCTGAAAGCAGACTTTTTGATGTGAAAGATTTCACAGGGGATAAAAACCGAGCTTCATTAGCAGCAGTGTCTTCGGGCGTTCCTAACAGGAGTGAATAGGCTAATAATAATCGTATTGGTTTCAGTGTGTGTTTTTAAAAAAACCCTTATTAGCCAAGGTGTCACACTAACAAACATAACATAATACCCTGAGGTGGGGTTAAACATGGCGGGGGATCGGATTAGGAGCCAGGCTGTAGTTAGCGCGCACACACACCAGGCAGCGCTCCGGAGTGGTGCCTCTATACCAGGCCTGCTTCGGACCGGCTTTATGTTATTCTTAGCCTCAGAACTTCATGTCTCAGAGCAAAAGCCCCTTACTGCTAATTGAGGAGCCCGCTCATGGCTTGTGTCGCCAGTCAGCAGCCCCCGAGGAGGCCTGTGGCCGTCTGTCTGTTTGTGTGTGAAAGTGAGGCATGCTGGGCACAAACCAGTCAGAACCAGTACTCAGCCACTCCAGCCAGCGTTATGGTATCCTTTTTTTTATTTTTATTTTTTTGGCATGATAGGGAGTCACCATAGTGCCTGCCTTTAGCAGATGGTTTCCAGCAGGCCTGCGTATGACATGTGATAACATTACAGTTTTGAAAGGTCAGGCATGAAGGGAAGCAGTAGGAGGGCCGGGCCACTCTCTGTCCAAACTGTCCACACACTCCTCTGCTCACAGGAAGTACACTTTCATGTGCAGTTAACTCAGGGTAGACTTAAAGCTCAACTAGGCCACTAAATTAGACTAGTGTTCTTGACTCTGTACTATATATGCAGTACAGGGAATGCATTTGACAGCTTTGTTCAGCCACTGCATTAGGTGCACCTTCTTTCTGAGATGGCATAAAATTAGCATCGTCACTTAGAGCCCTTGCCAAATTGACCTTATTATTTGTTTACTTCTGTTCGTAAAACTGTGGAGCAGGAGGCCAGTTTTGGTCCTAGGCAACTCAATGTATTCAAAATGGCTGTCATTGCATTATTGTAACATGAAATGTGTAATTTAATACTTTAAACTGCAATAAATGCTATGCTTTTTCAGTTTTGCATAAATAACTTGCATATGTATAGATCTGGCTAATATATCCAAGAGTGCTAGTCCAGTTTTTAGAATTAAGACTTAGTATGATTTGAGTCAGACTAAGATTTTTAAATGTTATTTACAGATCCAGTTTTACGTGGACTTAAACAATGAGTTACCTTATATTGAACACACTACCTTTAAGAGGGAAATGCAAATATTGACTGTATTACTTGAACCTCAGTGGCCTGATTCAGCAGAAAGGGGGGTGCCGCAAAATGTTTGCATTCTGATAAAAACAAAAAAAGAACTCTTTTTACTGTAGCCTTAGTGCTCTTTTCTGCACTAACACAGATGGACAGTGGCCGAGCAGACTTTGGACTGTGGACTCTTGTGTTTACAGTGTAAAAGCAGAGGTCTTCACCGGGACAGAGCAGGTCACCATCGACCTGTCAAAACACAGTTCCTGTTAAAGCACCGCCCACACATTCACTCAGAAAGCAGGGATTGGCCACTGAGCCCACGTTTATCCTTGGAACGAGGCCTGCTAGTGTTTGTTTTGAAGCTACAGGTCAGTGTGTGCCCGTGGCTCGGGGCAGATCAGGGAGGAAAAACAGAATGGAATTTCCTCGCTCATAAACATCACCTCTTGAGTGGAATGCCATCTCTTCACACAGGTGTATTCCATAAAGTAGCCCCCTCCCCTTTCTAACTTCTAGTGCTCTTCCAAGAAGCCCTTTCCTGAAATGGCACAGGAGGAGGACATGCTGCTGGTTTAAAAATAAATCTGCCCAGGCCCGGTCAGACATTTTGAAATTCTGTTTCTATCTCAGTCTGATAGAGAGGTTAAAGATACAGCATCCTGATAAATCTCTTCCCACCAGGGGAACAGATAAGGAGTGGCGTAGATTGAATAAAAGAGCTGAGGAGAAAAGGGGGGGATGCAGAGGATATGCGGGGGTGGTGGAGGGGGCTGAGATGTCTATCAGGCCGCGTGAAGGTTTTTTTTTTTTTTTTTTTTTGTCTTGTAGATCCAGTTCAAGGGCGCCCGCAGGCGAGGCAGCTCTCGCTCTTGCTGTGCCAGCGCTGCTGCTCAAGGTCATATGAGCCAGCCCTGTGACATTAAAGAGGAACAGGAAAGGGGAACCATGGGGTGGAGTGGGGGGCTATCAACCACAGACATGTACATACACACATAGACACATAGAGTTGGGTTTCAATGGGGAAGAGTAGCTGCAAATCTATCCCTGTAACTTTCTGGGTCTAGTAGTGGATTTTGTGAGGGCAAGAGCTTTTTAAGGGCAGTAATGAGAGTGTCTTATTCTCTCTGCACAGAGCCAAGAGATGCTTGGCTAACTGCTTTGTAGTTGCCAGCCACACATACACTACTGTGCGTGCGTGTGAGTGTGTAAAAGATGGAAGAGAAGAGAGGAGTCACAGTGATAAAGCTCTGGGGAGGGAGGTAGAGAAGAGGAAAAAAAAGGTCTTAAAGTTATTTAAAGGGACAGTGAACCAATGGCTGCCTCCAAATGTGCTTCAGTTGAGGGTTGAGGCTGAAGGGGGTTTCAGCTCTAGTGAATGTCACCTTTACCAATCCGTCTTCACTAGACTACTAGTATGGCTCAGAGAAACTGTGTAGTGTATTGGCGCAGGTAGTTTCTGGCAGTTATAATAAAGTTTAAAATACATGTTTTATTTTTAAATGAGGAAATAAGGAACCTATATATACATTTTTGTACAAATTTGGACTCTGAAAAGAGTCCGTTTACAGTAGGCTAGGAATTCTGAAACTAAACTCGTGAAGCTTGTGATATCCAGTGTAATGTTTTCCGACTCAAGCACACACTGGGTTTACATGCACAGATTAGTGGAGCTACATTTATAACTCATCAACATGCATTACAAAAAATTTAAATCGGGTTTAAAATTATCATTTGTAATTCTCTAGTGTTGTGTAAACCTAGTGACAGACACGGTTTATTCAAACTAGTGCCAACTTTACAAAATCCTGACCAAAACAGAAACTAAATGGGAGCAGCAAAAATGGCTCTTATTGAAAATAGGTAGTTGATGGATAGTTGATGACCCCCATCACACATGTTCTGATGTGTGAAGAAGTCACACAATTTAAAGAAATTGTATCAGAAAGGCCTGAAATTATTGTAAAAGTTTAATTATGAACCATACTGTACTGTAGGACATTGACTATAAATTGAATGTTCTTCGCCATCCACTGCTCAGTTTCATCAAACCAAAAGGTCAAGTGATAATAAATACATGAGTTAAGCTGGAGCCTGTAAATGTCATGCAGCTGCAGCGAGAGCACACGCAGTTAAGTTCTATATACACTGTACATGGGCTGACTTGTCCTTTCCACTTTTTGTTGACGCTGTAGCCGTGTTGTGACCATTGGTCAATCGGGTATCGGCTTGCAGTGCCCATTACACTGTGGTTGCGTGATGAGGACAAGTGTCTTGTCTCGCACTCTGCTGTACTTATCAGGAATCACTGAGAGTGACAGGGCTGTGAACAGACAGTGCTCAAGTCTGTGGGATGGGGTTGAGTCTAGGTTTGGAAGAAACAGCTTTTCTACTGTGTAAGCCTGAACTTTGACATTTAATGAATATGATGCAATTAATGTTTTATCAATTTTGTTTTAGGACTAGCATGACAATTTTATGATCCTTTGCCAGTGTGCAAAAATTGTCCTCCTTTGAGATTTTACATCATTGACTATGTACAGTGGATTGGAAAAGTGGTACAAGGTGAATGTAACCGGGATTTGGATGGAGATAAGGCTGTGTTTTCTGGAACAGAACTAATAGCCCTGCTATCATCTAAATTTCTTTTAGATGTTAAAGTACAAGCAGACATTGTTTGAGTCCAAAGTCAGTCTTGCAGGCCGCTAATGGAGTTGCTTCAGGCAATGCATCAATATGACATCACAGATTACAATCTGTAGACTTTGGGTGCACTTTAGGTACTTTCAGTGCTGTAAGAACGAAGCAAGAGCCGGCCAAAAAACTCTGAGTCATTATAATAACAATCACACAGATGGGTGGAGTCGCACATCGATGCAGCCTCACAAAGTGACTACATTATTCCCATGAGGTGTAGGTTATCTGCCACATTTTACATGCATTTAATGGCGACATTAGTTTACTGTATAGTGAAATATCTGCGGCCATCAAGCTTTGGCTTTCTTAACATATACAGCTTATTCTTTTAATGTAAACAAATTGAATTCTAAAACATACAATTAATTTTACAATGCCTAGTGCTTATAGAATAAATTGACATTCAGCCATTTGGCCGATTGTTGCTCCAGGGATTTTAGTTTATCCCCTGCAACAATGGAAATGGAACAGGACAGTATATCTGTGCCAACATATCTTCCCCTATATTCTGTGCACATAATAATTTCCCGGGACACCTGTAGTTGAGTGAACGCCTCCCCTGGGCTAGAGGAACATATGTATCCACTATGTAGCCCTATATGAACTGCACTCACTGCTCAGACGGGATTTACCGGATAAGTGTCCCTCGCACTTGTGACGCAACCGTTTTGAACGTTAACCACTCAAAGCTGGATTTGAAGCTTCACTAAACCCTGATGAACTCTGACACTTTTGGTGAGACTTAGATGAAAAGGGTGGGAGAAAATGGTGTCTTTTCATTCAGCGCAAATCCCCTTAGGGCGCTAGATCACACCTGTTTGTCACCTGACTGGCATTGCACCGTTTTGACTCTTCCTTTTGATTAAACGAAGAAGCATTTAGACTAAACAATCAATACGTACAGGCTGCAGTCCTGGATTGCTCCAGCATAAATCTTCTCAGTGCCTGGCGTGGAGTCTTCTCTGTATCATTTTTGCTGATTAGTTTTCCCATTACTCAAAACAGATGTGTTTGCTGGTGATAAATGATCCAATTATGGGATATTTGTCACCCATTTGATATCTGCTGCTAGTCTGGGGCAGTAAAGAATTCCTGTCTGTCCGTCCAGTCCACAGTCGGCTGCTGGTGTCTGTCAGACCGAGTGGACTGGGCATAAGAACAGTTTGGTTTTGGATGTAGCTACAAATTTCTAATTAACTCATCAATCTTCGGATAAGAGGCACTTAATAGAATACTCAAAGCTGTTTTCATTTTGCAAAAGAATAGTTTCCCTTACATGAATGTAGTCTGCTGCTGTGAAAAACCCTTCCAGCCCATTTCTAAACTGTGTCCTCTTTATGAAATGCACTACACTAAAGATAGTGCACCAAAGGATCTGTGAAACTCTGAAGTAGATGCAAGGGGTGGTTCTGTAAAGTTAAGAGTCCAATTCAGTTAATTGAACACCCAACCAACATGTATATCTTGCATAATTAAAAAATAAAATGTTTAGAATAGTCAGTTACATAGTGGAGTAATCAGGTGGCAGGTCACTTTGTCAGTTAAACGAAGGGTTTTGAGGTAAAAACTAAGATTGTGTCGCTTTCAAGTGAAACTGTAATTTCCACCGTGATTTTTTTTAAAGACAGATCGTTTTTTGACAAGTTACATTAATGCTTTATTAATTTCACTACTACTACTACTACTACTACTACTACTACTACTGATAGTTGGCATCACTAGCTACTTGCTATAGCTATGGCTAGCATTTGGACCAGCTCACATCCCAGGCGTTTTCCAAATCAGATTATAGCTCCATTACAAGTTTTTTTTCTTTTTTTTTTTTTTTTATGGCTGACATCACTTTCTATCGCTCCACTTTTCTTTTGCTTTACTCTCACACCAAAACAATACACACACTTGCAGCTGAAAAGATCCATGTACCCCCGCGTCCCACCCCTCCCTGCTCTGTCTGTGGACAGTAGGCTGATTCTGCAGCCTTCCACCCTTTTCCTCTCCCTTTCTCTTCATCCCGCTCTGCTTGGCTTTGTGTGTGTTTGCGTGTGTGTGACAGCTGCCTAATTGGGCATTCTCCCCTCGTCCAAGCTCCTGCCTCCCCTCCCCTCTCTTCCCTGTCTCTCTCTCCTCTCCTCCAGCCCAGGCCAGGGCTGCTGCTGCTGCTGCTGACGAATGGCAGCGGATTACAGATGAGGACACGGTGACCCGCCTGACCTTGCTGCACCGCCGCGGGAGGGGGAAGGGGAGGGGTAGACAGAGCGCTATGGGGTGGGGCGGGAATGCAGAGGGAGATAGAGGGGCAGGGCGGTATTGGGCATAGGTGGCAAAGGAGGGGGCGGCACGGTGGCAGGTCAAGGAAGGATGAGGTCGCGCGAAGGTGGGTGGTGAGGTACTGTGGAGAATAAAAGGAGGGCCGGGTAGTTTGCCAGGTGGCCGGGCGGACTGAGGCTACGCGTGGAAAAGCGGGCGATCAGGCAAATGACAAGAGTGTCACATGACAGCGCCCCCTCCCTCCCCTCTACCCACCCTCTCTTCCCTCTATAGCCCCGTGTCAGTATGTCAAGGGCACGAACCCCCGCTGGCTGCCACCACTGCGGCATTTTCCCCCCAATTTATTTATATATTTATCTCTCTCTGCCCTCTCTTCTCTGTTCCCTTACTTTTTTATGTGTCTATCTTCCTCTATATGACTGCTGGCTCGCCTCCATCTGCGCACACACACCCCCGGGCCGCGATGTGGTCGGACAAAAAGGAAAAGGAGGCGGGAGGCGACAGTGTTGGTGGATCCTTGAGTGTGTTGAATTTTAATTTCTGGTGCGCACTATAGATATTTCCGTGTGCCCCCCGCCCCCTCCAACCTTCCTGCTGTGCATGCGAGACTGCCAAGGTGAGGTTGTGTCCTCTTGTTAAGAGCGATTAATGGCACTCGTTATGTACATAATGAAATATCCCTGCTGATGCATAGGGTGGTGTTGTCTCCCTGCCTCTGCTGTATATAATAACAGTGAGCAGGACGCTCTGTTACAGCCCCCGGGCTATGTGTTTGATACAGCGTACAGACCCCCCCTTGTAAGCCATCCCTGCAAATGAAAAACGAACAGGAATTAAGGCCTTGTCAATTCATCGTTGACTTCTTTTTCACTTTAGATGCACTCAACATGTCAGCTTTCTGCGTGACGTGTTCCGAGAGATAGAAATGGGTGGCTCACCGCGAGTACCGTTTTGACTGGCGGAGTAAATTTAGATCTAATCTTCTTGTGTGTGTTCTTTTACAGCCCGAGAATGTTCACCTAACATCAGCTTTTAAGTTGACCTTGTTGTGTTGTTTGCTCGTCTGAGGCATATGCGTGTGTGTACAAGTGCGTTTCTGGGACGAGACGCTGCAGGCTTCCCTATAGGTTTTTATTTTGACCTCGTATGTGTGCGTGTGTGAGTGTTTGCTTGTGGGTGTCTGTGCGTGTGCCAACAACCATTCAGTGCCTGAGTCAAGCTGTGCAAGCTCTTTTAATCCCACGCCCCGGTGCACGTAGGCTTGATTAGTGGCAGCAGTTATCTGTGCAGAAGACAGCCCGCCCTCCTTTAGCATTTGGTCAGGTCTGGGGCACTGGGGGGGTGTCAAGTCATGAGAAAGGTGAACAGGGAAGGAGAAAGGCAGAGAGCAGGAGGAGGCGGTAGAGAAAGAGGGAAAAGCGTGGAAGGGGGGCTCATTAGTATTCTAAAGGAGTGCTCCTGCCAGTAGAGCAAATTGATTACTGCACTTTACCTGTATCAGCCTCCATAGCTAAGGATGACAAGGAATGAGAGCATGATGGGTGTCTGCGCTCACCTCCCAAACATACCACAATAGCACTGTGGGAGAAATTTCCAGCTCGCTGAATACTTTTAAAATATATTTACTTCTGGATAGTTTTCCTTCTCCTCTCGATCACCTTCATTACAGAGAAGTAATAGGCTGTTGCAGTTGGGCGCTGGCCTTGTCTATCGCTTTCTGTCTGATTTAATAGTCAATGCCTGGCGGAGGGAAGACAGACTCATTTCCTGCAAGTCTTGGCCCTATGCTTGTCTGCAACCGAGATGGCAATTAGCATGGTTACAGTGGCGGCAACTGATCAATTACTGAGCCAACGGAAACCGATGTGATTCTTCTGGGTATACCTGGTTCACAGTTAGGACTGTCGTAGGTATGATTATGAAATTCTCCATATTGTCCTTCACCACTGATTAAGGGTTGTGTACCGGAGCTGACAAGTGAAGGCAATTATTGCAATTAACCTCTGCATGGAAATAAAGAACAGCTCTTTGACTGATGACATCCGGGATTAACAACCACATTGACTTCGAGACAATACTACCACAGTATTACTCCACAATTTAGGTCAGGTCAAACTGTACATCACTTTTCATTGAATACGCAATTATCCATTCATTTGGCTATTATGTGTACAGTGTCAAATATGAAAAATGGATAACAATACACAACAATACTGTGGTTCTAACAGTTTGTGTTTTTGACAGTATAGCCTACATTACCTATGTTCAGTAGGTACCTTTTTGTATATGGTATATGTTTAGAAATGGAGGGATTTTCTGGCCTCATTCTTATGATAACCAGGAGTGTTAACATTGTCCCCAACTTTTCAACTCGACAATAGTCCAGTATAAGTTGTGCTCATAAGTTTACGTACCCTGGCAGAATTATTTTTTTTTTTTTTTTTTTTTTCCGGAGAATATGAACGATAACACAAAAACTTTTCTTTCACACAAGTTGACACTGTTAAAGGGTTAAAGATAACCATCCTCACCTGTGATCTGTTTGCTTTTTGTTCGTGAGTGTGTTTGCGCGTGCACACATGTAAAAGGTCAGTGAGTTTCTGGGCTCCTGACAGACCCTTGCATCTCTCATCCAGTGCTGCACTGATGTTTCTTTATTCTGAGTCATGGGGAAAGCAAAAGAATTGTCAAAGGATCTTCAGAAAAAGGTAATTGAACTGTAGAAAACAGGAACAGGATATAAAAAGATGTCCAAGGAAGTGAGAATGCCGATCAGCAGTGTTCAAACTCTCATTAAGAAGTGGAAAATGAGGGATTTAAAATTTTTGGCAAGATGAATGCAACATTTTATCAGAAAATACTGAAAAATTTGCACTCATCAGCCCGGAAACTGTGCATGGGACAACGATCCCAGGCCAAGTTGACCTGTCATTGGCTACAGCAGCATAAAGTGAAGGTTCTGGACTGGTCATCTCAGTCTCCTGACCTCAAAATCATTGAACCACTCTGAGTAGATCTCAAACGTGCAGATCATGCAAGACAGCCCAAGAATTTACAGGAACTGGAGGCTTTTTTCCAAAAAGAATGAGCAGCTTTACCATCTGAGAAAATAAAGAGCTTCATCCACAAAAGACTTCAAGCTGTCATTGATTTTAAAACTGGCAATACACAGTATATATACACAACTGGGGTATGTAAACTTTTGATCAGAGTCATTTGGCTAGTTTCTGTTTCTGTTGTAATTATAATTTAAAAAGAGTAAACACAATTGTTTGACAATAAATGGCTTCACCAAACCACTAAATATGAGTAAAATAAATGTTTTTGTGTTATTCATATTCTCTAAAAAATGGCTACTGGTTTTGGTCAACTACTTATGTAAAGTGGTGAGTTGATGATTAACCTGTGGTGGTGATTCCAACAGGGTCTACTTATGCAAACCTCCTGTAATGTCTAAGCAAGGTAGCTCATTCACAAAAGCTTTACTATGATCCTATGACACTATGATGATGCTGTTATAATTTAAGCTTCACTGTGACAACTGTGCATCCCAAAAAAGTGATGATGTTTTGGGTAAATTTTAGACCGTATAAATTTAGCACTTTGTTTATGATTATATAACATTTATAAAGTCCTTTTGTGAGTCTTTATCTAGGACACCTCATTTAATAAAAAAATAAAAAAAAGTTTGGGAATTTGGGTGTTGACTGCAGCATCAAACATTTATCCCACTGGGTACACTGGTAACTATTTCCTGATAATCTCCAGAGTAATTGTCCTGAGTATTCGAGCCTAATAACTGGTTGCTTTCTGTACAGCGCTTCTCTTTAAAGGGACTCTTGGGTTTTCTCCAAGTTGTGCAACAACGGGGTACAGCGCCACAAGCTTCTGAGTAATGAGACAGAAAGCATAGTGTTACTTGTTTTACAGACACTGGTATTTAAAATGTCTACTTGATATAAATAATCCTCATGTGGAACATTGAAAATCAGGAAGTGTATTTTATTTGGGTGGTTAACTCATCCAGTGAACTTAAGATACTTCCTGTTTTGCTCGCAGGTGTCAGAAGTAGGTCACAATCATGTATTAATAGCATTCTTACCACTGACCTGTTTGACAGTTTGTGATGTCTTTGCTGTAGATGTGTTTGTAGGTTGCACCACCTTTTGCACTGCGAGCACTGGGCTGGCCATCAGGTGTGTGACTAATCTTATTGAAGTCTCCTGTTTATTGGCAAGAGTTCAGCTCGGCCGGCGTGCCAACTGGAGAGGTGCGGCTTGAGAGATTTTCCCGGAAAAGGTTACTCATAATTGTTTTATACTTTATTGGGTTAAATGTATCTAAGAGATGTAATGGTGCAGTTTTAAAATTGGAGTGTGCTCTGACTTGGATAAAGGGAGGAGGAAATGAAACACACTTTTTATTTTTTTTATTTTTTTGAGTATTCTAATGTAAGGTCTTCTCACATTTTCCTTTGAAATGCTTGTTAGAGAAACAATTAAGATGATTTGAATTAGATGTAAAATTATAGCTTTTTTTCTTTCCATCACTAAGACCTCTGTCACACACCATTTTACTTCAGACCATCCTAAATTACTCACAGTAAGAAAAGAATCTGTACTCCTTTAACCCAATAAAGCCAAACATTTTGCTGACTCATAGCAATGGGCTTCTCGGGGCCGATGCCAAGGATATTATGGAAATGATTCATTAAAGGCCAGGGTTTTGAGCTGGTTTTATCCAGCTTTCAGGGCAGCCTGACGGTGGGACATTTGATCTCAATTGCAAAGTGGCTCATTTCCCTCAGACATCACCGCTGCAGTCTGCTTCAAAAGCCTAGTTCTGCCTTTTGGTGTGCTGGCCATGGGGCAATCAGCTGTTCCTATTTCCAGCTCCCATGTTTACAAATGGAAACTGTGTTGTTTTGGGAGGGGAAATGAGCACCATTTTGGATAGGCAATGTAAGCAGAAGATTACCTCGGAGCCCAATAGAAATGAATCAGGTATAGATTGATGACGGCCACGGCTCATTAAGAAGGAATGTGTGTGTGTTTAATTGACGCACTAATTCTCAGCCACTCAGGAAATGGCCCTTGGGTGGGTCTTTGAAATGGCACACAAATATTTACTATGGACACAAACATTTTTGTAAGCACATCCATGCCGACTGAGCACGTAAGATACAGTGCAGTGTTAGAATCATCAATTCACCAGCCTCTCTGGCTATGTCCTCCACCAGTCAGCTGGGCTCCGGACTGCTTGATGACTCATCAGTGTGCACGTATTCCTCGGCTTTCTCTCACCATCCTGAGAACTCTTTGTACTGATGAGTGCAAGTTAAAATCTGCCCCCTCATTGGCCATGTAGAGGCTGATGCAGGCCAACGACTTTATAGCTCCAGTCCCATCTCATTTTGATGCACATTATTCCTCGCATTCAAGTGCTCTGAGCAGAATGGCTTGTCCCAAGGGATTAGCACAAGAGGCTTGACTTTTTAGCATTGGTGTATCACATTTCCTTTTATGTGGGGTACATCCACAGCTTTCTGCCTGTGCACATGGGGGCGTGTGCACTACGCATGACTTGTTTGGTCAATGCATCCTAAGAAGTGGGTCAGAGTGCCCTAGTTCTCATTGTGTGGGTGTGCTTGTCTGTGGATTGCATTTCAGTATTAGTTTGTCCTGATTGACTTATCTGCAAAAACATTTTCTTGCTCTAGCACACCCACTGTTCAATAGCATGTTATTCTCTTGTTTACCACTTTCAAGGTGAACGAGAGCTTTAATTCAACTTTACTCCGTGCACTTGTGGAAGACTTGGAACAAGTGCTTTTGGTCAGGTAGCTTATGTTTTGTCTTATTTAATCATGTCAGGCCATATTGAATTTACAAATAGCGGTCACGCTGCGTGTGTAAGTGAGCTACCCCGTTGAGTATGTGCAGCTGAGCTGGGCTGCAGATTACATGATATAATAGTGTTTAGGCATCGCCTCTCCTTTTAAATTCCTTTAACCTTGACTCCCCTTAAATACATTGAGAACACATCTGCCAGGCTGGTGTCAGACATTAGTAATACACACCACTTGGGCAGCATTGTCACTTTTTATTAACGCCCAGAGCTTTGCATGGACACCAGCTGTTGCATCAACTGGAAAAGCCTTGGCGGCATGAATGACCTTGACTTTAACTGCTGCTCCTATGGCTCTTCCCCTTTTTAATTCTTTTGTTTGGTCTCATACATTTTAAATGGATTATCATTCCTGACAATGAAGGTCATTTAAGAAGATAAAATAGGATGGCTGCATTACTTGGTGAGAATGTTCATGCCCAGTGTTGGGTGGTGATAGTTAGTGTAATCTAGAGGTCAGTGGAGCCAGTGAAGGTCACCTGTCCAAATCTAATCCATGACATCTGCATTGGCACATTTGTATGTCACTCTTTGGTAATGCCTCATATCTTTGAGAGTGCAGTGACCTTTCCTGTTCCTGTCTTTAAGCACAAGAAGAGCAAGACAGACAGAAATAAATGAAGAGGAGCGCAGCCGGGGGATGATGAAGCTTTCACCCCTCCCCGTCACTTGCCCTCTCTCTCATATGTGCGTGGCCCACTGTAGAGGTAAAAATCACTTTAGAATTGCGCCTGCTCTGTCATTGGCTGACATTGTCAAGGATAATGGATAATCACCACAGAAAGTGTAGAGCAGCTCATTGGTGAGGTGGTGTCCCACAGTGGGGGATGGGGTGGAGGTCAGGCTTTTTGGGTGCCACCACCAATGAGATGACATGTTAACAGATGTGTAAGGTCATTTCCATTGTATACACGAGGGAAGATAATGTAATAGTAATGCACAGATCACACATTGTGAGAGGGGAAAGGAGGAGGGCTGTGTGCTTTAAGGGCTTGTTATAGAGGGCAGCTTTCCCTATATTAAGGTTATTTATTTGTTAACATAGCTCTGTCGCTGAAAAGAACATATTTTTTTCTTGCCCTTGCAGTGTCAGGGTTTTGCGATACATACTCTGTTGTTGCATGTCTCTCAAGAGCCCAAAGGTCCCCACTTTGTTTAAAGAGCTATTTGTACTTTGTGAGATAGAGTATGCAGTAGCTGCAGTGTATATAAATGAATTCAGTGCAGTGTCCCTCTGCTGCCTTGTCTGTGCTCTATTGAAGTTTCTTTGGGCAAAAACACAGACAAGGTCAACTGTAATTCCAAAGGTTCACTGCCAGCAGTAAGAGATTAACTGCATTTTCCATGTTGAAACCGTGTCAGTGTTATTGTTTTTTTTTTCTCTCACTATCTTGAGGGCTATATCAAGCCATATTAGTTACGGTTGCAAGCTGTGTTGAAGGTAAACATATGTGCATGTTTACCATGCTGATCAAACACAGTGTTACAGGGCGATCTATTATAATTGCACTAAGCTTACTGGCGGAAAAATAGCCCTAATCCTGAGCATCTAAGATTAGCATGACAGCAGACGTCAGATGGCCTAGTGTGACCAGGTTGGCTTTTGTTGTTGTCAGATTTAGGTCAACAGCTTAAAGATGGCCTTGAAAGGTAATTGATGCTGATGAGCCAATCTAATTTAAGATGTTCTATTCTATACAATGCTTCATTTTAAAGAGTCTCATCAAGCCGTGGGGCTAGGCTTTGAAGGGGTTCTAATAAAGCAAACCAGATTATTTTTCTGGACTTGCATAGACTTAATTATGTTGTGATCTAGTTCAATCCAGTTCTAATCCATGCTCATTTTGAGGTGGCATTAAAGTGACACCTTACATGCCAACCTGTGGACTTGGACCACAAGGTTGGATTTCAGCCTGATTAGAAGTCTGTTCTTTTTTTGGCCCTCACTGCAGCTCTCTTCTCTAAAGTATTTAAACTAGCAACTGCGTGGGTTGCCATGGCCTTTCGTCATAATCAAGGACTGCTGTCCTGTTTTGTGACCTGCTATGTTCCACTCAGTGGACACCAAAGGTGAAAACGGCACCAGGAAAGGACACAGACAGCAGCTGAAGCGAGGTGGAAACTCTGTATTAATTAACCTTTATGGGAGGCGGCCAGGACTGTCGGAGGTGTCCTGTATCCACAGAAACCACGCTGACAGGGTTCAGAGCAGAGGTCTCATAGGGCAGCGCCACTGACACTGTCATGGCAACTGGCACAATGCTCACCCCAGTGTCAGTGACTCTGCCCTCCTGACAGTGGTGTGGTGTGACAGGTGCAGCTGATCTTAATCCACCCCACCCTATCGCCAGCCTTGAAGACACACAAAATACATACATATATACACATTCACACACAAAATTGATGATTTTGTCTTATATTTTTGCTTTGATTCTCTTCTGCTGTGCTGTCAACAAAATATCAAACCACTTGTTTTGTTCTTCCATCGTATGCTTTAGAAATAATTCAGCTACGCCTGCTGGGAGATTAACAGCTGGTAATGTGTTAAACAATGAACCACAGTGTAAAGACTCAGAAGGCAGCAGCACAGTTTTTTAGTTTTTCTGTCATCTACATTTATAGTGCTCTTCTGAATGCTCTTAATCACACTAGTGCTGCATGTATGCTTTAATGCCAGTTCAGATGCATGTGGGTGACTGGTGGGTGGCTGCTTCTTTATACATAGTGAAGGTTGTATCTCAAGTGCATAAGGAGCAGGGGGTGGTGTTGGTAGGGGGGATAATCCACTGAAATGACAAGCTGCATAAGAAATTATTCACAGCTCTCATAAGGCCCTTCACTTTTGAAAGACATCGCTGTGAGGGGCTTATAGCTCAAGACCTGAATGTTTTCAAGGTAGTGGGCTTGAATTTTCAATTTGGATGCAATCAGTTCTAATCTACATTTGTCGTGTGTTGGGTGTCTGAGAGGGGAGAGTGCAGAGAGAAGGAGCCGTGTGCAGTCAATCTGAAATGTTGCTAAGTAACAGAGATGGCAGACAAGGTGCTGAAATGAATGTGATATAGTGCTGTGCAAATCCCTTCTCACACACTTTCTCTTTTCTCTCCATTTCACCATCCACCCATCCCTCCTTCCTTCTCCTCTGTCTATCGCTCACTCCCATAGGTCCCCGATGTGAGGTCTGCAAAGCTGAAAGGCGCCACTGGCAGAACCACATCCAGGCCTAGGACAGACATCCCAAATATCCACAGCCACGGAATGTGTCAACATCTTTGTGGTGAAATCCTGCTTACTCCTCTCCTGCTACTCACTTAAGTCTGAAGCTGGGCCTTTTGGGATCCCACTGTGTTTAAAGGCATATGACAATGCCTGGGAGGCCCACCTGCTCCAGATTGCCTCCAACCATGGGTGTTTTTTTACCACAGTGCTGACTGGGCCCACAACAGAGGATCACGTCCAAGCAGTGCTTCCATTTAACCCTTGAAGACACTATTTTTGGTATTCAGGAAGTACATGCCTCTGTCACCCAGATGACCTAGTGGACATTGTTTTCCAGTCACAGTGCTGAACTATACGAGGGGATCCTAGTATTGAACATGACTCATGGGGAGGAGCCTGGCCCTGAGACACACAAGGATTCAGCTGTTCTAACTTATCTGGAAGGTTTACTGATGCATCCAGTGGTGGCCGGGCCTGGGGCCACGGTAGGCGGGAGGTCTGAGGCTGCCCGCAGCAACCAAGAGCAGGCCGACAAGGCAGGGAGACTGCCTAACCATGGGCCCACCGTTTCAACGGCTGGAACAAACGGGCCCTCACTGGGTGCTTCACAGCACCTAAAGAAGGCCCGCTTACTGCGCTCTGGGGCCTGGAACGATTCAGCAAGTCAACGCATGAGCTCAACTTCAGTTGAGGTGAATGGCCAAGGAGGGGGCCTGCAAAATGGAGCCCTGGAGGGATCTCCACATGGGGGTGAGAGCACTCTGTTGGCCTCCCTGCTACAGTCCTTCAGCTCACGTCTTCAGAGCGTAGCAATGTCCCAGAACTCTAATAAGCCCCCGAGTGAGGCTTCTCCTCCTTCCAAGGCTCCACTTGCAGACAAGGAGCCACTTCCTGTGTATGGTACAGCATCAAGCCGTTTAAAAGGTCTTATGAGAAAGAGCAAACTTCAAAATCATAGCAACACGCCTTATAGTCGCAGAGGACATAGTCAGGACAGACCCCCAGAGTCACCTCGGTCTGCACACAGTGCAACACCCCCCTCGGCCCCAAATGATTCAGTGTCCTGTGCAGAGCGTCTTAAGGCTGTGGCCAACATGGTGAAAATCCGCTCCAGTCCAGCACCTTCACCAAAGCCCAGTGTGGCCTGCAGTCAGCTGGCCCTTTTGCTGTCCAGTGAGGCCCATTTACAGCAGTATTCCCGAGAGCATGCTCTTAAAGCGCAACTCTCTGGCAGGTCTGCCAGTGAACGACTGGCAGCCATGGCAAACCAGCAGCACAGCCAGGAAAAAAGGCCACCTAGTGTGGGAGGCACTATGCCTGGAGCCCCAGACACACTAAGCTCCTTAACAACTCAAAACGGGATGACAACAACAGCTACATTAACAACAACACTCCCTCGATCGGCCTTGTCAAGTCCACAGAGTCCCTCGCTGCTGCGCGGTCACAGCCAAAGCTCCCCGCCCACTCACTCTGAAAGCCACAGCCACCCACTAAAGGAGAAAAGAGGCTTTGACTCCCGTCCCACCCGTCCACCTCAGACATGTAGCAGCCTACTACTGCTACTTCTCAACAATCACAACAGCCAGAAGCAACTGACTAAAAATGGGCACCTTGAAGACACCTATGGCATTTTACCCCCCAGCGGTCCTTCATCAGTCACATCTGACAGTGAGTGTTCCACCCAAGAGAGGAGTCTGGCCAAGGACAGTAGTGATGTAGAGAGTTCCTACTCAAGCTGCTCTCCAATTGACCTTTCAATGAGAAGTCGCCCCAGTACACAAGACACAAGCCCCAAAATGTACATGCTCTCCACCTCTTTGTCTTCCGCCTCCCCACCCTCCTCTGTTTTCTGCTCTGCTCCAGCTACTTTCTCTCCTCGGCCCTCTGCTCAGTCCTCTACAGCATTTTCCCCAACCTCCTCTGTTCTTTCTACTGTTAATACTTCTTCATCCTCATCTTTCTCTACCTCCTCCCTTGACAAACTAACAGAGTCTTTAATAAACAAGTGGAAACCAGAACCAGCTGGCTCAGCAGTCCCCAGAAACAAAGAGCCTGAAATGAGCCCTGACCTAAAATCCCACCCTAAGGTTACTCTAATGCAGCTCCTTCTTGAGCGCAGAAATAATGAGATGGCAAATAAAAGTGTTGGCAATCAGAATTTGCCTCTTGATATTACTATGGCCTCAATGTCTCAAAGCCAATCAAAGAGTCTGGTGCCCTGGGATGAAAACAGAACAAACAGCCCCACTGATAGGCCTGTGGCCCCAGCCCAGCCTCTGTACCCAGTTAGTCGTGAACATAGTGGTGCCCTGTCCCCCTATTCCTACCCTTCACCTAATGTTCAGTCCAGTCCATTAGATCTTTGTAAATCAAAAAACATTTCTGTTGAGAAGCCCCCTGAGCCCCCCTTTAGTGCCAGTAAACTTTTACAGAATCTGGCTCAGTGTGGCACAGCTTCCTCCTCCCCACCCATTCCTTCTAGTAAAGCCCTGGAACCAGAACATGATGCCAACAGGCCCCTTGCTCTTTTGGAGAGGCTAAATGCTCCAATCCACCGGACAACCACTACGCCTCTCTCTGAAGGGCCCTCAGGCAGTGGTACCCCCTTTAGCCAAAAAGAGCCTACACCTCCTTCCCAGATTGAAAACCTTCTGGAGCGGCGCACTGTCCTGCAGCTACTTCTAGGGACAGGCTCAGCTTCGTCTACACCCAGCCGCAAAGAGAGGCCTAGTGGAAGTGGTCGGAGGAGTGTGGAGGTGACAGGGGGGAATTATGAGAAGAGTCCCAGTGCCTCCATCATTTGTGACAGCTCCAATGGACCCTCTTTGGATGTTAAGGTCAAAACAGAGCACCTAGAAGAGAAGGGGCAGTTATCTGGCACATCTCATGAATTGAGCAGCAGAAAAAGACTATGTAGCTATGAGAAAAATAGCCCTCTGTCTGATTATCAACCAGATTTAAAAACAGAGCCTCGGCCTGCTGAGGTCATAGCAAAATATGGCCTCCTAAGCCAGTTGCTTAAACAACAGACTGCTACTTATTATAGTAGTGCTGTTGTGCAGACCGAGCCACAGCCCAGACAGGTTAAAGAGGAACAGAGGGAGTATCCAAGCCCCAGCCCAAAGAAGAGGCGTCTTTGCTCTGAATGGACTAACAGTTTGAACAATAGCAGCTCTCCAAGGGCAGTGGATACAGGCACCATTGGTTTTGCTTCTCCTCCTGTTCAGGAGGAGTTGGACCTGCAGAGGAGTCCAAAGGCAGAGGAAGTTCCACAAAGAGGTCCCCCAAATGAAACGCTCACCAGAGAGAGCCGGGGCTTCAATGTGCTCAAACAGCTGCTCTTATCTGACAACTGCTTAAAGGAGTTATCCCAGCAGCCCCGTGGGGCACCCAGCCCTTCCATTTTGCAGGCCAATGGTAAAGCCAACGGCAGCATTCTAAGTCAGCCTGCTCACAGTCACAACTTCGTCACAATGCCAGGCTGGCAACCTTATGGGCCCCTTAGCTCAGGGCCACCAGGAAATCTCAGACCACTGCTCACTCCGCCAGCAGGCGATGGGTCCATTCGAAACCAGTGGGGTCGTCAACCAAGCCCGTGGCCCATTTCTCAAAAACGGGACACCCCCACTCTGATTAAAAAGGAGCCTGAGAGCCCCAGCCGGTGGAGTGGCCCTGAGAAAGAGGAGGAGGACTGTGACTCGAACCCGGACTCTCCTCGGCTCTCACGCTCCAACCCAATCCTCTATTACATGTTGCAGAAGGGCAGCCTCCAGCTAAGGAAGGAGGTAAAGGATCAGGCAGAGGGGACTCAGTCTGTGGTCCGGGTAAAAGAAGAGCCAATCAGTGACATGCATGCCTATGAACACAGTCTGAGCTCCATCCCGCAATCACCAACCCACAACGACAAGCACAGCCATAAAAGCCAAGGGCTGAGCCAATCATCTGAATAGAGGTTGTATCAACTACAAAAACATGGCTAAAATGACTTCTCCCCTTTTTATAATGACTTGCCAAATTGGTTTGATGAGACAAACATCAAATAATTGTTTTTGTTTATAAGAGCAAAAAACATGCATAATTGCATTGCCTCTAATTCTACACAATGTGGTCATGGAATGGTGCAATGGCATCAGCAAAATGTCAGATAAAGTCAATAAAAACTACTCAGCTGTTTTTATGTTTTATCATTATCATGAGCTAAACATGGCTTTGTCAGTAACAAATCCTCCTTTAGAATCAGTCTTTTTTTTACCTTTTTGGAAATTTGCACATATCATTACACTGTCTCTTTGTAGCCTGCCATCATACATTTAGAGTGAAACTGTTAGAGTCCAGTTACTTTTAAAATTTTTTCATAGATGTTTATTTTAGGTTTTTATTTCCTTGAGATATAGTTCTTGAAGCTGTCACAATGATCTCTTAGAACAATCAAACAATCATAAGACTAATTCAAAGGAGGAAAATGTTAATGTACTGCTAATGCTTTATTCAAGTTCTTACAATTCATTTCAAGCTCCAAAGTGAGGTTTATGACTGTGAACATACAGCAGAAATTTGCATTGTTACAACTCGTCATAATTTGCTTTATTTTAAATAAAGTTTTACGGGCAATATTCGACAGTGCAAATTCAGGATAATATGTTTGCAGATTGTGCAGTTCTGAGCAGATGGGTCATCGGAGCATGTGGTGCTTACAGTTGAGCAACTGTGTAAACAGGTTTGTAGAGCAACTGGAAGAGCAAAAAGGTGCATCTGACAGGTTATCGTACCACACTGGTTAAACCAGCACTATTCTTATGCACTTCATGCACAAAGACTATATTTTCCATTAATTTTTCACTCGCTGTAATGATGCACCCAGGGTTTGCACTATCGAATTGAGTCTGCAGTGCTTACGCAGGATAAGTTAATGGCATGTTATTACATTTTCATTATTGTTATCTGTTGGGAATCTTGCAGTTGTGTTATTTCTTTTTTGTTTTTTTCTAACTGTTGTGATTTATGGACATCTTTTTTGTGGCTTTCTCTTATCTCAGAAAATGTCAAAAGAATTGCATGATAATAAAGAGATGCTCACAGGTACATTATAATTTTCCAAGCAGCTGGATATGTGTCCCCACCCGACACACACACAAAAAAAAACAATCACCAAGATATCTTGGTGTCGTGAGGGATATTTGGTATCTAGCTCATAATTTTGATTGTACTGTATTTTTTCAGTATCACTTAATTTCACACATTGCTTTATCCATGAAGTCTTGTGATCTTTTAATACATATGCCTACAAAGTATGTCTCTTCGAATAATACATTTTCACGATGGTTAAATATTCTGTATTTGTGTAAATAGTACTTTCAGTATGAAAGATAACTATTTTGTAATGTTTAAGAAAAGATATAACCCTAGTTTTTAATGCCCTGATATGTAAATATGAATTATATGCATACAACTGTAAATATAAAGGCAGAGGATGCTATGCCCATCATTTTGGTTGGTTTGTTTTTTGCATGTGTCTCTATGTGGTAAATGATAATCTATCCTGCGCTGTGTTGTGTAACAATGTCTGACTCTCCTCACTGCTGCCTGTTGCATGCAGACGCATGGGAACTACCTGTGTATCCCTACTGGTGACTGGGGACAATGTCAAGTCTTAATATAGGTCTTTTTTTTATCTCAGAGCGGTTCTTTAGAAAATGAACAGTCTCTAAGTAACCACAGACTGTTAAGCAAGATGATGAAATGTGTGAAAATAAACGTGCATTAAATATTTTTGTGATTTTCTTTTCTTTTCTGTTACTGGTTAACAAAGCTCTGAGACAGAGCTTGGGGCTATAGTGGGGGATTGACGTACAATCATAGATCTGCATTGTGCATCTGAGAAATACATTTGTAGCAACAAATAAAAGGGGTGTCATTTTTTTCATGTGAAGACCTGAAACATTATTTCATTTTTTTTATGTTTCATTTTGGTGTTCATTTGCACTGATATCTTCAAAATAAAGTACTAAAATGCATGACCTAGTATGTCTTTCTCTTTTTCTAGTTTACAACTCCCCCTAGTTTTATCAAATAAAATCTGACTTTCATTGGGTATTATATGATTTTTCAATGCTGTTCGTCAGGCGTGGGTCCTGTCACCATCTTTCCCAGTAAACTCTTACAATAGAGATGGTGACTATTGTTATTAAAAGGAACATCAAAGCACTGTTTAATCAAAGACCCTGGCTTTATTAAAGTAGAGTGAGAGGATGTCCTGTATTTCCCCCCCAATACTTCTGAGTTGAAGCCTGTTCACTAGAGTGCTGACTCTTAACAAAGGCAGGAAAGACACTGAGGGACGGGAGGACACGTGGAGGTCACCAGATGTATGCCATATTCTTCACAAAAATATGTTTTATGTCACCCCAAAACCATTGACAGTACATCAAGACAGAACCTTCATTCATAGACAAGCAGGTTAGGAATTAGATTTTTTACTTGGTGGAGGGGTGGGCAAGGGGCCGTTCTAAAGGTGAACACAAGTTCAAGCTAAACTTCACTTGCACTTGGTCTGAATATGAAGTCCAGGGAACAGACAGCTTTTTGTCTGCAGTGCACTTTTGAAATCGTAGCGAAGTTCCCCAGCCCTGACTTCCCTTTTATTTAATCCTCCCCATGACTGACTGTACACTCTTTAAACTCTCAGTAACCTTTCCCCTCCGTGAACTTCACCGTTTCAAGATTCTTATCAAGGCTGAACCACTGGTAACCTCTCGATTTCCTGTGATTGCCGTAGTAGTGACAAACATAAAGCAGCAGAGTCACAAGTTTAAACTGAGGTCAAGGTGTAAAACTTGACAATCAGCTGTTTGTCTGTGGCTTTTTTCTTTGATTTCCTAACCTCGGGGTAGGGCCAAAAGGATGTGAGTGCTGCACACCAGGCTGCCACTGACTCAACTCAAAGGCCAAGGTTTCGGAAGTCCAACAATAGTTATAATGCTTCTAAAAATCAGTTTCCTGGCTTTGCACATTCCTATTCTTTAACAAACAACCCAATAACTAACCATTTTCATGTAGGTGCGTAAGAACATGTTGATGTGTTTAATGTCTGAAACTCTTTAGTCTAGTTTTTCCCACGAGGTGCCGTGTTTATTCACATGGAGGTCATATAGAGCCAACACATGTTACTGGCAATTGTGGCAATGCTTGTGATAGATATATGCCCACAGATGTTCAATCACTCTCTCCTCATGCGACCGTTTGACCTTTGAGCACATGTTTTGGCCTCATGTTATGTCAACACACACACTTTTAATGCATATAAAGAACAACAACACTGCCTTGGCCTTCAAACTGAAACTGAGGTTTTTACAAGCTGGTCCAAAAAAAGTCAGATTTTTTAATTTAATAAAAGGCAACAGTAAATACCTGTAAAAGTCAAAATAGTATATTGCTGCAGTTGATTGTTGCACTGATGCACTGCTCTGCACTGATGTTTATACTATATACTGTAAAGCCTCATATATTTTACGCTGTTAAACTGGCCTTTTTTTTTAATATACATATTAATGGTTTATTTATTTACAGTTTATGTTTAAAACAGACATAACGATGGCCAGTGGCAAAAATATATATTAATGGTAAATGGTGTGCATTTATAGAGCGCTCTTTTGTACCTGGTTGTACCAAAGCGCTTTACATGATGCTTTCATTCACACACATTCACACCTGGGGCAGACAGAGAGGGGGGCGGCCAAACACACGGCGCTCACACCTTTCTCCAACCACCAGTAAACACACCTCTACAGTCACACACATTCATACACCAGTGCTACGGACACTGGAGGCAAGGTGGGTTAAGTGTCTTACCTAAGGACACAATGACAATATGAACTGGGAACATTATGGGGAATTCTCTATTATTTTATTTGTAAAGATGCAGTATGTATGTGACAAAAAAACAATATATTACTTGTATCAATATGTTTGCGCAAATACATACGTAACTCATTTTTTTACTTACTTCTATCTGAGTAACAGAAACTACAGATTTTGACTCTTGGTAAATTGCCATTAACTGGATTATTTCCATAAGAAACACCTGGCTCCACATCCTGTATAGTCATCATATATTAATCAGTTGATCCTGTGTGAAGGATTTATAAAACTTGACCTTTAAGATACAAAGATTTTCTGTTGCCTTGAGAAGCAGTACCAAAACAGCCCATTTAAAAGGGCTCAAAATACACCAGAGCGGCTCCTCCTCCCGTCAGACAACAATAAAGAGGTTAGAGCAAACACCTGGGGAAACGGCGCTTTGACAAACCAGGTCAAAACCGTTTATTTTTTCAACCTTCCCACTCCCCCCAATGGGGCCTTGGCTTTTGAAGATCTGTCTCTTGTGAAGTCTGTTTCTTAACCCCTCCTTTTCTCCAGGTTGTGACCTTGGCCCGCCTCCTTCTTGCTGTGACCTTGCTGATCCGGTTTCCCGGGGTGGGATCAACTGTTGGCCTGCAGCTGTGGTCTCACACCACCACCACCACCTCCCCTTTCAGCATGACCATTTTAAAGACCATTCTTCTTTAGTTTTGAGTAAATATCACACGTGAGGACACTGCTTCTTTTCAATTGCGCCTCTTTGGCCTTGCTGCTTTCCACAGTCTCAGTAGTGATGGTTTGAAAGGATAATTACTCAAATAAACAACCAATAGCTTATCACCCAATAGCTCATAATATACAGTACAGGTGGTAATAACTTTTACATGAAACTGCTTAAAAAATCATGTGTCTATATTTGTCCAGGGCAATTATGTCTATTTTAAAGAAGCCTATAAAGACATGTGCATGCATGTAATGTAATATTCATGATGACGGAGAGTCCCTGAAGTCCACAGCGCAGCCTGTCAGCGGGAGATATCCAGGCTGACACTGAAAGAACATGGATGATATTTGCTATGTCAGATAAGTACAAGGGTAAATGTTTTACAAACTGGCTAGGGATAACCAGCCATGTCCGTCTCCTGTCGGGATAGTTCTCTGCCACCTCAGCAGTGGTGGCACTCTGTTGTCAAATACATACATAAGTTTTAAATTTCTTCAAACATGGGCAGTACTCTATCATATACACAGTTTGAACAAGGTGTATTCATTATCTAAGGACAGTCATCTCATCATCAAAGGCGGCACAGTGGTAAAAGTGGTTAGCACTCCTGCCTCACAGCAAGAAGGTCCAGGGTTTGATTCCCATCCAGGGCAGGGCCTTTCTGTCTGGAGTTTGCATGTTCTTCCTGTGTCTGTGTTGGTTTCCACTACCACTAAAGACATGTACAACAGTCCAGATTATTATTAATGTAAAAAGCGTGCCTAGTAGGTGGAAAAGTGCTATATACCATGAGGTGTCCACAAAATTTATTTAGTTCTAAGCCTTTGGTACACAAATCCATTTCTTCTTTAGCAGTCCTGTTTACAGCAACAGCAACGGTAGGAACAGCAAAAGGAAGTAATGGCTTCCTTGTCTGGGTTCTATGGAGTTTTAAAAGTCTATTTTTAAAGATAGAAAAATTCAAGTGTAATGTTGAGGCAGTTATACAGTACACAATACGGAATTTCCTACAGTTACAGTTTTACTCACGTGTTCCATTTTGGTCAACTGTTTACGACACAGTGTCATATTGTCTAACTTTTGGAAAGGTGGGCCAATACCACATGTTCCTCTTGAAATGAGTTACTATTGTGGCCCGTCATCATTCATCACTGTCGTCGTAGATGAAGTAAATCAAAGCCACTAATTTCCTGTAAGTTTTATCACAAATGGTGACACTGCGGTCGATCTGCAGGGTCATGAACTTTCCAAGTAAACATTTCGCGAAATCCCCGGTAGAATGAGAAAGGGCAGTTCAGTGTCAACTAGTCTGGCTGAGACCAGCTTGGGATGTGAACTTTGTGCTGCGGGGGTCAAGGGCCATTTACGTCGTAAGCACGCCAGATTTAACTCTGTTGAGTTTGTGCTCTGATGTTCCACCCAGCGTGAAGCTGTAGAAGGAAAAACACTGCCTCTGGTATTGACTGGGGGTTTGGATAGACACTTTAAAAAAAGGTTTGGTTGGGAGGAACAGTCTCACTAAAGTGGAAGCAGAGATCCAGAGGGCATTAGTTTAATTATTGGTTTAAACTGCATACAAAAGCATATCTTTTTTTTCATTTAATTATGAATATATGTTAATTATGCAGCAGTTCAAAGATATAATTTTCAACATTTATGTGCAAAAAAAAGTGTTTGAATGCATTTGAATGATTATTTTGTGTTTTGACATTGGGGACATAAATGGCAAGTATAAGACCAGTTTTATACTTTTACGTATGTCATTACCATTAATTAATGCGCCTACACACTAAAGCTTGCCAGATAATCTAATCCAATGTTCAGTTATTGTTATTTAATGAAAAACAACATATAATCTGTCGTCTGATTTATAGTAATTGCACACTAACTAAAAACCAAGCTATGACTGTGACCAGAGTGCATTAACACCTTTAAAGAGTGAGACCAAGACAGGTGTATACTTATTGGAAGAGATCCCAGAAAACAGTCCACAATGTAACGCTGAGTGACAGGGCCATACAGTGGAAAACATATCTCTCCAAATCAAAGCATCTTTCGGCGCATATTGTATGCACCATGCATATTGAGACGTAACAGTCCCATCTGTATTTGCAGCAGTGTAGTGTAGTGACGATGTCAGTTAGTGGGTGCAAATACTAAAAAGTTTTCATCCAATCATAAAAATAACGTGAACAAATAAATCCGGTGTGGGATTGACTGGTCCTGGTTTGTCTTGACAAGATCTCAATGTCCGAGACCAAAACAAGGTCACAAGACAGGTTCAGAATACATGCAGTCTCCAGTTTTAAATATGATACCCAGCAATGCAGTGGAGCACAAATATAATTCATGTTTGAAAGATGAGAAATTAATAAAACAGATTGCACTCTAGACACAAAATATCTAGACAATTCAACATTTGCGTACTGTGTGTACTTTAGCACCTTTAAGCTTAGTTACATAGTTGCAATAAATGTTCCTGAAATGACAAGTTTCTCTGATTCTAAATAACACATAGGGTACACTCTGTCACCAATAAAACTGAACTTTCTGTTCAAAAGACTGAAGCAGAAATGACATGGTGTACATTTTACCGTGCACTAATTAAAGACATGTCTGAAACGGTGTGATGAATATGAACTGCCGGTAATTGCGAAAGGCCTGACCGGTGCAAGTAAATGTCTCCCATAATAAGAATTACAAACCTGCAAAATGGCCGATGTGCTCGCAAACACAGATCTTGTCAGGATGCACTACATCCAGCCACGACAGCCTTTAACTACTTCATTCTTCACACTGCCATAAAATCAATGCTCATATTGCACTCTGAGGAGAAAAAGCAGGGAAAGGAGAGGACGCAATCAGTGTTGTTTATAATTAAATGAACTGGGTATTGTTGCTGTCTAGCCCGTTTCCTGCAAAATACATTAATATGTGTTCAGTGGGCCATTTTTGTGTTTCTCAGGTGGATAACATTATAACATCAGTGATAGATGTTGTAATATAAAATGGGAGTTAGCTACAAAAAAAAGACAGCAACTTGTCCCACTTAAACAATTAAATAGGCCTCGTGCAATGTCCAAATTGAGATTTTTACTAACATTACCACAGGATTATTTACCAATTTGAACACTGTGCAAAGATTGTCTTGAAAATAGTGATAGTAGCCTGAAATTGTACACCATGTGCCTTCAAGAACAAATTGCCCCAAGTATATCAAACTTCATACAACAGTGCCAACTCATTTCGATTTAAAGCCATTATGTGATAGACTACACTCATATAAATGGACACAACTCCATTTCACAATGGCCTATTCTACAACGCCTAGATAATACTCCCAAGAAGCTTTGTCAGCCAGATTCAGAGAGGAATAATTGCCCGGAAGCCCTTGGTTTAATAAGAAAATATATATCACTTAATGCATGATGATTTTCTGCAGTGTCCATCTTGCAGCTTTGGAGCCAAGGCGGTCTCAGAAATCCCAAATGAGGGAAACAGAAACCTGCATGGGATGACTCAAGAATGAAGCATGTGAATGGCAGGCCAAAAACATTGTTGTGGATATGTTTGTGATCATATTTGTGGCTGCAAATTAGAATCAACTACTATTACTACTACACCTATCACACTACTAGTGTTACAGTTAGACAGTAGAGGTAGGATAGGCTATATAAATGTTATTATTCCTTCCTCCTGTACTAGAAACAAAGGTACAAAGTAAAAGCATGCTTTAGGAAATGGAAAAAAAGAACATATTTTGTCAAAAAGTCATGCACGTAACTGTACTTTCCTAAACCGGTGCATCACCTGACCAAAAGTGAACATTTAGGTCAAATCTCAGAGCTTTTTTGAGCATTTGTGCAGCAGCTATGGTAGCCCTGCAGGGACATGCTGATTTGAATGAACAAATGCCCAAGAAAGAAAAGAGTTAGATTATGAGTTTGCAACAGAGATCTCAAAACAAAATCCATTTAATTTAGTCCCACGCAAGATTTTGATAATAAATGCTTCTAATGCATGCTTTTCCTCTATAGTGCTCAGTTTTGCACTATTTTACAATCCAAAATGCACAAATATTAGTATGTTATGTGCAAATTGTTTGGAGCTTTAGAGAATTGTAAATGTAACACAGGCCCTATACTGAGAACAAAGGTTTGACTGATATGTTCCATATATTGTATAGATCCTTCAACAGTTTACACAACACATCTTTCAACTTTATGTGCAGGGTGTCAAATGATGATTGTGTGCATATTTAATATTGTTTTGACCTGAGCTAACTGAACTTTGACCAAAATAATCATTTGGAATAGGCCTATGTAAGCCTGTGTATACAAATATGTAATAGATCAGTGTACTGGAAAGTTTTAAAATGGTCATTGATAATGTTTGAATTCAGCCCTTTTTGGACGAGTTCCAAATTAAATAGTCTTATCCAGCGAAATAAAAGTAGCTCAGTAAAGTTTCGTGCATGTCCAGAATGTTAAGGCTTAAGATGAAGCAGATCCCCCCACAGAGCAGATTTCCTCCAGCACTTCATCAAGGGCCCTCAAAGCTATCCTACTTTAGAAGAATTATTTAAATATATTTTTAAAAAAAATTCATATTTGACTCACATTGCACTCATGGCCCACACAGACGATTTCATTTCATCACGTGGAGGCAAGCACCCCAAAGATCGTTTCTACAGCGATTATTGTAACTATTTTAAGTTTGATATGATGTCATTCAGCGTGTCCTATTCATGGTGGATTACCGAATTAGACAGACAGCAAAGGGGATTTTCGATGTCCTGGTGTGAGTGAAGCTATTATCATACAGCCCTAGGGCTTCATCTCAGGATCCGTTTTGATCTTCGACAAACAAGTCGGAGCCCTTTATATCAGCCTGTCAGCCCCGGATCTACGCCAACTGTTTGACTTTGCCAATTGATTCATCAACTTATTTTCTGATTGGTTTTCCTGACAGCTTCCCACATTTGCTGATTGATAGCTCTACCTCCTGCCTTGAGGTCAAATTGTGTGATGTGTCTGCTCACTGAAGACGGAGACATCTTGTGTGCTTAAGGTAAACTTTACACACTCGGCCGGTGATTCAGTGGTTCGGCCTGCTACATGTGCAAAGTAAAATATTGATTAAAATCTCGCTGTGATTTATAATGGTGCTCGATTTACCAAGAGGAGTGATTTACATTAATCATTTCATTTTATACATTTATGCAGATGCTTTGTGGGTCTTAATTTATGCAAGGCCGAAGTCCAATGGAAATGACATGTTGCCATCTGCTGGACAAAGTCTGAATAACAATGCAGTGCTGCAGTTGGATCGCTTAGGATGACAAACTAAAAAAAAAATACTGTATGAATATATTTATATAAGTAAAAAAAATTGTTTTAACAGTAAAGAAAATTAAAAATTAAAAAAAATTAAGTTGCTGCCTGATTCCAAGCAAACTACAGCTTATTTTTTGCGCCTGACAAAATCCATCCCTCATCACCACAAGTTATTACCCTACCTATTAATATTTATATGCTCTAGTTAGATGACACAGTTCATGATAACAAAGCATGCTGAGGGCCTCAGTTATAACTATGACAACAATGCTATTCGTGAACATCTAAAGGCTGACCCAGTTCTAGAGAGAGGACGTTTCCTTTCCATCTTGCTCTGAATTAATAACAGCTGACAGATTTGAATGCCCAGTGTTTCTACCCTACTTTGGTTTTTATCCGTCTACATAATTAAACTGCACAGTAACAGAGTGAGTTTTTTGTATGATGTAGCCTAAACTCAGGAACTGAGTTTTCAAATGAACGGAATCTTTCACCATTCTTTTATTAATTAATTATATTCATTGGCCTTTCTCAAATACAGAATGATGTAAACATTAAAAAAAAAAAAACGCCACAATTTTGGGCTTAGATCAATTTAAACATGTAGATATGTAATTGTAAAGAGGACTTGACCTTTGTATCATCTCTATCAAAAATGGAATTAATGTGTTAATGGATGTATTAATGTGTAATACTTTCTTTTGTCAAGATGTCCTGGATGACTGAGAACCTTCACAGACATGTTACTTGCTAATGTGAATATGAAAATGTAAATACGCACTCACCCATGGACAACAGTACACAGAAGGCATGTAACCAAAGTGACAAAATAGTAAAGACTAGTAGGCATATGTCTAAATTCTTGGCTATTGCTAGAGCACCTCCTGGAGGCAAAATGATCTTAAACAAGTTCATGGGAAGGATGGAGTGTATTTGCATCATGTAGTCTAGTGTAAAAAATCAATACATAAACTTAGACTATAATGTATAATATAATAGTGCTAGTAGAACTAGTAATTTTATTACTGTTATGCCTCATAAGAATTTACGGTAAGGCCCGTGCTTTTTATTGGCGTCAAAAACAAAAACAAAACAAACACGTATGGGTAATGCAGTTCAGACAGACCAGAGTAATCGATGGCGGATCTCAAACACGGAGCAGCTGTGTTTTCATGCCTACGACCTGCGCCACTCTGTCTGCTATGGCGTCCGCAGTGTTGCTCACTAAGGAGGGGACATCTTAGCATTGCATATTCATTTGATTCTCTGAAGTTTGTCCTGTGGGTTCACTTTATTCTGCTCATTTTCAATATAAAATAATAATCTGTGAACCGGCCATGACCGTGGAGCAGAATGTCCTCCAGCAGCATTCTCAGAAGGTAAGCACACAGAAGCTAAGCTGTTGCTAACTTTAGCTAAAGTAAAGCTAACGGGGAATCAAACTGCATACCAAGTTTGCAATGCAGCATCTTTTTGGCTTTATTTAAACTCCCTACCCGATAACTATCCATCTAAAGACCACAAGGTACACTCAGAAGAGAAACTAGTAGTAAAAATACACTGATGCTAGGCCAGTTATCCAAGCGCTTAGCACACCGTTATCAAATGTTTTGCAAAATGCTTTGGAATGTTAGCTAACCACAGCTCGCTCAGCTAAACGCATGCATCGATTGAGAAATACAACAGAGCTGAAATCTCGTACGGTGTATTTCTCATGTGCAAGACATTGGCATCTTTAGTTTGCTAACGTTAGCACCCCTAGCTATGTCGTCAATAGAAATAAACAAGGCCATCTGGCAATTATAGGTTTGGGGTTGCGTTTCAACTAATAAACATTTGTCTGTAGATATGAAATCGTTTAGCTAATGATAGGCGTTGCAACATTGTTTTGTTCAAAGGCGTAGCTGTTTTGGTACTCAATGTTTCTTTATTTACTCATGCAGTATGTGATATCTTTGTTTACAAATTGCCAGCGGGAGAGGTAGAGCCACACCAGAGCCTGCAGCTCTAGAGGGGCCAAGTGTGGGTTGGTTTAGAACAGAGAAGGTTAGTGATTGGGTTACATTTGATCGCTTTATCATGAGAAGTAAGCTAAGAAAAGCTGAGTCCCAAGTTTCGATTCTCTGTCAGGGATTACTGTTTGACAGCCAGCTTTTCACAGCTCTGCTTTGTTATGTAACTACTGAGTGAGGTTAAAGCAGTCACTGGCTTACCTCAGGTTGATGTTTTACTTCTTCAAGCATCAATTTAAAGATTCTTTTTTAGTAATTTTAATATAGATTTACTTATTATTTTAAAAATAGACTTTCTCAGCCAAGGCAAGGTGTTATAATACAACAGCAGATAAACTTGAGCTGTTGACCCCCAAAGACCACCGTCCATTCAACTTTTGGTGTGGGCAGAAGGATTGATTATTCCATCCACATTTAAGATAATGATCTCACTAGAACAAATCTGTTATTGCGTTGTGACTCAGATCAGTTAATGTGCTATTTAAGTGAGAAAAATAATTTGAATATTTAACAGCATGGCTTTTACAGACGACTATATGTTTTTGTGAGGTGTGATGTTAATAGTGGTTGCCCGACATTCTATGACCAAGTGGTTCTTCTTTTCTCAGAATGATAACTAGGTGTGGTGCAGCCGTGGAGCATGTTATGACATGCAGATAGTCATGTGAGGCCATATTCAGAGACTCATAATCCTGTCTAAGTGTCTGTGTTCCTTTGCAACTACTTTATATGCACATACCAAAACCTGATAGCAAGCAACGCAAGAAGTGAAATGCCCCTGTCTGTAACCTGCTCCAAGTTGACCATGCAGAGAATTCAGTGGTGTTATTCACAAGCAGATGACCCCTATGACTAACTGCCATGACAGACAAGTCACATGGTGTTGTGTATGTGTATCTTAGTGTCAGTGTGGTGGTCTGTTTAAAACATGAAGGCATCTCTGTAGAAACCTGGCCTTGTCGTTCGCGGATGTCAACAAATATGGATGCTGCCTTGCCAAACAACTATCATAGAACACAATAGTTCTTTCTTTGTTTACCTTATGATCTAGAAAATTTTAATATTTGAAAAGGTAATAACACTACACTGCTTTGTATGCCACATTCTTCCAAGCATAGTAACATTACGTTATTTGAGAAAACTACTATTACAGTGCTCTTGAGGTTACTGTCTGGAGTTAGTGGCCACCTATCTGTAACAACCAGGTCAATAAAATATTTGCAAATAGATTATTATTTGTATTTTTCAGTGCCCTGATATAGAGTAATTCACCAAAATACTGTTATAAAAAAATGTTTCTTAAGCTAACATTTACAAATGACCAGTTTATGCCTTTAACTCAGTACACACTGTTATCTGGCAACATGATGTTTTCTCTCATTCTTTCATCTCCATTATTTCCATATAGTGCAAATGCATACAGAGCACAAATTATGACAGATGAATAGCTCCATTGTCTGGCGTTGATGGTGTATTTTATGACACGCCACGCTTCTAGGCATGACTTCTTTTTCTTTGCCTTTAGTACAGCTGTAGCAACTCCATTAAAAGTATTTGAAGCACCCATGTTAATAAAAATAGTGCCCTTTTGTTTCTTAGCTGGTGTAGTGCGTTGCCATGACTATGTGTTGTGCACTCAATCCTACATGTATTGCAGACTAAATAAGTCCTAAACCACAAAAATAAATATCTGGTGCACTTGACAGTTGCTCACTACACCTGTGAGCTGTCCCTCTCATTCTGGACTGAAGATCTCGGCTTTGGAACTGACACTAAGTGCACTCCCCCTGTATTTATAGTGCCTATTTACGAGCTGTGCATTGCAGGTTAAGTGAGGAGTAAGGTGGTCTATTGTACAGCTGACTTTGGCAACATGAGCAAAGGACATTGGTAAACGCATTGAATAGCAATGAGAGTCATTGGTTTTGAATTAAAACATAATGTCATATTATTGCAATGTGGCTAATAGGTTTGTTTTGATGTAACCGGATACTTGATGCTAGTAGACAGCTGCTAATAAATGTATTTTGAAAACATTTTGTCAGCCACTTGCCCAAGAGTTGGATATCCTTGAATCATATTTTTGAATCATTCACATCATTACAAATGGCCACAAATGGTCTAGTTTTGATTCAGCTCAAGTGATTATTTAAAAAAAAAAAAAAATGTTTTCTTTCCAACAGCACCAGCAGACACTACTAAACCAGTTGAGAGAAGTTACAGGCACTACAGATATTCAGCTGCTTCAACAAGCTTTGCAGGTATGTACTATTGTAGTGTATATCATGTGTAGGCATACATAAGTAATTTCTCAAAGTATTTTTTTTTTTTTTATATTTTGTGTAAAAAAACAAATGGTTAACAATCAAAAGAAAAGTAAATCAAATTTTATAATCAAGCTGAGGATGTTTGTTGTTTGTTCTTGTCTTCAGGTGAGCAATGGAGACCTTGCAGAGGCGGTTGCTTTTCTGACAGAGAAGAACGCAAAGGTTCCTCAACAAGATGAGACGACCTACTACCAAACGTCCCAGGTGGCCAGTGACAGATACATCAGCGTGGGAAGCCAGGCAGACACAAGTGAATAGCTAAAATAAACTTTTATCCTGCCACACTGTGAATACAGTAATAATCACTGATCAGAACAAATATTAAACAGTGATTGTGAGCTTATGTGCCATTTGTTGTAATGTTGGTGCAGATGTGATAGACCTTACTGGTGATGATAAAGATGACCTGCAGAGGGCGATTGCCCTCAGCTTGGAGGAGTCGAACCGGGCGTTCAGGGAGACGGGCATCACTGACGAGGAGCAGGCCATTAGCAGGTGGGTTCAAAAGCCTTAATAGATTTTCTGTACAACACAAAGTGTTCTCAAGGAAGGGTAAACAACCATTAAAAATACAGTAACAAGAAAATATATATATATATTAAAAAAATGAAACCACACTGTTTGTCTTGTAATTGGAATGAAGTAATTAAATATATCTGCCTTTTATCTTTTAGAGTTTTAGAGGCTAGCATTGCAGAGAATAAGGCAAGCCTGAAGCGCACCCACACTGAGGTATGGAGCGACTCTCCCAATCCACACGACAGGAAACGGATAGACAACTGCCCTGTGGGGCTGAAAAATGTTGGCAATACCTGCTGGTTCAGTGCTGTTATACAGGTAGGACTTCTGCACACTCTTCACAAACTGCATGCATCCTAACTCTAGATTACTTTGTAATTCTTGCTCATTGCGTTCTCTTTAAACTCTGACTGGGGTAGACTTATGTCAGATGAACACTGGATACACCATCACGTGTTGTAATCTAACCCCAAGTCTTGAGAAGTAGGCACTGGCTCAAACAGACCTTCGGCAAGAAAAGCAGTAAACAACTTTCTGCTCTCCCAACAAAATATATCCTCATATCTGTCTGTGTAACATGTTTTCACTTACAAACAAAAAGTTTGTTAAAGCAGAACGCATTATATGTGCAACACAAATTTATATCAAACATAATTTTGTGATGTGTATTTAACCTGTGTTACGTTGAGTTCACAAACTCAAAGTTATAATTTTCCTCTTTTTCTTGGAGTGTACTGGCCTGTGGTTAACAACAGTAGTATTAGACCTGTGTGGTACATACATTTGTCTAGACAGAATGCATGCAACTGTATGAATCAATCAGGAAATGTCTACTGTATTAAGTGTATCTCATTGACCAACTTTTATAAAAAAAAAAAATAATAATTATGTTCCGCAATAGTTACTATTAGGGATGTAACAATTCACTCGACTCACGATTAGATTAGATTCAAAATTCTGATCACTATTTGATTTTGTCACAATTTTCTTTTTTGAAATGAGTTGAAACAAATTAGAAGTGAACAAGTGCCCTTTTATAATTTCACAAATCAGGGTCCCAGTACCATCCCGAAAGCCAGTTCCAACAGTCCCTAAGTAAATGTCACCTGTCCCCTTATTTATTTAAAATACAGACTAATGTTTGTCCATTTTTAAGTTTATAAATAAACACAAATAAAATCAAATTCTGCATACAATTAAATTTGCTTATAAGGATAGGTACTTTGAATAAGTAGATATTAAGAAAGTAGCTTTTTAAATCTGCCTCTGATGGATTTAGACCTGGTGAATTACTTTTGTGTTTAATAATTAGTTCTTATTAACTTCAGCTGAGACCTAAAACCTCTTTAGATCAAACCCAATAATAAACACTGGTCTTATGTGTTCTTAAAACAGCAGAACGTTATCAAAACAACTCTTATTTGTTTAACTCTTTTATTTATTAATATTAATATTATTAAATTTATTTATTAATATTAATAATGGCAATAATTAATAATACATTAATTATTAACAGTAATAATTAATGTAAAGACCAGAAGTACTTCATAAAGAACTGGATTTGGTCCGCAGTTGGTCTTTACTCTGTGGCTGCAGCAGAGACACAGAAGGCAGCACATGATCCAGAACATTATGACATCTCTCAAGGGCCTCAAACAGGTGAACACTTAGTTTAAGACGGCTCTGACTGTATTATAAAAAAATAACTTATGGCTCAGAGACAGCAGCCTTCAATTACAGTTTAGCCTCTTTGCTAACACAGATTACTGTTCACATTCTCTGTTCTCTTCCGGTGACGGGACATTTACGCTACTTTTTGTCCGTTTTGGAGAGAGTAAAGCTCTCAGACACAGACTTGTTTTCGTTGCACACTCATCAAGTCCACGCGGAGCCGACTTGAACCAGGACTGGTCTCTGCAGCAGTGGACAGACAAATTGTGAGCGAGTGAACGCCTTTTGCCAAAGTGGATTTATTTATGCTACCACACCTCTGATTTGAACAAGGATGAGGCTTCCTCAATATCAACATCCAAACTCTCGTCGCCATACTGGAAACTGTTTGCAAAGACTTGTTGAAAGCGAGTTTGCAGTAAACAGAGCGGCTGTAGTTGTTAAAAACATGAACATCGCGATTGAATTAACATCTCAACCAACTGGAAACATCACAAGTGAATCGATTTTCAACCAGCTCACGGTTAATTGTTACATCCCTAATTACTGTAGTTTAAAGACTAAAAAACAGCTTGGCTCAAAATTATTAGCCAATTCTTAAGAATTTCTACTCTTTTTAATAAAATCTTTTATTCTCAAGTCTCTGTTCAACCTGTTGGAGTTCCAAAGGCTTGTGCTGAACTACTCTCCTCCTGCCAGAGTTCAGGACCTTCCTCGCAACCAAAAGGTGAGACTGTTATGAAATAAACTAAAACTATTACTGAAAACAAAATTACATACATTTATAGTACACATAGTATACATTTATACATTTATATATTTTTCTAATCAGGAACACAGGAACCTGCCTTTCATGCAGGAGCTGAGGAACCTCTTCTCTCTCATGGTGGGCTCCAAGAGGAAGTATGTGGATCCATCACGAGCTGTGGACATCCTGAAAGATGCTTTTAAGTCTAGTGAGTCGCAGCAGGTAAGGCAGTTAACTTTTTTACCTTTTATTTTCTATACTACTACTACTTTTATTTTGTATAAAACACACACATCTGTTATCAGGTACATCAAATGGGCCATTTCTTTTTATTTTAAAATTGCGTTGTTCTTTTGAGCTCAGGCTTTGACTGCTCGGTTCCTTCTACTGAGTCAGCTCTACAGAATACTTAACTTTTATTAGCTTTAACTGGTAATCTCACAACCCTCATTAGCCCCTCTGAACTTTACTAAAATAAAATTTACCAATAATCCACTGCGTTATGTCCTATAATATACATCTGCCAGCTGTACAGAACAGTCTGGGATCATCTCCTTACATAAGCAAGAGCACTAAGCCAGTGTCTGCACAGAGGTTAATCAAGGTCATCCTTGTGCACATTAGTCATCACTCCTCTGTGTATTAGGCGGGTTGCACAGGCATTGACCTGAGTTACAGGGAGACATTAATGTCTACTTGAGAGTGGCCTCAGGACCTGCAGGTTCCCTTTTGAAGTTCAGCAATTTCCTCTGTTTAAATCCAGTCTCCTCAAACCCAAGGATCAATGTACTTCAGAAGATGACAGGCAAAGCACTTATTTCTGCCCAAACTAACTTGCTTTGTAGTATTGTAGTTTAACTATAAACTCCATACCCGTTCAATAATTGGTAATATTTCTATAATGTCTGTATTTTGCAGCAGGATGTCAGTGAGTTTACCCACAAACTGCTGGACTGGCTTGAAGATGCCTTCCAGATAAAGGCTGAAGAAGACAGGTAACCCTGACTTGATATCTAGATGAATATGTCATATTAAATGTATATAATAGATCATATCTGTTAATATTACTTTCTCATCATTGTGTTAGGGAGGGTGAGACGCCAAAGAACCCCATGGTGGAGCTTTTCTATGGACGCTTCCTTGCTGTTGGTGTTTTAGAAGGTGAGATAATGTGTTTACTCACAAAGGCTTCAAGTGTAGAAATGAAAAAGAGATAAAGGGTTGGTTTACTCTGATTGCAGTAGCGAGAAGGCAAGCAAGTCTTTGCCCCTAGTAATGAAAGGTGACCTTGCCTTAATGAGATGTGGTCCATGTAAACGAGCAGGGTGGTTGCATTGATTGTGGAAGACCTTGACGGTTGATTGACATTGTGCTTATTATGCATGACAATATTGGCCCAGAGCCACACCAAGCTGGGCCAGTGGACTCTGCTACTCATAAAATGACCTTAATGCCTCATCTGCATGTCCGCTAGCAGCTCTCCCTTTTTTGACGATGGGGAGATTCTCATCAGTAGTTTATTTAAAAAGGCCTGTGCAGCTGTTTAAGTACTCATGATGAGTGAGTGACTGCGAAACAAATGAACATCATTACGGATGTAAACAAGGGTGAAATTGATTCATTATTGCAGCTATTTGGGTGTACTCTTTTGACTTTTGACCCATGTAGTGTGTATTTATTCTATAGCCTTACTTCTACTTTCCTAAATGGACAAAGCTGACATGTTTATACCTTGTTGATGAGCATTTAACCCTTCTAAATGTGTGCATGAATTCTCCAGGTAAAAAGTTTGAGAACACGGAGATGTTTGGGCAGTACCCTCTGCAGGTGAATGGCTTCAAAGACCTTCACGAGTGTCTCGAGGCAGCGATGGTTGAGGGTGAGATTGAGTCGCTTCACTCAGCAGAGAATTCAGCCAGGTCTGGACAAGAGGTCAGTGCAAAGCATGTTGTCTTTGATGTAGCTGTTTCTATTAACCTCAAGTTACTTTGTTTCATGTGGAAAATTTGCTAAATATGTAAATGTGGATTATTTATCATCTCAGATCATTTTTTGATCCACAAGGGTCCCAAAAGTTTTCAGTTTTTTAAGCCATTAAAACAATTTATTTTCAGTGGTTTCTTTGAAAGGTTAACCTACCTGCCCCTCTGTGATACCTGAGGTTAGCCATAGCAGCGCTTACAGCAGTCCTACAGACCACTTTACCAGCCCACTACACAGAAGGGTATGGTATTTAGCCTTTGAGTGAGGTTAAAATGACTTCATTTAATGTGGCAAGAACAGAGAATGTAGATGATGTCTAATCATACTAAAAGGGAAGTGCCTGGGTTAGTTGTAGAATAGAATTGGGATAAATAAATCATCAGTCCAAACACAGGAGTCAAAATGCCCCGTTTATCTTTTAGCACTGGTTCACAGAACTCCCTCCTGTGTTGACCTTTGAGCTCTCAAGATTTGAGTTCAACCAAGCCCTTGGACGGCCTGAGAAGATACATAACAAACTTGAGTTTCCCTCCATGCTTTACATGGACAGGTAATTATCTCTTTTAATCTAGACCACCAACATTTTAACCAACACTGGACTGCATGTATTGAGGATTGAGCAGCAATTCGTACTTTTGTTTTGTAGATACATGGACAGGAACAGGGAGATAACGAGGATCAAGAGAGAGGAGATCAGAAGGCTGAAAGAGCATTTGACATTACTCCAACAACGACTGGAGAGGTACAACTTACAAAACAGCCATTTTTACCCATCTAATTGTCACAGCACAATTTATCATTCACCAAGTCCTCTTTGTTAGTCACTGGGCCCTTATTTCTTTTTCCCTTCTTGTTACACTCTCACTTACTTTCTGTCACATTCTTCTTTCTCTCAAAGGTATCTGAGTTATGGCTCAGGCCCCAAGAGGTTCCCTCTGGCAGATGTCCTCCAGTATGCCATGGAGTTTGCCTCAAGTAAGCCAGTGTGCACATCCCCTGTGGATGACATTGACTCCTCAGCGCCCCCTGTTGGTACAACTGGTCAACAGTTGCCCCCACCAAGGCAAGTCTCTCGTAATGCCTGAATTTTATTTTCAAGCTTTCTTTCAAAATCACTTTAAAATCCCCACTTCTAATGTCAAGTCATGTAGAAAAAAGGTTCAACCTTCTATTATATGTACAGCACAACTGAGCAAGATGCTATGGCGCCACCAGACAGCCAGTGTCCCTCTGCCACCTCAGCTTCCACAGGAGCACAACAGCAAAGAGTACCCATTCATAAGCCCTTTACCCAGTCCCGGCTACCTCCTGATCTCCCTATGCACCCTGCCCCACGCCACATCACAGAAGAAGAGCTGAGAGTGCTTGAAGGCTGCTTACATCGTTGGAGAAGTGAAGTAGAGAATGACACACGGGGTAGGTCCAAGTGCCTACTATTTGTTATTCTTAGTCTGATCTGCTGTCCCTTGCTTTTTCTTTATACCTCATAGTCTTGTATGTATTTGATTTTTCTTCCCTCAGATCTTCAGGGCAGTATAACCAGAATCCATAGAACCATTGAGTTAATGTACTCTGACAAATCAATGATGCAGGTAGGCCAGTCACAGGTTTCAATGTAAGAGGCCCCATATAATACTTACTTAGTATTTATCAATATTTTTTTTTAATCTTTTTGTACCAGGTACCATATCGGCTTCATGCGGTTCTCGTTCATGAGGGCCAAGCCAATGCAGGCCACTATTGGGCATACATCTATGACCCACATCAGCGATGCTGGATGAAGTATAATGATATCTCTGTAACTAAGTCATCCTGGGAGGAGCTTGTCAGGGACTCCTTTGGAGGCTACCGCAATGCGAGTGCCTACTGTCTCATGTACATCAATGACAAGAAGCCATTTCTCATAGAAGGTAATTTCACACCAGTATGGTTGGGATGACAAGAAAACCTTTGAATTGGCAATCAAAGCTTCTGTTTTGTTTCTTTTGTTGTTACAGAGGAGTTTGATAAAGAAACAGGTCAGATACTGAGTGGCTTGGACAAGCTGCCTCCAGACTTGAAGCATTACGTGAAGGAGGACAATGAGCTGTTTGGCAAGGAGATTGAGGAGTGGGATGCCTTGCAGGCCCGCAAGGCCCAGCAGGAGAAGCTGGCTCTGGCCACAGCAGCTGCTACTGCTGCCGCCTCGGCTGCATCCAGCATTTCAACTTCCTCTTCATCCCCTCAGCCTATGAGTATTGAGTCCAGCCCCCCAGACAACTCTGGTAGGTGTCACAACACTTGTGACACAAATATTGCTTTTTGTAATGATAGTGGTGACAGCAGCTTGTGATGTCTCTTGCCTTTAAAAGTACAATTCAATACATTGATGCAAATGTTATATTGTTGGGACCTACAAATCACAAAATAATTATTGGATTTAGTTCAGTTACATAAATCTTTAATGGTGTTCTCTGTTCTCTTCTGCAGTTCCACAACATGACCCTGAGTACATGGAGCAGCCGTCACCAACAAATGACTCCAAGCACTTGCAGGAAGACACAGAAAGGGCCATTTCCAGGGCTGCTGCTGAGCAGGAAGAGAGAAGTCCTGAAGCATTGCTAAATGCTGTACGTACCACATGATATTACCTCAAATAGAATCTTTTGAATTAAATAAGTTATACAAGTAATAAGGCAAGTATCAAAAGGACATTTGACACTAGGAGGATGAAACAAGTCTGCCATCCCTTTCCATCAGTCATCTTTTCATCGTCTATGTCCAATTCTCTCTACAGTCTCCTCACCCTCCCTCTTCCCTTCAGCCTGACCACCAGGTGAATCCCCCCTCCGCCCCCTCTCCTGACCTGGTCATAGAGGACGATTGCCCTGGCCAGCGCACAGTAGAGGTGGCCATCCCTCATGTTGGAACCTTTGTCATAGAGTCAGAGGAAGGGGGATATGATGACGAGGTAGCCTTTGTCAAAGCAGAGCTCTCTGAACTGAGCCCCTGTGCCTGTTTGACATTGAATGAGAGCACCCCATTCACATCACATCGCACTATAACATTTTTCACACTACCAAAACTTGACACCTCATGCCACCTGGATCCAGGCTTGGTTTGAGGTTGGAAATGCCAGACAATGGATTGACCTCTAGTTTGGCCTTCATGCATGATTCTTGTGTGGAAAGTCTCTCCATGAGTCGGTCTGCATCTTGGCATTAAAGCTGTTGACATTTTGCAGAGTGCTTTGGTCTGCGCAATCTCATGAGTCCCTGTGAATTAACAAAAGCATTCACTGTATCATTTTAATGCGGCTTCAATTAAACAACTTCTGATGATTGTGTAAAAATCAATGGGTTAACGGTTTGGGTTCATATCGTTTGCATATAATGGCTTTCATTTTCCTTTTGGGTTGGGAGTTGGGCAGTCATTTTCCCAGTTTCTTGCTCTATTACGTGGCTGTCTGTCACAAATTGATGTTGCAGCGCTGGTGTTGGTCTTTCCATGTTATCTTAACTATAACGCATTGTGTAGACTTTGGTCTTCAAAGTTGTGGCACTCTTACTTACTGCATGGACGGCTGTGCAATTAGCATGTCCAAACTGTGGGATGCTTAATGTTATGACCATACCAATTTTTTCACAAAGAGCTATTCTGTTGTTTAACTTGGTTCCTGCTTCCTGGGCAGGCTATGATGACTCCGAACATGCAGGGTATTATTATGGCCATTGGCAAATCGAGCAGCGTTTATGAAAAGAGTGGGCCAGAGGCGGCCTTTTTTAAGGTACACCCTACCCTACCTCCTTCCTCTCACCTTCATCCTCTTCCTCATTCTCTATTTTCTTAAATGTGTTAGCTGGTGGTCTATTATTCTTATCTCCGGATATTAAGGTAGTTTCTATAGCATTGTCAAAAAAAAATTCTATTACATATTGTGATTTTGTGCATCGCAAATCTACTACAGCATCTATTTTAAGCTTTTGGAGAGAGGCCAAATCATTACATACTGTGTAATGGAACCTCTTACTCATCAAATCATTCTTCCATTATGTCTCTGTGCTCAGGCAATCAAGTTGGAATATGCTCGACTTCTGAGATTTGCTCAAGAGGACACTTCCCCGGAGAATGACTACCGAATACAACACGTCATTGTCTACTTCATCCAAAACCAAGCACCCAAGAAAATACTGGAGAGAACACTGCTCACACAGTTTGCTGACAGGAACCTGGCGTTCGATGAGAGGTGGGTTATACTTGTATTTCTGTCATTTGTAAATCCACCAGTAGAGGGTAGCAGAGACATTGAAGTTTTGTCTGTTCATTCAGTCGGACACAGATTCCTACAGATAGGCATTGCTTTGATCTTTTTGTTCAACACATCTTATATGCACTTGTCAAATATCCTAAAATGAATACATTCCTTCCAAATAATCTCAGGTGGTTGTGCCTATTGGTGATGCTTACTATCTGTGAAAACCTTTGAACAACGCTTGTTGGCCTCAATTCATATTTATGAGCGAAAAATTGATTTCTGCTTCTCTATTTTGAGTAAGATAATGAGGTGTGTGTGTGTGTGGCCTAAATAGGAGCCTCCGGGGGAGCGTTTCTCTTCTCAGCACTAAAGAGTGATTCATTAGACCATGCTAAGGCTTAGGGGCAGGGTGGAACCGTCTCATTGCTAATGCTGGTCCCTTTCCATTTCCGCTTCTTCCACAGATGTAAGAGCATTATGAATGTGGCACGTGCCAAGTTGGATCTAATTAAGCCTGAGGAGGTTAACATGGATGAATACGAGGTCAGGTTTTTGTCTGTCTAAAATCTGTTTGCTCCTCTGCCAAACTAGTGAACTAAGTTGAATAACTTCTGTCTACTTGTAATAGATGTGGCATCAGGACTACAGGAATTTCCGGGAAACAACCATCCTAATGACAATCGGCTTGGAGCTTTTTCAAAAGACAAAGTATGACATCTTTACATTGTTTGTTGTCAAATATATTGTTGCTCACTTAATATATGCCCGGTCTGATGTAAAGTTAAATTTAGCAGTTTATTGCTTACAATTTCTGTCAGCTACTGGATGTGACCAGCAGAGGGCAGCAACTAACAGCAGAAGCCAGATCTAGAGTCGATATTACAGCTGTGCATTTTTTCTTTTTATATCAATGTTTCACTATTTAAATATTTGGTTTGTTTTGTTTCAGCTATGTGGAAGCTTTGATGTATTTAATATATTCATACCAGTACAACAAAGAGCTGCTGGCAAAAGGGCTCTACAGAGGGCACAATGATGAGCTCCTGGGATATTACCGTCGAGAGTGTTTGCTGGTGAGTCTTGCTTTCAGTAACAAAAATTAGTCACGATCAAGTTATTCCCATATGTCTTTAATTAAAGCAATCATCAAAACGGGGTGTTATGCCTGTGGAGGATGTTTTAGAATGGAAACCTTTGTGTTTAACAGTCCTACCCTGTGATCTTTCTTTGTAACTCTATCAAACTTCCTCTGCTAAAGTGACTCAGCAAAACTACCATGGTCAGACATTCCCATCTCCGAACTTAGCCGAGCTACTAATCAAATAGCTTTTGCTGAGATATTGCTTTGGCTTCTTTGCAGCCCACAAAAGACTCCAGTGAAGTATTTATTTTTTATTTTTTTGTTTGATACTGACAGATGTTCCTTTCAGCGATCTGATGTGAGCCCCTTTTCATTTGACTCCTACCAGGCTTCAGGCTCTGCTCTGGTATTATTGGTTAGGGCTGTGGGTATTTTGGTCTGATCAGGCTTGTACTGGTCTTAGGCAGTCCTCCCACTGCACTCAGTAACCTTACACCAGCATTGTGCTCATAATGTAATCATCGGAGTGGGAATAGGAAGCAGGAGGGCCAGAGAGTGTAAACACATTACCATGAGACACAAGCGTGTCCTCTGCTAACCTCAGCTCCGCACAGGCACATCGGTCATCTCAGATCTCTGGCCAGAACCTCTGGCTCAGTCCGCTCAGCTGTTTACCTTGAGTTCTTGTTTTAATTGAAAACACTACTAACATTGACACAGTTAATGCACTTGAATGTTTTGCAAATGTACCCTTGCAGCCCCTAATTTGAAATGGACTTGTAAAAAACTGGGCTCCTTTCCTCCACTGAGAAAGCGAAGGTCAGTGAGTTTGTCTGTGACAGCACAAGGGTTTCTGCCAAGAACATTACAAAAAAAACATTTATTTTCAAGCAAGAGAAAGAAAGATAGGACCAACTTAAATTGAAATGGGTAAAGGATATTTTCTGACATTTTATTGACTGATAACTTGTTGCACAGATGTATAAAACAAGCCTGCCAAAGTCCTAAAAAGCCATAGAGAATAATTTACATATGCATAATCTTGTCCTGTTTTAATTTAGGTTTTCAGCGGCTTATAAAATTTTAATGACTCTCGCATTTCCCTCTGTAGAAATTAAACGAGTATGCAGCAGCCATGTTTGAGTCAGGGGAGGAACCCGAGGTGACCACAGGCCTGGGGATCATGAACGAGCTGGTGGTGCCATGTATCCCGCTCCTGCTGGTGGACGATGCTGAGAGAGACCTGCTGGCGGTGGAAGACATGAGGAACCGCTGGTGCTCCTACCTGGGACAAGAGATGGAATGTGAGCCCTTCAGGGGTTATAATATATTACTGGTTGTGATCTCAGGTTACCAGTCCATTCCCTGTACCACTGCTACAGATCAGCATAATCAGGCCACTGCTTTGTTTAAGGGTAACTCAATCCCTGGTCAGAACTTAACTCCACCCACAAACAAAATTTGAAAAGTCCTGGAAAAGTGGGCAGAGACAGAGGGTACGGGCTGAGGATGAGGTTGAGTAGGGGGCGGGACATGAGACCCACTGTGACAGAATGATTGACAGTCTGTCAGACTCATCCCAAAGCTGGGGCTGACGAGAGAGAAAGAGAGCAGCAAGTAACTTTGACATTGAGACACATTTAGGCTATGTACAAAGCATAGACTGATGAATTGTGAGAAATTAAAAAATAAATTCTTCAGATTAATTCTGAAGTAGATATAGACATAATGAGGCAAAAATTATATCCCAAATCTCCCTCAGAAGTATTCTATAGAGAGAGACTGGCCTGTGTCTGCAGCGCTGAGGTGCGTTCATATGTCCTGTATTTACCAGCATTAAGACTTTGTTGTAAAGAGAAAAGAAGCAAAAGTTAACCCGGACTCATTTGAAGTATTAAATGCTAATATACCTGACTGGTTTACTCAGTAATCATCGAGTTAATATTGAAAATCAACTATAACACACCGAGTTTAGGAGTTAAAAACACATGAACACAACTGCACCCTCTGAAAGCACAGCATACGGTACATTGTTGTTCTTCTAAACTTTTTACTACCTGAACAAAGCAAAATAACAAACAGGAGCAAGCAGCAGCGTGAGTCTTTGCTCTTAAACTGAGTGAGTCTGTCTCTAAACACTGCTCTTCCTGATGTTTTAATCTGTAGCCTGTGTCTCTGTGTGAGTGCGTTCGGATGCTACAAACTAATCAACTTCTTCAAGCTGACTACAGATTGTAAAACGACTCTCAGTAACCTAGTATAATAAGATGTATCTGGCAGCAGCAGCGACATATAGTAAAACAGCTTACTTTTTCTGTCACTGAAATGAAAAGCAAGTTCTGATTGCAAACTCTGATTGAAAAAGACAATTGAGTGTTTGTTGAATCAGTCCACACAGAACTTTTTTTTTTATTGCTGCCTATGATGGAAAGCTTTGTATTATCTAAAAAGATTCCTCTTTTCTAGACAATCCGTTTGGCTTTCAGACATCTCTTGTGTCATTGGAAATACACTGACTGCCTCTTTTTCTGTCCTCATCTTTGCAGCAAACCTCCAGGAAAAATTAACTGACTTCCTCCCCAAGTTACTGGACTGCTCAACGGAGATCAAAAGCTTCCACGACCCTCCCAAGATCCCCAGCCACTCAGCGTTGGAGCTGTTTGAAAGATTCAGCCGCGCCATGGCCAACATAGGCCGGGTGCCCATCGAAGGAAGATGAGCTCGGAGGAACATTACCCCCACTACCCCCAACCCTGGGCGCACATCAATGGACCTGTTTAACCCATGCCTTCCTTGAAAATCCGGGGTTCATTTGCTTCTAGTTGTTATTCTTCTGTTACTCTTTTGCTGCTATAGTTTTTATCATTATAAATATTATTTCACTGTTATTTTTAATGACACACAGTGGAGGAGGAGGTGGGGATGGGGATGGACTGTTGGGAGGAAACTGATATGAGAGACGTTATCACATCATGCATAACGATGGCAGTTCTGCAGTGAAAGAAAGCCAAGCACATTCTATTACAGCTTTGCAAAAATCAAGTTTTCAAGTTTTTCATAGATTATTGTTGTTGCTGTTTGGTTCCAGCTTTCCCAACTATACTCAGTCCTTTCAGAAGCACCCTTCTCCCAGTGAAAGTTTACCCCTCTGCTCTGCCTCCAGTTTGGTACAGTATTACCATGTTTTGCTTTATTTTTCTAAGCAAGTAAGAAAGAGAGCCTTCAGATTTCTCATTGGCTCGGAGTCTCTCAAATGGGTCTCATGTCTTTGCAGACTGTGCCAGAATGAGATGTTTTAAGTGCTGTGTTAGACAGCCATGGGCTTCCTGTGGCTTGTTAATAAATCGAGAGAATAAAATTTTATTTATGGCCCTTTAGGCCAACTTAATGTCTGTTCTTCTGATGTGAATTTCACGCATTGTCACACAATTAAAGGTTTTGTACCTGTTGCATTAAAGAATGTACACCACCAGAAGGGCTTGCAATAAGCTAAGTAGGGATTCAGAGTCATGTGTAAAGTTACACCAATAACACCTCCATTAAACCTCAGATCAGATACAAGAAAACAACCTTGATCCAAAAGTCTCCCCTGTTGTGACAATTGAGCCATTAATATGTCGCTGTATTGAATCAGACTGTAATGAATGTCGCTACAAAGACCAAGGCTTACAGCATGTGGCCAAGTTAATGAAAAACACACCGTGATTTGCAGCTTTTTGTTTTTTATGACACACTTTTGAACTAATTTCCGCAACATTGTTCACTCACAACACAGGAGCTGAAAGCGTACATTTTCTGAATTTCAAAGTAAATGACTGTGCCTACTGTTATGTTTCTCAGTACGTAATGTTTAACATTGACATAGATTTTTGACCTTTGTTACACATTGTATTAAATCAGCTCATGATTTATTCAGTATACACTTTAATGCACTTTTAATTCTGAAAGCAATTATCAAAGACTTTGCTAAGAATTTCTAGTTAGGTGAATTAAAAATGCATTCGGTGCAGTCTTAAACTTTATCATAGCTTTCTTGACTGATCAACCATTGTGCCCAAACTCATCACTGCTTTCTGTCGCATTCTCCTCGTGTCTGTCATTGACCTGGGATAAACTTGTATCGGCAAGTTACACGTGCTCGTGCATTCTTTCATGTCTTTCTGCACCGGTGAACCACAGTAACAGCCAAAGCCTTGTCGGGGGACCTTGATGTTCTCAGTGATTTGAGCTTGACACTTCAAAACAAAGACCAAGATGGAGAACCTGGTCTCTTCAGTGAGTATTGATGAGTTCAATGTCATCTTGTGTTGCATTGAAAGAATCACCAGTAACCTTATTTTCTGTCCTGTGACGTAACAGCCCTGATAATCCCTGACAGCAATATTAAATTATCTGTCTAGCAAAATATATTTAATCTTCATTCTGCTGACTCATATCTTAGGTAATGACTTGAGCTTACTGAGATTCACTTATTAAAATGATTTTGCTGTGGATCCCATTTAGAAGCACTTTCAGAGGTACCCAGATAGTGCATGTGGCCAGACATACATTTTTACATATTAGGGAAGTGGAGGAGACAAAGTACATTTAATCCAACATCAAATAAAGACAATATGTCTTCTCCTTGATGATGCAATTGTCATTTGACCCACTCTCCATCCAGCCCTAGATTTGTATCCCTGTTAAAATCAATCAGCGAGTATTTAGGGATCAACTTAAGACCCAGAAGTAATATGAGATTTATGTGGGAAACTGCTAGCTTGTTGTCCTTGTTTTACCTTGTAGCCTTTAATGCACTCAAAGTTATCCTCTCTTTGCGCTTGACTGTATCCACCTTCCCTGGGCCTTTTGGTAGACCTGTCTAAATAGACTGCAAATGTTTATGGGACATTAATTATCATTATTGGCAGTGGCATCCTTTAATTTACACTCATTATTTCTATTGACTTGAAGTGGGGCATGTAGCCAAGTCGGGTGATGATTACAGAGTGGAGACAGTGGCAGTTTATGGAGGCCATGATACCATTGGACAGGGCCTAATTAGTGGTTTGAACTGGTTTTCCTCCATTGCATCCAAATGCCCCGCAGAGCCACCGATTCATGGCCGGCTATTGTTAGAGGGCAAAACGGCTGAGACACGACACACATGACTGCCAATTTCCATTTCACCGTGGATTCAATAGGCTTGCAATAACTGGAAAAAGAAAAACTGTTACTGTTATGTTTGGCTGCAGTGAATCTGTTGAAAGGTCAAGAGCGTTAAATGGTCTTCGTGTAATGTATATGCAAGCTTTTATGGCCCAACTGTGAAGCTGCAGATATGTTTTTGTAGTCTTGCGTTTCAAATATACGCCCTTTCACAGAAGGGAATGTGTTGGCTGGCTTTCTGGTAGCAGGAGAGCAAATTCCACAGGCTTAAATAACATCCATAAATGAAATATGATTTATGTGCCTTGTAAATACTGTAAAACAAATGCATGATTTTCCGAATGTGTCTAGTTGTGGTTTTGTTCGATTTCGAAGAGGTTCAGTTCAGGGAAATAGTGAAATAATTGTACTTTTACCAAGAGACTGCAAGGCGTAGTAAGACAAAATAAAATTTGTGGGAAAATATTCCAAACACACATTTTTTACATTTGTTTTTAAATACAGATCTTTAGAACGTCGACCTTTAGGCGTAAACTATTGTATTGTACAGCCAAAAACAGTCAGTTTCTCCACCTCCGCTTAGAGTGTAATAATGGCATGTGTAAATATGCCTCATTGAGCTGTTTTCAATTCTACCACTTTAAACCTTGCTCTGCTCTTCACAGTTATTGACCCACATTCCTTGTGCTTTGCTTAAGTCCATGATGCTTTGAGGGACCTATTAGATTGGCCTATTGCAACTCAACTTATTTCATTCATCATTGATTTGTGTTTTTGTAGAAGAACACTGTAGCAGATCTACGGAAAAATATTGGCTCTTGTGTGTATTTAGGCAAGCAATTTGAATCATAACTTTATGCTATTATCAGTGCAAGTACATATAAGTAGGCTGCCTAATAATTACAGGTTAAAAAAAGTTTGTGACGGCTGGATTAATAATTACAATACAATCTAATCTGCAGGAAGAAGAAACAATAGGAGGAAACAATGCAAGAGGGCTTAGTATGCAGCTAATAAACTCCCATTTTCTCCAAGTTTAATGACTCAGCTTTCAGTCGAGGAGTGCACACTTTGTAAATGTGCAAAGAATAGAATGCAGCTGCGGTGTACCCTGCAGGCAATGTACAGATCCCCTGGATAAAAGCACGGCCACTCTGAACACATTATTTACCATCTTTGTTCAGGCTAGTCTTTAATCTCCTTTTAACTGAATATCAATTAACAAGCACCTCTTTACAGCTGAAAATTAGGTATAGTCTATGAAAAAAAAGGGGGATTTTGAATTGCCGCCCGGTAGCTCAGCACTTAATGGTCGCTTTTCAAAGGTCCTGCCCTTGTTAGACTGTGTTTTATGGTCAGATAAAAGTTGTGTGGAGAGAAAAATGCCATCTGGGCTGTGTGCCAGCGGCTGGTGTTTAATAGCAGCTACTGCCTCACACCGGGATGTGATGAGAAACTTAGTGGGAGAGGGAGGGGGGGGTCTGCTGCAGTAAAAGGGGGGAAAGGCTCTTAAGGTGCCACTTCCATGGAGACGCAGCTGTGCCAAGCAAGACTTCCATCAGTGGACAAACAAAAGGTGAGGTGGCTGTCTGACTAGCTCATTATTGAGAGCCCAGCAGCCGCCACCGAACTGCTGAGATCCGCTTCTTTGAGCCGTCAGCGAGGGCACAGCTAATCAACATCTTGCTGTAATGACTGATGCTAAGCATAAATCTTTTCTCGTGGGATCAGTTGTGTGTTGTTGCTGTTGGCTCAGTTGCCTTGGAAATAAGCAGCTCACTCCCAGACACCAGGCTTCAGTTTATTTGCTTGTGCTTTTTCCTCAAATCTTTTTCATTTTTGAGTTGATGCCAGACTGAAAACTGGGAACCCCTTCAGTCACTTGCCATTCTTTTTTCTGTCTATTATCTCTCATCACAAGCCTGGTGATTTCTAAGACATTGCTAAAAAAGCATTGGCCCTAGCCTATTTTAGGACACACACAGTGACAAATGACCTGTATTCCTTGTTAAAAAAAAAAAAAAAAAGCCCCAGCATGTGTTTGCTCTGATAAGACTGCAACAGGAAGAAGGGTTGGGTAGACATCAGGATGGGCACAAGGGATTGTGGAAGTGGAGGTAGCTGCAAATTCTAACCACTCAGCAAAAATGCAAACTACTATAACATTGTGTTAACTAACAAAAAGCAGACATAATAGAAATTGCTCTCATTGAAGTGATCTCGAAAGAGTTGTGCAAGCAAGATAATAAATTAAGTTTAATATATAGCAATTTCTTACGCTTTGAAGGTGCATTTGGTAAGATTTTCTAGCATTCAGTTCAACCAAATGGAACACAGGAGTCAAAGCTAAAGGCAAGAAGGATCCATTAGTTCTATTACTTCCTGTTTATACAACTCATCTTGTTACTCATGTTTCTTGCAGGAGATTTATTAACTAAAAATATTTGTTTTCTATTTCTTCATGCAAATGCATAATCTGACCTTTTTTTTTTTTTTTTTTTTACGAGATTTGGTTATACACAACATAATGTTCCCACCAGGTGCCACCAAAGGGCAAACACTGCACCTTTAAACCATGACATTCCGCCATAGACATACAATACATAATTTTCAGCACTTTATACTAATATGTATTACACACTGTATTTAAATATATACGTAGCTGCCACAGCCAGTATTACTTGATTAATGCTTGTATTAAATCCAATTCACTGTAACCATTTCCTTGTGATGATTTCTTATGTTGTGAAAATGCATTCCTAATTTTGGTTGATGTTTTTACATGTAGGCCTAAAACGGGCTCTTCTAAATGCTACTGAATGCAGTCCTTTCAGAACCAACTAACACTAAGTAAAGTTTGAATACACAGTTGAGTAAATTGACTGGGAGTGGTAGGTATTCACAGTCAGAGAAATGTACTCCAACCATTTATGCAAACAGGCTCGATCAGCAGAAAAAGAGTCCTGGCTTGTAGTCAATAAAGAAAAGGACTATGCGCTTTTTATATGAAGAAACATTCACTGAAACGGGATATAAATCATTACTTTGAGCCTTCTGAATCTATTTTTTTATTCTCTAATTTACCCTCCCTTTCCCCACCTCATGGCCCAGTTCACTGAGGAACTTAAAAGCATTGTTCCTGTTGCCAGCTCACTTGGCATATCTAGTTTTATTTAAAACCCTGCGGCTGTTTGGCAGGAGGCGGGAATAAGTGGTGTTAAAGGCATTTTATGAGGTTGTCCTCAGAGAACCTTTTCTTTATATCAACAGTTTGACTAATGCATGTGACAGTGAACTTCATGCTGGCAGTGACTATGAAGAAGTTGTCTGTGTGACTGATGTTGGTAGAGATAGCTGCCAAGCCAACGTACATTACTTATAATAGCTTTTAAACATACCAATTTCCATGAAAGAGACCATGTTTGTGAAATGACTAATCAGCCAGACTGTTAATCATTACAGCTCCACCAAAAGGTTCTGATTAAACTTGAATCAATACTCTAACATTGTTGATTGGCCAATACACCATATATTCATTTTTCTACCACTTAGTCCCGTTAGGGGTCGTGGGTGACTGGAGCCTATCCCAGCAGCTTTGGGCCTGAGGCGGGGTACACCCTGGACAGTGGCCAGTTAGTCACAGGGCTGACACTTAGACATAGACAGTGACAGACAACCATTCACTCTAACGTTCATTCAATAGGGACACTTTAGATTTGCCAATTAACCTGTACATGCATGTCTTTGGACGGTGGGAGGAAGCCGGAGTACCCGGAGAGAACCCACAGTAACACGTGGAGGACATGCAGACTCCTCACAGAAAGACCAGAGTCAGCCAAGAATGTTTGAGTCGGCCGGGTTTTGAACTCACAACCTTCTTGCTGTGAAGCAGGAGTGCTAACCACTCTGCCAAACGCACCCCAATACACCAAGTTTAACAAAATCAAGAGTTCTTCACTGTCCAAGATTTCAAAGGTTTTCAGAATATTGTAAGATATTGTATAGGCTACTGTTTGATCACTGTGGGACATAATAATGCACATATCTCAATAGACTATCCCCATAGAAAATAGTTTAACATTTATAGCCAAAGAAGGCAACACAAAGAAAGACATTAAAAGCACAGAAAATAGTGATGCGATGATCATAAGCTTGCCCCAACTCGCAAATGTTAGACTATGCGTAGTTACTTTCAGACTTGGCAGATTTCATGCACTGTAAGCAAGTTTTCAGGAATGCATCCCAAATTTCCAGCAAACCAATAGTTTAATCTGTCTCGGACCTGTCTGCAACTGCATGCATGTGTCACTACCCGGTCTCCAAGAATCACCTACTCTCTGTTAAGATGAAGCTCTCACTGTCAGCCTTGAGTCGAGGCCAAGAAAAACGAAAAAACAATACTAATCCCACCAGAAAGCTACTTATTAAAGCGTAGGGATGAAAATCAATCCGTGACTTTAACCTTGAGAAATGAACCTAGGTAGACAGATCCAGGAGAACAGGCTTGTTGGGGCAGTGTTCCACTTTATCTTATTCTAGTTGTAAAATATTTCAATAACTGGCCGAATTTCGTAAGGTCAGCAACCAACAAGCGTTAGTTGGTGGAAAGCCTAAAGTTGGCTTTGATGAAAAATACATTAAAATAGACTTAACTAATACCACTAATGTTAGCTTCTGTTGCAAATGCTAACTCGGCAGTATGTATAGCACACTTCCTTGATAAAAGTTTATTTTCTTCAAAGGATTCACAGTTATTACAGGTAATTAGAGTTTATTCATCAATAACAACAACTCTTTGTGTGTGATATTTAGTCCTTTATGAATTTAAGTGTTTGTGACCTTGCTGGTTGCATGGTTAATACGCAGGAAAAAAAGACCCGTGGTCAGTAGCTACATTAACTTTTCTGTGCTGTTTTTTCTTTTATATAACACGGTAGATTTTGAAAAACTTTAAATAAAATTAATAATAATTCTACATTAATTATAATGCAATATCATTTTAACAATAAAGAACAATAACAGAGAATTGCTAGTTTTAGCATTATGTCCTGCTAGCTAAGCTAGACATTGTTATTTTGTCTTGTGAGCATTTTATATCTTCTGCTTAAAATATTCTCTGTGTAATGCATTTGTAGTTCATTAAGGTAGCCTAAGTTATGTGTATTATTCGTCTCATTTTGGTCCATCTGGTGCGTTTAAATTTATAGCCTTTTAGTTTTGCTAGTTTAAATGCTAGTTAGTTAATTGGATGCACGTGTGAATATTTGTGTGATACTTAAAACTTTGTTTTATCTTCCTAAAATGTATGCTTTCAGAAAAAATGTTGGTGTCTGAATCAGTTTTATAACCTTCCGCTACTTTATTTGGAGCTTTGGGAAAAACAACAAACCAACGGGTAAGTGGCTCAAGTTCACTTGTTGCTCTTTTTCATCATTCAGTTGATTTCAATGTAACAGCCATCGGTCACTTAATCTACTGCTATCGGTGTGGAGATTTACTAAGAGAGTGTGTGTTTGTTTAATTTTACATTCTGTAATAGTAACATTTGAGCGAAGTCATAGAGCCTCAGATTTAAAAAGTCATTGCGAATGCCTGACTAATTGGAGACTAATTGTAGTGTCATTAAATCTGAGTGTTTGACAAGCATCTCATTGCTCAGAGCCTTTATGAAAGGTCTATGTCAATTTTTACTTGTAAAATGTATTTTAAGAGATCCCAAAATAGTTGCTAGTAGTTATGTGATAGAAATACTAAAGTGCCAGTGACCTAACTATTCCAGTCAGATACATAGCAGTGGACTGAGTGCAGTGCACTTTCTCCATCTCACCATCCATTATTCATCACATTCTTTTACAGAGAGAGCGTGTAGTGTAGTGCATCTTTGTTGTACCATAATAACTAATTTATCAATCATAAACCTAAGGCCCACAGGAATTTTCAAACTTGCTGCTATTGATTTCTTTTTTTTTTTTTATCAGTGTGTGGGTTTTATGAGAAAGAAGGATTTTGGTAAGTGAAACTTTCTCTGCTGGTAATCACATGCCAGTATAATGCATCTGTACAAAGCAACACAAAAGCATTTATATTAAGCAGAAAGGTGGAGAATGCAACAATAGTAAAGTCAAACGAACTGCAAAAATACTGCACACCTAATAATATTCTTCTCAGTGAAAACCAGATTAAGAAAAGGCAGAAGAAACATTCAGTCACTTTGAAGTTGAACTATAGGCTATACGTAAATGCATATAAAGCCAGCAATATAATATGTATCTGTGCATCACCTTTGGGGGGCAGCAGCAGGCTTGCGATGCATATGCTCTGCTGTTAAAGTTGTCTAACTCTAGAGGAAGAATCGGAGGGGTCAAAACCACCATCCCATTTGCAATGCTTGTGACTGAAGATTTTCATTTTTATTTAGAAAAAAAAAAACTGCAATATTTATCATACTTGTTATTTCTGCATTGATTTGTAAAACATTAGCCATCAGTAGTTGTAAGCAAAGCAAGCCAATTCAACATGCAGTAATAGGCTCCAATAATGTTAACTATAGACAATTATGTCTGTTATTTATGTTTTGAGAGTCATAACGTTCATTAGTGTCTGGAATTTATGTCTGTAGATTTGGTTTAAAGGAGATTTTAGGTGGATGTCTGCAAAAACATGTTTTCTTTTGAATAAATTAACCGAGTCAAAGCTCTTACAGTTAGAATAATGGATTCCAGGCATAATCTTATTTAGTGCCAAAACCCAAAGAGCAAACATTTTGCACTGTCTTGCAAAAATCTCCTCCGTCAACAGTTTTACAGATGTGTTAATATCTTCCATATATCAGTTTATTCCTTCTTGGGATGAGACTGGAAATTGTGACTAATTCATCTTTTGTTCTTGTTGAATTATCCCAAATAGACTTTACAAACCATTAGATAACTGTAGTTAGATAAAATGTACTAGAAAAGGGCTGTTAAAATAATTTTTATCTTCATAGGCCTAATCAGAAATGAAAATGTGTGTCATCACAATTGTTTGTAAGCTTCGTAATGTTACATTTGGTGAGATATCTGCTTTTCTATGGGTGTAGTCACCTTTATTGTAGCAAAGTTAATGATAGAAGCACAGCTGGGAGCCAAGAAGGAGCCAAATGTTGTTTTCTTCTGCTTTTTTTCAGGACATTTTGTGAAAAACTCAAATAAACCACATCGCACCAGAGAGCACAGAATGAGTATTGCTGCGGCACACACCTAAAGTAGAGCATTTTACCCTGACGTACCAATAAACCAGAACAAACCTCTTTTTGGCTGAAAAGCACAGGGTGTACTTTGGGGCAGTTTATGTGTCGGAGGCAGAGGGCAGGAGGGACCCGTATTAGGAGGAACACTTGAATGAATTTGAAGAATAGGTCTTTACATGCTGAACAGTCACAATGCCGGGCTCTGACTGGCAGACAGTACCAGCTTCTCTGATTCAAATGACGCACACCTGCCTGATTGGAAGGATTAAAACCTTTTTTTTTTTTACGAGCAGCAGCGACCAAACAAAGGCAAGGCCAGTCGTGTACGTTTAACTGCCGTGTATTTGAAATCCAACAAACATTGCGTCAAGCCTGGAAACTAGGCGTTCGTTTGAAATTGTAAAAATGGTTCTTGTTACGACTCTTCCTTTTATGCTGTGGTTGTTCGGATGGTGTATGAAATGAGAAACAAGTGATGGGAATAATGGGAAGTGTTCTGCAACTTTGTATAAAGCTGCTGTGCTTTGAATATGGTGCAGTGGCTCAGTGGTAGAGCGGTCGTCCTTCAACCGGAAGGTAGGCAGTTTGATTCCCGCTCTTCACACAGTTCATACTGTCGTTGTGTCCTTGGGCAAGACACTTAACCCTCCTTGCCTCCAGTGGTGTTCCAGCTGTAACACTGATGAATGGAAGCTTAATGTAAGTCGCTTTGGATAAAAGCGTCAGCTAAATGACTAAATGTAATGTAAATGTATTATGCGATGGATAAAGTAAAATACAGAAAACAAATACAAAAGGTAAATCACCATGGTTTTGTAATAAAACACATGCTGCAATATCCATCTATATGTCCAAAATGTTTTATATATTGCATTCTTTGTCCCACCATAAAAGATATATAACTAATGTAATAATACTGGAGTATGGGACACATCCATGTGCTGTAAATGTCCAACAGCAACCGCTCAGTCAAGTGTCTGCCTCGGTAGGGTTATATGATCCACCCGAGCCGGCCCCACAAATTTAGGTATACACAGAGACGACTAATGCCCTGTGCTCTCACTCCACACACACACTACGTCTGACCTGCAGGTCAAGGTGCACTGACTCTGAGGGTTGTCTAACTGGGCCTCTTGAAACCCTTGCCTTGCATTCCAGCGCCCGGAGGAGGGGGTTGTTGCAGCCAGGCTTATTACCAGCCGGAGCGACCGAAAGGGAAGGAGTGATACAGAGTGAGAGAATGAGAGCGAGGGAGGGAGCGCCGGGGGTAAAAGAAGCTGGAAGGTATTATGTGTTATTTCCTCGTCTGCACAGGCTGTTTCCCTCCTAGTCGGCCAGCTGAGAAGTTCTCCGGCGCAAGTAAAAAGGAAACGCTACAAACTTGAACCTGTTATTCTCCAGCCACCCGCCTCGGCCCGCTCTCCGCAAGCTCACTTGTTTTCTTTTCCTGCCGTTTCTCAGTGCACAGCACTCTCACTTTCTCCCTCCCTTCTCTTGGTCCAGTGTAAGTGAGCCACTTTGTTTCCGGTGAGTTTTTTTTTTTCCCTCCGCGTAGTGTGCAGCAGACATGTTTGGAAGAGAGAGCATTGGATTTGGGGAGAATACTGACGGGATTGCACAGCTGCAACAGTCCCCTCCATCTCCACACCAGGACCAATGTCCCGCTCGCTCCCTCCCTGTGTGTGTGTGTGTGTGTGTGTTCAACTCTCTCGCTGTTGCGCTGCCTCTTTGGAGGGGTGGGGGTGCCATATGGGAGCTCCGAGAAATGGAAGTGAAGCGGAGATAGACAATTCTCCGGCTCAGATTTCGGGATCCATGTGGTAAGTAGTTTGTCTTTCTCTCTTTTTCCCTATTTTTCCCTACTTTTTAGAAGTTCTCTTCGCTCTGGGATTTGCCACACATCTATATTCTTCAATTCTTTATGCTGCTGCATTCGGTTATCTGTTCAGTTTTTGTTTTAATCCTAGTTTGTTGTTTTTTGTCAAGCTCCAGAGTGTTGTTGTGTGTATTCTTTTTATTTTTTATTTGAACAGTTTGTGTGCCATCGCATGAAGAGGGGGTTTTGTGCTTTTGAATTTGTTCCAAGTTTAGAGGGTCAAGGTAGAGCAAGACAGGGCGGGGGGTGCAGTGGGGCCGACTGGGGGAAGGGAGTCTCAAAGGGTCAAAGAGACTGGCACTTGGCCCAAACTGCACAATAGCTCTGAAAATTGTGAGCATGGTGTTATCTCAGGCAGAACAAGGCTAAAACTCAGAAACAGCTGCTTGTCGGATCACTTTTTAAGTTAACAGAAAGAGTTTGGTGAATTTTCTTTTGTGTGACTTTTAGGTTTCATTTAAGTGGACTTTTCATATGTCCATTTTTGCAAACAACAAAACGCCCATCATTGAACTGAAGTGGCGCTGAATAGGCACAAAGTAACCAGCACCAGTTTGTATTGTCTTTTATTTATATAATAGTGTCAAAATGAACATGACTGAAGCTGCTAGAATTAAGTTTGTGTTTAAACAATTGCAACGCATGCTGTGGTTACAGTTTGTCTACAGTCTGAGTTTTGAATACTTTATGTTTTTAATACTGCATTTTGATTGTGTGATTGTAGGTGACTAAAAATAATTAGTTGTGGCTACAAAAGATTTGTGCTTTGTCAGTTCTGTAACGTGTTATATAAGTTATGCCGAAAGTTTTACATAATCATGTCCCAAATTAACTTTCGGCTAAATTTGGCACCCTAGTGTTACCAAACTCATTCTAAGAATTGCTTGAAGTCCAGAGCTGAGATTTATGTGTCTCACCTCAATGGTTCATTTGCAGTTTGAGGTTTTGACCTCACTCCCTCTCGTCTTTAATGAAATCAAAGGCCGCTTGCTCCGTCGGACTCACTGTGGCTCCCTCGTTCCCTCCATTCATTAGACGCCTTAGTAGCATGGGAATCAAGTGTCTCCACTGGCAATTATGTGCTTCTTTCTTTTGTAAATGTGCAATCAAAACTGGATTTTCAAAAGAATGTAAAGGACAATCTGCCAGTAGAAGTCAGGTTTTTGGATATTTCAAGAAAAAGAAAACTGAGGAGTTTCGGAACGGGGCTTTTGTTCAAACACACACATGCTGATCTCTATTTTGGACAACTGGGTCACTGGCAAATGAGGCAGTAGACCTGCAGCCCTTATTAATGAGGACTCACAACGGAACAGTGTCAGAGTTGTGCTCGTGGTTGTGGGATCTGCTCTTTCATATATAAACTGTAAATGTATGAGGCTGGATATACAGTAGATTCATGTGAATGTAGTCTATTTCTGTTTAGTGTCATTTACTGCATTTGTATAAATAACACATTGATTGAACAAGGACCTCTGTTAACGTCAGGCTATTGGTTTCTCATGAGCATCTCTCTATTTGACATAAGTTTTTTTTTTTTGTCTTTAGTGCCAGGTGTAAACACATGGTCAGTCAACCCCAGTGACTCCACTCCGCTCCACTTTTAGCCTCTCTCTCTTATGAGTGCCCTGGTTATAAATGAGTGCAGTTGTTTGCAAGTAGTGAAAGGAAAAGCTCACTTGGAAGCTGTGATTTATTAGTTGTTAGTCTGTTGCTGCCATGTAAGTGACAGAGGTGCCATTCAGGATGAAAACAGAAACTCCGAAAGCAGGCAGCCAGCCACTGACCGCTTCAGGGAATAGGAGGTGGTTTCCTTCTCAGCAAGGAGAGAAATGAAACCATTACTTTTAAGTGTTTTCTCCTAAAGAAATATTGAGTTTTAGAGGGATCCTGTCGGGAGCAGCAAATGTTAAGTGTTGGATATTAACTCTGAACTTGTTGTAGGGATACTGTGGCACCCATGATTCTCCTGGAGTCCTGATGTTGAGGAAATGTACACATATGTTGGCTTTGTCACCGTCTTCTAACCTGAGAAGTATAAACATCTGCTGCATTACTTATTAATAAACTACTGTTGCTACCTGTGCTACACTTGGTCCTCAAACAACTGCATTGCATTTGCATTGCATGAGAAATGGATTGCAGCTTTACTCTCTAAAATCACAAATCTAACATAAGTTGATCAATAGAGAAATGTCACTGGATTGATTGGTGCTAAGCAAGTTACTCTGTTTAGCAGTGCTTACTGCAATAGCATTTTATTATAGATGTTTGCTATAGTCTCAAATTATAGAAATGGGAAAACCTTTCCTTGCTTTTTTTTTTTTCAAATATCCATTGGTCCTGCTGTGAAACCAGTTTTCAGTTTTAGAAATAGTTTGAACACTGGTCTTTAGCTGAGGCAACAAATTCTGTAATACACTTATAAACTGTATACAGTATTTATACTATGACTTGCTGAATAAAATTCTTTACATGCTGTTTAAAGACGGCAGTTTGGTTGAGCAAATTAGTTGATCTAATTTTGTGAAATTCCCTTAATGACGCAGACGTGGCCTAACTCTTCAGCCTCCAGCTGCTGTAGTTTTTTATATGGTTTATGGTTAGTCTGTATATTTCTGGCATTAAATGTCCAAATAAAGTACAATTGTAAGTTATAGCAGATTTAGTGCATTATGGCTTTTTTTTGTTAGTTTTTAACATTATTTTATCAGTATTTTCAAGTATTTTCATTGGTTCAAGTTTAGATGAGTGCATGTTGTTATGCTGTTGAAATTATAACACCCAAAATTCAAAGAGGGCTGTGACACACTGCATTACAATTGGCACATATACACATCCAGGATTTTAGCACAAGTGGTCCCCATTGGGTTGGTTATTAAAGTGGGTGATGTCATGTCTGTGATGGAGACTGCATGTCCCTTTAGCCTGATCAATTCTTATCCCACACATCGGCCCGTAAGGTAGTGACACAACACAAAGAGAACAATAAAGAGGAGGTGAAAAAATACGGCCCATCCTCGTCTAACCCTGTGTGTGAATAAGGTTCTCTGTCTCCTCCTAATTCGGATTAATAGCTTGTTGTTAAAGTAAAGAATGAAACCCCTAAAATACAAAGTGCCAGTCATAGTTTGTGTTTATAGGATATATGGGGATATAGTTAGGCCCGAGCCGGTGATGACCGGGAGGGCCTATTGTATTTGCTCGGATTTTTTTTTTTTTTTTTCTTTTCCACCTATGATCCTAAATTTGACCCAGTGGACATAAACGAAAAGTCATTTTTATTGGTCCCAGCCTTCAAGCCCGGCGAAAAATTTATGTATTTGAAGTTGCCGAAAAAAAAATACGAAAAATGACTCAGTGGCGGCCCCTAGAAAATCAAAATACATTGGGCCTATGGAAAGTGAAAGTAACTTTTTCCAACGTAGAAAAATGAAACTTGGTACATCCATAGGACATCTCAGGGCAAACTGAAAAAGTCAATGACAGCCACACCTAAACTTAACAGGAAGTCCGCCATGTGGGGTGAAAGCGCATGGCCACTAAAATCGCACCCCTTGCGCAGAAAGATGCAAATCATTGTGTTTTATCTAAATGGCCCCAAATTTGGTGAGTATCATCTAGACATGTGTCAACCAAAGTTGTGACTTTGTTGTTGATATCTTATCGGGTATGGGTGTGGCAAGCCTGTAACGAGGTGGCCATTTTTGTGAAAATAAAATGTCTCTTAACTCTCAAACGCCTTCTCGGATCGGGTTGGAACCAAAAGGCATTTGTGCACATTCATGACCTGAACACAAAGATATGTAAATAAAAGGGTTATCTTTAGAAATGGCTCTCCAGCGCCCCTACAAACTTATAATGGGACCCAAGAATTTAGTTTGTCATAGAGACATGAAATTTGGTACACACATCTCTTATGTCATGACGAGCATAAAAGCCAATGACAACCACCCCCTATCTATAAATGTGTTGCCATAGCAACATCCCAAATATGTCGAAAAAGTCAATGGGAAGTGAAAATTTTAGTTTGTCGTAGGCAAATGAAACTTGGTACACACATTCAGTATGGGCTTATGAACAAAAAAGCCAATGGGGACCACACCCTATCACACACGGGAAGGCGGCCATTTTGAATTGAAAATGTGAACCTATTTAAAATACACCTCTTTTTTAAAAGAACACAGAAAATAGCTGCTTCATTCCACAGACACCAAACTTGGGCAAAATGAGCTTAACACATGTATGTAAAATAGACAAGCGTTTTTCTAGACTTTTTTGCTCGAGTTATATTTTTTTTTATTATAATTTGGTATATATTTTTTTATTATAATTTTTCTGCAAAATGATCCTCAATTTGACCCAGTTAATGTGCAACTAAAAGTAATTTTTATTGGTCCCAGACTTCAAGCCCGGCGAAAATTTTATGTATTTGAAGTCTCCGAAAAAAAAATACGAAAAATGACTCAGTGGCGACCCCTAGAAAAGTCAAAATACATTGGGCCTATGGAAAGTGAAAGTAACTTTTTTCCAACGTAGAAAAATGAAACTTGGTACATCCATACAACACCTCAGGGCAAACTGAAAAGTTTATTACAGCCATATCGTAAACTCAACAGGAAATCTACCATGTTGGGTGGAATGCGTGACCACCTAAATCGCACCCCTTGTGCTAAAGGCTTTTCATCTAAACAGCTCCAAATTTGGTGAGTATCATCTAGACTCGTTTGCCAAAAAAAATCATCAATTTGTTTTTTTGATACATTTGTGGCTGTGGTTGTAATGAGTCTGTGAAGAGGCAGCCATTTCTTTGGGAAATAAATGCCATTTCCCAATTGCCAGGATCCTTCCTTTAGAGGAGGCCCCTCCAGAGCTAAGGCTAGAATCTTAGAAAACTCCTCAGAATCCTTTGGAACTTGTAACCTTGTACTTTTGGACAAGTTAGATTTGCATTTTGCCTTTTTAAACAGGGGGTGCAGCGATTCCTGAGTCATCTCAAATCTCCAGCCAGTACTTTGTTTTTCTCGCCTTAGCCCAAGCATAATCTATTATTTCCAAAGGTTCAGACAGCTCCCAGGAAAACCAGGGATTGTGGAGACCTTTAACTCTAAATTACAAGGTGGTGTAGCAGGCCCCAGCAGTAGCACAGGCCCGGTTATTTGACATTACCGTGAAGTTTACGCTTTAAAGCACGAAATGCGATCCTCCAAGTGCATGTGTCCCCGCGGTCTCAAGGGAGGCGAGGGCCTTTATCGCCGCTTGCGGCTTTAATTAACTTTTTTTTTTTTATCAGAAAATGTTACCTGAGATTTATCATCTCTTCTTCTCATGGAAAAAGATCACACTTTTTTGTAATTTTTGTAAGCTAGTGTTTGTGTTGAGGTGATACACATGAACTACCCTGTCACTGTCCGCACAGACATCAAGTGTGGCGTGCACGGGTGTGTGTGGGGGTGGAGTGGGCACAGCTCAGACGGCACACTGGGAAATGGCTTCCATACATTTTGTATTTCCTCTTTGTAGGTTGTTGCGTCAAAGCTGTGTGGTGGAGGCTGTGTGTTTGCGGGTTGGGGGGTGGTGAAGGGGGCTGGAGTTGCTGGCTAATGCAGACACAATGGGCAAAGACAAACATTAGCAGTGAGACAAAGGACACACCACTCAGGTCATTGGGGGGTAACTCGTCCCATTATTTGAGGGAAGTGATCTTAACTGAGGGAGTTTTCAAGCCATCAGCAAATTAGGGGCTGCTCTGAGCCGGTGTGTGGTGGGTCATGATCAAAGCCTGTGAGGGTGTCTGTTTGTAGACACACACTGAAGCACAGGACAGCAGTCACAACACTACACTGCAGGCAGCATGTTTCATGAGCTTCTTATCACTATTTACTTCTGGGAAACACAGGATAAGTTCTTTCTCATCTACTTTAAAACACCACAGCACCAGATGTCACAGGTCAGCGCAGGGCTCCAATACCATATGTAGCTTCTCTGTGTTTAAACTGGAAACACACAATGAATATATAGTTTCTACACTGAGTAATTACAATGATTTATTCACTTTTGAGTGCCATTAATATTACTGTGGTTGTGTTTGCATAATGATTCAGCCGTATTAGTATACTCATTAGACCTGTCTTCAGGAAAAGAATGTTAAAATCACAAAAAGGCTAAACCTCCTTAGTGCTGTGATGTAGGTCAGCCCTTAACCCTTTTTATTAGGCAAACAGCCTGTCAAGTTGTGCTGTAATTTATGACTTGAAAAACAAGGCATCAATTATATGGTAATTACACGCTCTTAAAGCTACTGCTTAACAGCCAGGCATTATGAACATGTATGTCGTTTTCCCTTCTGTAAACAGTGTTTATTGTGAGGTGGTTGAGCCACTAGAAAACAATATAATTTGATAATTAAAACAATTACTCTTTTGGATCAGGAAACTGGTACAGTGCACATTTTCTGTTGATGTCTGCATCTGTGTGTAATGTGCTTAGGTTTTCAACTCAACTGCAATTCAGATCTTGATAAATAATTTACATTTAATTTAAATTTAAAAGATAATTCTTTTTGATTTTAAACATAATACTCTGTCGGAAAATAACAAGAGAACCCATAAAAGACACAAAGCAAATGCATTTGGGGCAGTTGAAGTTGGGGCAGGCCCACCAGCGGGGCCCTATTTTAAGAGTCATCAAAACGGTTTAAGTGAATGTCTATATATTCACATGTGGTTGTCCAAGTGTGTGCATTTTTTTCAATGAAACCCAATGCATGTTTGTGTGACTGAAGGGCCATTATGGGACAGGCCTTTAAGGGAGATCTGGGAAGTGGAAACCTAATACTGGCTGACTGCTGCTCTTGTGTACATGAACCCCACAGCTGCTGGAGAGAGAAAAGGGGGCCGAGGGAGGAGAGTGCGGTGCGCTCAGTAATTAGTTGTCTGGTTTTGTATTGACCAGTCTGGTGCTCGGACCTTAGGGACTGTTAAATTTGCTATTGAAACTGAAAGGATTATGCACCCAAAAGAAATTAAACGGGAGCAATGAATAGATTGCAGACCAAACGGTGGACTGGTGGTTTTTTTCTTTGCTCCTTACCTGGCCTTTGCGTCTCTTCACTCAGATAAGGATGTATTTTCCTGTCCAAAGCTGCTCTTTTTCATGTTCTTGGTAAATTGAAAAATGCACTTTAGTGCTATGACAGGTTTATTCAATGATAATGACACTCCATTTTAAGACTGACCCTTAAAGAACATAAAACAATGCTCACCAGCTGTCAAAGATGGAGACTTATTTGAGGCCTGTTTAACAAAATATCCCAAGTTATTTCCGCATGTTAGCCATTGAAGGGTGTGATGTTGTGTTGATGTGTGTTATGAAATCTGCTTGAATAGAGAAATGGTAATTAATTGCAAGCAGGGATTGATAGCTTGGTTGCCCAGAGGGAGGCCAGATTTTTGTATTTGTTTACTCCTCCTCCAGTTGCTCATACCTGTGGGCAAAACAGTGGGCACTAAGTCATATGTCTGCAGAAAGACTGAACTTCATTTCCTACAGTCTAGAGTGGTGAAGGCCCCGTCATAAATGAGAGACAGAAAAAACATCCCGAGACCAAACTGTAACCCAATCCCCTTGTAATGGCTTGCAGCGTCTGTTAAGCAGGCCAGCGCTTGGGGAAAGACTTTAAAAAGGTGCCTATAATGCGACGGATAGCTTGCTTCAGTAAGTTACCATTAGCCTCCATCTGCATAGAGCATGTGAACCTGCTGAACTGGAGAGCCTCGAGAGTATCTGGTAAATGATAGAGGGCTGATGTCATGTTCTTGTTCAGTGTTTGTGTAGCTGGCAGAAAGGCTTGGCCTGTCACTGCAGAAGGCTTCATCCACACTCAGCCAGGACCAGCCCAATGGGACTGGGCCAGAAAAACTATAGACCTCCTCCCTTCTTATCTTGTCTAGTCCATTTTCTGGTTTGTATTTTGAAATGGTTTAAAATCTTGAACCAACATTGTTTGTTTTTTAATCTAAAACACTTTGTAACTTTTAGATCCAGACTGAGTGAGCGGCCTTTGTTGATAAGTGCACAATCTGGTCAAGATCCACCTTTGTGATTATCACAACATAAATATAGGACAGACTGTGTGCAGGTGGCCGGCTCTGGGCTGATGGTAACCAGACCAGACTGATGTCTGCACCGGAAAATAAATCACTGCTGTAATATCACAGTACAGTTCCACTTTTCCACTTAAGCTGTGTCAGTCACTGACAAAGCTTTTCTCAGATTTACATTGCAAAAGATTGAACCCAGAGGATTACATAGCTCTCAGTTAAGGGTAGGTCTCACATTAACTGGCCCAAACCAACATTACTTCTAGTTTTCTAAAGCACAAAGGGAGAAAGAAAATCTGCATTGTCTGATGGGCTCTCTTAATATTAATGAAAAACACACACATCTGTCAATATCCCAGAGATTAGTAATGACAGACATTTCTGGGCAGCATAACATTTCTGCTTATGAACCTCAAAACCTGAGGAATAGAGCCCAGTGTTGGTCCCAGTGTGAGGATAAAGTCAAAAAAAGAAAGAAACGAAGATGACAGATGAGGGATTCTTGGACTGATTCTCACTGACTGAATTTACATTAACACAGTTAACCTGCACATGAGCTGGTTATAATAAAATTACCCTGAAAAGCTGGTGCAAAATAGAGTTCTTGTTGCTTTTAATGTGATTACTGCACTGCGGCCAGCACTGCATGCTGCACCAGCCATTAGTAAAAACAACTTTTACTTTAGTTTAAGAAAATCAGTCCACAAAAAACATTTACTAATGTTTATAATTATGCAGTGAAGACCTGTGTTATTTATTATTATTATTATTATTATTATTATTATTATTATATGAGTTTTTATTATATCACAACATGTATGCAATTTTCTGGGTTTTGCCTGTTGCTTTAGAAACATTTATAAAATAAAATCAGGTTCTGGTGTGAAGTAAGGTGAACATGAGCCCTTCTGCCGAAACTAATCAGGTAAAATGTTGTGGTCAGTGCATGCCTAATGTCTAGATCCATATTTCATCTAATAATTTTATTTTTTACTAATTTTGCTTGCTAAAATTGGGCTTTTATATAGGAGTGACGTATCAATGAAAATGTTGTGTGACAACTGTGACTGAAATGGCAAGAAGTTGAAGGTTGCTTAAAGCAATGTTATGTTCAAAATAATAAATTGTCTGTATGAAAGTGTGTTTACACAAAAAGAGAAATCCAGGAGCTACTAGTACTGAAAGGGTTTACTTTTGAAACCTTAATGTCAGAAAGAGCAGCAAATGTCAAATGCTGAAAGGATGTAGTGATCCGTCCTGTACCTGTGTGCTGCTGCTGCTATACTCCTCCTCAGAATGCAGCAGTGGGCTTGGGGCTGGTGCTTAGTGGTGGTTATAAACCTCGCTGACTGTGCTCTCTCCCATTTAGGGGTGTCTGTCTCCCCTCCCCTCTTCCCTCCTGGTAATAGATGGCCTCATCTTTCTGGGTCTGAGCCCACCTTAAACAGCTCGACTGGGGACTGGGGTTTGTCTGCGGCCAAACGATGGAGGGGAACAATAGGAGCATGTGACATTGTCTGTGTGTATTAGGAGGCCCACGTCTATCCGAGACACATGTTTGAACACGTGACAGCGCCGTGTTGATGCGCCATGGCTTCACCTGGGCCTGCCAGGTAGCAGACTGAGGAGACAGCACGTTCATGGTATGCACATCTGCACTATTCCTCTTTGTTGTATGTGAGATCCTCAGGCCGGTTTTTGAACACCGCGTTTTACTTCTGGGAGTGGCTTGAGGCGTGTATCATGTTCATTGCCGTTTCCTTGCTTCCTGCTGTTTGTCTTTTAGCGCAAACCCTTTGTCTGGCTGCACAGAGGCAGGGATGGATCCCTGAGCTGTTTGTGTGTGTGAGTGTGCAGGACCGTTACGATGAAGAATTTATAAACGTGTGTGTTTTGATTCATAAGCAGCTCGGCCGACTGTGGGCTGACCTTGGCTGTGTTAAAAGTGTGTGTTGAGCGGTGATAGTCAAGGTTTAGACCGTGTCACCTGGATTTCTCTTCTCTTCTAATTCTTCTGTATGAATGTGCTGCTGATGTCGATATTTCTTTAATTTGGCTTGAGGGAGGACGGTGAGCAGACTCTGCAAATGTGTGTTTTCTCCTGGCAGTGGCTCTCTGGGACCAGGAGGCTGCGTGCTCTTTTGCTTTAGCATTCTGGGCATTCATATGGAAATGTGGGGCAGAGGAGGGACAGAATTTCACATCAACTTGATCTGGTCATGAATAGCTGCCAGTGTTTAGACTGACCCAGAGCCAGCTTAAAGACACTGACCAGCCCCGGCTCTCGGACCACAAGGCTTTGTCATCTGCAGCACACATGTACATGCGCAAACACACATAGTCTTACATTAAAAATAAAACAAATAGATGGCCATAATTTCATTCACACTATTAAATACACTGTTTCTCACACGTACACACAACCCCACACCCCCACCCAGTTATGCTTGGTCCTAGGGAGTCCTAGGAATATGCTTCTCTACACCGTCTTATTTTATTTATAGCATTTTTACTTCATTATTTGTTATTCATTATATATATATTACTTAGCTTTAGCCCTTAGGTAAAACATTTAATTAAAAAAATATATTTATATTTTATTATTTATGTTTTAAAAAAAATTAAAAAAGGATTAATACTCAATTATTATACATTTGTAATTTAATCTACATTTACTAATAAGGCCATTGTTTGGAATTTACTCAGAGAAATAAATGCCATTAACAAATGAGGTAATATTTAAAATATAAATCTGTAAAAATTCTGAAAACATCAGCAAATAACACACTTAAATTAGGAGTTTCAGTTTGTCATAAAGAGTTCACTATTCTACCCTTTCCTCAAAGGTTGTTGCACATTCCAGGCTAAAAGAATAGCTAGGGCTTTATGTTGGATTAGGATCATTTGCCTTTAATGTGCTGTGAATGAATATTGCACTTGAGAAGTGGCGTTTCTAATAAATTGTGAGTTGTTTCCTTCTGGGCCGTCCGGACACAATAGGCCTCCCAGACCGGACTGCTGCGTCTGGATCCCGCAGCAGGGATCCATCAAACAAGATTTGTCTCGGTAGATGTGCTGGTTTTTATTCAATGGGATTAGTCTCCACCACCCAGTTCCTGGCTAGTTCCAGGCTTTTCTTCTTTCTAGCCAAGCATTTTGTGACTAAAGGTGTGACTCCGGAGTTTGAATGAATTATTTTAAATATTTTAGCTCCTCACCTTTTAAAAGCATTTCACAATTATTATTGTGTATTTGGATTTTGACTGCAAACTGTAATTCATTTAATTAAACATGTAAAATAAAAAGAAAATTTAAAAACAAATGAATGTTGTTTTATTAACTTATAAGTAAAAAGATTATTTTTTATAAAATAAACAAAATAACAAATAATACATTTCACCTCATTTATGTTCAGCTCTTTCAGGTAGGACTTTTTCTGCATTAGCAGCATTAGGTTATTTTCCCATCAACACTAATTTACTTTATATTGTATTTTTTTATTAAACAATAATACATTATGAATTCAATACATTTTCTCTAAGGTCAAAATAACACAATTGTCTCTTTAATTTTCACAATACGAGCTGAACAACAAATATCAGTGTGGAATGTCATTGCTGAAGTTTGAAACACAAGTGTCCAGCATACGTCTATAAAAAGAGCAGCCGTCACAGGGGCCTCACTGTGTGTGTGTGTGTGTGTGTGTGTTGTTTTGTCTCTCCATTAGCAGCCCATTCAAGAGACAATGAGTTAGAGACGCAGACGATGGGCTTGTTAACACACAGGCATTAGTGAGCCAGTGTGTGTCTGTGTGAAGGAGGGGACACTCCTCTGGTGTTATGACGGGAGTCTTTAGGCGGCCATACTCCACTCACGGCGGCACAAGTGTCCGGCTGCTGAATGGGAAGGATTTGTTGCTCTATACTTAATTAAATAGTGCTTTGAGGAGTATTTACGGTGAGGGCCCTTTGTTCCAATTCACCTTCTACTGCACCTTGCAGGCATTAATATTTGACTTCAGTGACAGCGATGACGCGCTACAGCCTATCTTTACTGTGACAAAAAAAAATAAAAAATGAGCTGCCTTTTAAAAAGCATGATCACAGCCCGTCAGATTATTTGTGATCTACAAAGGTGTTTGGTCTTTGATTTGATCATATTAGAAAACCATTTCATGTCGAGAGCATAACGTTCTCTTTAGATGATACCTCACTTCTATAGTCATTATGAAAACTGACAGATTTAATTACAAAACTCTCCTTAAAAAAAAAAGAAATAAAAAAATTCTAATACTGAGCACATTTTAACACACGCCAAATGTGGGGAAACACTGGGAGTCTGATAACGTAGTGAAGATGTCGTGGATGTGCTTAGCATTTTAAGCAGTGGCAACTTCAGGGGGTTTAGGAGATTATGATGGCCCTCTGCTTTGTGCCGCAGCCTATGGGCTTGACCTGAAGGAGGGGGACACATGGCTCCGTGGCCCTGACGAGCAATGGCGTCCGAGTTAGTCTTTCTAAATGAGGATGCAAGTTAGGAGCTGTAGACTGATACTGTCATGTAAAATCAGTTTAAAAATGTCTTTGACCACAATTACATAAGTCACTTATTAATAATGCAGTGACATCCATTTTACTTTCACATTTTTATATTTTTAATTATTCATTTTGTAAACGGATTGTCTCACAGGATATTTTTTTTGTCTCAGAAATCCCTCACCCTTTTAGCTGTTAGAAATGTTAATCAGGCATTGAGAGGAGTTTTAATGTCTCCTGATGGTGCCAATTCTTTTTGGATGTTTTGCACATTTTGAACAGCATAAATCGAAATCTGATCTAGACTGCTAATAATATGCTATTTGAATAATTAGAAATATTCTGACTTGTAATTTGCTGTAGTGTACAATTATCCCTCCTAAATGTTCCTAAAAACATTGCCACTTATGCCAGGTATTCCGATCTCAGAGCAAACCAGACGGCTGCTCTTCCGACACATCTCTCGTAAGCCACAGTCATACGCTTTGCTAGCTTGCTCACTCTGCATTTCAGCAAACTGGGACAGCTTCAGGTCAGAGTGGAAGAGGGGAGAATCCGAGAGATTGTGCTGGAGATTCTCATGCTCGGCAAAGCACTCCCTGTATTTTGTGAGCTCCACTGCTTGGTAACGATGCATGTGCGTGCAGCAGACACCGTGCTGTGTCTTCTCGGCGCAGCGAGAGCAGACGAGCCAGAGCTGCACTTGGCCCTTGGCTGCCACTGTGTCCCAGAAAGAATGATGGCGCGGATAAGACACTAGTTTCACTCGCATGTCCCGGGGAACATCTGCCAAAGTCTTTCATGCCAGTGTGTATGTGTATCCCCTGTCAGTGAGTGGTGTTGAAGTATCAAGCACTGTTTGATTATCTTTTATTAGTTTGCTTTTGTATGAAGTTTCATGGGTAAAATTGCCAGATGGAAATATTTTGTGAAATTAAACTCTAAACACATTATTTTTTTTTTATCACTGTAGTCATATGAGAGAAGCTGTTCCCTGTTGTGTACAAAGGTCACAGTTTTTTCATTGTATTTTATGGAGCGAATGTGAAATGTGTAAAACGGCGGCTTGTGCATGTGTTTTTTCTATTTGAATGCTTCACCTGATTGGCCAAATATTGTATGACCATACACCATTGCCATAACAGTGCAATTCAAACTCTTGACTATTTTTTTTTGCAACATATATAAATTATATATGTAGTTTTTAATATATTGTAACAAGAAAAAAACTTATTTTTTTTCTTTTCATAAATTCTGAAGTGGCATATCTGTTTGAAGTGTGAGATAACAATACTTACATAATGTTGGTGATATATACGTAATATTGAGATTCTCACAGAAGAGTTGTTTGTGTTACATGGTTTCATTTCTCATGAAGCCTCATTTATCAAAAGGCCGCCCGTGACCTCCCGCCAGAGCCCTCAATTTTTAGGGATGTTTACCTGTGACTTATGATGGGAGCAGTATTTTGGGAGGCAGGCCCGGTGCTCACTGTTTGGAGCAGACATGATTGTTGTGTGAACACAATGCCTTTGCCTTCTTACTTCACTGGTTCCTTTGCTTTCCTTCCTCTGCCTTTGAATTTGCTCATTTTCTGCCCTGTTTTGTTCCCCCTTTTGCCCCCTTTGATTGGCCCCTGCATAGCAACTTGTCACTTGGAGCATGGAAACCGATCTGCTCCACGGCCTCTGCTCTCTTGGTTTCATTGCAAGTGGCTCACAGTTAGTTTCATGTGCCATTAAATTGCTTATGTGGGACATGCATTATGTTTACATTTTTTTTGAAAGAGCAAATGGCTCTAAGAGATAAGAGTATCTCTTATAAATAGGTATTAAAAAGGACAAATGTATTGTTTAACCATTTTTAAGTTTAAGATAAAATAAATAAAATTAATGAGAGGGTGAGGACTGATAGTTGTTGCTAGAACAATGTGTATGTTTTATGAATGTGACTGAACAAATACTCACTTAAAATGTGGCCCCGTCTGTTTGAACAATATTGATATGGGACATTGATCGTCTCACCTTTTTGCTGAAGCTGTCATCGAAGCCCTTGCTGCCCTCTCCCTCCTCTCTCTCTTCTCCCTCATTCAAATACATTAGGCTCAGCCACTGACTGTGAGAGGTCAAGATGAAAACACACTTTTCATTAACACAACAAATGACATTTTAGCTGCTGCCAAATAATAATACTGAAAGAATTCAGGCTCATACCCAAAGTAAATTGAATCTTAAATATATAAAATATTTCAAGAGTGTTGTAGCATTTACTCAAAATAAATAAATGTATTTTCTTTTTATGTAATTATCTTTTCCAAAAATAATACATTATAAATTAAAATTTAATTGTTTTCAGAATTGTTTTTGATCATTATAATTACTATTAAATGTGTTTTGTAATATAAAAATATATATTTTTATATTTATAATAACCAGTAATTCTTTTTAAAACAAATGTAGCTTCTATGCACAATACTAATAACATTTAAAAAGTTTGTAATTTGAGTGAATCCTGAGAGACAGTTGAAAAGTTGTGATAACCACAAAGCCAAACATTAATACCACATTAAAAATAAATAAAATCTATTATTTAAAGAGAAAGAATATTTAAAATATAAATTTACTTCTTACAAGTTGTGACAGAGAAGCCCAGTTCTGGGCCCACACCACAGACCTGAGAAGAGAGAGGAGAAAAATGCTTGCTAAGCTATCCGTTTCACACACGCAGGGACAGAAGGTTCGATATTCATTCGATCGATGAATGAAAAGGCACAATGGCAAAATCGGACGGGCTCCTTTTCAAATCCACGTCTCCGATGTCCCCCCCCTCGCCGCCCCTCCACAGTCTGCAGTCGCTGGGCGGCTGCTGTGGCAGCCACACAGAGAGAGAGAGAGGAGCAGGGGTTACATCAAGGCTGCTCCCTGGACCGTGCAAACAAGTCTAGACCAGTGACCTGCTCAATGGCTCCTTTTGAGGAGTAGGGCAAGTTCGGTCAGAGCGAGGAGAAAGGCAGGCACAGCCTCTTTTCACTGGCGAAGCAGCTCACAGCCCGCGATCGACAGGAGGTAAGGAGGGCCGGGAGGGCAGGCATCTGCTTCCATGGTTACGGCCCGGGTATGGGGACCCTACTATTGAGGAAGCTCCGTTCTCATGCTCCCACAGAGGCAATGTCACGCATTTTAAAAATGCGTCAGGCTAGTCCGAGGAGTATATCCACGAGCGGCAGAGTTGCTCTTTGAGAGGGGAAAGAAAATGATAGCACGTCAGTTTGAAGAGTAAAAAAAGAGTTGGGGGAACGTTTTGGGAAGGGGGTGGCTGCATGTACTTGTGAAAGAAATGCGTCACATGATCACTGCAAAGCCAATTTCAGAGTAACAGACAGAAGATGTTCTGATTTGCTTGGTTTAGATTTTGTGCTGCTTTGCATAGAACATGATGGTTGTGTGGAAGTCAGTGGCACAGATGATTTATCCTCGGAGAGTGCAAAGGTCAAGGTTTATGTGGTGAACTTCTTTGTTAAGAGGCACAGAGTACCATCTTAATGAGGATTCCTTCTAAGTAGTAACCTTCATGTTTAACCATGAAATAAGGAGGGATGAAAACTGTTCAGTTTCTGCTTTTTAAAATTTATTTTAAGAAGGTTAATTCGTTGATAAAGCATGTGTTTCTAAGCAGTATAATATTAGCAGGAAGATGTAGAGATTTTGGACCAGAAGTGAGTTGAATGTGTGGAGTCACATCTGTCTGTTTGTTTGTTGATTTGTTTTTGTTTAGGCACAAGCTGTGTGTGCGTGTTGCCTTGAATGGATGCTTGGGGCTTTTCTTGGAGAAGGAGGGGTGTGTTGGAACGTTGAATTTGGTCATGCAGCTGACGCTTTACCCCCAACACACTCCAAACATAACGGACAGATGGCCGGCCCTCAGGAAGGGCTTGGGGCGTTGGATTTGCTCTCAGACCGTGGGAAAGTCTTTGGCTGACTTCACCTGCTCAGGGAGCTGATATGACTGGATTAAACAGCAATGAAAGAAGTGTCAAATGAAAACTAACTGGGACAGTAGTGCACAGTCCCTGGGCTTTTTCTCTCTTATTTTTCTGAATAATGGGATAAACGGAGATTCATACAGATTTATAATTTGATTTTTGATATTCTGAAACAACTGCAAGCATGCCTCATAAAGTCTTTTTGTATGTTAAGGAAAGGGTGAACGGGTTTGTATTTATGCATGTTTGTGATCCTAATTGGAAACAGTGGATCCTCAGTTTGTTGGGACATTAGACATGATGTTTGGCCATTTAACTCTCTGCTTTTGATTATCGGTGTCTCAGAGACGTCCATGTGCATGCTTTGATTTATTGTTATTAAAAAAGAATGGGAGTCTTTGTCAGGCTTTGGTCTGATAAATGTTTTCAAGTTACATACTTGAAATTTGTAAAAATAATTCAGAGCCCGTGTGTTTATTCCATTAATTTGAATCTGAATGTGCAATAAAGATAGATACTTTTACTGAAATATTGTGTTTTGCTTATTTAATTTCTTGTTGGGATTTATGAAGATGGCTCTTAAAGTTGGGCTGACACGTGTGGTAGTTCATTTAGGAGCATGCAAATTATTAATCCAAAACCAAAATGACTGCAATCACTCACCTAATGATCAGTCTAATATAAAATTCAACTTCTTTATAATTATTAGAGTATTTCTATTCTAGTAAATGAACACTCCTTTGTTGGGGAGTGTGTTATTCACATAATCAACAAATATAATTAATATAATGTAATTCTCAAATTATACTTGCTGATTTCCTTCTGCAGGGGTTTGTGGAAAATAGATGATATAATTTTAACCCACTGCTTTAGTCAAATAAATATGGTGGAGATACTGTAGTTATGCACCGGCAAATAATTGCACAGTTGTCACATTTTTTGACAGCAGCTCAGGCGTCTCGCTCTCCCAAAGCTGATTCATAACCACAAGATTCCCTGATTGCTTGCTATTTTTACTTTGTCTGGCTACTACAAGGCATTATCTGTCATAAAAGTAGAGTGCATAAGAGTTCAGATTGGGTGCAAGTCAAGTGCTCTCCATCTGTGTGTGTGTGTGTGTGTGTGTGTGTGTGTGTGTGTGTGTGTGTGTGTGTGTGTGTGTGAGGGTGTTTTTACATGCAAGGGGGGACGTGGAGGACTAATCAACTGCGGTTATGTGCAGAGCGGTGAAGTCGGTATTTGACAAGAAATGTGAACTTGACTCTGTAGCTCTCGTGAGACACTCGAGGAATTTTTGCGTGGAGTACTTGATTATTGTGCTCTTTACATTGAGCCAAGACACTTTTTCTGAAAATAACGTAGGCCTTAAGGATTAGGTCATATTAATTTGCACTAGGTCAACAGGAATTTACATTTTTATTTCTTGGATTGTATAAAATTGTTTTTCTGAGACATAGATGTAATTGTTTAATAGAATTTGATAGCTTTCCTGCAAACACATAACATATTTAAACCCACTTTTATGCTGTGTAAAAGTGGACTGGCATTAGAGCTCACTCGTACACTGTATAAATACACACTATCAGAAATTTTGCGCCCCGGCCTCGCTGACCCGTTGACATCACGGTTTATTTTTATAGTGGTAATTTGCCATCGGCCCGATGGTTTGGTTCTAGAGGCCCACATCATTAATCATGGAAGGCATTACTGCAGTATAATTACACTTTCTCACTCTTCTTCCAGCCTGTGTGCACTCTATCTGGCTTCAACATAAATGCAAACTTTGGTCAGAGGCAAAAAGAGCTGAAGTGTCTGGCCTGTATTACTGAGAACAGAAGTCATATCCTCACAGCAGAAGCCAGTCGTTGATGAGCTTCTAAGGAGAGTGTTGGCTTGAGGGGTTTATTTAAGTGAAGTAAAGTGCGACATCCTCTTGTTGTTTGAAGGTCTTCCTAAGAACTTAAAACAAAGAGTTAACAGTAATTGAAAGTGCAAACACCACAGGAAACAATTGAAAGGGTTACGAATTGAGGGGAGTTGGAATCAGTGGCAATGCTGTGTAACCCCTTTAAGATCATTATTCCACACAAAATGCACCCCTGGGGTGTGTGACACATTTGTGAATGGGCCCTTCCGTGGGATTTAACGGGTTAACAGCAGACAAAGAGAGTTGGGACCATGTAGCCCAGCAGGGGAGACCCCAGTGGAAACACAGTGCAGGCTTTTCTAATCCCCACTCTGCCCTGTCGTCCCGCTCGCACTGGCCAGCGTCACACCTGTTTAGAGCCACACTGGCCTCATCTTCTCAATTTTGAGTGGCCCTCACTGGTCCATAAGGAGGATTTTTATTAAGAGAAAAGTGATAAGAATAAGTTTTTATAGGAGAAAAATAATGAGTAAAAGGACAATGCTATATTTTTAGCTGCTCAACCAAAGTGCTACACAATATTAGGAACACATGTGATACAATATTACTGTTGTCTGTGAAGGTTCTCAGTCAGCCAGGACATCTTGTGAAAAAATGTTGAAGTAAAAGCATCTGGTTTTCAAGGTCTTCACCTTGAAAGACGTCTTTCAAGGTGAAGTCGTTTCGTCTCTAATTCTGATTGACTTTATCAATCAGAATTGATAAAGTCTCTTGGAATTAGAGACAAAACGTCTTCACCTTGAAAACTGTGTCCAGATGCTTTTACTTCAACCTTTTTTTTTAATATTACTGTTGATAAGGATGATATGAGTGACTGTAATAAGATTTTCCCTATAGCGTGAAGAAAATGTTCATATTAAAAATGTTAATGCTAATCTTTATCTGCTCAGCACATCTGGTCAATTAGATGAACACACAAAGTGTGAAGACCTCAGTCATGGAGTATCACAGCATTTTTCAGTCTTTTGCATTATGTTTATTGCACATTGATACAGATAGGAAACCATATCTTCTATTTATTTTGCCACCCCACTGTATATTTTAGGCACTCTTCAGTTGATATTGGTGTGTAGTTTTATGTCAGATCATAATGACAAGACCATATTTATTGGTAGAGCCTATGTGGTATTGCTGGTGTGCCTTTATCTCTAGCTAGTTAAAGTGCATTATTATTTCACATATTGACATTTCACAACCTTTAAAAGTCATAGAATTGGTGGAGGGGCTCGGAACACTCGGTGAACAGATCTTTCCCGTATGACAAGTCCCTTCCAATGAAACCATACAGTGTGTTTGACTTGAACCATGATAATTAAAAACAACAGGCCTGACTCCGAGCGGATGAACATGAACTGTGGGCCCGGGTCCACGGCACTGACCAGCTGTATGTGATTTCATGCTGTAAGCCCTGATTCAGCTTGTATGTCCAGACACTGTTGGTCCACATGTGTCACATGGATCTCAGCGGATGTCAGAGATCACAGAGGCCTCGTCAAATAAATCCACTACACGATACAGCACTGTACAGTTGTCAGTTTAATTGTCTGCATTGTTTTAAAAAAAAATTTTTTTATGAGTTTAATTTCAATTTCTTAATTTTATATTCCCTAAAAAGATAAAGCGTTTTTAATTTTCCTGTCAGTGGGGTTAACCCTAGAGCTTTGTTTTTCATATTGGTAAGACATCACATTGTTTTCATACAATTATTGAGGCTTAGGTCTGTGTTTATGTTTATAAATTGTTTTTAAAATCTTCTACTTGAATTTAATGTTGTCTGAAGTTTTCAGTGTTCTTGTCGTAGTTATTCAAAAACTATACACAATTTCCTAATGTTGGGAGAAAACACACTGTTGAATGTTGATGCGTTTATTAGCTAACTAAATATGAATAAATTAATTTTGGCCGTGAGTGTTTTGTTTGGCCCAAATGATCCCAGATCATCTTTGTTAGATTAGAAAGTTTGATGTGAAGAACTATTGTTTGACCTCGCAGCAATGTGCGTCATTCTCGTCGTTCCCTCAGTACTCAGACGGTGCTCAGTAAGCTAGTTAAAAGCAAATGGCCGTTTTCATTTGGACGCAGCCCTGACTCACCTACTGATTTAGCTACCAGTTACCTGCTTTATTAGACGGTATCTACGGCCCAAAAGCCATCCACACTCACATAGCCATTTAAAAATCATCATCATATCACCCAACTCCTCCTCTTTATGAGTTTTAGCTTATTGACTGGTATCTCCTAATTGCGTCTGATTGTTTGGCAAGAGCCCTAATTAAAGCCTTAAATCTGCAATAATTTTTCCATAGACCTGCACTAATTCACACAATTTCCAGTGTTCTTTTCTCATTGTCAGGCGATTGCTTTGATAATGAGAGGTTGTGTGGAGGGATTATCTTTGGGAAAGCATTTGGTGAGGACACGCCAAGAAAAGGTATCATTATGATAACTGCCTTCTCGGCCTCCGTAATGAGAACTCATCTGTAATGTAGTCGATTACAGCCTGCTCCTCTGGAGATAGCCTGTGGAAGATGAGTTGTGCCATACCATTCGGAGTATCTTTGAAATGTGCACACCTGTTCCTTGACACTTTCACGGCCAAAAGGAGTGGAACAGTCTTTGAGAGGGTTACAGATGTGGTCAAATTTTGTATTCTGTTCGTGACTGTATCATTATGGAAAGATACCAGGTAAAAATGACAGAAATCATTTGGTAAATATATGGAGCAAAACAGTCTTTAACTGTGTGTTTGAAAGACACTTTTATGTTGAATAATAACACATTAACAACTGTGGCTTCCTGATTATAACACCATTTAATGGCATTTATGAGTCCCTTAATGTTTAGCTCACCTGTGTTAATTTGCAATTTTACCCTCTCCTGTATTATAAATGAGAGTTTTTTTTTTTTTAATCTGCGGTATATTCATGTCAAGAGCAATCGTCAGCTGTGTGCAGTACTTTGAGTGTGGCAAATGCTGAAATTGAAGCCTTATATTATTACGTCTCTTGTAAGTGAATTCAGTTGTTTGCTTTAAGGAAGTTTACTCTTTTTATTAACATTTAAATATTGTTCAAACACAATACACCAAGTCTAGTATTCGATGCATTTCAGGCAGCTGCATGTTTTTTTTATCACAACCTCAAACATGTCCAGTTATAAAAAATTAAGTACACAGACATTTGTAATTTGATTATTGACTCAGATTTTATTCCTCTTTACAACATACATGTTGTTTAAATTACATTTGATGAGTAGTTATCTCTGTGCAGTGCGTGAGCCATTGCTATGTAAATGAAAAATAAGCTTTTTATTTCTCCATTGTCTGTGCAGCCTGATCAAACAGCAGTAATTAAAACTCAAAGCCAGGTCACAAGGTGAGCCACAGACGTGCCATAAAACGCTCTCGGAGATTCCCGGCTGAAGGTGCCACACAGTCCAATCCATTTTAATTGTCGCTTGAATTAATTTGAAATGCTCAGGTCAATTAGGAAGATGCATTCCTCCGGCTTTGTGTAATGTTATATTCATCGATCCTCTGAGGTTACTTTATGCAATCATGTATAGGATACATTTATGTTTGTGAAACTCCACCATTTGAAATTCATTATTTATTGATCCCTTTTACCGATGATAAAAGCACGGTCTGATGGCAGTCCTGTTCAAAGCCATCTAATCAATTCTGTGCCATTCAGAAACGCTCGCCCTTTTACTTTACAATTGTTAAGAACAAAGAATCAGATTTCGATTTCTCTTTGCCAACTTTGTGTGTTCTTGTGTTGATCAAATCTATTTTTAGCAGCAGGTATAGCATATTTTTTTACCCAGCATGCCAGTTACAATGAGGTTTGGTTGTCTCTGCAAGGCTTTTTCCTCTTCCTTTTCCTCTCGCAGTCAGATTGGTGCCCTCCATCCTTCCCTGTGCTCCGATTGGCTGTTGAGGAGTCAGCTGCAGCCAATCAGCCTCTGTAGAAATCTTAGTGTTTAGTCTGGTGCTAGGCAGCAGGATCAACAGACAGGTGGGTCAGGCAAAGTCATTGTCCCGGCCAGCCACGAGGCCTCTCAACACGACAATACACTAGAATATTCTTAAAGCAGAACAGTCAATATGTGCAATTTCTACTAGATGTGTTAGGTGTGTGCTAACCATCAAAAGAATGTGGGTCTCTTTTTAATACTGTGGATTTTATTGTTTAGACTTTATATATAATTCACAAATATATTTTGAAATGGTTAAATCAAACAACTCAAGAAATGATCACAAAATCATTTTCATCTTGACTTTTATGTTGTTCACTTTTTTTTTTACTTTGTGAAAGAGTGTTTAAAATACAAAAAGGCCACAATAAAACATAACGTCTGGTTTACAGCCCCAACTCTCACTATAAAATTTTGTGTCAAATTAGAAGAATGTAAGGATCTTTTTCTGATATCCTATCTTTGGCAAAACTGTCACATTTTCTAATTGTTACACGAGTGTGCATTAACTTCTGAATTGAACTGTTGACTGTTGACTGTTATAGCTAAAAGCGATGGGAACTAAATAGAGATATGAGCTCAGTGCCAGAAAAAACAACCTCCCCACTGAGCCTGGGGAGAAAAGAAAAGTACACATTTTGGCTGCCAGTATTCAAAATAATTTAAAGTTTATGCTAATTTGCTTGGTTTTTGCCATTAGATTTTAATTTATTACTGGTTTGCATTAGAATTTTACAGGATTTACCAAAAATATTCATTCCAAGAAAAGGCCATCTTTCACAATAACCACGTCATGGCCTTGCATCTATGGGAGCACAGATATTACAAATATTTTATATTTTAGAATATAAAATGAACTGCACAGGCTCATATGTAGCTTTTCATGCTTTTCACATTTGGCATATCCAAAGTCTGTTTGCCGCACCCCTGTCTGGTTCGTAATGGTATATCCCATCCCCGAGGGAAGTCTTTCCCCCTTTCTCGTATGAACTTTGACCCTGGCCTCCTGCCTTTCAGGATATGAAATGACCCTCAGTGGGAGAATCTCTTAGAACTGACTTATCTGAGAGAGACTGTTTAACGTGAGCAGATGAGCTCTTTTTGGAAGTTCATGTTTTGCCTACATTTTCCATTATGAGTACATTCGATCAATTTTGTTTAACTACAAATGTTTATTAAAAAAACAGTGTTTCAGTTGTTTCGGTGTGTGGTAATGCAGTTAGGGTTTCATCATCGCTTACATCCATGGTGTGCAATACGCTAAGTACATATGCAAGCAAGTAAGTCCACATAATTGAATCACAATTCTCCAGTGTAACAGTGAAGTGATCTGGCACACTTTTAAAGTTGAAGGCTATGTTTCATACTAATTGTTTTGAACATAGCTGCCTGTGATGCACTCAGATGTAACATTCAGGCGGCTGCAGGGGTTTTATACTCTGCAGATGAAATCTATGTTTCAAGTGGTTGGTGATGACTGATGTCAAGAAGGCCTAATAATCTGGGGGTCCGTACAGACAGCTTAACTGGCATTAAAATCACATTACGTGTGGATCTGTGATGTCTCCTGGATGCCGTCTTCCTTAATAATAATAATCCTGACTCAATTTGGGATTCATTTGTAAAGCTGATCATTTTGGTTTAATGCTTCATTTGTTGGTGAAATAAACTGACATCAGGACCTGTCCTGGCAAACATAATATTTGTGTGCGTAGACCAAACATTAATAGGGAAACAAAGCCCACATGATTTCCTATCTTAATGTTAGATGACATACTGTAGTGTAGGTTTGACCAAACTTTTTCCCTCGGAGGGGCAAAACAGAAATGTATTAATGAGCCACGGGCCAAACTTAAAATTCTTTTGCATGTAATTGAAAGAACTACTCTGCTCCATTTTGCTCTGACAAGGTAGCGCCTTATTGGAGCCTTGCAAAACTATTTAACCTGAACTTACGTTGTTTGACTGGCTGGCCAGTTTTGGCCCCACTTTGGGCACCCTTGCTGTAGTGTAACAGTTGTGTGTTCTGTGTTGGTTCTTCAGGGTCCTGTCACACCCGGCTGTGGTGATGGACACTGTCTACAAACATTTCTTTCTTTATGGTTTGTGTTAGAGATTTAAAAGGCATTTAAAAAGACAGACTTAATAGATTTGATAATTAACATGTCACAACCAGTGGCACCATTGCCTTTTCTTTATCCAGAGCGTGGATGTGCTTTTTCAGTTGTTTAGTGAGACAGCACATATGTGATGGCCATACTCACAGACTTCTTTTAACGAGAGATATTGATTCAATTTTAGTATAAACAAAACACACATAAACCAGGCTGCTGTGATCACAAACAGCACATGTCCTTGTGTGTGTACACACACACTGTAGGTAGAAGGGCAGATGCTCAGCAGCTCTGTGTAAAATGCACTGGGAGAGAGACCCTCGAGGTAGAACTATAATCCTTTCTTTGGGAAAACAAGTTTTTCTATGGCTATGCTTATGTTTTTGTAACTAACTTCCTGATTGTGTCATATTTTTTAATTTGAAATGCCTTTAAACGAGCATGTACATCACCAGATATTTGTCATGAGGCTTTTGTATTTTCTCTGTCAGAACAATTCTGCCATTTGAGTTGAAATCTTAAGCAACCAGCACACCCATTGAGTTGACTTTGGAAGGCCCTAAGCATTCCTGCTCAACACCACATTACCCCTAGTTCTCGTCACCTCAGGGTGCTTGGCTGCGTGCCAGGCCGAGGTTGCCATGACTCCTAACACCACCCTTCTGCACTGCCTTTCCCCTCCCTCGCCAAAATGTGCCAGATTTTTGGGAGGGGGGTGGGGGGCAGACCGGGCTAACATTTTGATTTGGACAAAAGATATCTTCACAGCGTCAGCAGAATACTTAGTGGGAATGCTGTGGCTTTCTGTGAGGAAATCATGTGATCTTTGGAAACAGAGACACACACAGAGGGAGAAAAGGGGGAAAAACTTTGAATAATGATGCCAGCAAACCGATTTTCTCCACTTCTTTTCTTCTCTTGTTCTTGTTTGTATCGGAGAAAATGGCGGACTGCGTATCGCTGAAGTGATCCGGTGTTGTCTGCAAGCTCAGTTTTTGAAGTCCCCCGCAGTCGTTTCATTGTGAATTTCTCTTCTCATGCCACAAAAACATGTTCAATCAAAGGCACAAGTTTAGGATAGAGAAGCACAGATAGACACAGGTAGTAGGGTTGTCGGTAAGTGGCATTTCTCCTCACTTCCTAATTTTCTTTGTCGCAGTGCAGCCGTACCACAGCTCTCTGGCACTGGTACGGTTAATGGTAACTGGTATGCTCGATTACACTGGCATCTTTCTCAGCCAGCTATTTTTTTTTTCTTTTTGGCGTCTCTGCTATCTGCGGTCTCTACTAACTTTTACCGCAGCCACGTTGGTTCCGCCAGGAGAAGGGCTGCAACGGCAATGCTGTGGTCATAACTATTATTATTATGGGCTTATTTTCATATCTTCTAAAGCATGCAGCGCTCCAAAATTCATTCTGACGGGAAATACACTCTTTTCCATTCATGTACAAGCAGACATTTTAATAATTATTTTGCATATAAGTATAATAAAAGTTAGAACAATACTGGTCATACCATTGTGCAGACTTTAAAAACAACTCTTTTCCTGTTTTCAGAGGGAAGAAAAAGAAAACTGACCTCGTGCACTGTATCCCCCGAGTGGATCACATCTATGAAGGGTAAGTTAACACAAATTCCCTCCATCTGTTTCATGAACTTTCACTTTTTGGGGGTGACTGTCAACAAAAGAGTAGCCGCAGTTTTATTCAATTTTTAGGTCTAAATGCCAGCAGAACTGAAGTTAAAGTCACTTTCTTTTGATCGGCTGTCCCAGTCATGCCCCGTGAATGGCAAAGATCGCACACTCTTAACTTATGCCACGACTCAAAGCTTGACACAAGGAGGGCACACAGTTTTAAAAATGCACCACTACCTACTTTATCTTTACTTCATTTTATTATTTTGATACTTTGGCCATAACCTTTTGGCACAAACCCGTAGATCCGATCTTGTGGTGAATCTGACAGCACAAGCTCGCTTCTGTGGGTCTTTGTCATTGTGGTGTGAACGTCGTCCCTATATTTTTCTATTTTTCTTTTTTGCTTTTTCTTAAAATTCCAGTTTCTTTGCATGTGTACATTTTGGCTACAGTTAACAAATGGCAGCACAAATAAAAACATAACCAATCTCTGATGTCCAAGCACAACAAACATATTTAGTTAAGGACAATAAACAATAGACAACAATAGACAAAGACAATAAACACACTAAAAAGTTCTAAATTATTGACAGTTGTAAAGAGTGCTAGTGTGTGCATCCGGGTTGAGGTAGTAGGTTGTATGGTTTAGAATTACACCCTGGGAGTTAACTGTACAACCTTCTAGCTTTCCTTGGAGTACACGTATGACATCAAAGCCTTTTTCAGCACATACAGAAAAATCATCTGCGGCATCCAATATTAAAGGCGCTGAATGACTTAAGGGTGTGTGATGCCTTTCCACACCGCCAATGGTCTGTACAGTGGATGTAGTTTTGGCACGCATGAGGTCTCATTTCACAGCTGACCTTTAGTAATGCTCAGCCACCGTCAGCCTTCCTCGCTACAGTTCACAAATTTCAGTTGACATTAGCGTGACGCACTTTGATAGCATTACACGTTCTTTATCATTTGTCAGAAAGCTAGTCAGCAGCATTTATACTTTCAGTTGCACATCGTACACAGGAGTTTAGCTTCAGAACAGATGTTGATACGCTGGCATCTCGAGTTGCGTTCTTCTGTCATATACCGTCATGGTAATTGTGCAGTGCAACCTATTTCACATAATGACGCTTTTGCTCCTCAGACTCAGTTACTCTGTGGTCGAGGCCTGCTATTACACCTCAGCAGTGTGTTTACTCAGCGCGGGGCCACGGTGTCTTCAGAAACAGATCACATGGGAACCGTGTGCCAAACATTATGATGCACAGATGGTCTGGCATAAACACTGAGTATGAAATGAATAACCACAATAAATCTGAGTCGTTGAGTTGAACAGATTTTTCCTGTTGACAACCAGGCCTGATGGTTTTCCAGCGTTCACGATGCATTTTAAATGTTTTTGTGCCTGACTTACATTAGAAACCTGTCTTTGCTTTAATAGATACCTGTGTGTTTGTATAACTGTAGACCTCGGTCATTATTCATGCTTCTTGGCATGGGAAAAGCAAAATGTTTATGCCTTCTCTCAGGGCCTTGTGATATATTGTGTGCAGTTTTATACAATGAGCATTTGTGATAGGTCCAGTTTCAAGTTGAGGCTACCCGGCGACACTAAAGTCTTTGTTTACTGTAGGCTACATGTGGCTGACTTCATCTCCATCTGGCTCAAAGCCACTGCTTGTAAATGGACTCCGATTCGGATCAGCTCAGAATTTACCGCAGATTTTTAGCCTAAAAGATTTGAAAAGCAGCTTGAGTTGATGCCCTTGTTATCATTTTCTTCACAGTTCTTTGCCACAGTGACAGTATTTTTGGGTTTGATGGATGACCTTGCTTTCGGGCTCTGACTAAGTGACCACCTTTGTAGAATCTGTATCATTTATCCTGTTAACGCTCTGGTTTCAAGTGGTTGAGATTGTCAGTGAGGTTGTTGATGCTTGGATGTATGTTTGCATGACAGTAAAAAAAACAAAGATACAATTATACAACTTTTAGGATCAGATAAGCTTGTTGCTTTAGTGTTTGACTGAAGTCCACACACTGTACTTGAGACCATTGGGAACATGAGTGTTGAAATCTGCAGTGGACTCAAACAGAAGTGAGCCATTGTCATCAAAACAGGTTTGTCAGTGGGAATAGGATCTGAGTAAATCCCTGGAAACCTAAAACGCCTTTATTTATCCATTTTTGCAACCTTACTGTAAGAAGGAAAGGGAAGAGCATTACTTGAATATGTCCCCACTGTCTACTTTTTGGTTTCCTAAGCTCACATTTAAACAGAGCAGGGTCAGTCAGTTTCTAGAGTTTATTTTAAGAACAGCGATTGTCTCATCTGTCCACACCTCTGTAGCGTAATGGCTCCTCCAGATGTGTGGAGGAAAGCGGCGCTGCTCAGATCGCTGCTGCCTCAGCAGTCCCCGGTCCAGCTGCCCCAGCAACGCTGCACAACGCCATTGGTTCCAGCTGGGCCTTCATTTAGGAGATGGTTAAACAAATAAATGTTGGGATTATACCGGGCGGTTCAGGCCTCTGACTTTCTTTATTTGAACAGCGCCTGCGAGAAGTCAGCTGCCAAGAGCCGAGTAATAGCAAATAAATAGAAAAGTAAACATTTCCTGTGCATTCATTGTTTATTTATTCATATTTAGATGATAGAAATGTCATGTCAGCATCAAATATACAATCATATTTTTAATATTGTGGATATTTTCAAACTTAACTTTGTAATTAGCCAACATATTTTTCTTTCTCTTTCTGTTGTTTTCCCTGAACGTGCACAGCTGTAGTGAATGTGAATGACTAAATCCCATTTATGTTGTGCTTTACTAGTTTAAGAAGAATTACTCTGAGACAGAAAAAATTTTTTTTTTCTTGTTTATCTTTATGGTCATCACAAACAGGAAGTGCATCTTATATTCTTGAAGATTTCTAAACCTATTGCAGGGCCTGACACTTAATCACTGCCTGCTTCCGTAAAGGCTCGAAGAGCAGTGATTGGTTTGTTGTATGTGACGTCACTAACGGGTGGAGACCTTAGTGACAAATTATCTGTTACCCGGACATTGTCAGTTCTGGCCAGACTGGTGCATTAGCTCCCAGACTCGTAAAATCTCACTTTCCTATAAAGCCAAGCTGCCTCCAGCACTATTTGTTCCCTCAAAAATATATTCCCTTAATGTGGTGGGGTTAATGGCAAATGAATAATCATAACACACCAATGGCAGACAGGGGTGTCATTGATCTGTCTGGAGTCAGCCCCTCTCCGCCTGCTGCATCAGCCACTCTCCCCTTATTGATAGGCTCTTGCCCCTTGACCCCTGAGACGGATCGATGCCATTGATTGGAGAAGGGCAGGGACAAGGGCAGGATCTGCTGACTGGCTCGACAGCTTGTGTGACAAGACATGATCGTCATTAATGTCCCGCTGGCTGCTTGGATGGCTGGCTGGTATAACGCTGTGCATCACATACTCCCCTCCTCCCCCCGCCTCCCCCTGAACCCTCCTTCCTCTTCCAGTGCTTTCTCCATCAGCCCTATTTCTTTTGCTGCTCCATGTTCCCACTCTGTTTGGCTTGACTTAGATTAGTCCACTGTTTGGATATTTATCTGCCTGTGTGGAAATGATATGCCTCTCTTGTTGTTTGTAGCTATTTTAAGCCGATTAAAAATATATATATATATACTAGAGGTGTTGTTTTCAAGTCTGCATTGTCTCTTGGCACTGAAGCTAGTCCTATTTTTGGGGTCTTTGAAGAGCATTGGTACAACTCAAAGAGGGTGTATTAGAATCTCAGTGTTGTGTTCAATGTTGTGTCATTATGTCTGTGAAAGACACAGACATAATGACACAACATTAGGATTGCTCCAAACAAGCTTTGCAAACATGCAGTTAATGTATAAAAGACACGTTTGCCAGTGTTTGACTGTTTCTGTGCTGGCCCAGTTGCATCCGTTTGAAGCGTCCATTTTATTTACCGGTCTAGACTGAGAAAGGAAGCCTGCGTGTGTGTGTGTTTATGTGTGTTTGTACGCCGAGGGGTGATGGGCGGGATGCAGCCACAGCTCCAGACTCCGCAGTGACACGGCTGTAATAGAGCTGATTGATCACCTATATGGCCGCCTGCTGGCTTTAGCATACAGCAATTCCCAACCCCCCCGTCTCTGCATCACCAGTGCCATCGCCAAGCCAATCTACGAAGACCAACCATCCCCCATAGACTTCAACCTGGCCCCGCTTTTGACATTGGCTGCAGCAGTTACTCGTACCGCTTCGGCTTTTTGGCTCTTGGCTCGCTCTGTTTCTGTATTTTCCTGTTAGACCAAAGGTGGTCAGTGCATTTACACACTTTGACGGAGTGACATTTTACAATTCAGCCTTTTCCTGTGTATGAGTTAAAAAACGTGTTTTCCATTTGAATTAAAGGGCATAATCAATCAATGATAACATTTGCAGATCTCCCTTCCTGCCCCCTCCATGTCACAGAGGGTCATAACCCTAATCTATCCAGGGTGTTGAAGGTGATTAAGACCAGAGATTAGAAAAGCTGTCAAGGGCAGATCTCAATCAAATCATGCAATTTCCAGTTTTTCTTTACAGCTGTGTCTTATAGTCCCATAGTGAACAGCACTATAAGACTATTTTTTTGTATACTGGGTAATATGTATAGAATAATTTAGATTTGCAATATAATATAGCTTCTTCAGTTGATTAAAACCGAATTTACAGAGTAAAAACAGAAAACGATCTCATCTTGTTTAGCATAAGAAGGGAGTTCTTTTTGTGTTTGTCTCAGTCTGTTGTGTGTCTCTCGGCCGTCTGTCTGCTGCTCTCAAGCCTCAGTCACAATATTGTGACACCAAGTGTTTTTGTTCATGTTGGAGCTGACCACATCGCTGACTGTGTGACAGTCTGTGTGAGTGTTAGTTGACAGTGATAGCAGAGCCGCTATAACGTCTCAGTTCACCCTGTGTCATGCTCATCTTCCTCAGTCAGGCCGGGATGGTTGTGTGTGTAGTTTCAGGGGTACATGTCAATGTTGATCAACTATCTGCAGCCATTTTATCCTTTTTTATAGAAGAGTATATTTGTGTGTCATCTGCCCTTTGCACATATATGCAATTTGGTTTATTATTCTTTGTTTTCCTTGTTATAGCCAGTGTTTTAAGACAGCGGGATCGCTACGGCGCATCCTCCTCCACGGCCAACCAGTTTGCTGCAGTCAGTGAGCGTGTATGTGTGTATGCCGCTGGAAAAAAGAAGAAATTGATCAGCACAGGGAGAAACGTGTTCACCGGCGAATGCTGGATGGAGGGTGTGAGCGAGTGAGAGGGAGAGGAAGAGGAAGAGAGAGGGCTGTCGCTGCAGACTCCTGCTGCAGTAGCTCACTTTGGGCAAAGCAGCTGCAGACAGGGAGTAAAAGACAAGCGAGAGAAGCAGACAGGTACAGGGCTGCTGTGGTGGGTTAGGGAGGGTTGGGAGGGGAGGGGAGGAAAGAGTGCGACAGGGCAGTGTTTGGTGGGGTCAGATGAGGGAGGGGGCAGGTGAACACAAGGTAGAGGGGTTTCTGCAGTGTAGCAGGTGGAGGACAAGGTTTGGGCTGTTTTATTTTGGTGGCCCGTCGTAGTGGAAATAAGAAAGGTAGAGGAAACATAAAAGTGTAAGTTATAGAGGACAGTGTCACGACGCGGCTGGTGTCCCACTGTCTGTGGAGCGAGCAGTAAGGGGGGGGGGACGCTGAGATGCAGCTGACAATGCAAGCGCCGGGATGAAGAACAGTTCCGTGTTGGGGAAATGGGGGAGGCAGGGGGTGAAGAGGAGTCGTCCCATCTCACTGACCTGCGTCTGGTGGCCGGGTCCCCAGTTGCCTCACTCGGCATCCACCCTCAGCCTTCTCCTCCTCTCCTGCTGCCCCGCTGCCTGTGTGCCTCCTCATCCTCGGCTCACAGACGGATAACAAAAGGCGTAGTCAGTGGCAGACAGAGCAGTGAGCGCGTGAGGCAACGCATCGGGTGGCAGCCAGCGTTCATTTCCGGAAGCCTCCACTTTGCCTGCTGCTCCCCAGAGAGAAGGAGACAGTCAGAGACATCTATCAGATTTTTTTTTTTGTCTGAGGGGGAGGAGTTGTGAGGTGGGTGGTGGGATAGGAACTAGGTAGAGGGGGTGGGGGGAGTCAGTGGTGTGTTTGGTACATGACAAGCAAAAATTACATGGGAAGGTTTGCCGTGCTACTTACTTAAGTTTTTATATATTTACTTCACCTTGGTATTTAATGCACTGACAGGAAATAGGAAATAGAACCTGCTTTATGTCTGAGCTTGTTGTGTTTGACACTAACTTATCAAGTGTAGGTGTAGGTGGTAGGGTCTAGTATCGAGGGTATTGCAGTCTGCTGTGGAAAGTGAAGAGGGTGTAAGTTTTGAGGACAGCATTCAAACCTTTAACCTGTGCCATTGTTCTTTACTCTTTTGTAGTTTTGCTTTTCTAACGCCCTTTTTTATGAAGACTTTTACCTGCATTGTTATGAATTTTGCGCGGTTGCAGAGCAGAGCTTTAAAGTGTGTGTTTTTATTTATTTTATTTCTGGCTGAGCAGTATCGCTGCTTGTCCCTGTGCTGGAGCCAAAGGCTCAGGCTGCTAGTTGGCACTCTGCATCGATTAGTGCAAACGGGTGGACAGTCCTGTAGAGGGATCCGGATTCTGCCATTCTGGAAACAAGAAATGTATTCTTATGATGAGCCAATGCACTTTAGGACAAAGAGGCAAGCCCAGTTGCTTGGCTGGGGCGCTTTTCCTTTGCCAGCACAAAGGCTAGTTAGCACAGAGCAGCCAGTGCAGGCTCGTGTGTTTGTCTGAGCTGCTTCTGTCTGGCTGCTGTGAGAAGGATCATTTGATTCTGCAGCTTAGATTTTGCAGCTTTGTCCAGCAACTACCTCTTTGTATAAATTTGCAATGCATGTAGTCTGCTGTTATTGTCGACTGGTGTCTTGTGGTATTTTGTTTGTATTTCTGTTTAAAAGTATTCCTACCTTTGCATGTCTTTGTGTGTGCAGGTTTCAAGCTATGGCGTCTGAACAAATAAGTTATCTGCAGATAAAAGAGTGGAAACCTGGGAAGATTTCTCTCCTTGGTCCAGGGCAAAGAGGCTTTTCATTTTTCGATGGAAGTGAATGAAGTCGTCACAAAAGGCAGTTGCTTTTGGCTTCGGGTGCCTGTGGGCAGAAATTGGGTACTTTTAAGTGGCACTGGCAGTGAAGGCAGTATGTGTGTGTGCACAGGAGAGAGAGGGACTGGTGTCAGTGCCACTCAGTGCCCTGCAGCTGACTGCGGCTCCTCTGTAGACTCTGTCGTACTTCACCTGCTCCCTGAGACCCTAACTTGTGAGCTCTCTTGATAAAATATCACGGGTTAGGCTCTTGGGACGCTGGCGGAGGGCACAATCGTCTTTCTCCTCAATGTTCCTACGGTGGAAACGGACAGAAGCCAAAAAACGCTTTATTATCATATTTATTATATTTATTATCACGCTTTGTTATTATGTACATGATTGGAAGGATGAAGACAGGATGGAAAGAGTTTCTATTAAAGGAACGTTTCTCAGATTTTGGTTTGATCAGCGTCTCCAGCCCATCGTTTATGAAAGTGTAAAACAGGAGTGTGATGTTTGTTATAGCTGGAGATGCATCAGGGCTACCACTGGTCACAGTAAAGCTGTACTTTTCTAGTAACTGCAGATGCGGTCTTGTATGGACTTCGTACTCTCAGTTTGTGTCAGCATCTAGGCCTGAATGCCTCAGTATTTGATACATGATTAGAAATGGCGGCACACAACTATTCTAACCCCCACACTCCAGACTGGTGTTGATTAACCCCTGTCAGCACCTCAGCACAGCATTTCAGACCGAGACAATATATGATCCTCCATTACTGAGCCAGGCGCTGTGTATGTGAGCACAGCAGCCTCATGTAGACGCCCAAAACTAACACCACATCTGCTGCTGCTTTTCTTATTTGTTAATCAGCTGAACACACTGATGTTTGACAAAAACTACCACATGGCTCAAACAATTATTGGGTACTGTTCAACGAGGATAAAAAAAAAAAAAGCTAATGTTATAGTTCAAATGATTTAGATTGATTTGTTTGAAACATGTTAAAGGGACAGGAGAGACAACACTGTTGATAGAGATCAATCAGCAGACTTATTCTGAAAAATTGTGTTATGCATTCTAAATTCAATGATGTGTTGAGTCTTCACATTGTCATTAGATGTCACACCCTAATTGGTTAATGGTCTAAATCAATATTTAAACTGGAGCCTTTATACCATTCAGACGCACAGTAATTTAACCAGGCAGCCTGGTAAAAGACTAGATTGAATAGGAAATGAAAACATTGGATTGGTCTTTTATGAATGTCTATTGTGCAATCAGCATAAATTAGGCCTGCTCAAAAATAGTACTTTCTCTTTATGTGATTCAAAGGTGTGAATTTATTCACCAGAACAACTTGACCTGGTTTTTAAACTTTCAGTTTTTCCCAAGGCAGCATGCTTTTCTGAAAACCTAATTTCTGCTAAATTACCCAAATAAGGAATGCAGTTCAAAACAATTGATTTTCTCTCTAATACCCTCCCCTCCATCTCTCTTCCAGTCTCCCTCTCTCCCTAATTATATTTTTTTCGTCCCATCTTCCCATTTGGTTTCATAGTGAACAATGCCGATGCCAACTAATCAGTCTGTGTCTATGCCACAGAGCCCCCAGCAACAGCTGAAGGAGTGCCATGCCCCATGAATACAAAACAGGCCAGCACAGTGCGACAAGTGCTGAGCAGTCAGACGCAGCACAGCCAGAGCAGAACTGGTGCCCACAAAACAGCCAGACAGTTTTATTAGGGTCTGTCTGACACACACCAAAGTCTGGCAGCACCCGAGCCCACTGATGAAATCCTCAGCGCTCCCCCAGCAGTAACAAAGCAGTGCGCTCTGAGCCATCCGCCAAGGATCCAATAAATATCAGCCCATAAAAAAAACGCCTAGCTCCTGGCTGGTTTGTAACTCGACTGAAGAGGGAATATGAAGTTTATCGAAAGTCAAACAAGTTCACAGTACGCAGATTAACGCAATTGTTCACCTTTGTGCAATTTCAGCATTAAAACAAATGTGTATTAAAAGTAACAAAACAATCTAGTGTGTAATTTATTATATATTTATATTAATAATATATTTAAGTATTGTATTAGAGGCCAAGCTTATTAATAAATGGGTCATCATTTTCATTTATTTAATTCAAATAGCAGGAAATTAATTGGTTGTGCTTTATTTAGCATCTCATTTTCATGTTGTTTAATGTTTTTTATTTTATTATTTTAGTATAGACATTTTTGTTTTATGGCGCATTGATAGCACAAAAGTTTAACTACTACTAGTCAAAAGTAAAAAAAATTGTTTTATTTAAAAATTGTGAATTAATTCAATTCAGTTTGACATTGTACCTCAACAAAATGTAAAATGCAAACACTATGATCACTGCACATTCTGAAGGCACCGCGTTCGGTCTGCATTGTCTGTGCTCAGCAACTTTGTGCAGAAAAGATTGATTCAGACCTTGAATAGGTGTAGATAAACCAAAGGCTCCAGCTGATGGAGCCGAGTGTGTGCCAGAGATTACACTCCATTGTTCGGAGGTGGTCATGTAACGCCGTACGCCACCAAACCGGCCCCCGATAAAAGTAATAAGGACAGATTAACATTTATCCGGCACATTTGGGTTTCAGGCCCGAGCTGACAGAGAAATCAGATGGGTTTAGTGAATTAGAGGGCTTGTTTTGTTTAGAATTTTCTTGCATCAATTGTCAGGTGGTGTTGTCTGGTGAAGCGCCTTAGTGTTCAGCGGATCTCTTATCGCAGCGGCGGAGGGGGTGGAGGGCGTCAGGTACGACTGATAGTGGAGCGGTGCTGTTGGAAGCCGGTGGGGGTTGGGGGGGTTGGTGTCTGAGTTTCCAGACACTGCGGCAGGAGGCCAGACAGTCACCTGAACGCACACTCGCACTGCTGACACCTCACACACGCACCTGTGCCTCAACATACACAAGCCCCCTTCTCTTTTTTTCAGTTTTCATTAAAGCCAGTTGAATATAGTTTTTAATTCAATCAAGACTGGGAACAGAGGGGGCACTTACAGTGAAATTATTGTGGCGCATTGATAGCACAAAAGTTTCACTACTTTTCTCAGGGCGACAGGAACGAGAGATAAACTCCATTAACTTTTTCAAATCACCACGAGTGCTTTGGGAGGGAGGGTGTCTACGGAAAGACTTGAGAATTTTTTTTACCGTGGGCCTCTGCGCCTGTGCAAAGGGGAGCTGGTGATTGAAAACCAAACAAAGCTCAGAGGGAGCAGACTGCGACCCGGCGGCCCAGGGGCCAAAAGCCAACTGGATTCTTTTCCGACCTGGCTGCTTGTGTGGGTGCATGTCCCCAGTGCATATTGTCTAAAGGTCCGCAGTATTGAGGGTGTATTCCCCCTCGGTCCCCCTGGCTCAGCTCCCTCCTTGGGTCTGGTGTTATCTACTCTTCCTCTGATCTGTGATGCACTACGGAGGCGTTGCCAGGGAAACCTGCTATCTGGCTAGCAGCTTGATGGAGTTATTGAACTGTAACTGGCTGGGATAATTATGCTCTGTCTTGCAGGTTGGCTATCCGGCGGCTGAGACTCGAATGTGACCTATGGCGGGTCCAGAATTGCCGCCGCAAGAAAAAAACTTTTAACCCTTGAGCCACCAGACAGTTAAACAGCTTTAACTTTGCTAAAAATCCCAGAGATTGTCTCACTGATATTATCTCTGTCTTACCTCTACTTCAAAATGGACTCAGTCATGTTGGTCAAATCACTGCTAATGTTGAAATGACTTGTGATTTATTCTCAGACATGGCCTAGTTGCTTACAGGCGGTCTGCTTTGTGCCTCTACAGAGAGCAGTCATGTCCACAAATTCCAAGTGTGCCCTCAAGTGCATCCATCCTGCCCGGGTCAGGTGGACATTCAAATAATGAGTTCACTCTGACTCCTGTACAAGTAGTATGCCCTGTTATTTTCACACAATAACTGATGTTTCAGAGACAGTTTATTATTCATATTTCTTTGCTTTTAAATCAGTAAACCCACTCAGACATGCTGTATTTTTTATTTTCCCACACTTACACTAAATTACTATTATTATCTTTTAGGTCTAGGAGCATCAGCGAGTGTCTGTCTGTGTTTAAAGGTAAGGCAATTCACAAACCAGAACTTTATTTCTGTTCTTATGTGATACATTTAAACAAAAGTGAAGATAGTCGTTGTGTTTATGAGTGTTTAGCTTGCAGTAGACGAGTGAGTCAGTAAAAGTGTCAGTGCTCTATAACAGATGGCCTGGGCCAGATAATTAGCCTGGAGTCATTTGGAAGGCGCTCTGCTCTGCCCAGGTGCCCACTGTGCACAGAAAGAGACCAGACGACCTTTTACTCGGCCCCGTCCCACTGCAGTCACTTAAAACAGTGATGGATGTTTCCCTGAATACCCTTCTCACCACTACGCCTTTTTCTTTTTATCCCTCCCTCTCTCTCTCTTTCATTTTCCTCTCCTCTTCCTCCCGCACTGTTCCAACACAACACTTGCCTCATTTACCCCCTTGTCCATCTGTCCTGTTTGTGCATCGTTCCTTGTTTTAACTCCCCGTTCTGTTTTCTTGCAGAATGATGAAAGTGAAGTGGATGAAGCAAGCTTTTCCTGCAGGCACTGAGCAGGACGGACAAGAGTCAAGACAGCCTCCTCTTTTCTCTTTCCTGATTAGTATGCAGCCAGTGTTGCTCAGGTGACACGGCCGCTGGATCGGGTCCCGAATGCAGGAGCATCAGCAGCGTAGCGGAGATAGCAGGTAAGGACAATGAGAACAGACAGAAGAGTCAGGCGGGAGAGAAGAGGGAGAACAGACTCCTATTAAACACTCCCCCTACACCCTAGATACATACACTCTTACTTCCTACGAGTGTTAAATGTTAATCTTAAATGTATAATTATAATGTAATTATCTTTGTTGTAAACATTTCACACAGTATCGCCCAAATGTGTAAATAAATTCAGTTTTTTTTTGTTTGTTTTATAGAATTGTAGTGTTTGTAATAATATTCATTGTTTTAATAAATAACTTCTGATAACATGATGTGTATGCTTGGTTATTCTTTGTAAGCAAACAGATTGTATCCTGCCTTTTCAATTGTAACATTTTCAATGTTGTCCCTTGTTTCCTCTTGATATGTTGGATATTGGTTTTATTGCTAAAGGCAACAGACAGAGGTGTATTAGACAAATACTGTTTCCTTGTGTCAGTTTCCTTGTGGAGTGGGTAAGAGAGGAAAGAGAGTTTCTGTGTAGGAGTTTTTGTTCGCACTATTTGTGTGTTTGCAGAGAACTGGATACAGCCTGTGCGTGCATGCGTGTGAGTGTGTGTGTGTGTGTGTGTGTGTGTGTGTGTGTGTTTTTAAGTGTGTGTGTGTGTGTGTGTGGGTTGCTGTGGTTGTGTGTGTTGGGGGAGCAGTGCAGCCAGGCTGCAGATATCATCCATCTCCCTGTCACCGGCCCAAGGGCTGCTGGGAAAGTGGCAGACAGCTCCCCGGCTCTGACAACTGAGGCTGCATCCTAATTTTTTCGACACGGAATGCTCAAAAAAGCTGCTGCCTTCCTCTCTCACCTCCCTGTATACAGAAAACCATTAACCCCTGATACAGAAACAAAGCTGAGCGGAGTCCCATCAAGTCCCATCATGCACTTGTCCTCTCTCTGATCTCTTTGCATGAACTGCACTATATAAAACCCCTCAAACACAGCTGCAATAAATGTGCTGCTCAAGCTGCTGCTGCTGATGTCTTACTACAAAATGGCAGTGTGCAATGCAGTGTGCAATTTTGGAATAAAACTGCTTCTAGCCGTAGCTCTTATAACTGGATTACATGCACTGTGTTAAGCCATGACTGATTTGGTTATAATGCTATTGTCAGACATTGTATGGCCAACATTTCCTATGTTACTCTTCTTTATCTCTGAAGCCATGGCCTCAGTAAATACAACATTATCACCGTATTAGTAATTGATGAGTTGTTTAGTTATTTTAGTTTTAGAATGCAAAAGCTTTCAGGAAACTTCTCAAAAGAAGGCAAAAATAACAAGAAATATTTCCAAGGCCAATTTTAATCACAATCACTCTATGTACTGAACCTTACCTATAATGTCTAGCAATTTGTATTTAAAAAGTCAGTAACAATATTACATAATGTGTTTTGTTGTGTGAAATTGAAAATGTGAGTTTACTGTTGAATCTTGTCTGTCTTTAAAACTGATATTGTATCAAGACAATAGAAATTCCCTGTAATGCATTTTTATCATTTTTGAATCTTCTCTAAATGTGTAAATAGTAAAATTATACGGGGAATGTGTAAACGAAATGACATTTTTCATTTTGGGGAAAACAGTATTTTGTATATCACTGATAAATGTCAATAACAAATCAACACCTTTTACTGTCTTGATAGAAAATGCATTTTTATTTTGAGGCCGACTGGGACGGACACTGGAATGACTCATCACTGTAAACCGATCCCATAAAATCAAATGCATTCAGAATTGAACAATTCATCCCAGTGTTGGATGAGAAGCAGAGGATTGTCTCTAAAAAGTTTCCCCCAAATATAAAAGATCTCTTTTAATATCTCTTGTGAATTATAACATACTGTAGTATGTGGCACAGAGCTTTTCCATTAGTACATTACTTATCATTGTACATTACTGTGACAATCAGCATTGATTATCAGCAAATGCAACATCAGATAGTAAATGCTAAATGGAAACTTGTGTACTATGATAGTTTTACCTCAAGGAAAAAATAGACTCAATGACCTCAGTTACTGAATTCAGGTCATACAAGTTAGAGGCTGGATTTGTCTGTGGTTTAGACTTCTAAGTTTGGCTTGCTGTTAAACATGAACTCTGTAACCAAGAGCACATGGGAAAAAGCTTGAAGGGAAACAAAAATGTAGTGGCATTTTCAGTCAGCTCTTGAGTTTTCACCACATGATGCACCTATTAGATCCTTAACTTTAATTGCTGAGCAATAAGTGGTGTCTTTGTGGTAAAATGCTCCTGTCATTTTTCATTCTGAGTGAGTTCTGTGCAAATACTAAGTACATCATAAACTGTTGCCTCTAGAAGATAAACCTCCCAATTTTCTCTCTTTGATTTAGCTTTGATTTCTAATTAATAAAATAAACATCATGCTCGTACGTGTTTTTAGAATCTCTTGATGGCCTCCGGGAAACTTGCACAGACAACAAAAACACACCCATAGATTTCTCAAATATGGCAAATGAGATGTGAAAGCACATCAACTAATGGAGTAGCTCAGTAAGACTTTTTCATGTACATTTTGTAATAAATACACTTTGTGACACACAAAGCTTGTTAAATGATAAACATTTCTCATTCCCAGGTTGCAGACATTGATTCATTCTTATTTCAGTCTCAAACAATGATGATGGCCACGGCTCACCACACACCTAGGCAAGCATGTACCTCCTCTTGTCCTGCCATGCACACTGAGCAGCACACTGCAGGAGTAGGAAACTTAAATATACAGATGTCTCCTTCCCTAACAGGCTCACTGGTGCTGCACACAAGACAGAAAAGACACAAGACTGCTGCTCAGGCGGGCAAGTGCCTGTCAGACAGTCATCCATCAGTAGAGACAGAGCTGAGGATATGGCTGCTTTACTGCTACTCTGTTTCAATGATATAAATTATTGTGGAGGACAGTGTAGTGTCAGATTGGACTGCAATAGAAACAATGTTCCCAGTGAGTTAAGGAGATTCAAGGAGCTAATTCATACTTGAACACAGAATAGTTAAGGAACAGCGAACAGAGTTCCAGACAACATTAAATTATTTGAATTGGTTTGTTGGCACATCATCAGCAATTATAAGTATTAAATGTATTTGCAGTATAGTCTATAAACCTTTACTAGACTAAACGCCTGCATTGATGTAATAAGAGAGCTTTGCCGCCATCTTGTGGTAAAATTGAGGCTATTGTCTATCCCGTGTGTTACTACAGTGTAGGACGTTTATTATTGTCAATGTCGACACAGGCTTTTTTATTTGAATTGCCTTCACAGAACTCAATTAAACGTTTGCGTTTAAATAATGCTGCTTTAATGAAATATTCGATGAAAATTGTTGACGCAGGTGTTTTCACTTAGAATTATTAGACCAAGACCGGACATTCAGACTATTTTATTTCCCGCCGTAACCTTAGCATTAGCCACAGAGTCTACCTATTTTTTTTTTTTTTTGAGTCTACCTATTACCAGCATGCTATAAGTTACACAGAGTCATTCTTGTTTCTCCAAAAATAATTAGCGCTACTTCAGAAAGACAACGACTAAAACTCAACAAATGAGCACACAAAGTGAGTAAACATTATCCAATTGGTATTACAAAAGCTATAGCTTATCTAAAACGTTGATGAGTGTCATGTTTCCAAATTTCCAAAATGTAGCTAGCTTAGCTAACTGAGTTTACAATCATGTTAAATCAATCAACTACAGGCTTACCACTAAACTAGAACACTTTTTATTTATAATTCTTTACTTTTTTGTATCAGAAGGAACATTATTATTTTTAGAACTTTTTCTTAGAATATAACATTATTATTATTATTATTAATGAACAACATTATTAGCTAGTTAGATGGAATTCATAGAGGCTGTTTTCAGGTATTTAGTGTAAATGTTCAGGTATGTTTTGCATATAGCCTACGCTCTTTATGAGCCAAAACTAAAGTCTTGGACATTGATGTGCTAACATACCAACACATGTAGGCTATTTGTTTCCGGCAAAATTACTCAATTTTAATCTTAGTATTAAATGCCTAAAGGAGTTAAAATGTAAATGAGGTTAAGTTGAAAACCAGTGGTTATGAGCTACACACAGTGCTCTGGTGTAAGCATGACTAATATTGTGCTGCTGCCCACAGAGATCTGCCAGCAGGTGGTACTAATGCACCTTGTTGAGATTTTTCAGCTGCACGTTTTAGGGACAGCAGCTGTGCTCAGCTGCCTTTTATAAAAATTCCTGCACTCCTCAGTTTCATTTTAATCAGTTATGAGGTAATGCTGGGCTTGTGTTGCAATGTAACATCAGAGTGACCATTACGAAAGCACAGGCTATTGAAGCGTTTTTGTTTTTTTTTATTAATAAAACTGGTGCATGACCATTTTTATTATGTAATACCGTGGCTTATTACCCAATAAAACGCTAACAATAATGATAAAGATGCTGTAAAGTTGTTTTTAATATTCTTTGTCCACAGAGCAAATCCAGATAGAAAATACAAAATGCTTTGCTGAGAAGTTAGACATCAAGGACAGACATGGAGGATCAGCACTGCCTGAAGACATGGTTGTCGTAGGTTACTAACAGGTAAAACTGTAAATTGTGACAAAATAGTGCTGCTATTGCCTCCATACTTCTCTAAATGTATATAAAAAGGAGTAAACAGAATATTTCACAAATAATTCAGGTAGTCCTATAAAAACAGCCTGTTGATATGGTTTACATTAGCTTCATTACAGACGAGAAGGGCTAATAAGATTTTTGGAGTTATGGGGTTATTATTATGGTTATGATAAAGTACCTGCACTTCTAGTCAGGTGGATGAGAGGCAGCAATAACAGGAGCCAATTTTTTGCATATTTTGTTACATACAGTTGCAGATGCATAGTCAGTCATTAGTCATTAATGAAATGTAGCAGACCCATCCAGACATTTAGATGCAACCTGCCCTTATGGCCTTGCAGATATAGTATACTGACTTTCTTGACAGTATTACTCATGTTGAGAGCAGCCAGATCCCCTCTTACTTAGTTCCATTGCTGCTTGAGTATTAGGATTCCCCTCCCAAATGCAGGATTGGCTTTTGGGCTGATGATGCAAGTGTACATTTTTAGCTTTTATCTACTTACTTTCTGTGTTATTTGTTTTAGCAGTATTTTCTGTTTGTTACATTTTACATATTTTGGTCTGTAATTAAAAGAAAGATGTCACATCGTCTTTGTTAAACACAAAGTGAGTGATAATGTAGCCACTGCTTGCTGTCAGTGGATTGAGTTTTTAATGACAGACACCTAATTGTAGAGCCTTATGGCATTGCTTCAATAATTAAGCTGTGCCTCAAACTGATGCAAGCCTCATCTGCTAAAAACAATCAACATTACAGACCTGCTTCCCTGTTTGCCAGGTTTCAATGAACTGCACTGCCAAATTTAAGTCTGTCTTTATAAAAAAAAAACTTTATTCATTTTACATGGAAGCAACAACTGCACTGTTAATATAATCACACATCAAACTCCACTTAAGCTGCTGTTGCTTTTCAGCTGATTATTATTATTAGTATATATCAGAAGTGTCATACTCAGGGGACCTTCAGCATTTTGAGCTGGGTGTGACTGTTGGATGTAGTGTTTGTAGTCCCTCATTTATATAGAGTTTAGTGTGGCACCTCTTGATGTGGATTGGTCCCGATTGCTGTGTAGATGGTAACGTTTTCAAGTTTTATCTGCACGTGATGGGCTTATAATCAGGATTAATGTCATTTTGGTTAGCACTCAAATGTCAGATATGTCACTGTTGAATCACTCTGTGTTTTATTTTGAGAACAGAGAGTTATTTTTGCACTCTTTACGTGTGAGACAGGGTCTGTGGTCCACTTCATAAATCTAGGGATTGAATCTCTTTCAAGGGAAAAATAGTGCCGTGACATTTAATCTTACCTCTTGTCCAGTAAAAAGCTTTAGCTTTGGGTTGAGCAGATGAAGGATTAACTGTTATAGGTTCTTTTTTTTTTTTTTCTTTCTTTCTTTTTAAGAGAAACACTAACTTTTTAGGATGTTTACCCACTAATGATAAATGCTGCTGCTCAGGACATCTCAAAGCTCACAAAATATCTTGTATATTTAAGTTGTGATGTAAATTTGTGTTGGTGTAATAAGTTGGAGCAAATTATGTGTGGGACTCACTGAAAGCTACAGGAAACTTTATAGACTCCATATAATATATGGGTCCAAATGATGTCTATACAGCATATCATTTAACTTTTTCTGTTATAATACTTTGAAAGTTTAGCTCAAGAAGTCATTGGTAGACAATGGCTGCACAATAAAGTGGTTTTATTTTAATTTAAGCAACAAAATGGCTTAAATTGACATAAAATCTGAATCTGCAACATTTTCATGGAATGGTTTAGAGAACTGACCGAGCAACAGGCTTTAATTCATCCATGACCACAAGTAAACCCGTAGAAACAAATGTACTGGATAAAGTATAGAAATAATGTAAAATATGCCTTAGTTATGGGTTAGTATAAAGTTTGGTGAACATAAGAAAAACAACAGTACAGTACTGTACAGATCTGACTTTATGAAAAGGCTATCATTGATTTAGCCACATTAGTGCAGTCTGACTCAATAATCCTACCTCTGCAGATCAGAAGATAAAATCCTTTCTAAAAATGACAATTCATCATATTTGTATCTTGAAAATCACAAGGCTTTCATCTGAACGTTTTCTCCACTGATCCCCACCAGCGTGTTTCCATGACACTGCAGTCATTCACAGTGAATGTGGCTTCTTACAAAGTCCTTCCAATGGATCTTTTTATATTATCATCTTGGGAGGTATTCCTGTGGAAGTCCACTAAAGTTCCTGTTCTGAAGTGCCTGGTCAACATCACGAATTAATGAATCAATCATCATCCTCATGTCAGGAGTAAAAGGGTCAAAGGAGGGCCGCTGTGACCCAGACCGTTTAAAATGGCCATCCTGGTTGCCCTGAGCACAAAGCAGCCTCTCTTCATTAATAGTTACATTCAAAAAAGACACAATGAGACGGAGCTGAGGAATGAGTGCCTTTTGAAGGTCCTCGTAGTGCACCACCAGCAGCCGTTTTCCAAACTTAAGCCAGCTCAGAGCGTGAGATGTCCACCAGGGGGCGTAGCTGGAGACAAACTCTGGCCATTCTATAGTTGAGAGAGAACAGAGAGATGATGCACCTGCCTCCAGACAAACCAGCAATAACATCCTTCTGTAACTTCCTCTACACTGGTATGTAAAGCTCTGTAATCTGACATTTTTGAGAGTGCCTTTTTATTTTTTAAACAATAACCACAATAATGTATGATTCTGAACATTGTGATGAACAGTCCAATCCCATTACAATGCAACATTGTCTTTGCAGTATTACCTTTACTTTTCCATTGTGCATCTGTGGCGTGTCCTAAATGTCCAGCACACTTGCGGTTGAATTCAGCCATGAGTGATCTGTAAGGGTTTCTAATCAGCAGGATGGCAGAACTAAACATCTCGATTTCTTTTTGACCGCTCTCGTGGGTCTTTACACAGATGCTGCGGCCACTCTTCCAGTAGTCCTTCTCTCCTTTAAAACCTGGCACCAACCAATAAAAGGATTGATTATGTCAGCCTCACTGACACAGTCTTCTCTTAGCCCTAATTGAATTGCTGGTTTAAACACTATGTATGCTGTACACACCTCGGTTGTAGAGTGTGCCATCAAAGTAAAAGCTGCCAGTGTAGAAGCCCGTCACGAGCTCGATCAGGTGCCGTACCCAGGTGTTCCCTGCACCAGGAAAACTAGAAAGAGCCACAAGGGAACTGGATCTCTGAGGCAGAAACATCCTCTCCTTGCACCTGGAGTCTAGAAACAGTGTTTTATCATTTACAAAAAAATGAAACAGGTGAACCAAATTAGAAGACATCAACTCATTTAGATTCATGAAGCCCAGAATAAATTTGTTCTGTAACTTTCATCACTTCCTTTGCCTATCTTTATCTGGGTCACTGAGAGCAGGAGATATGCCTAATGATTTGATCTGGGGTAGACTCTGGACAATCACTGGCCAGACACTAGACAGACCATTCACACTCATCCCTAGTGGCAAGAAGCTGGACAGAACATACAAAGTGAGTCAGGAGTGCTAACCTCTCTGTCACTGTCCAAACTGCTGGGTTAGGGCTAATACTATATAACTGCTCAATAAAACTAGATTTAGACTTGTATGAGTATTGTATTTAGAAATGTAATGGAGGTCAGACCTTTTAATAATTTGTTTTAATTAGTACTGTGTATATACTTGAATATGAAGAGTCAGCATCTCACCAAGCACAGGTGTCTGATAAACCAGGTAATAGTCACGTTCACTGAGTGCTGTCGTTGCTGAAGCACTAGTTTGGTTCAGAGAAGTTGTCTCTACACAGTGCTGGTTGTCAGACGGCTCATTCAGACTGAAGAGAGATGACGTCCATGTACAAAAACAGTGAGGCCTGCTCAACACTGCCAGTGGCAGCTCCTGCAAAAAGCAGATCCATTTAGCATTTTGTCTTTTGACTCTTAATACAGATTTTTCTTAGCTATATTTTAAGGTATACCTTACTCATCAGACAACCTCCCTTTACAGACACATTCAAACATTCAACAGAATCTTTGGTAATGCATTTATTCATTAGCTCTAAGGAACTGCGTGATTTGAAAGGAGAATCACTCATGTCTCTCCATCCAAAGAAAACCCAAACCTTATCTGTGCAGGTCTCAATACAGGACTGTGTTGTTAGATTGGGTTGGCGGGAGTAGATTGGGAATGTGCCAATGATGTTCTTTAACAACTGGAAGCAGCCGCGGTAGTGAACGTTCCTAACTGCAAAAGAGAAAAAATATAAGCAATGAAATTAAAACCACAATATTGGACATTTTGACATCAGGTTTAATATGCTCTCTTTAAATATTCCCCTGCTGTATATTTTTTATAATTCAGGTGCAAACATCAAGAGACTCAAATCTTTCCATTTTGAATTAATACTGCATCTGATTAAACATTCCTTATATAAAACATTTGACATTGACCGTACCAAGGTGCATACATTCAAAAAGTAGAGCGTGAGTATACCACTAAAGCTGATACCATGAGTGATTAAAAAGCTCTGCAGCTGCCACGTCCAAGTCAACCACACCAAAATACCCTTTAGTGGGCTCTATCAATCACTATGTAAAATTGCACTAAGCATGGTTTTATCTTTATCTGAAATGAAATAAAGCTGTGATAACAGTCTCATCTGTCACCTAAAAACTTGCATCATCTCCCACCCTAGGTTTTATACTTTCAAAGACAGAATTCTCTTTCTGCTGAAGCACAATTCAACTTTCTCTGTTTCATTAGAAGTCATCACAGAGACATCAGTCATGTTTGTTGGCATTTTATTGAGTAATGCAGTGTGAATTAGCAGGAGCATCCCGTGGAAGGTGACTCACATTTTCTGTGACCAGGCAGCTGCTCCTCCACCTTGTAAATGGAGAGACGTCCTACACCGCCACACGGGGAGCCCCTCTCCCCCCGACACACGAGACTGCAGTCCTCTTCGGGGGCTCGCGGGCTGCTGATCCGGTTCCCACAGTGACATTCAGCACCGTACTCTAGGCCTGCAAACTGGTAGCCACTAAACACATACACATACCAACCGTTACAGCATTGCCCTAGCCGAAGGCAATTGATAACCTCAAACTATTGCCCTTAAGCTAAACCATCCCAAAGGACACTAGTTAACTGTAGTTAGACTTCTATAATTCAAACTTGGGAGCATTAAATCTACACTACACTCTGGCCTCAGTAATAATGGTCAGTGCCTTTCCTTGTGCGCTATGACAGTGTCTTTCTCCAGCTGAACCCTGTCACCTCTGATCTGTACTTTACATATTAAGGCTTATGCGACTCAACCTTCTTCTCTTTTCGTCCCGTCTCCAATGGGAAAAACTGAGACCTCATCAGAATTGACCTTTTCATATGTCCTTTTGAAGCTTCCTCATAAATTGCTTTGACTTTTTACTTTTGCACATCTCTGTAATTGGAGCACTCAGGTAACGAGCAAGACTGTTTTCTATGTGGAAGGGTGGGTTTAGAAGGGAAGACTCGTGGGTTTGAGATGTGAGCTCAAAGTCTTAGTTTGACTGAATCCATCTGTCCTCTGCTGTTCGACCTCAGCAGAGCTTTCCTGCTTGTATAAAAATGAATATTTGATGCAGGTTATTCTGTGGTAATAACTTTATATTTATTTATTTATTTATTTATTTTTAAACCCACCTGCCTTTCTGTCTTATCTTGCTGCTTTGGACAGTCTTTCTCAATTCTCTTGCACATTCAACTACTGAACCACTCTGAAGTGCCCTTTCTTGGACCAAAGCACATTTCTAACCCCTGATTTATTCAGCATCTGCTGTAGACTGCTCATTAAGCTTCCTTGGCCATCCACACCTCCTTCCTTCTTCTGCAACAGATCAAGCCTTCTGTCGTGGCCGGCTCTTCACTCTCCCCTTTGCTTACCGCCTCATCTTTTACTGTCATCCAGCCACCTGGCTCTCCTCTGGCTTAAACACAGGAGGCATTCATAGAGGAGACTGAGATCCAAAGCATTTACTCAAACAGCAGGCCTTCTGTGGTCCCTTCAGAGGAGCCCGCCGTGAATGCATTACCTTTCTGAGCAGGTGTCTTGACACAGAGAACTGGTCATTTTACGCAGGTCATAAAGCATGGTTCCTCCCAGAGCTTGATCGCTTGCATTGTGTAGAAAACAGCCAATGTACGTTCCTGTGTGTCAAAACAAAAAAGAGCAAGCCCTTTCAGATAGAATGACTCCAAAAAGTATACTAAATCTTTTGTTCTAGTTTCTTAACAAATTGTTATCCAGATAATGTACAAAATAATCAAGTTAGTGAATCATCAAAGATTTCTTCTTCTGTCCTGGCTCTCAGGTAAAATGTCTTTAAAAGAAATTCCTTCCTGATGTGATGTGATGGACATTTCATTGAGACTCAGTAACATCTTGTCATCATTGACAAGAATGTAAACATTGCTTGTAGTTAATGTTAAAACCATATACCACAGAAAGGTAATATGATTATTTGCTGAAATACTGCGCTTTTATGTTATACACCTTTTAAGTTAAATGATGAAGATGCACCCCTAATTGTTCTTAAATTGACAGAGCCATATCCTTGGACACAAACCAGGCTGTCTTTGTCACTTAATGTCATGTCTTATATGCCACCTAAGCCTGCCCCCATACAGCATAATTTATTCCCAAAAATTACATCTATATTTGTAAATCCACCTAATTTATTTTTTTTATGACCACATCTAATTTATCAACCTACATTTGTTATAATACTGTTGTGCAGTTTAAGGGACAATATGTAAAGCTATTTATTCACACCTGATTCCTGTTGAGAGAAGGATGTAACGCATAATATGCTTTGACAGACTTATTATGATGTGCTGACAAGATTAAGTCTCCATATGAAATGTCACCCAAATTCACGCTTTGATGTTATCCTTGTGTTAAACACAGTGCCACATCAAACCCAGCTCAGCTGACACATAAAAGACTTCTTTATGAATAACAGCAGCTGAATGCAGGCTAGCATGTGCGTCTCTTTTGTGAGCAGACATCATTGCTCCAGGGCTCTAAGACAATTGTGTTTTTACAGTTTCTGGGTAAAAGCTGGCTGCTTTAGTGGATTCAGAATTACTGTACGTAATTGTGAATAGGTTAAATCCATTTTTGGTGCATGGATAGCACAGAGTATGCAATTTAGTTGGAAGGTTTATTTACAAGAGCATATTATTCAGTTCTATTGAGATTCTTCAAACATTGTTGGGATTTAACTTTTTGTCAGTTGTTTCCTATCAGTATAAAAGTGACTGATGTCATCTAATCAGAGAAAGGATTTGAAAGTCTAGAAGAATATGTGAACCACAAGGATTGAAGCGATGTGGCAGTAAGGTGTACAGATGAGATGAAGCAAGCGATGGGCTTCAATATCTGTAAAGCCAATTTGTGAGTCCATCTCCAATGACCTCTGAAAGCCTGTCCAACCTCTTAGATTGAGTCATCAGAGAACACCAGCATCTGCTGCCTAAAAGCACTGAGGCCATGCTGCCAACATCTGCAGCAGGGCCAGCTCCAGAAGCATTACCCAAGGTGATGCCCCCACACTCTGCCAACCTGTGGGCAGTGCCACTGCTGTAAACAAAGTAAAGAAGTGTGCTCAGGCTGCTCCAGCTCAGGGTTAAGGGTGGGATGAAGGTAAAAATCTGACTTCCTAAAAAGAGAGGTAAAAATCCTAGAAAGGTCTGCACACGGACACTGCCGTCTTCTTAGACATGATAGGTGGTTCTTTCCTATAGAACAGGATGGAGTAAGGCAGATTAGCAGCAGGGCATAGCACCATGCTAACTATCAGGACATGTGCTACTACCACAGGCCACTAAAGTGGGCTGAACAGGGTAGTTTACTGTGCTTCCACAGGGGCCAGAAGAGAAAATGCAATGCTTTCTACTCTGTCACTAACATTCTCAACAACTTCTAATTATTTTCTAACTTTGATAAAGAATTGATAAAACAAACATCTCAGTTCCTGAAATGTTGCTACCTTCTCTTGCATTTCTCTGGTTGTGTAATACCTGGTATGGTATGTGTTTTTACATATCAAGGATTTTGTGACTCATTCCTGCAAGGTATAGAAGTATTATTCCTTTGACTCTTTAGTTTAATATGTCTGTGCAGGCTTCTCAGTTTATAAATATTTTAAAATGGAAAAACATAAGCTGTAATGATATTAGTAACATCATATAGACTTAATTACATTTACATTACATTACATTTATTCATTTAGCTGACGCTTTTATCCAAAGCGACTTACATTGTTCTAATGTAATTACCAGTGTTACAGCCACTGGAGGCAAGGTGGGTTAAGTGTCTTGCCCAAGGACACAACGACAGTATGAACTGTGGGGAGAGCGGGAATCGAACCACCTACCTTCCGGTTGAAAGACGACCGCTCTACCCACTGAGCTACTGCCGCCCTATATAATCTATATCAGTAAAAAAAGAAAAATGAAGGCCAGAAATACAGTATACTGCATTTACCAGACAACTTTATCATTTTTAATCCTTTAATTTTGCTTATTGTGGACTTTTTGACATAATGAAATTATTTTATGAGCTGTTGTCTATAAAGTATTTGCCTAAACATTAGCTGCAGAAATGCCTTACATTGATTAATGTAATTTTGTAATGGCTAACTGTACTCCTCTGTACTTCTCTTCTATGTGGCACAATAGACCTGGCTAATTTAATTGTGTGCTCAGAATAATACATTTAAGAAAGGAATGGATGTCATTGACATGAATTTAATTCATGCTTTCAACATTTTTCATTTGTATTAGCCTACTTAGTGACGGAGTGGTTGTGTAGTGTCTGTTTATAAAACAGATTAAGAGCTCTTGTAGGATGCTTTTCAGAAATGAGCAGGAGGAACAAATGTTCCAATGGGGATAATGCTATTGTATTTATCATTTCAACAAAATGGCAAAAGCCGTGCCAGACACTTTAAACTATTAAAGTGTAAATCTCTGAGGAGTTTTGGTAGTATGTACATACTCCTCAAGACAGTGCAAGTAATGGGTGGTATCATTTTAATCTTGTTAATTACTAATTTATTTTCAAAGAAACTGCTCCAGTGGCAGCTCTGTGCTTTTGAGAAGATCAGTGAGCAGTGTGCCCGATCTACAAGATCTGAAGCACCCACACGTAAAATACCATATAAATATATTATGAAGCTTGTCTAGATGGTCTAAAGTCAACGCTCTTTACTGGGATGTACAACTGTCTTTTGTAACTGCTGTAAAATCATTTCTGTACGACACAAAATAAAATTAAAAAAATACATATTTTTATTCCTACATCCTCCTCACTTTGTTTTAAATGAGATAATGTTGCTGTTGCTTTTGAAACCTAAAATATGTGTTAGAGATCTCTGTTGTTGTACAGGTATGTTTGGAATGTAATGTTCATGATATGAGTATTTTATTGGCTGTGGCCAGATGTAAGGTGAACTAAACTGAAGTCCATATTGTCTAATGTTATGACTCAAAACGGACATGCAGTACATTTCTTTCAGCTCTTTCACTGAGGCAGCATGTATTTAAATGCATGTAAACCACTGCCACGTCTGAATAGTTACCTTTGTGCCGACTCCTGTGCAGAGATAGCCTTTGCTCGGATCCCTCTGGCAGAAAATTGTGAAACCAGCGACGGTGCAAGTGTTGGACCCCCAGGCTGCGTGAGGCCGGCCAGTGCCTTCCTGCCCCTGCTCCCCCTCCAGACACAGACTGAACAGTGGCCCATCTGGAGCGCGCCCTTACACCCAGGCCTACAGTCCTGAGGGCAACAGGCGGCGCTGCCAGAGACAGCAGAGGTGGCAGGTTGGCGAGGTTTGTCTGTGCTACTCTGATGCTGGAGCGCTGCAAAAGTAGAATACTGCCTGCCATCAGATACGCAATGCCCAGGCAGAGCAGCAGCATGTGAGCCCGCTTCAGAGGCAATGCAGTTTGTAGAGGGGCACCACCATTCCCACACTTTAGACTGTCTCTAAACTCAGTGGAAGGCCATTTTTCTCATTAGGAGCAGGTAGATGGATCTGCAGCCTCAAAACCTCAAAAAGACAGTGGCGTTGTCAGAGAATGTAGTTTGTAGACTCTGGGCTTCATTGCCAGCACTCCACCAGTCCACATGCAGAAGATGAACAATAGATGTATCACAACAGAGGGAGATTTAATATCCAAGGCTCTGGTCACAGAATCCAGGATGATCCATGTTGAGGCACTGCTGAAGCACAAAAACACAAGATTTGGCTTTAAGGCAATAATATAGTATTGTTTGATGTGCAAGGACTATCAAAGAGAAGGGTAGATGCCTGGGGATTAGAGGCACTGCTCATGTTGACATATGGGCTGGTTTCTGTCTTGCACCATCTTGCAACACATCCCTAGGTGCCAGCTGCTTCATTACTTTCATTCCAGTCATTTGTATTTAATTCATAACTGTCACTGTTTAATGCTGTTCCTGTCGTTTTAAGCGGAACGGTAATATAAAAATGGGATTTTATGCTTTTATGTGGAAAAACTGTAACCTTGAATAATGCCACATCTCACAAAACAGACTGCCTTCAATTCGCAGATTGTTTTAAATGCTCCCAGTGTCAGATATTATCCGGTTTAACACCAGCAATATCTTCCAGCTTAGAAAATGTAAGTCTTACTTATCAGAGTCAAATGACATCATGTGATAAAAGTGTCTGGAGAGCGCATTATGAGCGCTTATGAAATGGGGATTATGGCAGAAAGATGTAGTACATTTCTACCCTCATCGTGGAAAGAAGGACAAGTGGTGATTTAAACATTCAAAGACGATTTTTCTACTGTTGGGTATCTCTGTGTGGGTTTATTTTTAAAACATGTTGACGTGAAGCACTCACTTTAAGTTGTGTTGCCCTGAATAAATCTACTGTGGAGCAGTGGAGTCAAATCTTGATCTGTTCTTGAACGGTTTCATTTGAATTTCTATCACACTAAATCCTTAGGGTTGACTGTACTTCAGCTCTGTATAGGCACACCATTGTCAGGGTACGGTACGGTCTCTATTTGATCTAAGCTGATGATCCAGCATGTCTCGTTGTCTCGCTGGCCGTCACGCTCCATTCTGCTCTTTAGCTTCACTTCTCGCTTCAGGCCTCTTATGCTGCTGCTTTTGAACCCGACCCAGTTTATTATACGGCCTTAAAAAGTAGGGGTGCGGTGCTCCCGAGAATCGAAGCAACAGTTTGCACAAAGCACAGTAGTCTCTGATCAGTCCCACTGACCAAGTTATGTTGAAGTCCTTATATTTATGCTTTAGACGACTTCCTACAGCGCAACACTACTACATTTTTAACGAATCGTCTTTTCAAAAACAAACGGATTGTATGTTCTCAACTGAATTGATAAACAGGGTAAACACGCATCACCTATTTAAGAAAGCGAGGTCTTCCATCTTAAAGCCCTCACGGTGCTTCCTCCATTTACAGTAGAGCATATTTAATATGCGGCTTACCTTCACCGCTGGAGCATTACGCACGGGATCGTTTTATTGTGCGATCACGTACCAGTTGATGTACGTTCACATCGCTGTATTCCCGCTTATTGTCCAGCGAAGGTCTCCTCGAGCTCCCCAGCATTTCCCAGAGCTGCTGTTATATAAGCGGGCTCCCTCTCGCTCCGTTCTCTCTCTCTCGTTTCTTCGCTCAACAACCTCACAGCCAGGGCTGCTCTCCGTCGCTCTCTCAAAGCCTGGCACAGGCACACAACGCGTGCATGTGCGTGAGTGAGTATTTGCTGGTGTAAGGATTTGATGGGGGAGGAGGAGAAGGGAGGAAGGAGTGGACACTCTGGGACGCGTCACAGCTTCGTGCTGTGAGGGTCTAGCGGTCCATTGCTTCCATTGTATACTGTAGGGAGCCTACAGCTCTCTATAGATTCACATTCATACGTTTAGTCTCTTTTAAAAGATGCCAATAACCTGTTTATAAATTACTGCCTTTTTAAAGGACATTTCCATTGTGCAAAAGATGTGGTAAAAGCCCAGGAGTGAATGAGTCTAATAAAGTGCAAGGATCAAGTAGAATGTGAAGAGAATTATTTTGAGGCCACCTCTAAGGTCATATCAGGACTAAAGTTGCACAGAGAGGCCTGGCACACTTAAACTGATGTAGCCATGCACTAAGTAAGTTTAACTCTATATCATTTCAGCACCATGAACAGCGCCACGCCTGCAGCCCCTGCCTTGAAAGAGCTGTGCAATGAACAGTGCTACCACCGTAATGTTTTGTTCTGGCTGAATGACCTTCAGGCTTCTGACTGAGTCTTTCTACTCATAATATATATGGTCTGGGACTGGAAACAAGGTGTTGTTAAGTAGTTCAGGCTGTCACAGGGTCAACCTAACAATTCTCAGTCTTCTTTCATATCACAGGAAGCTAATTCAGGTATTTACTATTTAAACTTTACTGTTACTTAGTGTTATTAGTGGTGGTCTGGATTTGAGAATATACTGAGTGGTATGTAATACATTCAGCTTTTTCTGCATATTATCAACAGTTTGCAACTGGGCAATCCTTGTTGTGTTCACAAGTGTCCTCCTCTCATTCTACAGAAAGAAAACACAACATATACAAGAATTTAAACACAAATAGGCCCTGCACCAGAATCTCTATTTTAAATATTTTGTAGTTAAATGGTGCTCTGGTTTCAACCAGTACAGTACAGAGTATTTAGTTAAACAATACTAGTATTTAATTTAGATTTCCCATTTGAGTTCGTTTTTAGATGACTAACTGTGGGCTTGGTGTGTTAACCGTGGTGGGAGTAAGCTGTTGGAAAGTCTCCCTTGGCAGGTGCATTGCTGTACATACAGAGTTATATCGAGTGACACTGTCTGCCTGCCCCACTGAGCTAAACACTTCTTTTCTGATCAGCATTAACATTGCTTGGTCTCAGGTTTTCTCTAGTGGATAAATTGTAGTGTCACAGCCTTGTGTAAGTCGGCTTCTCTGCATGAACAGCTACACAAAAACAGCAAAGCTAAACCTCAGGAGTGCATTGCGGAAGGACAGAGGAAGTCATTGACCGTGTGCCTATTTGTTTTGATTATTTTCCCATTCCTGCTCTCGCATCCATCTCTCTTCTCACCCTGGCTGCGGTGTGATCTGTCCTGAAGAGTGCACTCAATTTAATCTTTTTCAAGCATTTGGGCCGGTTCACACTTTGACCATTGTGACAAAATGATGCCAGTGCTGTCATTCTGTAGCTCAGATACCAGAGCTGTCTCACAACACACAAGACACTTACTGCTGTCTCTATGCAGCACGACGCTCCAGACTTTCTTCCAGCCTGTCCTCTCCCACACACTATTAGCTACCCCCTCTTTTTCAATTAGACTGCATTCCTTGCTTATTACCACAGTTTCTGCTTCAATTTACAAGCCTAGAACAGACTGGCTGTGAAGCATCCAAAAAGTACTGCCCTACACGATTTAAATCTTTTACACTATACTAATGATTTTACATGTTATATTTATTAAAAAAGAGTTCATTAAGACTAAGATTAAGTTTGCATTTTTATGTAATTGATACGTAATTGTCCTCTACATTCTATATTGGACAAAAACCCTCTCACTCACTGCTGAGTGGAAACAAGTGTCCTCTGTTATTCTACTGACCTTCACTGTCATCATTTCCTCACATTGCCTGTAGAATCACTGTGAAAGGCTCAGCAAGAAAGAATAAAAGTGGATTGTCTGACGTTTAGCTCTTTTTCTATTAGGCCTGTCTTCGTTGATAAGACCAGTGCTGTGAAAAAGCTTCAGCAGAAAGAATCTAGCCTCTTTAACCTGTGCCAGTGACTTGTGGACTCACATTTTAAGTCTTTTACCTTATCCCCAAAATAATATTCACCAAAAACAAAAAGCTTTTTCAGTAATCTTGAGTTCACTGACGTCTGCAAATCCAGGTTGATTGACTGGGTTGATTTTCAGTTGTAAATATTTATTTAAGTGTAAAATGTGCTGGGAAGACATATTTTTTTATTCTCGAGGAACAGACTTGTTGTGTACACATGATTTCATATTAAGCTTAGAGGTCCATCTGTTACTGGCAGCTTCTTGACCTCAGTCAGTCTTTCAGATGTTCATAACTAAATGTTTCCTTCTCTTGTTTCTTTAGCCCATCTGTTGGGATTGATCTCACTCCTTAGCATTGCCAGTACTTTACTGCTTTTGTTTTAGCTTCTAAGTCTTAAGTTTTATTTCATTCAGTGAAACTGTGAAAGCTGGCAAGCCTCACCTTTTCTTGTCAACACATACTAAGGTTTGCAGGTCAACTGGTTGACATGGTTATCTTTTTTTTTTTTTTTTGGGAGAAGAGTATCTTTTGTACAAACCTTCTACCTGACTGACAACAATGTCTTGTGCCTAGACACCCAAAAATGTTGATAAGAGCTCAGTCTGTGTCTGCCACAGTCCAGACACCAGACACATAGTCTGCAGGTGCAGGGGACATTAGCAGCCTCCTATTCCGTCTTTTCTCTCTTTAGTTGTCCAACCTTCTTACATCTCTTGTCCTTGCTACTACAGCTCCCTCCTGGCTGGGCTCCCAGAAGACCTCGATCTAGCTTCTACAATTCATACAGAAGGCTGCAGCCTGTCTTGTTTTCATCCACACTAAATTCCCCTCTCGCTGGCTCCTCATATTGTATTCAAAAGCTCAGCTCGTTTCTCTCTGTCTTCCCAGTGGTACTCTGACCTCTCTGACCCAACAGGAGCACTCACTCGCTTCCTTTCTTCAAGTCTGTGTCCACCTATACCTTCCCTGTGTAGTTGCATCTGATGATCCTATTTTTGCTTTCAAAACCATTCAAGTGTGCCTTTTCCCCACAGAGCTTTGTCAGTTTGTCTTTCTGTAAATGGAACAGTCAGTAGCATGCATACATGTCAGTGAGTGGCTCGAGCTTCAGCTTAAAGATAAAATATGTACGTAGACTCCAGCAGCCTAAATGGCAGCATATTTAATGGTTTCTGTGGTTGATTTAAATGATGTGAAACATAAATCCTACCATTCACAATCAAAGGAAATGTTAATTGAACAAGAACTGACATTAAAAGCTACAAAAAACATTTTAGTTTTGTGGTTGCCAACAGGGTGTGGGTGGCTTGAGCTTATTGTATTTAAAGACAGTCTGTGTTTAATGTTGTCAATTACAATGTGCGTACTACCAGATGTTTGTCATTTGTATCGACTTCTTTTACACTATTTAAAATCTTTTACTGTGGAGAATGATCACAGCTGGAAGGGTTGCTAACGTGAAGCACAGCACCGGTTCCTGTTTTAGCAGCCTGGATTCCTACGGACATAAGTATTGAATAAATGTTTTGATCAGCCAATTCAATACGCAGTGCAGCAGAACTGTCCCAAATCAGACCATAATCAGAAACAAGAGTTTTGTGTAAAGAGTAATTGCTACAAAGGTCCTAGAAGTAAAAAGGTGTTGAGAAAAAACAAATAAATAGTCTCCCCACATGAACCCTCAATCATAAATCATAAGCTGTGAAAGCTGGGACGTAAGTGTGTGTCTTTGGTGATTGAGTTTAGAAAATTCAAATATTTAAAGAAGTTATTTTTAGACAAATAGTCAGGAATGGATTGTGCAAATTAACTATGCATCTAGGCCACTGATATCTACACAGAGCTGCGCCCTGTCAAGGAAATGGAACACTTGTACAACATCTACATAATTTAATTAGAAATAAAATTAGCACATGTTATGCAATGATGCATTGTCTTCCTTTGTAGGAACTTTATGGAGAGTTGACTTAGGTTGAATCATCTTAAACTTAGTTAAGACCACCAAAGTCACAAGATAAGTAGAGCCTGAACTGGTTAGATTTAGAAAAGCTTCACACAAAGAGGTCCCTTAAGTATGTCTTGTAAACTAGAGGTAGTCATGGTGATCAGTCATCCTACGTGTTGGCTCATGTAAGTCCTGATCAATCTTTGGTTGTATCTCAAACAAAGCAATAATCTAGTGATGAAAAGTTAGCGTTTGAAGCAAGCATCATAAGAGAAGGTAAGTAGTAGAAGGAAGCAGGTAAGTTGAAACTAGTAACTGGATCTGGAACTTAAACTTCTTCTGAAACTGGTGGGATTTTCATTTAAAGCTGCCAAACAATCTGGCAAAGCCTTGGTTGGAGAGCAGGAATTTTTTATCCAGCTTGATCAGAGTCAGTACAAGGTTTGTAGAGGCAGGAGAGAGAGAGCTGATTGCAATCTGCTGCAGCTGTGAGCAAGGTGGCCAGTGGAGAGAGTGCAGATGAGTGGATCCAGAAGCCAGGGCTTGAGAGAGGACTGCTGTCATGACAGAACCAGTCTTTCCATGACGGGTGATCCCACTATCTCTTCTCGCACTGGTTTAAAGTCTTAAATGTAGCACACACATGGAAACCTAGTGCTCACTGATGATGGTGCAAGTGTCCTCGGGGCTGTAGATGAAAAGGAGGCATACCATGTCCTTGGCCCCTCCACAGGGGCCTTACTCTAGTTACAGTGGTCACTGAGGCTTAAAAAGGACCAGAGAGAATGAAGAGCTTTTAAAGTTTCAAGCTAAATGGAAAGTGATAATCAGCTGAAAGCAGCTCTTAAAAGTCCAACTCTGTCCGAGACAAACTGTACACCAGCAGATGGACTCTAAATGAGACGACAGGCATTCATTAAAAGAGGATTCTGCCTCTTATTTTATATTCAAGCTTTATATTCATGCTTGAACAACAGGCTAGAGGGCCTCCACTACAGCTTGCATTGGCAGTCTAGTTATTTGGTAGAACGTGCCTCTGTTAAGGGAAACCTGTGTGTGAAAGAATAGAAAACTACACACTACACTCCTGGAGTCCTTGGTAAATTCTTGCTCAAACTTGAGTGTCTACTCAAGTGTTTACTTTACATTGGGAGCACGCATAACCTAAATAAAAGCTGAATATAATGGAGTCCTTTACTATAGGCTCTTTGGATGGAGCTGTGTCTTTATGTATTCTGTCTGAAGAGAAGCTCTTTGTTTTGCGTTATATTAAAAATGCACTGTGTTGTAAGGCTTGAGGGGGCTCCACACAAAACAAGAGGTTAATATATAACTTTATTAATATATCAATATGTAAGTATACTGCTGCTGGCTTTTCTTCTTCTAGAGCTAACATGTTTTATTTTTATATGGGAATGCGTCCACACTGATTTAATCTGCAAGTTTTACTTAGAATTAGAAATCCTTTTTTTCCCCCCTCAGGTCTCCATCTCTGTGATGTGACTCTGTCAAATGATGGTCCATGCTAACTGAGCACTCTTATTATTTGCTTGCTCAAGGTCAGTGAACAATCAGGAGATTGACTATGAGCAGGCCTGTCGTTTGAGTAACAGAGGGATAAACTGGATTAAGGAACCGAGAAGGCTGTGCCGTTAAAGCTTTAGACATGGCAAACACAATCAGTGCCTCTCTGCATGCCTTACCTCTTTCAATCATCTTCGAGCAATCACGGCATGAAAGGAACCTCCCCCCATTCCCATTTGGAACTAAGACGGAGAGGCAACAGCAAAAGATATGAGCCCTGTAATAAGTCTCTTAAGCAGCTAATGTGCATGTGCAGAGGAGAATTCACATCTGTTCTGCACGATTTACGCCCTGATGTCCAGTCAATATGTACATAAAACCTTAATCTTCTCTCAAGACATCTACTGTGAGTCTGTTGAAGTCATAAAGGTCATATTTTCTGAGATGACAAGTCTTTAAGTGCACGTAATGTTGCCTAAAACACACCTTTTTTTTTTCTCAGTAGCCTCAAAAGATTGTAATGGCTAGATATTTATCAAATTGTTACATCCCTCTCATACATTTACTGTATGTTAATTTAATGTTGTTGCAATGTTTACATTCATTTATTCCACACAAGCACTCTTACCTTTTACATCATAACTGTGAGCTGGCAAAGTTGTCTGAATCTAATTACCTTATATGTTCTCAAGGGGAAATCCTGCTGATTTGCTCACTAACAATAAACCCATCGTTAAAAAGTGCAAAGACGTGCTCATAAAATTTCAGAATGACCCTGTGGCTGGCGAAATGTCCTTGTGGAGAAGAAATTATAAATATGTGTCTCCACTCTAAAGGATGTTTTTACAGGCACAGATAAGCATCTGTTTTTTTGCTATAACTTTACATACATATATAATTACATATATGGTGTAACACTAAAAGAAGCTAAAAAGGAACGACTGAAAATTTGCCTTACAACATTTGTATGCCTTCTCACATTATTGTAATTGATAAAAAAAAAAAGACACACCCACTAGCTGCTCATGTGTGCTGGCTTTTTAGTTCATCATGAACTTGTAGTGTGTTGTCTAACGTGGGACTTGTTCCACAGAGGCAAGCGTTGATGAATGAGACAGAGGGACCGGTTTGGCTTTCCCGATCACATCCTGACCTCTTTGGATGAATGCTGAAGGACATGTTTTAAAGCAGGGGTTTTACATTTCTCTCTCTCTGTGAGCCCTTTGCTTTTTCCTCATCACTCATCCCTGCCTCAGTACTCTCCTCGGCCCTTCTTTTTCGAGCTCGTGCATACATGCCAGCCCCTTGGAACCTTATGGAAGAGCAAGGAACATTACAAACGTCATGTACAGTTGTGCTCATAATTTTACACACCCTGCCAGAATATGAATGATAACACAAAAGCTTTTCTTTCACCCATAGTTAGTGGTTGGGGGAAGCCATAAATTATCAAAGAATTGTTTACTCATTTTAAATCATAATCACAACAGAAATTACCCAAATGACCCTAATCAAAAGATTACATAGCCCAGTTCTTAATACTGTGTATTGCCACTTTTAACATCAATGACAGCTTGAAGTCTTTTGTGGTAGTTGTGGATAAGGCTCTTTATTTTCTCAGATGGTAAAGATTTGAGGCTTGTCTCTTTGCTGTTTGGCGTATTGTAAGCGGGATGCTTTGTGGACTTTTGCGTAGCTGAATAAAGAGGCTGATGATATTTTGGACCATATCTGCTCCATCTGACATGTTTGTTTACCAAAAATACGCTGTGATTAATCACAATTGCTCTTGCAGAGAGCTTAATGAGACTTCTGATGGAAAAAATTAGTAATGCACTGCAGGAAGCACCATTCTTTCACTCCTGAACGTTATATAATGAATTTATCACCTTGATGAACTGTTGTGACTGGATGTGAACTGGTGTCTAATACTGTGAACAGGCGAGATAATCTTTTTGGAGAAGCCCAGTCCTTTGTGCTTAGCCATTAGCAGTGACCTTGTGTTATTGTTGAGCTTGTTTGGAAACTAGTTTGGTGAGAAATTATTGAACTAGTGCATAAGAACATAATGTGCAGCTCAACAGACAACACATTCCTGTGACTGTGATTAGAGTCTTTAAAATGTAATTTGACTCAGCCTTCTCCTTCTTCAACATGCTATTAGCCTCGAGTAATGGGCTTGCAGTCCAATAATGGAGTGTTGAGGTGCTCAGAGGCTGAATATGTAGCTACAGCCTCAGTCTGGAATTTCACAACATCTTCAAAGAGTCACATTTAGCAAGATGGAGAGAAAATCCACCCACGCATTGCAAGTGCAATAACGGATATTTGGCCAGTTTCTCATTTTCTCAACAGTTTTTTTATATCGTTTTCTGTAGCTGCACTTGGTTTGATGATAGCCTTTTGTATTTCCCTTGTAAAGAGAATGTTGGTTCTGAGTGTGCTCTATTTTCATGTCACTTTCATAATGATTTGTCATTATTTGTCCTCATACGTACTGCCTTCATGCCTGTCAGCGCAGCCGCCTCCTGATATGAGCCAGCTATTTTTATCCTCAGGTTTCCTGTCATGAATACCAGATGATATACCTGATGGGGCCAAGGCCTGTGGGCGCCTAGGTAACTGAGGGCTTCAAAATACGAATTCTGATTCATGGTACAGGTCAGAAACACAGAGAATATATGTATAAAGCCCATAGAATCAGTCATTGCTGAAATGTAAAGAACTCATTTCTGAGAAGTGCGTAGCACAATGCAGCCTGATTGATATGGTTTGCTACGTGTAATTGCAGCCCATTTATTACTCCCTTTTCATGGCTCACCTTTTGGTCTGAGAATAGCTGCAAGAAAAGGCTGAGTGAAGGAACTTTTTTTTTCTCAGAAATAAGTGACAAATACACCACACGTTGCTCTACATGAAAAGTTTTTGTGCCTTTTCTTTACCATCTCCCTATTTTTGACATTGTATCTAAAAGACCATGTCAGGGTGTAGTTAAAGATGGAGAGGAAGTGTGACTAAGAAAACCAGTAATGAGAAGGAGTGGGGAACATAAAGGTCTATTTTCCCAGTCTATTTTTATGGCTGGATTTTTATAGTTGTTGCTAAATCAGCCCATGATCTGGGGCTAGCGCAGCTTTTTCCAACACCAGACATTTCAATGAATCAGTCACCCCTGAATGCACAGGAGGAGGGAACAAGTGAAGGAAGGTGCTTATTGTTGAAGCACTTTCTCCATAACCTTTTCAGAACATCAGAGACTAACTGGGCCCTGCTGCAGAACCACCTGGTTTGGTCTTGCTGTGCTGTTCCAGTAATTACTGAATACATCAGAGCTGATGCATGATTCATAAGAGCCAATATGGAGGCTGAAGAATTTAATTTGACATTACAATAGAGGCATCCTTGTTACTGTAGGCACCATCTTAATAAAAATACCTTGCAGTAATTCAAAGAAAGGCCTTTCATCTATTCGTCCAGCATTTTCTTCAACCTTGGACTGAATCAGCCGGTGCAAAGCCACTGCATTACTTGTCATTCAGGGTTATAATGACTCACCATCCACTGTCCCTCCTGGCACCATCAAAGGTCATCCCTTTACTGCCACTCCACTCATCAGAATACAAAGACTTCCCTCTTCTGCTCCACCTTTTATCAATGAAAACCCTGGTGACCAAGCCAATAATGCACTTCAAACAAGGCTCTCAGTTTGCTGTGGCATATACTCAATATCAGAAAGTGTATCAGAAGTGTCTACAATACAAGAGTCTGGTTAACATACAAAACTGAAACCCCCGCACCAGGCCAAGTATACTAAAAATATTAATACAAGTTATTCAAATAAATGAGTTATAGCCTACATTAAATAGCCAAGATTTCAATAAGATAATGCTCATTTTTTGCATCCATACATAACTTCATGAGAACAGAATTGTCACAAGATAAATTATATTTTACAAAGTCCATCTTAACTCAATATATTTATTTGTTTAAATTACTGCAGTTCATAAGTACAGTTCTGTATATAGCTGGAATCAAGATAATTATTGCTAGATGTCTTTTAAAACATAGATTTGAGGACAAAATTAAAATATTCTGTTGTTCTTTGAGAGAATTTTATAATACCCATAGCTCTAGCTGCTAACCTAACATCTTTCGTTAGTGTTATGTGCTTTGCGTATGCACCACACAGTCGCATATGTGCCACGGAGCGATGGCAGTGAATTCAGCACGGCGCTTCTGTAGCTGCCGTTCCACCTGCCAGCTTCAAAGACGAGGCTCGGCTCTCAGAGGAGCAGTTTGGGAGATGGAGCTGTGCAGACTGTGTGCATATCTTCCCCAATCACACAAAGGCCTTATCTATCTTCCTCTCATCATGCTTCTGTGTCGGGCTCATTCAAAACCACCGCTCTTTCTCTCCCTCTCCCCCTCTCTCTCTATCTATCTATCTAGATGGATGGATTAATGGATGGATGGATGGATGGACAGAATATATATATTGTATTTTCTTTCATACAGCCCTGAGACTGGGAGTACATTGATTCCACTTTGTGAAGACGCAGTCCAGCTCCTGCTTGGTGGCCTCCCACACATCCACACATCTTGGGCTCTCAATTCCACCGAGTTTATGTCTCGTTTCATACCTCCATCAATCGCTCGACTCTCTTTTTCCTTGGGCGTCGCCTACAGATTGATTACCTTTCAGTAGTTCAGTGTAATGACAGCAGGCCAAGTTCATTTTTGATGTAATAAATGGATGCTAAGTGACTCCAATCCACAGTGAGGCCAATAGTCCTCAAGCTACAGGTCTGTGGAGCGGCCCTGGACCTGTGTCTTGATGCACACTTCCAATGGAGCGGTATGAAACAGGTGAGGTCTACAGCCCAATCACAGAGGCACTTCCACTGGCCAAAGGGTATGAAGCTGCACCATACTATTGCGCAGCTCAGCTTTGCTTTCAACAGTGCTACAATTATTTAAGGGCGGAGCTAGACACTGCCATCTGTTAATTACATTAGACAACAGAGAATTTGCACTTGGGCAAAAATTAAAAACATGGCAATTACTGTTCCTGTTTACATTTTATTAAACAGGAACAGAACTTTCTTTTAAAGTAGAAAATGTTGCAGCTCCTTAGAATAGAAGTAAAGTATAAAACCACATTCTTCTTCTACGGTCTATGGCTGCATCTCCATCCTCTTACACCCAAGTTCACTTTATTTATTTCTCATAGAAACACAACTTGGGTGTATGACATTGTACAAACAATGTTTGTTGCAGCTTCTTTCAGTGGTTACCCCTTCTGAAGTATGCCGTTCTGATCCAGGCCATTCTGCTTTGTGGAAACATAACCTAAGTTACTTTTGTTCCTGTTAGACCAATGATAAGGCCAAACACTGACAAAACAGAGATCTTAGAAACAAAGCAATTAAATCCGATGGAACAAAATTAGCCTACTGTCATGTCTCTTTTAAAAATTTGTTTTTGATATGAACCCTTTAAGGTCCGATTTGTAATGGCAGAGGAGAAAATGCAAATGAAACGCATCAAATGAAGCGTCTGACTTTATAATCACGGAAGTAAGGGAAGCATAGTTAGCTGTGACAAATCAGAAGAGTTCAAATAGCATCTGTGAAACTTCTGATGCTTTTTAATGAATAGTTTAATATCTGTGTTGTTTTTGGAGTAAAGCTGATTACTGTTTGGATTATGACAGCTTAAATCTTCGATGAACATGCAAATGGAGATGGAGTAGAGTTCTATATAATCAGATTATTCAAAGGCTTTTACCTCAGTCTGAGTGTGTGAATATTATTACCTTTTTTATAGAGACAATGCAGTGGAGCTTGTGTCGCAGTAATGTCCAGAAGCACTGTGAGATATCAGCAGACCTGCAGAGCTTTCAGGTTAAAGGCAAACAATGGCTCACCAAACAATTAAACTGAAATATTATCCCCACCATGTATTAAATAGGGTTGTGAGAAAGTCTGCAACTTCAGGCTCTGCTGAAGCCAAGTTGATATTTTTAATGATGGTTATTTATGGCTTTAGTAGAAGGGCTTTGAGGGTATTGCTTTTGTAATTCTGTATTATTTCTTGTGCACTAAATCCACAAGAAACAGTATAAAACATAGAGATTCATCCTTTGTGGAATATTAAATATCTCGCTATCTATTTTAGAATTTTACTTTCTAAATATAAATCAGACATTGCAAATATTGATACTTTGATGCACTGAATATAGGCTGAATTCCTTTAAGTTTATTCACAAGGAAGCAGACAGTTATTTGACATTTATTTGAGATGTTAAAGATGCTTTAAACCCAGAGCAAAGCAAATGCCTCCTTTAAACACATTTTATATTGCTCTGATCTTCTAAGAAAGAGCGTTTTATGTTGTCATGGAAAAGGTCTGTCAGCACTGCTTTGTGCCAGTGAAAGCGTTGCTCATTATGTGCATTAGGAGCAAATTAAATGGATTAGCTGCGAGTTCCATTCCCAGGACGTGCTACGTGTGAGCTATCTCCTCCGCGATAAGAATCATTAGATAGGCTAACACAAAAACACAGTCCTATTCTAGGAGCCAGCTCTCACTTTTTTGAAGCCTATCCCCTAATGAGGCCAGTTGCCGGGGCGAGCTAAATGTCAGCTAATGGATGGTGCGTGAGACAGCTATCTCCACTGGCCCACAGTCACGTCTGCCTCATCAGGGTAAGTACACAGCAGTGTCAAGAGGCAGCGCTCACTCTCCACGCCCTCAGAACACAAACCCAATTCACTTTTAGTGTCGCCTGCCACTCATAAATAACCCCAATGGATCCCAGGAGCTGTTTAATAAAACACATCTGATTATGTGGGAAGGGGACTTTATTAAAACAGTATTTCTTTCCACGCGCTTTGTGAATTTGCTGCGAACCTTGTTTCAAGCGAGACATAGGTGCCATCATTCCTCACCACCTTCTTCCCCACTCAGCTGTTTTCTTTTTCTTTAAATAGTATCTCGCATCAAAGACAGGGACTGCTCTCTGTGCCATTTTTGATAGAATAAAAAACAAACTTTACATAATTAGTGTAGCCTACTATTATTGCGGCATTCAGAGGAAATGGAGTCTAAATCTATTTGACAGGCTTATGCGGTAATAATAAAAAACCAAAGCCTGTGGAAAATCGATAAATCGTTTTGTCAAAGTCAATCAATAGCTCCTTAATGGAGGCTGACACTAACATATATCTCTGCCACATACATGCACAGCCATCAAAGTTTTTTTGTTTCACTTTTTATAAATGTACAAAATACAAGTGGTTAATCTCCTCTTATAGCATCTTACTCTGTGTTTTAGTGAGAGCAGAGGAGCAACCCACAAGCGTTCCTCTCGTGTTATTTATCACTTTGTGTGGGCTCTTGTTTGTCATTAATTAACAGCAGTGTCTTTGAGCTAGGCTACATTCTTTATTTCTTCCTCCAAGAAATCAATTACTGATATTTTAGCACTTGTGCTCAGTGCTCTTAAATATAAGTAAGACTAGCTTTTGATTTGTTGAGCTGGTAAAAATAATGAAGCTCTGTTAATATTTCTCTCTATTTTAATCAATCACAAACAACTGCAATAATGCCACAATACAGGGTTATTCATCCTCGACTTATTCTCTTCTCCCAATACAGTTTAATTTAGTAGACTACTGCTTTATAATTGAGATTTTAAACTATATACTGCTCCCTTCTTTGAGCCCTAGGGCTGTTTACTGCGGCAAGAAAACACACATTTGGATGATCGAAGAAACTAACCTCTGTCTCTGCACTGACTGCTGACTCAGCTTAATCGACAAACAATGCATACTCTTAATCAATTTAAACAGCAACATTTGGATAATGACATGATCCACCCTGTCAGTCTCACCATTGTGTAAACCCTGGGGTTTTCACTGAGGTGTGCTAATAATCATTGGCACTATAAATCCCGCTGGTGTGCATTCAAATGCCATGTCTGTTGTTTTTCTCTTCTATGTATGTAACATTGGCTTGTTAAGCTTCACTCAAGCCTCCACACTTGCACTAATTACGTACCTAGACCTCTTGTGATAATACGTTGTCGGGCCGACTGACTGCAATCAACACTGCTTTCACAAAATGCTAAATGGAGGCTACAGAGAAAATCTTAAAAGTTGCTTCTGTAATCCTACTCAGTCTGTGGGCACATAAACCTGGAGCTTTGCTCATGTTTATTTCATATCCTGGAAGTCTTATGCCATTTTTCTAGACTTATTAGAGCTGTTCTCACAGCATTGTTTTTTTCCTTCTCAGTGTACAGAATTCTCAAACATACCTCACTGTTATTGTTTACTCATACATTTTATGCATAAGCTAAATCTAATAAAACACCATGGCAACAACAGTGATGCACCACACACTTAACTTAATTCTAATAATAGATTGTACAGGTAACTTACTGTAGGCTTCCTGTAATGTCAGAGCTGACACTCACATCAGTCTTTATAAAAAGGGTAGTTAATCTCAACACAGGCCTGGTGGGGAGCATTTATTTTAGCATGGGGCTGGTCTCTTTTGGCCTGGCCCTTGAGGGCCCCATTGACTTCAGTGACTTTTGTATGTGCCGTTCCTGGCTGTTAAAATGTCCCACATTAGCCGGATGTGAAGTGCAGCTTTTCTCTCTGCATATTAAGCAGCAATAATGGAGCTTGGAGGAAGTGCTCATTACTGCGGGCCTTGGGGTGTTCCATTCATTTTTGAAGGAGTACCAATCCCCTTCCCTGCTGTTACTCTGCCGCAGCTCTTATAAGACTGGTTGCTCAGCTGTTGCACTCTTCTGCACACTGATGTGTTTGTGTCTGATGGAGGCCAGCTTCACCCTCCAGCTGCTGTTCAGACTTATAGGATTCTTTGCTTGAAGGCTACCTCTGAGCCACTGCACAAAATGACAACAAATCCTTTTCTCCTGTGGGCCCAGTCTGTGCCACTTTGGATAATGTCCTTGAAACAGGACAGTTCCTTGGGGTCTAACTTTAAGGATAGCCACTGAAAGCAATCTGCACTTTTCAAAGACTTGGGGGAATTGAAGTTTGAGCTGCAACTTTAGAAAATTTTAAACGGTTCCTTTTAAAGTTATCATTGAATGTTTTTCATTTCCAGAAGTCACACCTTGTTTAAGAACTAAGAGTAATCATTTTTAAAACGCTGCTTATAATTGTAGTCTTAGGGTAAGAGATAGTTGCAAGATTAAAACAGATTATTTCTAATTCACCCCAAGCTCTAATCAATCCTAATAAAGACAAAGAAAAAATGAGAACTTCTTGAACTGTTGCAGTATTGTGATGAAACCACCTCAAATATAATGAATATGAAAAATATCTGTCCATGGTGAGTAGAAAAGTTACACAGTTATGAATACCGCTAATGATTGTGTGCAAAATGAAACAATTTTAGGGATTTTATTCAGCCCTAATGGTTTTTAGATACCTGTTGTCATAGAAACCTCTCCTGATGATGAATCTTGCTATATTTTTCCATGCTGTAGCAATGGCAACCAGGCAACTCTGACCAGGACTGACGTTTTAAAGTCTCACGATGTGCTGCATGATTAACTTGTCAGATTGCACTGACTGCAAACGCTCACAAATATGTCATTAATTAAGAAATGCCACTTTCTTTGCTGTGCAGCGCTCATTAGTTTGATCTCCTTATTAGACAAATCATTATAGTGCGGCTGCTTGTCTTCTTGATACCTGACATTTCATTTACAACAAGATCAATCCACTCAAAGTGACACATTTGTTCATCTGCAGCCGAAGAAAGGCCACCGGCGCTGAAATGGTTCGTACCCTGTAATTTATCTTGCACTGTTCTTGTAAGTGACACACAAAGTATAAGGGACACAGAGAAAGAAAAGACAGGAAGTAAACAGGAAAAATGGCCTTATTGTAAAGTCCAATATGGCTCAACAAATCCAGCTCCTTGTGCACAGACCTTTCTCAAATTGACCTTAGTGTTTAGACATTTATCAAAGTGCGTCACATTGCTGTCAGTAGCTAATGTAAGCCAGACGACGCTCGTGCTGCCTGATAACACACTAAATTATCCATATTGTAATGAGGCAGTTTTTGGTGACGTGATCCAATATGTTGATGGGAGTAAACTATTATTCAGACTAAACAAAGAAAAAGAAACAAGCTTGACTTTGTCCTCCACAGGGATATTTTATGTAATAGTATACCCTTCTCCACTATTCCCTGAGCAGGTTAAAAGGTCCTTGACAGGATTATGAGTTAATGAACATTTTCTCCAATAAAAGATGACCTCTGCCCTGTTGAATATAATAATTTTCCTGTTTTGTTCTCTTTTTCAGGTGGCATTCCCTTTTACATGGCACTAATTACCCAAATGACTTCCCATTTCTGTGGTTCCAGCATTATAATTACCTGCCTAATTGTCAACTGAGCTTCCAGAGCGGCATAATGTGGACGAGCTGCTGTAATTGTATGAACAGCTTGTATATTATTTAATTCTTAACGGCTTATGTAACATGATGACAGAAAACATTAAGCCTTTTTTTGTGTGTTTCTTTACCAGGTAATCTGAAGCCATCCTGTTTTAACAAATCTGTCCTATAAAGACGGCACCCCAAGCGGTGTTTAGTCCTCAGCGATTCATCCGAATTGTCTTTCAGGATCATTGACCAGCAGGCTGACTCTTTACCAATAAAACAATTTGACATTTCAGTAGAATTCAGTGAGCGCATTAGTTCTGCAGCGTGTACGCTTTCAAAGGCAATTACAGAACAACAGAGGCGAAAAGTTAAGTGATGAGGCGTTGCAGGATTGTTGTCCGTTCACAGAGATGCACAAAATGTTGCCTCAGAAGTGGCAGTAAAACAAAAGGAAGTGCTTTGCTGTGACGGCCTATACGCCTTCTCCATTTCTGTTATTAATGCTCTAATAGACAGATAGATAGTCATAGCAGAGAAAGCACAAGTGTAATTAACAGCTCTCTACCCCATACATTTTTAAAAATGATTATCTCCATGGCAAAATTTGTTGTCTGCAGCCACTAACCGGGAGCGCTCATCCATGTTTTGATGTTGGTGGGAGAAACCAGAGTACCTGGAGAAAACCCACCCAAGGGTGGAGAACATGCAAAGTGCACACAGTAAGGCCCCTGTGCCACCGTGTCGCCTCCAGTAAGCCACACCAGACCCAACTAAACCTTGGAAGTGGCACACCTGTGTGGAACTGAGCTGTTTATCATGTGAGTGTGCACCTGTTTGACAAGTCAAGATGTCTGCCGTGAGAGGTCTATAAACAGAAGTCCAGACCGAAAACGCTGTTTAATCTGGGTTTGGCTGCAGAGATAGTGGCGCTAATAAGGCTAATTTATAAGTCGAACAGAGCCAACACCTGGGTGCATTACACATAATTAACCTGCTGTGAAAACAAACCCGGCTGTACATTGTCTACAATAAATACATGTCAACACTCAACGCCGCTTTCTACTCTTTTTCATCTGCACAGAAACAATTTACTGATACAAATTGTGAACATTAAATTATGTATATGTAACAGCATCTTTTACATCCAGTTAGAGTCAATGTGCCAGCCCAAATAATTCCTATGTTGTAAATTATTTTTATGCGTCTGCGGATGAAGATTTTATACATTTCCATATTTTCCATACATTATGTAAATAGATAAAAAAAAAATGTAAGAAGGAGAGAAGAATCATGGTACAATATTTAAATCATCGTGCAGCACAGACTGGCTTTGTTTTTTTTTCCTTCTTTATACCTTTTCTACCTGAGATCAGCCTGAGCCTCATTAAAGCAAGAACAGGCTTTCAGAGACTTCTAACAGATGTAATTGGTGATTTTTTTTTTTTTTTTACTTCTGCAATGGTGGCCGTCAATCAGCTGTGCAGTATGTGCTATTGTTGTGTTTAGTCTTCTCTCTATTCTCAGTACTTAAGAAAGAATACATAAGTGGCTTAAATCACATGTTCAGTATGTAACTGTAACATTACAGCACTTTAAAGGTGCTCTATTTGCAGTGTGCTTGTGTGTATCTGGTTGGGGATAGAGATTTATTTATTTATGATTGTTTTTTTTTTACTGTGTCTATGCTACTCTCTGTGCCTTTTAATTGCCCCTTGGGAATAAATATAGTCATTGAATTGAAGTAAACTCGATGTTCTTTTCACCAAGGTCTTTTCAGGCTCAGGAAAATGTAAAATGATTTGTACCGTCATTTTGTTTTCAAATGAAATTTATCTTAAGTACTTCTGTGATCAACAGTCCTGGATGTATAGACAAAAAACAGTCACGTTACCCTGATTTTTATTTTAGTATTAAAAATTTTGTATTTGTGCATATACAATACAAACCACGCCCACATAATATGTGCTGTTTAAAGTCCTTTGAGTAATCTGTATAAAGAAAGTGTTATTGAGTGAATGCATATTACAGATGATTTTATAAGTCACATAGGGGATGTGACTTATAGAACTGTAAATCTGACACAATAAAATTATTCTAATATCACATTTTGTTGTAATTACCAAGGCTACAACAAACTACAAAGAAAATGTTTTTGTATTTGTTCAAGGTGGTGTTCCTGGCATAAACACCACCAGTAGAGGGTGCACATGTCACTTTCCCTTTAATGCCTTTGTCAAATATATTGCACACATTTTCTGTTTCAAATACTGTTTTATATTTTGCATATTAAAAGCCACATTTTTGTAGAAAACCATAAACAGGTAGTATCTAGCTTACGGACAGCAGTCCTACATTGGCTTTTAAGGCTCATGACTAAAGTAACGGTAGTAACCTTATTGTGGTTCTTGGTCCAGTAATAACTTGGAATTAAATTAGCTTTTTTGTTGTTGCAATGGGCTGAGCTTTGCTTGTGTTCGTTATTATTGACTTCTCTGCTAATGTTGAACACAACGGAGTAAATTCCCTGCAGTCGGTGCATGTGAAAGTGGGCCCTTGATCTTTCGATGTTTGGGTTTTATTTTCCTTTACCACACAGTAAATTTAAAGCTTGTTTGACTTACCTTACCGTACAAAACTAATCTTTCTTCCTTTGACAGTTGGAGTTCAATTCCTTACCCTTATCATATTTTCTCCTTCAGTAATTGCCTTTTCTTTCTGTTTCTCAGGCTCAGAAGAGGGAATTGATTAAATTGCGAGTCTCGGTGGCAAAGAAGAAGGAAAAAAAACAGTCAAAGAAAAATACGGTAATGCCCCAGAGGCCTTGTAAGCCTGGCATATAATGTTTCTTTATCTATCACTAATGACACAACGTCTTTGGAACTCTCATTACAGCTCTGCTCTTTGCTATGTCTACCAGAGGACAGTCATTTCGGGTTTCTACAAATGTGTATGAAAACCTACATCGTACTAGAAGACATCATTTTGGGCCCAATACTCATTTGACCGCCGGATGTTGAAGTTGCAAGACTATGATGAAAAGGTTTCAAACAAGAGGCTGTAATTGCCCAGAGAACCAATTAATGATCAAAGTGGAATTCCAGCCACTTTAAACCACGCTGTCTTCTTTTCTCCCTGACACTCCACAAGCATCTTCTCGGTTCATCCCTGCCGCCCTTTCGAAGGTTTTTCGAAACCAATCTCCCTGGAAAAAATCAATCAATTAGATGTGTGTTCCAGGACGAAGGGAAAAATCTAATTGGTGGCTGTTGAGATGAGCCTGTCCAATCACTTAACAAGGTATTGTTTAATATTCCTGTGAGGTGGTCTGGTGTCACGGTACAGATAACCTTTTAAAACACCAATTTACTTTTTGCAATTATTTAGACCTGCTCTATTAGCCAAATTACCAACTTAAAGTGATCTCGTTGCACACCTCTCGAGTTGTTAATGTCTATCGCCTGTTATGCATGCAAATTAGTCTATGCTCAGTGGTAATATTGGGAAAATGTCTTGTCTCTCTAACTTAATACACATGCACTCCCGAAAGTAAAAGAACAAGTATACTAACTAAACACATAACCCATATTTATTTTGTTTCAACAGATCGTAACAGATGCATCAAATATTTCTTCCAACTGGTGGCATCTGGAACCTAAGCGGCTAAAACTGCTGTGCCTTGGATTTTCTTTTCTCCCTTATCTCTTCTGTCTGGCATTGTGAGTAATGGCTTCTGCAGCTCCCTAGAGAAATGACATCCATCCTGACATTTCTGAGGTAACACCAACCATTTTACAAATACAGTTTTGTTGTGTATCCTTTTGAGCTGTACTGTGTGCACCCCCAGTCATGTATCTAAACTGATAAACCCTTACACAGTTGCCAATTGCACACCTCCTACTTCAGTAGTATCTACACATCAAATGCACCTGTTATTATCTCACATCAATATTGCTTTATTCCCAATCAGTTTATTTTTGAAATAAAATTAGAAAAACATGGTCAAAGCCCTACTACTGATGATAATTTGATGGCTTAAATTCAAATGCTATCAAGTTAAGCTGCCTCTACATTATAGCAACAATTATGTAATGCTAATTTTAGAACAACCCTGCTTTACAAAACAAACACCCTGCCCAAAACAAAATCAGCACAGGGTTTTGAAGTGCAGTCAGCAGCTCAAAGCCTCTTTGCACAAAATCTAATTGAAGCCAAGCGAACAGTGCACAAGCCAACAGGGAAATGGACAAATCAAAGACTAATGAACAGAGCACAGGCCAATATGGACAAACCACACTACACCCTTAAGTTTCAGGTCAAAGGAGGAAGCCCTTCCACTATATTTCTACAGGGAAATATTCGATCACTTCATTTGATTTGTTATAGACCACACACTCCTTACACACATATAGTCATTGGTAACGTTTGACTCAGTGCTCTATATAGTCCCACACTGAACAATCTTAATGACAAATGCTTTACCTGTAGAAAGTACACCCTCCACTATAATTATTATACTATTTCTTTGCTGGATTTCACACTGCAGTCAGTTTAGCGCTCCCATTTCTGCTGACAGTTATGAATACCAGATTTCTCACAGAGCACAAACAGTTCTAGCTTTTGCTGAGAGGGCTCAACACAGAGATCTAAGGAGCTGCAGTATAGACAGAGACATGTTGACAGACGCCCCAGATGTTTTTCAGGCAGTGCTTTTGTCAGATTTTCTTGCATTTATGAGGCAAGCTTAATTGGAACACACTGTCCTCAGAGCTGAAGAAAAGGGACATTATAGAGAGAGTACACTGAGAGAGCTGAATGAAAATATAAGTGATAAAAATAAATTTCCCTACATAACTTGAGGCTTTTTTGTTTGTTTGCATGCACGCAGTCTTTAATATTTCACTCGATTCAAGGCACAAAAATACCCAGAATAGTAAATGTCATCAAATTCCCCAGCCTCTAGTTATTTCCTGCTGCATATCAACAGACGACTCAATAGCCTTTTCCATCTCTGAGCAGATAAACAACTTGTTCCAGCAAATGAAGGGAGCTTGAATTTAATGAAAAACCGAAGATGCCGGCCACAGGACTGAGACAAAATCAAAGCCAGAAACTCCATTAGGGATCGCCGCTCATAAGCAAAAGGCATCTTCACCTTGGCGTTCAATTCAGTCTCTCTGATCCTAGCTCCAGAGCTGCCGCCTTCTATTCTCAGCTTATCCCCGTGTGTCTGTAACCTCAGTGTCAGCCAAGCAAGTTATCCACGGTGGATTGGGAGATGTGTCATCTTGTCAGAGTGTCACCTTTGTGCACTCTGCCACAGTCTGCTCAAAGCTCAGCTGCACACTTGAGCAATCTACAGTCATATTTTAGTCGCACAGATCACATGACCATGCATTATATCTGGTGTTTTTACAGCTACTTCCATTGTTTGAAGTGTAATAATTAAGTCATTCATTAATATTTAAGATAAAATATGATAAAAATACAATATGATAAAATACATAAGAACTCTTTTTCAAGGAAATTGCCACAAATATGATTTGCTGAATTATGATTGTATCTGTGGAACTAGGGCCCATTATCAGAGTATCACTCAATACAATACACCCCACTAACTACAACTAGTTTAAGAAGTCTTCATTATAGTGAAACCATACATCTACTCTATTTGGATTGTACTGTATATCTTCTGGTTACAGAGGCACATTGCAGTTGCTCATGAGTCCTCCCGTTGGTACAAAGTGATAAAACAGGCCACCCATGATTGCTGTTGATATCTCTTTAATATAATCTCTAATACACACATAAAACAATATCAGTAACAAAATACTGTATGTTGCTGTCTTTGTCTTCACACTGTCATTTTAGAAATAGATTTTAAACAGTATTTTATAGGATCACAATATTTTAAAACTGACTTGTTTATGGCATTTTTAAGAATGTAACCTTGGCAAACGTAGAATTGATTTTGTACATTGCTGATATCCAAGTGAGACATTTCCCAAAACTAGAAGAACATTCTTGCTCTCAACAAGGCAGTGATGTTAGAATCCTCAAGTTATCTTTAGACTTTTTTGTGACCATTAATTAAATATTGTCAGATAAAGTTTGTCTTGTCTGCACAAACGTTTTCCTAATTTTCCCACACATACCCCAGACGATGTGTCAACTAACTGAATAAAAGTACAAAAATAATAATAAAAATGCAGACAAAAGAGAAAAATGAATAAAAAGAAAATATCCCCTGCTGTCCTGGCAAAAAGGAATATTTAGGTATTCATAGATTTAAACTGATTTCAGCTGTGTTAATTTCCTCTATCAGTGACAGCAATTTAAATACATAATTACATTTGTATGCAATATATTACTATACATAAGAGAAAAAATAAAGTCCAGTTAGCGATGTAGGATATTAAATTGATAGACAGGATTGGCAATTAGAATAGAAATGGTATTGCAATTGGTGTACATCAATCATCAGTTTTCTTTAACAGATTGAGCCAACAGTGGATGTTCTCAGGTTCAGCTCCTTGCATTTGTGCTGCAGAGAGTGCCAGCTTTTTAAATTCACTCTTTGAATGTGCATACGTCCTAAAAATCTATAGTGGAACACTTTGTTGTATCCCTCCCTAGCTTGATTTGTTTGTGGTGGTATTAAGATCAGGCCTGGAGCAAGGGGCTGCTGTAGCTGCATCAAAACAAACTCTGCAGTAAATCTCAGCTAAAGACTTGAACTAGTCGACATCTTTGCATCATGTTGTATCGACTGAGCTAAAGCAACAGATTGTCAATAATGTGTCTGTAAACCAAGAATCAGTTTGATGTTGCTGCGAGCATCTGCCCACAAACCAAACTCCAATTAAAAAAAGAGCAAAAACAAAACATATTGACTCTGGCAACAGAATGACCAGAGATGTTCAGATTTCTTCAACCGCACTCATCTTTTTACTGTCAGGGCAGGCCAGGCCATGTACTTGACTGAACCCCGACTGAAAGTATGCTCTATTTCTCAGCACAGAGAACACAAGTGGCAATAGATAAAGAAAAAAGCCTCTCAGAGCTCATGGGGTCCACTGTATGAATAACAGAAAGGGTTGTCAGTCAGTATCAATAATAACCAATTCTTCAGTCCTTTTGTACTTTTTTTCAGAGAAGAAGCACAGAGAACACAAGTGGCAATAGAGAAAGAAAACAGCTTCTCAGATACTTTACTCCTATTTTCTGATGTTTTTTTTGATGATTCTTTTTTCTGCCCTTGCGGTGTTAAGGCAAAAGTGATAAGTAATAAAGAATAGCCACATACACCTCATGATCAGCTGCAGTAATCTCTTTGTCACACTTACATTTGCACTAGTCCCTAAATAGACTTTTCAGCGGTCATGTTCAGTTTATTATCATGGGCAATAGGCTCCATTGATTTTAGTGTTCTTGGAGTTTGTCTGCCCAGCTATGAACCGATTCTTTGTTTCCATTGTCTTGTCTCCATCTAGTGTTTAAAAAAAAAGTATCAATCCTCTCACAATTCAACTCAATCGATGAAACAAAGCCTGTGTAGTCTATTTTGTCAGAAGAACATGCCAGAAACAGCTTTATATAAATACAAAGGGCAAGATTTTCAAGGCAAAATAAAATATCAACTAAATATGTGACAGAATAAAGATTTATATTATTCCAGAATAATGTGTTTGCCTCTGGATGTTGCTGGAACAAACTAAGTCTGTCAGGTCATATCTTCTGCCACTTTTACCAGTGATGTCATGGCAGCTTTAATGTGTGTGTTTGTGTAACTCTATAGAGCAGGCAGGACATGCAGAGCATCAACAGGCATTTTCACTGAACAGGCTGACTCATTCTCATATATCAAGCAAACACACCCCTATGTCTTGACATTGTTTCTCCCATGTTTTCTTGTTTTCATTCCATCAGCTTGCCAGCGGGAGATGTCACGAGAGGCGGGACAGTCTGAAGAAACGATGCATCACTGGCACGCTCACATGTCAGAGGCGAGAAGTAAATCCTCAGGTGAGTCACCAGGACTGTTTAAAAAAAAAAAGTTGCTGTTGTAGTAGTCAGCTCTTAAATAAAGTGGTGTTTCTCACATATTCAAGTAACAACTAGCCACTAAAATGCACCCTAAAATATTATTAGGATATAAAATCCACCGCCAAAACTTGCATAAAACAATGATTATGGGGTATTTTAAGGTAGTCTCAAAATGGTATAACTGCACGATACCATCAGCTTAAATGAAGACCCAAACAAGTCCATAAACTGGCACAATACAAGAAAATGTGCGCTCGAGCCAAAAAAGGAGGAGATGGAGACATGCCGTCACAAAGCACTGCCAGTCACACTTGTCTCTCACTTGTGAGTCAACCTTTTCCAATGATTAATGTCTGTGAAGAAGCTCAACAACGAGCACAAAGTATAGCTGCTCTCTTCCTTTTTTCTCACCACCTCAATCCTCCACTTCCTATTATTCCACTCCTCCTCTCCACTCATCTCTTTGTCCGTCTTCCCTTTCCTTCCTGCCCATTAATTGCTGTTGTCCCACACCATTTATTTCCACTACCGCCAGCCCTGTAGTACTTCACCCCAGGCCAACTATTTTCAGCAGCTTCTTCAGGCTCCTGTTGGGAGACCTCCAGGACGTTCAAAAACTCACACACACTCAACCGCACCTGCGGGCCAATGCAGGCCGACAGGGGATTTCACCACGCTGATGACGGGGCACACTCTTCCTTCCTGAGCCCACATAAATCTGTCGGTGGGTTCTGCCCCATACTCTAATATTAAAGCTGTTTTCCATTACCTACTGCTCAGTGGGAGAGGGAAAGCTTTTGTTGGCGAAGGTGATGTGGTTTGTGGTTGTTGATTAGATCAGCTGACCATTTTTACCAGTAACAGCCTCAAGTGCAGCCTCTTCCTTGCACTGTTGTTTTTATCTACTATGTGGAAACCAAAATGTATGAAAATGCTTATTGGGTTTTACAATTTACAAGATGCAGTTAATGCAGTTTTTATACCCCTGCAACGCTTATTTGTTTTGGACTTGGAAGCTAAAATACTGTTGTTTTTCTTCTTAATGGGCTGTGCTTTCATTAAGCTGCGCATAAATAGCACCTTGACTCCTCTTCTCACTGAAAAATGACAAGAATGGACTTGTAAGGACATTTTTCAACTGAGCGAAGGACCTCTGTCATCTCAGTAGCGGAACAGTAGACGGTACCAACCTAGGGCTATAATCAAACACACACACCCCCAACTTCTCACATGGACCTGCACACTCTATAGTGCGCAAGTTCCCAATAAACAAAAAAAAACAAATAGGATTTCAATTTTTAACATTTATTTGAATGTACAAATTTTACAACTTGATAAACTGTAGTGATAATAAAATAAATACATTACCAAAACGTTTGGTCACTCATTCACTCACTTTAGTCACATTTCTTTAGTTTGACTATAGGAATACATTTGGGTTCTGTCAAGTGTAGTGTATACGTTATACTGTATGTGTAGTGGCTCTATGACATTTATTTGTGCTTGCACTAACTTAACTCCCAATAATGACATTTTGAATGGTCAGAAAACAGTTCAGTGAGTAGCATAATATGTGATAGAATACTTTTAACATCAGAATGCATTTCTGCAGTATATACAACATTCTGTGGTCTAGATGCCATTGCACATGTACTCATGTAACTGTTAATGCAGTTTATAACAATAACATTTCTCTTAATTACACAGTAACTCAGTAATAAGTTCATTTTGAGAGCCAAACCACAAAAAGCTCTTCGGTCTGTCCTCTGAGATGAGGCCACGGGTCATTGACAGGTTTTCATGCAGTCTTCAGGGCTCACAGTGGCATATGCAGGCTGTTATAGTATGTCAGAGCACAAAGACAGGCTGTTCTCAGGCTCCTGCAGGTAGCTTACCTGCCAAGGAAGCCCTAGAGCTGGAGATGGTTCTACAAACGTATCCATATATTCCTGTGTGCAGGAAGCCCATACAGCAGACTGGTAGCCTAACCCTTCACCCACCTGTGGGTATGGACTCGGTGGGTGGTTGTGGGGGCTTCCACAGTGTCCATGTGTGGCATAAATCTGTCCCTCAGGAGGGTAGCAGGGGTAGTGTGGTGATGGGGGGCATGATGAGCCAGCATTATCCATGTAGACATGTGGCTCAGGGGCAAACTTGTGCAAATGAGGCCCTTGTTGTGGCTGCATCTGGTGAGAGATGGGCACGTGCCAGGGGACGTAGCTCTGATGCTCTGGACGAGGAAGCGGTAGCCTGGGCTGCTCACTGCGAGATGCTCCTATCGATGTTGAGCCCACAGACGCTCTGTTGCATTCCCGGTGGCTGCACATTTTGCCTGGAGGATTGGAACTCAGGAAAACTGACAGAGCTGAGATGCGATTGATGGCTCGCTGCAGTGTTGCTATCTTGGAGAGCCGCTTGCCGCTGAGGTCATGATTGAGCGCCACACGCAGTGCATTAAAGGCTTGGTTGTAGTCCATTATACGTTTTCGCTCACGTACATTGGCAGCCATTCGCCGAGCTTTTGAACGCACAGGACGGTTGCGTTTCTTAGTCTGGCCTTCTTCTGGTTCACTTGGGCTGCTGGTTGAACTTTCACTGTCTTGGAAAGATCCTTTAGAGCTATCTTCTTCATCACCTTGACCCAATGTTCCAAGCTCCAGCTCCTCTTCAGAAAACTCTGAGCCTGCAACACTGCTGCAGCTCATGTTGGTAAGAAAAGTTAAAGTCTAGAAATTTGAGATAATGTGCTGTCGTTGTTGCGTTTGCTGATTTTATCAACCAACACCCTCCACAATCCCCGTCTTGTAGAGGGCTGTCGGTTGTCTGTTGCTGTGCCGACAGCCCAGGTATTCAGCCCAGCTATTCTCCTGCTCTGACTCCTCTGGTGTCTTGTGATTACTTGTAACTCAACAAGCCAGGTTGGCCTGCCTTTTAAAGCTCTTGAAGTCACATGGTACAGGTACCTGTGAGGAACTGTGCACTCTCTCTGCATCTCCAGGTTTATGGGTGCCCTCAGGCCAAATGGCACTGTCACCTCCTCCTCCTACTCTGACTCTCCCTTGTGCATGATCTAAGACACTCCATGTCAATGTACACAAAACACAAACATTGTCAGACAACCTCAGTGATATTGGTTTATCACTTTATAATAGGATAATTCTTATCAGACAAAAAAAAGAATAAATAGGCTGACTTTTTTTATATTTACTTCAGTTGACGGAGACTATTGCATCATGACCCAATATTATATCAATCGAATGCTGTTTTTAAACTGACCTAATATAAATTACAAGGACACCTGTGACAAATTTCAAATTTATCCAAGCAGTTGTGTTTCCCCTTCTTTCAGGTATATATCCTTTATTTGACCAGGTGATATTCCAAGAGTGACCTGGCCAAGACGACACAAAGTTTCTGACAATACAAGACATTATCAAACACACAAAAAACAATATTTACAAATGAGTCAGTTTGTGCAAGTTTAAAAACAGTTACATTTACCAAGCTCATTGATTTCACAGTTGTTTAATATAGACTTGAATTCCAAAGTAACAAGTTCAGATAGATTGTCCTTGCAGTTAGCTTTCTTTAGAGTGGCCATTCACCCTCTGTGTATCTCTCTGCGCTCAGGCTTAAGGGCCATGTAATTTAGAGTTGCTCCGCTGGAACATACCCTCATAAATCAGGCCTGAGCAGCACCTGAGGACAGAAGCAGTACAAGCCCTAGACTTCAAAGACAGAGAAAAAACAAGGGGAAATATTTTACAATTAGAACCTACAATTGCTGTCGGCGTCAACAATCGATCTTTTATTGACAAGATTTTGACCATTGTAACCAAGTGGACCGAGCGAACCAAGCGCTCAACTGCTTAAACCCATTTATCAAACTGGCTACTATTTTCTCAATACTTTAAACACAATTCACTGTTTAAACTCTTTGACTCTGTTTTTTGCTAAATACTTAATACATTCTTGCTCAATAAAACACATTTTAAATTCTTAGGCAGCTCAAGGACAACGACAGAAGGCAGACATTAGTCACAACACAACAGTCACAACAAACACACAATGAGCCAAAAAACACTTGTTGCTAATGAACTGAAGCCAATATAAAGCCAGTTTGTTCTAATGACTAAGCTTTGTCATTTTTATTGTAAAGTATTCTGCCACGTAGTGTTTTATGTCAGCTCTGTAGTGCGTTAATTTTGACTACAGAAGACGTAATATGACAAGAGTTTAAAGAAATATTATTAGCAGCAGTAGAGAAAGTAATACACCCCTTTCTTCATGAAACAAAAAGGTTTAGAGTGGAGTGAGCCAGAGCAGCATCTATGTCCACAGGAAAAGATCTGTGTGTCAGATATCGTAGTGGATAGTGAAAGGTGATTGCACTGACCTTTAGCTAAGCTCCTGGCCATGTGCAGCAGGTCAGGTAACTAAAGGGCAGGCCCTCCGATTCTGGACTGGGGGCTGTTGGGCAACATTGCTTCCTTCCTGCCCTCTTTGTTTTATTGTACGTGTTGCGGATTTGAGACCCCAACCTTTAAACTATTGAGGTGGGAATGGTTAGTTTAACGTTTGTTCATGAGCCTAACAGTGCCATTATATACACATACATATTAATATCATAGTCTAAAGCAAATGTTGGGATACTTCAGTTGTGTTGTATTAGAACTATCTGTGAGGTTTGGTGTATTTTTATGCTAATTGTTTTCTTTGAAACATGGAAACTTGAACCCTAATATATTAGTTTTGCATTTCTTACAAAAAAAAAAAGACACAACTGACAAAATATCAATTGAAAAAGTATTCTTATCAGATAATCATACTTCCATAATAAAGTATTATATTAACCTTTCAATTAATCATGTTAAAAAGCAAATTTTGATTGTGAATTTAAATATCGAATATTTTCAGTGCTGAAAATATCTGTTTGATGTAACTAAAATAACTAGTCTATACTTAAAGGCTTGCAAATCACACTGAGATAACAGCAACAAAGATGGTGTTTAAGTGGATCCTTTGATAAAATTTGGGGAGATATTTTTGCCTTATCTTATCTCACGCACTATAAATGTATCACTACTACTTGTACACCTTCTAAATACCCCACTGATCTTCCATGCTTTTATCTCTAAAAGAGTTTGAAATGTCGAAGCCGCGGCACTCTGTTCAGAGGAGTGTGAAGGCTTTATCACAAGCTTTGATTTATGGCTTCACAAACATGTCAGCTTTACTGCTGCAGCCTAAAGAGCATGAAGACTACAGCCTCGGACTCTCCCCATCCATTTATTCTGACAGGTGACAAGACACCAGTAATTATCAGCCGCCGGGAATAAATCATAACATTTTATCACGCAGCTCACTATGTCCTTGATTGAATAACCATTTTCAAGAGAGGGGAACCTGTCCAACACCGCTGAACCCTAGATTTGTAAATCTCCTGCTCAAGCCCCCATAATGACTGGTTGTTAGCCGTTTGTTATTAGAGGTCTGTGTACCAAAAGTTATAGATGTATATTTCCAAAGGGGTAGTTAGGGCTAATAAGTGAGTATGGTCTGAGTTTGCTAACCTTGGCTTTGCAGTGGTATGTTAATGCATGTTTTTGGTGTCTGCCATGGAATTTTCTCACCTCAATAAAATGCCTCCAGTTAAACAAAAAAAAGGTTTGCGGTTATGTTGGACCTCTATTTGTCACAATCCTTTGGCAATATTTGATGTCTCTTACAATCAATGTTATCAGCCTTACACCTCTAATCTGTGGCCTAATAATGAATGGGAATGGATTGAAAAACACATACATCTATACTAAAAGCATTATGTTCTTAGACAGCGTAATCCTATTGAACAAAATAAAGCACTTTTCCCACTGTCACTTTTCTTGTGAAATCACTTGACACCAAAAATGATTGCAACAAAAAAAACTGTCATATGACTAACGACTAACGCTGGCTATTCGATTAGTTCCCACTCCATGCGTCACAAATAAACTTAGTCAGAACAGTTGTCAAACACTAAATCTTTTAAAAAACATCAACTTCACCAAACAAATACTGCCTGAAGAATTGTGGAATGGAATGACCCAATCAAGAGTCTTACAATGATATACAGTCTATGATCTTTACAGAGTAGACTAAAATAGTGTTGAGTGTTCAATGTCTTATGTTGCATTAGGTTTTGGCTTGTCGTTGAAGGACACTCGGCTGTTCAGCAAACGTCTGTCCATCTATCATTTGTGATCTTTGCTGTCAGCACTGAATGCTCCCCGTCATGGCTGATTGTATCAGACACCTGCTGCTGAAGGAGATCAGGCATCTTGTCTGACTCACACTTTCCTCTTTTCTCTACTCAGACTGTAGTATTTTCAAATCATTTGAAAGTTTACACAAAGCAAAACATGTCATTTTGATGTGAGGGAAAGTCTAGTTGACCTCTTGTTATCATCTGTTGCCACACATCAATGTATATACATATAGCTACATTTGTCATGTGTCTATATTGTAGACATAGTCCGACATGTTCTAAACAAAAAGTGACAACAGTGAGACTACTGACACCACTTTTGTGAATCATTCAGTCTGAAATTACTGGCAGTTACGTGTTGTTGGCTGCTGTAATGCCTGCTACAACTCCTATAAAACCTGTTGGTGAGAAACAATGCCCCGAGGATTTTAGCAGACACAGCTTGACATAGAAAATGTTATTCACTGAATATCTGTCTTGGTGCTGGCTGTTAATCATAGAGCTCATTCTGCAACATTAAAGATGTTTCCAGTGGTTTACTGCTTAGGAACATTTGTGATTTATGAGGGGAAAAACAACAAGTAAAACTGATATTTTAAAAGGAAAGGTTACATGTTATGAGCAAGGCGGATAAATGGTTATTAGTCATCACAGAATACATTTGAGTTTACATGGGGAGTTATTTTTGATAGTCAAGTTTTATTGGCCAATGTGTTGCCATATAGAGAAAAACAGCATACTTAAAGCTTGGGTCACTAACACCACCTTACCCTTTAATTTAGCCATATGCTGAACATTACTATAACCTCTCTTCTAAGTGATTTATACCTTGTAACAAAACCATGCATATCTGTCAGTACATGGTGTCATGACATGTCTAACAGTTTCCTTTACAAAGGAATGTCAGCACACTTCCTCCCCTGCCCTAAATACTCGAATCAGTCATTTTTATTGGATACTGTTTACTGTAGGATTATATCAACTGTTAACTAAAGACTGGGCATTGACAGTAATTTAAATCTCTACTTAAAACATACTGTATATAAGCATGTGTATTTTAGTGCTAATGGAATCTTTTGCCGCTTTGTGCACAAAAATGCACATTTAGAAACTAATTCTAGAGGCAGAACTGTATATTCATAGTGCATTCTTTCCAAAGTGAAGTCAGTCATTATGCTGGGTTATCATTAAAGGGTCCATTTGGAGTGTTGGAACATGTGGTCAAGGTTAACTGTCTGTAGGCTAGTTCCCACACAGCCCACCCCAGTTAAAGTGATGCCCTCTGACCACAGCAAAGCACCACAGTAATACTATGGTAAAATGGGTCTAATAGGTTTACAGCCCTCTCCTAAAGAAAGGTTTGTGGAGTCTAGCCTCTGTAAAATAACAACACAGGCAATTAAAAGGCAATAAATGATGTAGAGTCTAAATAAAAATATACATTAGGACTGTTTAGAAGGAGGAGGAGTGGAAAATGAAGGGAAAAAGGAAAGTTTTGTAACGTTACAGTCATTGATAATTATAGTGTTGCTGTTCAGATTACGCCTCTGGCATCCTGTGACTTCATAACCTCTTCTTGGCTCTGGCCATTAACCTCTCGGTCCCAGTGGAATAAGATGTCCTTAGTCCAAGATACTATTGATTATAGCAGGTTATTTAGCTCTTTTTATTAACAGAAAGGATATTATAATTGGTGAAAAGAAGTCATTCTTTTTGCCGTCTATTGGCAGAAAAATTCAATAACAAAATAAAGCATATGTCATATCCTTGTATTGTTTTAAAGATTTTTTCCTTTTGTCTCACAGACATTACAGTCCATTGAGTATTTTGTCATCTGTAACTCTACGGCTGCATGAAAAAAGATTAACATAGTGGAGGAATGGGTGATCGGTGGGTGGCATGACATGCCTCAGTTTCCCCTGTAGATGGTGTCAGTAGGTTGCCTTTGATTTTTGAGCTGTGGTCATGCAGTGATACTTTTAAAAACTACACTATTTTTAGGATCATGCTTCTTATTCCAGTACCACAGCCCATATTATTTTTAAGTATACTTTTTGCCACATTAACATTTTTTTAATTTTCTAATTTACAGTCAATGACAAGCTCGTAAAGGTAAATCTCAATATAAATAATGATGAGTCTCAAAGGATTATTTCATTGATTTGATTTAAAGAGTCAGTAATTGCTCCAGTCAGGAGGCTTTTCTCAATTAACAAGTCTCCACACTGGACTTATTAATCTTATATCAAAGATTTTATGATAACATTAATGCTGCCACAAGACAAATTTTTTTCAAGACAAGTCTTTTCTAAGTCTTTTATTCTTTGTAATACATATTCTCTTTTTTGTTACACATTGCATGAGCTTGCAGCTTTGCATAGTTTTTTTTTAATTGTGCAGAGAATTTTGGACAGTATTCTTTTTTATTTTGTATGTGTCCATTGACCTGGTGATTGTGTGGACCTTTTCAAGACATTCCAGTTACAATTTATACTATACATATTTATACTATATATTTATAGTATAAATTTAAATTTTACCTCATCTCTTCCGTTAAAATCCACAGATAAAGCTGTCAAAAATGGCGCACCATGTTTCTACAGTGCCCCAGAATGGACAAACCAAACACTCTGGAGAACATTCGAGCGTTTCTGGCGGATACCAAAGGAGGCTCTAAAGGACACTCAGTTCTTACCAGGTGGCACTAAATCCTACACACATTGAACTCCATATAAAACTCTATTAGGATCTGGCATATGTACTCAACATGGAAACAAGTAACCTTTAATGCAGTATTTAGATGTGTGTTTTTTTTTTTATAGGAAGCACACTATAACACTGCCATCTATTTATGTAGCGCTCTAAATCAGCCTCTTCTCATAAATCTTACCTGCTCCTGAAAATATGATCACCATTTTTACCAGGGTTTTAATTGCTCAAAAATACATTTACTACCAATTATGACAATCAGCCTCAGTGTTTTTTTTGTGCCAGGAGAAGTCCATCTTGTGAGTTCTGTGATTCAGTTGTTTTTTTTTTTTTTTTGCAGCTGCAGAAAGCCACGCCGGTCCTCTTTAAAGCGGCAGAATGAACAGTGATCCGTATCAGTCAGCTGCACCGTGGGCCATGTGTGTATGCATCTTTCTTCCTTCTCATTCAGCTGTTTTAAAATGACACCTCCCTCCCTTTCCCACCATCCCAAACCCTGCTCCCGCTCAGAGTGCAGTCATTTCTAGTGCAGAGAAATGTCTCTGGTGACACTGAGGGATGACGCAGACTCTCTCATCCTTTTTTTTTTTTTTTTCAGTACCCCAACACCAGCACCATCTTTTTTCCTCCTCTTTTCACTTGCTCTTTCTGCTACTCTTTTTTTTTTGTACTGGCGCTCGCCCCTTTCTCCATTTCCTACTCCTCTTGCTTTCCCCCCTCCCCTCCTTCTCTGCCTCTCTCACAGCCTCTCTGCTCCGGCACTGCAGTGCTGATTGTGATTGCACACACACACGTACACACACACACACACACACTCAGGAGCGTAGCTAAGAGGCAAGGACTGCAGCAGCATGCACCAACCGCGGATGAGCTGTTCGGGGACATGGGGAAGGGGAGCTGAGGAGAGAAAATAATGTGTGCCATCTCACGGCAGCCTGTGTGTGCATTGTTGTGAGAGAGAACGATGCATTTCAAGGCAGGATAGCTTATGTTATCTGGCCTCCTCTGCACTGCCTCTGCATCCTGTTCGCCCTGCTCCTCCCACTCCAACTCTTCCTCCTCCTCTTGTCTAAGGCATCATTAGACCGGACTACAGACTGACCCGGACTGGCGAATGCGGGACAGTCCGGTTTTCCTGGCTCAAAGATTTGTACGTGGCTATGCTACATCTACACTGTTCCTAATGGCTGGATTGTAATTGACATTTGGAGCTAGAAGATAACCCACGACCCACAGGGAATCTTGGATGCTAGTGCCATTCTTTAGCGGTGTTGTCATTGGTGCATTTCCTCATTTTGGCTGCTTGTTTTTGCCTTCTCCCGAGCTGGCTAGCAGGCACTGCAGCATCAGGACCGCAAGACCCATGAAGCGGTAGGGCATGAGGACCCAGGGGCGACCCAGACGAAGGGCTTGAGTGCTTCCATTGCTACCACTGCTGCTGAGGTGCTTATCTTGATTTTTTTTTTTTCTTCCAGAAAGGGTGTCTGGTAGGGGTTGGGGTGGGTGGTGACAGCACAGGTAGCCAGGCCCCTGCAGAGAAGAGCGGGCGGCTCTTGCATAAAGGAGGCAGGCAGGACGTCCTGTGGGAAAGGGGGGAAGAGGGGCTGGTTCGAGCATTGGGCTCCTGATGGTGGCTATTTTTGTCTCCCCTAGCTGAGTGACTGGGACAGCGGGTGGAGGAGAAGATGCTTATGGCCCGAGACACGGCGCGGGATGAGGCTCAAAAGCTACACAGGAAGTGGCTGAAGCACCAGGCCTTTATGGCTGAGCTGGCCCGCAACAAGGAATGGCTGGCTAAGATAGAACAGGTGAGTGGAAGTGACCAGCGGGGAGAGGGAGGCTGCTTGGCTGGACAAGGAGGTCAGAGGGGTATAGCAGGTGAGTCAGAGGGGAGGAAACCATGTTGAAAAGCGCACATGAGTGAGGAACAGCATCCTCTGTGGGTGTGGTGGCAGCATAAATGCTTAGGTGAAAGTGGGAGAGGTGTCATTACTCTGTTTTTCATTTCATCACTCAGCTTCGGGACATCCTGAATTGCATCGTCAAGGTTATTCCTGAGGTGAATGTGTGGTTTTCAGTATCACAGGTGCTAAGATCTATGCAATATTTACGTATATATATAATTGTGTGTGTGTTTCATGTTTTATTTTTTAAGAAACACCTCTGCGGTCTGTACGTCTCTTTAGCAGCTGAGATACAGTCTGTCTACTTTTACGTTTCACCCTGAATACCCATGATGCTTTGCTAGACTGACAGGGTAACAGCACCTCCACCAGAATGTTCTCTATGTCCTTTCCCTTAGTTGGCTTCGGGTGAGATAAACATATGGCAGTGAATGGCTTGTGGTATGAAGGAGTTCAGAATATTTGCAGAATATATGTTGTAGATTTTAATTGTCAAAATTGTCTTCATAAATGAATGAGCAGTTATGTTACAGAATAAGGCAGGAACACTAAGGAACACATCAAATCATTGTGTCTATTTTAGGAACATCTTTTCAAAGATATTTTTAAACACCATTTTGTCACAAGAAGACACAAGAGTCCAATTCCAATTAAATAATTTGCATCAATTTTCTCCACACAATTGAAGCTATTTATTATTCTCTTTTTAACATCGGTCAATTACAGTGGCCAAAACCTGTATAAGAACAAAATCTGTCTATATCTATATGTAATGGTATTATGTAATGCCTGTAGTGGGCATGTAATAATTTCAATATCCAATGACTTTTCAACACAAATTAGTATGTTCATTACGAATTCTCTGACACTATTGCAAAAGATCTAATTAAAAGACACTGACTCTTGCAATAAAAAGTCACTAGTAGTAGTATTAGCAGCATTAGAAAGGTTTTGTGTTGCCTTTAACAGCCACTGGTGTTTAGCTCACTGGTTTAACCTGGCTAACATGTATTTCCATGTAAAAGGCTTGAGGTTGATATTCCCTTGGATTTGAATTATTTATCAAGTGCATTGAGATATTTATTTGGGACAATAGATTTTTTACACATTATTTTAGTACTATGTAGTATTAAATATTCATTAGGTAGTGTGACTAATTATATCCCTGGCCATGGAAGACATGTTCTGCTGCTGTATAGGACCTAATGAGGAAATCCTTATCAATCATTGTAGAGGTTCATGTGGAATATGCATTTCACAGTTTATTATGCTCAGTCTAGACAACAGACACCCCCTTTTAATGTCATCATCTGGGCAACATTTCAAAGATTAATTACAATTTTTATTTATTGAATTCAGTCAGTGAGTGTAGGCTATTTTTTTAGTCCCCAGTACAATAATTCACTGAATATTGCCACCATGTGTATATTATGAGTAGTATCTCTGCTCTTAATACACTGTCTTATATTTAGAATGATATACAGTACATTTTAGTGAACCATATCAGTCATTTACTTTTAATTACAAAGATGTTTTGATGAACACAGGCAAAACTGTGAATTAAGAAACATTCATCTTTTTTATTTGTTTTCTGGACCAGCATGACATAAATGTCTGTGGCGAGTTCTGGTAGTTTGTTAATGGCTGTTGGATGGGGATCTTCTGTTGGCTTGAGGAGCCCAGAAGAAGTCTCCTTTGTTTGTAATGGCGTTGTAATGGTGTCATGCTAAAAGTACATGCACTGTATGTGTGCTTATACAGATAGTAAATGATGTACTTGGTCCTTTTAGTAAGGCTGTTATATGGGAATCTTGTGTTGTTTTAGCATTTGCATCATTCTAAACCTTCCTCTGCTGAGGCATAAAGCCATGTTTTTCTTATTATTTATAGCTGATAGTAATGCAGTTGATGTTTGGCTGATTGTTTGCATCTAATCAACAATGAGAGAAGCACAGGCCTAGAATGACATCTCAGCTTGAAATGAAAACTAACTGAAACAGGATACTGCTTGTTTTCTGAATGGTCAGCGCATTTGTGTAACCTTTCATGCCAAATACCAGACGAATAAACCAAAGACACTGACACTGAGTGCAGAAGATGGCTGCTACACGAAGCTTGGCTTGTGTGCTGACTGACAGGATTTTCCTAAAGTTCCTGTGTGTGTGGCTCAGTGCAGGCTCTAAGAGAGGTCCTCGCCAGTCCACAGCTGCCATAACATCATTTAGCCTTTCCAGCCTTACCACTCTGTGTGTCGTTACCTGAGAAAGACAAAGAAAGGATGACACTGCGTCCTGCCATGTTCTGAGAACTCAGCGTCCTTTTGGAAAGGTTCCCACTCTGGCCCCTTACCTCTGTTACCCCAGTCCTTACTCCGCACACAGATTTGTGTTGGCTTTAACACATGAAGAAGGTGTAGACGCTTCTCTATTACAGTAACAGTCACTGCTGTCCTTGTGCCAAGACTTACCATGGACACAGGGGTCAGGGTTTTGTAAGCAAACACACCACAGGCCACTACTGCTGGATGCATAGATTAGCTCATGTGAGTACTGAAATAAGCCCTGATCATGCTTTATTATGTGGCTTTCAGAGAATAATAACGAGAAGTGTATCAAAAATATGAAATGGATAAAACTAGTGTCATTGATTATGAACAAGTCCCAGAAAACGACTAGTTGTTCAAGCTCTGGTGTATTAAGTGCAAATATACACTGGCGCAGATAGTCAATGCTTATTGCAGGAGATAGAATACAGTTGAGTACGTATGAAGTATGTATCAACTAGGAAACCTAACCTAAAAAGATTTGTTATCGGGGATGTGCTTCACATTTAACTCACAGAATATTACCATTCATCAGTCAGTATGCAAATGTTTAAGAAAAAAGTTTAAGAATGAGAGCATTGTCAGTAGTTCTAAGAAAGATGATAGTTAATAATTGATAATGAATGATTTCCTTACTATGTCACTGACTGTAACTTTGGATAAGTCCTCACAAGAATAACATGTCTCCACTTAATTCTCATCTTGTTTGTTGATTGGCATAAATAGCTATTCTGTTGTTGATAAACTTTCTTATTTATTTAATCATGGAGTTGAACCCTGAGCCATGGAACAGATATTATTCTTTATATTATGTATTTTAGTTCATATTGTGAGGATAAGTGCCCATTCCGTAATGCGTATCACACTGCACTTAACTTTTGATTTTGTCAGTTTATTTTTGTTGGTTTGTTAACTTTAAGAGTTCAGTTCAGAAGAGATATTTTGCTTTTGAAGATGCATTGTTTGAATTGAAGAATAATCAACTTGTAGGTGTTTGGGAAAGATATAATAATATACCTTCCTGGGTGCTTTCTAAGAAATCTTTTCCAAGCATTTTTTTCCTCGGATACTTGATTATGAATTGTCTTTATTTATGTGTACACAAACAAAGATGAGATGTATATATATTTGTTCTTTTTTAATTATGCATCCCAGAGAAGTGCTGTTATATTTCAAATCTGGACACTCCTTCAGTGCTGGACATCTGTTTGATAATATATATTGGCAGGACTAAGCGATATGTCTCAATTAAAATAAATTATTTTGTTTTTCTGCACCCATAGTCAGTTAATAAGGTCTGTACTGTAACGATAAACACTGTATGACTTTGCTTTTATAGGGAGGTTACTAATCAGAGGTAGATTTTTTATTTATTTAATGCCCGCCCCCATGTCAAGGGTTGAATATTATTAGTATTTCTTTCTTAATATCTATCCAGACGTTTCAGCAGTGAGTGTTCATGTCTGGGTTTTACTGTAGTGTGTGTTAGTGCAGATTTAGTTGCATAGTGCTACTTTCTAGTGTACAGTAGGTGTGAACACATTTTGTTTGTGTCAGTACTATAAAGCGAGCCGTTCATTCCCACCCACTATTTCACTATGCTGGATCAGACTTACCAGCCTGCAGATTTTGGCAACACAAAGCGACCATCATAGCATGATTCATACACGGTGCCTGTTAAAACAAAGAACATATGCTGCATCACCTCATAGCCAAAAATTTGCCCTTTTGATTCCAAGTGTTTCCAGCTTTCCACAGCCTGAGTCCTCTCCTCTAAACCTTTGATTCCTTCTCCTTTTGCTTCCCCTCTTCATTTCTCTTTCCCTCTCTCCACCCCCTCTCTGATTTCTTCTCAAGTCTTTCTGTGTGTCAGTAAAGCCTAGGCAGTGGAGAGAGAGAGACCTGCTTTCTGCTGGCTCTGCATTATGGGAGGGAGAGTGAGGCTGAAGGAAGATAGGAGCGTAGCAGAGGGATGTAAGAGAGTGAGCGCTAGCAGCAGTTAAGCAGCAAGCCTGTGCCAAGAGGAGAAATGCAGCACTGCATTATGAAAGCCATAGGATATAGGTCCAGCTCTGTCAGGAAGATTAAGGGGAGCAGCAGGATTTAGAAGAAAGAATCCCTGCTTGCTATTACAATATCTACATAGTAAGTGATGACTCCATCTGCCACTGTAGTTTGTAGCAGAAGAATTTGGGGCACAAGTGCTTGCTTCTTAAAATGTACACATATGTTGCAATAGCCATACACGGTCTGAGGAAGATAACCATATTTAGAGCATGGCCGTATACGCAGCATCAATGTCCCTGGGTTATAAACCTCAATGTTCTTTTCAATGTGTGTATGAATAAAAGTCATCTTAGGACCATTTTAATTCTGTCATGGGAGTATGACATAATATATTTTTTACTTAACAGTTAAGGGTGCACTGTGGCAGAGTAGTCAGCTCTTGTTGGCTTTCACTGAGGTTTCTCTTTGATCCCGGCGTTATTTTTATTTTTTGTTTTTCCTTACCCAGATGGAGGATCTAAGGACAAGAGGATGTTGTGTAGTTCAACCTTTGTTCAGCCCTTTGAGGCAGTTTTTATTGTGATACTGAGCTATATAAATAAAATTGAATGGAAATTGTTCTTCACAGCTAGAAGGTCCAAAGGTTCCTATGACAAAGAAGATGAGAAAGGAAGCATGAGATTCCTTTGCTAATTTCTTTTCTTACTGAGGATAAAATCTGGATAACTTTTATCACAGCGACCATAAAGTACGTCAGGTGATTGCTTAGGTGTTAGGAATCTAAATTGCCCATAGTGACTGAATGTGTTAATGTTGAGTGTATACTCTGCCTCACATCAGACATCTCCTAAACTTTGTGCATTATCCAACTTCAGCATTATGTATTATTTATTTTTCTATTATTAGCCTAAATATCTAAAGATGATTATATTTAGGCATTGTTGTCATACCTTAATTCCCCTTGATATGTTCTTATGTTTATTTTTATTTTTTTTTCCTTCACTAAAACCCTGTGTATGATTCTGTGTATGACCCATGATCTAGAGAAAGCCAATACCAGGGAACTGCAAAAAACTTAACCAACACAAATTGAAACGCCACAAGCTTGGATCACATTGCAAACAAAGCCCACGGTTTAAAGGAGCAAGATAAGGGGTGAAAAAGCAGAAAGGCATGGTTGAAGGACACAACAAGTCTCTATTAGACTCAGCATGCATGAGTTTTAGGTCAGCCCCAGGCCGATCTTTGCCTCATACACCTGCCTCTTTCCAGGCAGGAGGTTTAAATGTTCACACAAATCTGTCTTCTCCCAAGCTATTTTGGGAAGATGTTAAAGTAATCCTTTTTTCTAAGCCTTTTATGACACAACATATTTTTTAAATAAGATATAGTGTACATTTATGTGTGACATACATATGAGCACTGATAGGAGGAGCATTATCTTGGAACAATACATATAAACAAATGATTCTATAGTAAGTTGAAACAGATTAACACTGTGCTTCCAATATAAAGTGTTGAACAATTTTGGACAGCAGTTCAGAGGTTTCTAGTACTGAGTGAGGCAAGAATGATTTTAACCTGTAAGAAGAGTTCCTTCAAAGGCTGGTCTTAAAAGTGTGCACAAATGAGAAACCAGACATCACTCAACCCAAAAATAACAGTCCAACACACCGTCAAACAACAGTTAAATAAAGCAAGTAAACTCACCATGTCTTTGATGTGCTCTGTCTTCCTGCGGTTGATCCCTGGATATTTTTCTGCAGGAGGGTCAGGAGCTGATCCAGGAGAAGCCAGAGCTGCGGTCTGTAGTGCAGCAGAAATTAGAGGAGATCAGGGAATGCTGGTCCGATCTGGAGAGCACTACAAAGGCCAAGGCCCGGCAACTCTTTGAAAACAACAAGCCTGAGCCTGCAGTGAAGAGCTACTCGGACCTGGACCACCAGCTCTCTCACCTGGAGCAGCAGCCTCCCCAGCTGGAGCAGGCACAACATCTGCCCAATTTCAATGAACAGCTCCAAAAATTCCAGGTGAGTAGCAAAAGGCTCTGAGGGACCAAGAACTCAACAAGTAGGTGGCACTAGGCATGCACCTGCATCACCCAAACGACGGTTACACAGTAAATTAAAAAACAGCAGACATCAAAAACAGCAGTCTACCAAAGACCTGTTGCTTAATGCAAGTTTCCCAAACTTTAGTCATGTAACTTACTCCAAAAAACTACTCATGTCTAGCCTCACAGCAATTTCAATCAATCAAGCTAAAATGTTCTAATCTCAGTCCACATATGTTTTTGAGATGCTGTTGCTTTAGATTAGGGGTAAGTCAAAGGGTATTGACAAACATAATGTGTCTAAAAATAATTACACAAAAAAATTCTGATCTTTCATGTCTAGTACTGAGAACAACCACAAAACCTCATAGTGCTTGTGGAAAAAGTATGTGAAGCCTTGAGTTAATGACCTTAATAAAGCTAATTGGAGTCAGGTTTTAGCACACCTGGAGTCTCGTTAAGATCTGCACAAGCAGAACATGCTTATGTGAGCCATGCCTCGCCAAAAAGAGCTTTTAGAGGAGCAACAATCAAGAAATATTGCTTTACATAAAGTTGGAAAGGGTTACAAAGTTATTGTAAAGATTTTAGAAATCCACCAGTCTACAGTTAGGCAAAAAATGTATAAATGGAGACGCTTTGGGACTGTTGCTATTCTACCAAGAAGTGGGCGCCCAGTCAAAATGAAACCATGAGCACAACAAAGACTCATCAATGAGGCATCATTGGAACTTGCTAAGATCTTTGTTCATGAGTCTACAATACATTAAACACTGAACAAGCAGGACATCCACAGCAGGACACCACGAAGGAAGCCACTGTTTACTAAAAAAACATTGCTGCACGTCTGAAGTTTGCAAAAGAGCACATTGACACTCCTCAGCGGTATTGGCTAAATGTTTTGTGAACTGATAAAACTAAGATTGAACTATTTGGAAAAAACACAGCACTACATCTGGTGTAGAATATAATAGCATATCATCATGAAAACAACATCCCAACTGTAAAGTAATGTGGAGGAAACCTCTGCTTTGCTGCATCAAGGCCTGACCAGCTTCCAATTATTGAAGGGAAGATGAATTCCCAAGTATATCAGACAATTCTTCAGGATAATGTGAGGATGTCTGTACGTCAGCTGAAACTGTGTAGAAGGAGGGGGATGCAACAGGACAATCGTGCCAAAACACCGGAGCAAGTCCACAACAGAATGGCTTCAAAAAAACTAAATCTACTTTTGGAGTGACCAAGTCAGAGCCCAGACCTCAACCCAATAGAGATGCTATGAATTGAGTTGAAGAGGGCCAAACACATGAGACGTTCAAAGATTATGACAGAACTAAAGCCATTCTGCAGGAAGAAAATTCCTCCAACGATGTGCAGATCTGATCCACAGCTACAGGAAGCGCCTATTTGGGGTTATTGCTGCCAAGAGGGGTCAACCAGTTATTAATTCTAAGGGTTCACTTACTTTTTCCACTGCCATTTTGAATGTTGAATGAGTGTGTTCAATAAAGACATTAAGGATCAGAATTTGTTTGTGTAATTATTTTTAGACACATTATGTTTGCCAATATCCTTGACTTAGATGAAGATCAGATCACATTTTAAGACAAATTTATTTAAAAACCATAAATTCTATATAATGGCTATAAAATGAGCTTGTCCTCTCTTGTGGTGCAGGCTATGGAGTCCCAGATAGGGGACTTTTATAAAGACATGGGGGATCTGGGGAGCTTGCAGGGGGTGTGCCTTCCCCAGCACGGGTTGATGGCAGGTGAACAGGAGAGAGCTGAGCAGCCAGGCATGGTAGAGACCCGCATCGTTCGGCTCATCGAGCCCCTGAAGGAGAGGCGCCGCATCCTGCTGGCTTCCAAAGAGATGCACCAAGTCGCGCAGGACCTGGAGGATGAGATAGTGAGTCTTTTTTTCTATGAACAAAACAAAAAATGCATTATATACTGTATTTTAGGCCTGAACAGTTGAAGACCCACTTTGGCCACATGTAGTAATGGCAACAACTGCATTTTTGGTAAATTATCATATCATATATCATTATCATCATCAAATTATCATATCAAATCTATCATAATAAATGTTGTATCTTGATTTGTTTTTTGTGATAGCTGTGGATTCAGGAGAGGCTTCCTCTGGCTTCATGTAAAGACTATGGCAACAACCTCCAGAGTGTCCAGCAGTATGTAAAAAAGCACCAGGTAATTTTTGTACATGCATTAGTGCATGATAAACTGATGTTTACCTTCTAAATGGTTTGTTTTTAATGTATATCTGATGTTTGTCTTTCAGACCCTCCAGAGAGAGCTGACGGGCCGTCGGGCACGCATTGAGGAGGTTCTTGATCGTGCTGGGATCATTGCCTCACTCCGGACTCCTGAAGTGGAGTTTATACGTGATGGGGCAGGGCATGTACGCCAGCTGTGGGAGGTGCTACAACTGGAAACAGAACGGAGGTCTGTGCTGCTGGACGCTACACTGCAGGCTCAGCAGTACTACACTGAGGCAGCCAAAGTAGAGTCATGGCTGTCAGAACAGAAGCTGCAGCTGGCCAATGAAGAAAAGGGCACGGTATGGGAAGCCTCACATACAGTACATACAGGCATTTGGTATATGTAGCTGTATATGGAAACATGAGAACAGCATCCATTTACTTCCACTATATTTAACAGGACGAGGCCAGCACCCTGCAGCTGCTGAAGGCTCATCTGGTTCTAGAGCAGGCAGTTGAAACATATGCAGAAACAGTGGGCATGCTCTCCCAGCAATGCCAGTGTCTCCTGGGACTGGGACACCCTGAAAGGTGAAGTACACAAAGCACTAAACACTGAAAGTGTATGCTAATAATGTCAGTGAGATGATACTGAGGGACTGATCATTGTCAATGTTGTTTGAAACAGTGAGTACATCACCAAGCAGCAGTCCCACATAGACCGGCTGTATGTGTCTCTAAAAGATATGGTGGAGCACAGGAAAACCAGGCTGGAGCAGCAGTACTGGCTCTATCAGCTGAATAAGGAGGTAGAGGAGTTAGAGAAGTGGATCACAGAACGGGAGACAGTAGCCAGTTCCACAGAGCTCGGCAACAACCTGGAGGAGGTCACGGTCAGTAGTGGTAGCTCCTGTCATAACTCTGTTCTTTTAAAATGCCTTCTAACAGTTTAACTATGAAATACAGTGGCAGATACAGCAGTTTAATGGAAATAATTATATTGTCTTAAAAGACTAAATCCAATGTTAAAACATTAAGCATATTCATTTTAAACTCCAATTATTGCTGGTTATATCAGTTTCTGATACAAAGATGCTCGTCTTGAATTGGGCACATCATTTTATTGTGTGTTTTTGTCCCAGGTGCTTCAAGAGAGGTTTACTAAGTTTGCCGCAGAAACAAACAATATTGGTCAGCAGCGGTTAGAGCAGGTGAACAAAATGGTGAACGAAATGATTGACTGCGGCCACTCAGATGCAGCAACCATTGCCGAATGGAAGGATGGGCTAAATGAGTCCTGGGCTGACCTGCTGGAGCTGATAGAGACCCGAAGACAGATGCTTGCAGCATCACACCAGCTGCACAAGTTCTTCACAGATTGCAAAGAGGTACAATCATACACATGATAATTCAGACTTCAAATTAAGGTGTAGCCATTTTATTTCAAAGAAAGACAGTCTGATGTGGCTTCAGTTAATGTGATAATGACAATGCTGTCCTGTGTTGTAGGTCTTGGCTCAGATCAGAGGGAAGTTGAAGCAGCTGCCAGAGGTGAGGGCATGCCAAGCCAACATCACCAATCCCACCACCCTGCAGAGACTCATGCACTCCTTTGAGCACGCCCTTCAACTCTTAGTTGCCCAGGCAAGCAAACTATTCTTTCTTTATTCTCTCGGTTTGTTAGAACAAGATTTATTTAAAGGTTCACTAAGCAGAAAAACCTAAACCAATAACGCTTATAATAATGCTCGACACAGTGGCACTGTTGTTTTAGTCTGGGCAGTAGAAGTGTTGCTTTTGTGACACGTGAGATCCACAGAAGTAAAACTATGTGTTTCCATCATTCATAATTGTACATGTCTACATGTTACCACAGCTTTAACTGCTAATTACCTTAAACAATCACACTTTCTTCATTCTGTGATTGAATTTACATGAAAAGACAACACTAATCATGACTGTTTACATATAACTAATCTACTGTTTAGGACTACTGTCTCTTATGTAGTCTCTTAAGTATGAGGATTTAATGTGGCTGTAGGTGAGACAGCTTCAGGAGAATGCTGCTCAGCTGAGGACCATCTATGCTGGGGAGAAGGCCGAGGCCATCATGGTTAAAGAGCAGCAAATCATGGAGGCGTGGAAGGAGCTGCTGAGCTCATGTGAGGCCAGTCGTGTTCAAGTCACATCAGTAACGGACAAGGTGCAGTTCTTTTCTTTGGTGCGTGAACACCTGATGTGGATGGAAGGCGTCATGGGACAGATAATCTGGGAAGAACCCAGGTAAAACAGCAGCATTGTGTCAAATAAAGACTATGGTGTACATGGTTTGTGAAACATATATATTGCCCCTCTGTTAATCTAGAAGTCTCTGAGGTCCTGCACTGTCCCTGTAGGTGGGGTTTTATGACTGGGGACTTAGGAATTAGGCTGCTATGTCACCTTGACCCACATTCACAACATGTTATGTAGCTTTTCATGCATGTAGTATAAATGAAAGCCTTTTTATCAATGTCTTATTGCCGAGTGCTGTGACCTTTAACATTGAAATATATTTAGACTGATATATTGTTTGTTTATTTACTCTATATTCATATTTAAATTTCTAGTTTGATTTATGATAATTAATTAATAATATGTTTAAATGAAATATTTGAAACATTTGTTGAAATCATTTGTTTTGTAATTGTCACCACTAGTATTGCTTCAGTTGTGTGAATCATCAGGTCTGTGCTTTCTCAGGGATCTGACGGCTCTGGAGCTCATGCTGAAACAACACCAGGAGCAGAAAGCCAAGATAGATGGTCGCAGCAAGATCATACAGCAGTGTGCAGATCTGGGCAAGATCCTCATAGCTGCCGGCAATCCTGCATCTGAGGAGGTTAGCCGAACAAACAGTACAATGTGGGGTTTTCAAGTGAATAAATAAGTGAATGCGGCACTACATTGTTGTGGTCATTACAATCTTTCTGTCACCACAGATAAAAGAGAAGTTGGACAGCCTTCTGGCTAAACAAATCGCCCTTAGTGAGAAGTGGGAAAAACACCAAGAAAGATTAAAATGCAGTAAGTAGACAACACAGAATCAGTACGCATCAGCATATAATTGTTAAAATGCCTACTCACTTCAATTTCTTATACACACTTGGCCTCATGAATGAGTCTTTTTGTACAAGGTAAAGTCAGTTGAAGTAATCTCATGAGTTGAATCTCATGAGTGAAACAACAATAATACTTACAGCTTTCTGATAAAAAGCACTTGTGCCCCTACAGAGCAGGAGCACTTCCAGTTTGCCCAGGAGACAGTCAAGGCAGAGGCGTGGCTGAAGGCCAAAGAGCCGCTGATCACGTCCAGGGAGCCTGTGAGGGGAGATGCTCAGGCCCAGACAGATGAGGTTGAGCAACTCATCCTTCGCCATGAGGCCTTCCGCAAGGCTGCTGTAACCTGGAAAGAACGCTTCAGCTCCCTGCGCCAGCTTTCTGCAGTAAGCTTGACTGTAGATAAATGTTTAATCAGTTTGTGTTGGAGTCACAGTTTAATGGTTCTAAAGGAAAAATGTGACCCCAGGATTTTGCTTAGTAAGCACGCTTAATGCCTCCCATGACTTCATTACGCTTAAGTTTTTGTGTCTTTGCATGTGCCGTATTTACATGCACTGGACTTATTTACATATTATGCTGCACTAGTTAGGTACCATAAAGATACACTTTATAATAGTTCCATTCCAAACAACTTTTGTTATCTTTGACTATCTTTTTTTAAAGTGAGGATCCATTCATTTAACAGTTTGATCCATGTCAGATTTGTATAGTGCTCATAGTTACTTACTTTGTCTCTTCAGGCTGAGAAGAAAAAGGAAGACGAGAAAAAGACCCCACTGTCCAGCCGGAGAATGTTTCCTTTGTCCTGCCTGACTCCTGGAGCTTCCTCAATTAGTTCTACCTCACCTTACCTGAGGCAGACAGTACAGGCACACATGGAACCCAAACCCTTACAGAGCGCTCTGGATCTGGGTGCTACCCCTGCAGCCCAGAGACTGTCCTCAGCCCTAAGTGGCTACAATCAAGTCCTAAATGGGTCGGGCTACCATTCAATAGATCAACAGAGCAGCTTCAAGCTCATGAGTCCCTCGTATCTGGGAATGAACCACCAGGTGGCGGGAGCCGGAAGTGACTCTGGGTACTCAGCACTGGCCCATCAGATCAGTGGAGCAGACACTTCTTCTTATCTTGGGATGAACCATCAAACGGGTAGCATCGGGGAAAGCTCTGGGTACTTTGGACTAACTGCTGTAGGTGGTTCTGGCCACTCCATTCAAAACCATCTAGGGAGTGGAAGATTAGGAAGTTCAGGAAATCTGGCACAGCAACCCGGCAGTGGAGGGTTGTCAAGTCCAGGCTTTCTGACTCAGCAACAGAATTTAGGAAGCTCTGGATATTTGGCACAAACGCAAAATATGGGAAGTTCTGGATACTTTGGTCAGCAGCCCAATTTAGGGAGTTCAGGATATTTGGCACAACAGTCTAATTTGGGGAGTTCTGGCTTCTTGGCACAACAGCCCAATATGGGAAGTTCTGGATACCTAGCACAGAATTATCAGGGCAGTGGTGGGTTGGGCAGCTCAGGATTTCTGGCACAAAACAACTACAGCAGTGGAAGTCTGGGTAGTTCAGGTTACTTGGCTCAGAGTGGGGGCATCATGGACCCTAAAATGGCATATGCCTGGCAGCACCTGAAAGCTGACTTCATGCAGCCCAGGATCAACCACATCCACAAGGCGGTCAACCCGCTGCTAGAGGCCAGTAGAATCCAGCGGGAGCAGTACGGGGAGATCCCAATGGCTGACATGGTGGGGCCCGAGTCTGGTCTGGAGCTCCTTCATGGCCGCCTCCAAAGGGACCCCCGTGGCAGCCGCTCTGACCCACAGATGGATCATCTAAGGAGAGAGCGGGAGTACAAGCTGGGCAGACAGACCTCCAGTGAGCAGGAGATCCAAGCCAGACTCAATGAACTACCACTCATTGTGCGGCAGGAGCGCTACCGCAGACGCCTGGAGAGACAGTCCTCCAGCGAACAGGAGGGCAGCGGCAAGCAGCGGCTGCAGAGGCAGGACTCCAGCGACCTGGAGGGCTCTGGAAAAGAGGGCTCCGACAAACGCTCAGGGTATGTTGATGTTGCAAAGTCTGCCTGTAAGTGTGTCTCGTCAGTACTGTCCAGCCCTAATCATTTTTAAGATTACATAATGAATATGTTGGTGTCTCTGCAGGGAGAAGAGAGCCACGATGGCAGAGATCGTTGAGCAGGTCCAGGAGAGAGAGGCAGCACAAGTAAATAAGATCATGTCACAAACAGTAGGACTGGCTCTAACTGTTCATTATACATCATGTTCTTTTCTCTGTCTCTCTGCATCAGGCACGAGGTGAGCCTTTTCGGCCTCCGAGCAGCCTCTCTGCTCCTGTGACTCGATTCGATGGACGCCCCAGGGCCAGAGACCGCCCGAATCCTAGGAGAAGGCCACGTCCAAAAGAACCAGAGGAGCCCAGACGCTCTCGTTCAGCCCCAGCAACTGGTGCACCAACTACGCCACAGCCTCCTTCACACACTGCCCACAACGAAGGCTTCCTGTACCGCAAGAAAGCCACCACCTCCGAACTCGATGCTCAGCAGAGGAGTCCCAACAGGTACTGAACAAAATCTCTTTAAATTGAACAACTTTATTAACTGTAAAAAGACAAAAGTGTAAGAGTAATATTTTGATTTTCAGCAAAACCTGGGTGAACGTATACTGTGTGTTGAAAGAAGGGCAGTTGACCTTCTACAAAGATGCAAGGAACCACAAGTCAACATACAACGGAGAGCCACCTGTCGACCTGACCATCTGCACGTTCGATCCTTCTCTGGGATACAAGAAGAAGAAGAATGTCTTCATTCTACAGTAAGAACTACTGTGCTGTCCAAATGGCTTGAACAGTGTATTAGATCAAGAGTAAAAACATCCTTTGCTATCATCATAGCCAAATACACTGTATATTCAGTGTAAGACTTTATCAACTAATGCTCCTTGTTTTGTCTTTTTGCACCAGAGTCAACGATGGAAACAACTTCATATTCCATGCTAAAGATGAAGTAAGAACCATTTTCATTGATAGTGAAAATTTGTCATTTTATATGCCCCTAAAATAACTGATTAAATGTATCTAGCATCAAAAATACTGTACTAAATACTGCATATTTCAATGAGAACTTTAATGGTTCCACTTCACAAATTTTCTGAGCCTGTAAAAAGTGTCTTGTCCTTAGTTGTAATAAATTAATAAAGATCATGCTGCTTTAGAATAAATAATGTCAGTGAAATGATTTTGATTGGATTATTATGTAAGTCTAATGCACATTTTAGGATCTAATTGCCATGTTGCTGTGTGCAGGAGGATCTAAAGGCCTGGACTTCCAACATAGCCACCTGTATAGAAGAGTATGAGGCCATGGATAAGTGGGACAAACCTGGAACCTCAGGCATTGACGCGGATCACTCCGAGCGGAAGGAGAAGTCTGAAGGTGATGCTGATGCCAGGTCAGAAAGGTCTGAACTTGTCGAGGGGGAGGAGCGCTCGGAGAAGGAGAGGTCAGAGAAAGGAGATGGGTCTGAGAAGTTAGACACTTCGGAAATTGCAGACAAATATGAGGGTGGTGCAGGGGGCTCCAGCACGTCTGGAAAGAGCAAATGAGGAGCCCTGCTGCCTTTTAATGTTCTCACTGACTTGTGTAGGTGTAGGAAGCGATGGGTGGGAGGGATGAATGGACAGAAGGATGGATGGATATAAGAGAGATGGATGGAGAGCATGTGCAGCCAGGTTTGCGGATCCTCAGTCACACGCTGGAACACACTGAGGCCACTGGACTGACTCAACTGTGACAGACTTATCTCTCAGCCCCTCCCCTTCACCAAGGCAATACATGAGTGCTTGTGCATTGTGCCACCTGCTGGTAGATAGGAGGTGGGCCGAGACACGCCGACGGACGGACAGACTTCTACAAGCAGTTCCAGGAATTAGTCACTGTCACCCATTGTTGATCGTTTAATCTCTTGGATTCACAGCATTTTTCTGTATGTAAATTTGACTGGTAATGTACTGCTCTGTCTATCTAGACAACCCAAGAAGTGGCAAATGAAGTTTCACAATATAAAAAAAAAAAGTTTTTTGAAGCAATATACTTTTTTATTTCTTCTCTTTGTTAGAGTGAGAAAATGGCAAAGGAAACAACAACTAGTTGCAAATGTGAGCTCTATGATTTGTCACAACCACGTAAGCTTACTTCAGGCAGTTGTGCACCTTAAACACTTGACACATCTGTAAAGTAAACATAGAGACATGTAATCCCATCACACAACTAGCTTTGAGTCATGTTAATATAACGGAATGCTGGTGTCAATAAATATTCATGACCACAATTCATTTATGTTCTCTTTTCATCATTGAAATTATTATGGTTATTATTTGCCCTTATTTCAAGAGCTCTCCATCAAATTCTAAACCATTAACCAAGGTGTGTTCAAAGTGAAATGCTCAAAGTAACAGTAAGCTTATGTGACACAATGCCTTTGTATACATGATGAAAATCTGAACATTGCATGAAATAGTTTATTAGTGCACCTGTTTAACTTGCCTTTATTTTTATGTTCTTGAAAACATTTGGGCAGAACAAAGCTAGAACTGCAATAACAGAATGAGAGCAGGGAGAGTGAGTATGGGTTTGTTTGCAGGCGCCGGGTGAGAAGAATGAGATGTTTGACAAAACTAGAGAAAAGTCTTTCATCAGTAATGTATGAGGCCAAAATGGCCACTTTATTGTTTGTACTGTCTACTGCTACTTCCTTTTCACAGAGTGTAATGGTTTCAGCTGTGAAATGTTGAATCACCACTAACTTTGTGGTGGCCAAAATTGTAAAACTCTAAACCAGTTCACTTAGAATTGACCACTCTGTACTCTGTTTCATTTAAGATATTCAACAGATTGAAAACTCTCCATAAAAGGCAAGTTAAATGTAAAACTGTCATGATTCGAGTCATGAATTGTATATACATATCTTTGTATGTATACCAATAAATCCTGTGCTCTAATAAACAATACTCTGAAATGAAATGGGTAAAATTAAAACATTTGTATTAATCCACATAAGTCAAATAAAAACAATCAATCCAGTATACTCATGTTTATTACATTAATAAATATTCAAATTAGGTCCAAAAATTATGATAGCGTATATAAGGACACAATTATTTAACTGTATTAAAGACCTCTGAACAGGGAAGAGCAGCAGGCCATACTGTTGTATTTTTATGTCTATATATATTCACATCAGGTCACTATCAGGATTCAGCCCCAATAAGATCTCGTCCTATTAGATGAAGACTAGTCATTGCGTCAGTGAGACTTCTGCTACATGTATGTATTGTATTACCAACTCGAACATGTCATTTAAACAAATGCTTGAGGGGTAACAGAGTCTATCACACAGGTCAACAGGCATTTCTTTCCTTTGGCATGAACATTGGCATATTATTTCTCTTATTTCAGCAAAATGCTGCCATTCTAAAAACAAAAAAACAGAAAATACAGCTGAGAATATCCCCAAATATACTTTGATTGTAAGTGATTTATTCTATTTTGTATTGATCAAAAAGATTTGTTTACAGTCTTCCTCTCTCTGGTCTCACCAGATGTAGCAGTATTAATTTTACTGACTGATGATTGTTGTGTTCTGTTCCTGGCTGCTTTATTGCAGCCTTCAGATTAGTTCAACAAGTCTAGATAAGATATGTTTTAATGTACATAATGTTTTGATTTGTCTCATCCCATTTTATTTGAACATAAGTGCCATGTCATGCAGTTTGGAAGAGAACGGTGAAAATGACCCGACTTGACCGTTAAGTCTGTCATTGCGATCTGTCATCTTTTAATCATCAGAGCTGTAGTATTTTCATGTGGCTCTTATTCTTACTCATGGCAGATATTTAACCTGCACCACTGTGTGTGTTTTAAATGTTTGCTTACCGTCACTTTTCTGAAACATACAGGGGATTTTCAACTATGTTATAATATAAGTCGAACGTAAAGAAGCAGCAGCCTCAACCGTGACTGAAGATAAAAACATATATATATATATATATATGTGAAACCTTTGTTTATCATCACTGGTTATCTGACAGTGTGTATGTCTTTGTTACTTTACATTCAAACTTGCTGCTATGACATTAAATAAACCTACAATCTTGCTGATGCAAACCTCACGTGAAGTTGATTTGGACACGTTATTTTATTACTCTTGATTTCAGGATTTAGTACAGCGCTAAAATTTTGGTCTTGCAATCTAAAATATGTACAAAGACCACTAATGGCACGAGTGTGTATTCTGATAATCAAGTGTATAATAAACTTCTGGTGCTGTATGTTGCAGAAGTAAAGTTAGATGGAGAATGTCTGGAAATGAAGACTTTCAGGTCAAATGTGGACATGAGAATTATTTATGCAAGAAAAGAATGCAACTTTTCTTTTCAAAAATAGCCCATAAGATTGTTCACAAAAACTGCACAATGTGGTGCATATAGTATTTTTGGGCTTTGGGCTGACTTCCAATAAAAAATATAAGACTATTATTTCAGGCGACATTTGGTATAGTGTCATAAAATCCTATTATTTAAATATTTTCAGCACAAGAACTTATGTTTCACTACATGGAATCCTTTTCACTGTCATCTTTTGTTTTTAAAGTCACAACACACTCACTCTTATGCATGTAATTCCATGAAAAATGATCCTCCTCAGGTGAATCAGGACGTCCTGAACCTCCACAGCTGGGAGCCTGTCAGATGATTCTGGATTATGTTCATCATTGGGTGAGAAGAAATACAGCCCTGTGCTGTAAAAGGACAAATCCAATTAATAATAACAAATCTTTACACACTTACACTTGCTATTCAATACAAGGGTATAAAATGTTATCTGGCATCAACACAAAAATTAAATAATACTCCTAGGTTACTTTGTGTATTCTGCCATTTAATATAAAAAAGAATATTGAGGGGTGTCAACCAGAAAGTGACATTTGTGAATGAAATTGAGTTATAGTATATATTAAATGAAAACTCATGATGAGGTCTTGTTATTCTCAATATTAAAATAATATTGTCAGTCAATCCAGAGTTATTATTGGTCAAAAAACAAAGACCTATCTCTTAAAATAGGATTCAGTCAATGCTAGGGGCAAGTGCATTTAGCTGCCATACTGTTTACAAGAGGTGAATATCTGAAAGATATTGTCTAAATAATAGAGAAAATCTGAGTGTTGGACTATGTATATTTTGTTGTTTAGGAGTACCTTTTTTTTCTTTCTTTTTTTTTTTAAAGGTAGAACAAAAGTTGTCAAAATGTCACTTTTCCCTTTTTGTTCTAAGCCCTCGATATAAATCAAACAAAGAGGGAGTACATAATGTTAATGCTAATTTTCAAACCTCAGTCTGTATTGTAGGCCTACACTGCAATTTAACACAAGAACCAGAGAAAAACCTCACTTATATTTGACCCAACTGAAGATACACACCACGTGACCTGACGTAGTATTCTACCTGTGGACGTACGTTTAGCCCACTGAGTTACGTTCTTCACGGAAGACTTTTAGGTTGGGTTGGCCTAGCTTAGTGAGCTAGCTCTTAGAAGATGGCCAGCTGGGGAAAGGTCGCCACTATTCTGAGGGGCTTTTTACGCACACCCCGGTCCGTAAAAGTGTTCGGGCTGCGTCGTGCTGTTGGGCCTGGTATTCTGGGATCTTTAATAGGAGCTGGGGCCTTTTGTTATTACCGATATCATAAAAACAACAGGACGTTACCCTACACAGTTTACGCAGACGAGGAACAGAAAGTGAGTATCTCGACAACAGCGAGTAAAGATAATACGATAAAACGCATAACTACGATTAAAATGTTCGTTTTTGTCAAATATTGTTGGAATATTACTACTTTAAATATACAACAACTCGAAGTTTGTTAGAAAAGGCGTGACAGGGCAGCCCAGGAGTTTATGTGTAACTCCGCCCCCCTGCAGCTGTCAAGTAGACTCAAAGTAAACAATTCCATATCAGTGTCTGACGAGCGACAATGCGTTTAAGTTTCGCTGTTAAATGTGCAAATGTCCACCGCTGTTCCAGGAAGGAGCGACCCCGCAGGCGTCGCCCAGAAAGCTTCGTTTTATCCAGATTGCCTCCGTGGTTTACCAGGACGAGCCGTACATGACGCCGAGAGACTTCCTCTACTCTGTGATGCTCGAGAAGGTTGACAGTAAGCAACCATCTGATCCACTTCCAGTCTTTACTAATTATGCATCATTTATCTAAATATATTGAATAGTGAGTGAGAAACACAAAAAATAAGTAATAAGTAATACAACACTAACATAAACAAATGAGTTCAAAAGATCTGGAGAATAAAGGTTTAATATAATATAGAGTAGATTATGAAAAAGTGTAATGATGCTATGATTGTTTATATGTAAAGGCAGGGCATTAGTGCAGCTGGTGACACATAATAATATATATTATTATAAATATAATAACTAGTTTATGACTAAAATGTTTGGTGTTCTGTAGGAAAGCTGTATAAGAGAGTTCTAACAGAAAAGGTACGTGGACACTAATAACTGTGTATTAAAATGCTTTTATTTGATCTATACCGTGGATTCTGATGTTTATTTTTTTTGCAGGAGTTAAATAAAATGTTGATGGCTGCATCCGAAGCCCAGGCGGGGAATTCACTGTTCAGAACCTTAGGGGACAATGGTAAGTCCCGTCCCTTTTTCACGCATTTATTGTAACAACAATGTAAGTCGCTTTGAATAAAAGCATCAGCTAAATGAATAAATGTAAATGTAATTGAATACACATTAATACTTGGATCTAACTCAGATGTGCCTTGCAGGTCTGATATCCTACACAGAGTATCTGTTTCTGCTGACAATCCTGACAAGTAAGTGGCTTCTTGGAGCCAGTTATATATTTTTTTCCAAGAAACAAAACAAATCATTGTACAATCCTGCTCTATATGCTGCCTTCTTCAAGATCATTAGAAAATAATATAAACACTTGATAAAATAGGCCTCTCACTTAGTTGATTTCTAATTGAGAAGTTGAAATTGGAAAATAAATAAATGAATTGTTTTTTATTTGTTTTTTGACACCCAGGCAGAGTATAATTTGAGGTTTGCTTTATAATCTTCTTTGAGAAGACCGGTCTCTAGAGACCGGAGCCATCTTTTGTACCAGGCTGTAAACATGATTTTTACACTTGTAAAGTCGCCATTGGGTTTCTCTTTATATTTCCGCTTTTGGAGCCTGCCCTCTGGTGGACGGCGGTATATCGCTGTATTTCGCCGTATGGCGGCGCTCTTACCATTTAGGACAGGGGTCTCAAACTCGCGGCCCGGGGGCCAACTGCGGCCCGCAAGACGATATTTTGTGGCCCGCAGGACGATATGAAAGTTTAATGTTAGTGCGCCCTGTGGGTTTTATATCAATGGCACGTTACCACGTTGTGTGTGGAAGGTTCCTTTTTGTGCTGGAACTGAACCAACCTACCATCACAGTGGAGTATAGCTCCAGGGTGCGGGCCATCGGCTGGGCTTGATGCAGGCAGAGAAACATTTCACAACTATGGAGGAGCCCGTGTAACATCACATAGCCGTCATAAAATGACTGCTTCTTACTGTGTTTGAAATGAGCATTTTTGACCTTGAGCTGGACAAAGTCAATGTTAACGGCATTGGATCATTTGAAATGGGCTCATTTGTTTGAAAGTCGATGGCAATTTGATCGCCACTATCCATGCGGATTTGTTATCATGACGAATCTGTAAATTAACGCTGATGTTCTGTTGACAATATCACCGAGGGGAGTGGACATCCAATGGGGCCACTCAGTCAGCTCATTCATGTTCTTCAATATTCCATTTAAGTTCAGGATAGCTCAGGTTCAGAAGAACACAATGAAGTTAAAGAATTGTTAGTGATGACGTTTGAGAGGATTTAACAAAGCTTTTTTTTGTGGAATACCTGATCTGGCCCAGCCTCAACCACACTGCCTCCTGCGGCCCCCAAGTAATTTGAGTTTGAGACCCCTGATTTAGGAGGTTCCATGAGAGAGGCTTGGGTCAAACAAGTATTTAAGAGGTTCTGATACTGAGTACTGGTATCGGTACAACTTTGGTTATAATAAATGCTGCTTTAACCCTCTTACTTCTCATTTCTTTTGGATTGCTTTAGTTGTGTGACTGACTGCTTTGTGCTGTTTCAGAGCCAGGCACAGGCTTTCATATCGCTTTCAAAATGCTTGATGTTGATGGCAATGAGCAAGTGGACAAAAGAGAATTTTTGAAGGTAAGACTAAATTCTATTGAATAGCACTATGCATATACATCAACATTTGATTTAGTTTTAAGTTCTACTTTTATGGTAGAACATTGTCCAGAAAAAAAAAAAAATACATTTTTTTGCACTAAATTTCCAAATGTTGCCACTTTTAATGCTGCCTAAGTCCAGATGCTACACAGTAGTATCTGTGGAGTTCTGTGTGACATCAGCCCAGTGAAAGGTGAGGGAGAAGTGGCCTGTAAGCTGCTCCCGTCATTGTCTGCTCTCATTTGTGTTTGCATCTGTGCAATCTGACTCAGTGTAGTCTCTTCTTGACATTAGTGTCTGCTTCAACCAGACATGTATCTGTGATGTCAAGAGGAAACTTGTGTTTGCGTAGATCAGGCCTAGGCTAGTTTTATTTCCATCCACTGCATGTTGGCACCGTGTCTCATAGCTACATGTTGTGACCTGGTGCACAACACAAAACTGCATTCAGTGCAATAAGTGGAAGTGCATGGTTGTTTTCTACTCAACTTTTTGTTGTCATTTATGTGAAGGCTATAGTATCTGTGCTCAGTGAAATATTATTGACCTCCTGTTGGCAGTTTGTACAGATTAGATTAGATAGTTCCAGTCTTTGTTTAGATTTTAATTTACCTATTTTTTGTGATATTTAATGCTAAACATTTGTGATAATGTTACCTTTTTATTTTTTTATTGCTAAAGCTCAAGAAAATTATTGCAAAAAGTAAAAAACGAGTTTCAACAGCAATGGACAGCACTGAGGTGGGTACATTTATCATTATTATAAATGTATAGTTTCTTTACAATTCTGCTTCTGAACACAAAAAATGGCCACCTTGTTTTTTTATCCTGATTATTCCAAACAGAACACAGCAGAGGAGGGAGATGCTGTGAACACGACCCTTCAGGCTTACTTTTTTGGGAAGAAAGGAGAAAATAAGCTGCAGTATCAGGAGTTCCGCAGGTCGATGCTGTTGCATTTTACATCAAAAATAAAATTGTTATGATTGATTTACAAAACTAGGGGGAGAAAAAAAGTAGAAAAACGGTTCAAGCTAAAATTTTCCATTACTTTTATTTTGCATTTTTATTTGTACTTTGTTGGTTCTTGGGTTCTCGGTTAAAAACCTGACCACTAGCAAATCCTTTCTGTTTGTAGGTTCATGGAAGACCTACAGGCTGAGGTCCAGGAGATGGAGTTTCTGCAGTTCTCCAAAGGCATAGCCACCATGCGAACAGAAGACTTTGCAGAGTGGTTATTGCACTACACCAACGAGGAACATAATGAAATCTATTGGCAAAACGTGAGGAAGAAGATTCCTGCTGGACAAGTACTAAGTTTTTTTTAATACAATTCACCATTGTGTGCTCTCGGATGATAGAACTACAGTATTGTTCAAAATAATAGCAGTACAGTGTGACTAACCAGAATAATCCAGGTTTTTAGTAAAAATTTTTATTTCTAAGTGGCAAACAAGTAGCACACCTCTTTCAACTAATTGCACAGCCTTAAGAGCGTGCATATCATAAATGCTGGGTCTTGTTTGTTTTCTGAGAATCTACTGCATCTACTGGTAACTTGTTTGCAATTTAGCAATAAAAATATACTAAAAACCTGGATTATTCTGGTTAGTCACATTGTACTGCTATTATTTTGAACAATACTGTACCTTTTTAAATGTGCCTTTGTCTCGTAGAGTATCACATTTGAAGAGTTCAGAGCCTTCTGTCTCTTCATCAACAATTTGGAAGATTTTGCTTTTACAATGAAAATGGTTACAGAAGCTAATCGTCCTATTGGAATGGGTAAGATAGTTTTTAATGTTTAAGTGTTTCTCAATTTAGAAAGTTGCTATTTTTTTTCTGTTCTGTTCTCCTGACTGCAGCACAGTTCAAGCGAGCTGTTGGGATCGCCACAGGTCACAATCTGTCTGAAAATGTGCTCGACACTGTCTTTAAACTGTTCGACATTGATGGGGACAACTGTCTGAGCCACAAAGAATTCCTTGGTGTGATGACAGACAGAGTACTGCGGGGTTTGAAGGTAAATTAGTCCAGGATTTACTTGAGTACATTGCTTTCCCTTTCTTATTATCACACATTTTCATCTCCTGCTGTCGTGCAGGTGCAGCCTCAGAATGGCATTTCTGGCTATTGGAAATGTGTAAAACAAGAGACCCTGAAGGGAGCGCAGGAGGCCCTAGGGGGCAGCAGGTGTCCCATCTAGAGTCACACTGTAATAAGGATAATCACTCCCTTCCTGTACTGGTGAACACAAGGCATGGAAAAGATTTAAATTGTGAGCACTAGTTAAGAACCACTCCATCCTAATGTTTACACCTTTGTTTTAACACTGGGTTTTGAGAGATGGGTTATGCTTATAACTACATGTATATTTTATTCTCCATACCATTTGCACTTGATTTCAAAATGAGTACGGTAACTATGGATATTCTATGCTGCATGTAATATGTTAATCATGGTTTTGTAAAAAAGGCTTTGTTTAAACTAGGCCTACACACTTGAATATGTAATACTCATGTCCAATGAATAAACCAGCTCCTATAACTATTTTGTCTTTTATTATAGAGCTGACCAAGTACGATCACATGGGTATGTGGGTTAACCATTGAGGATTGTGGTGATAATTACTTTCCCATACATACAATTCCAAAGTAAATAAGACAAAGCAAGCTTACATCTGTGAAAAGACATTAGTGACAGATGCCAAGGTTGTCAGTAAATACAGGATACACAACTACAAAAAAGATAATTACACTGAGCATGAAGCCATCTTTGGTCTTCTCATCACTATAAACAAATACATATAAATTTGTATTGTATCAAAAATAGAAATTACAGAGCCATATTGAAAGTAAGTTCACATTTTGATATACACTAAAGGACAAACAGTGGAGTTACAATTTCAAACCTTGGCTTTTAAGGACCCAATGGGTTTGCCACATGTTGGACATTCGTTTTTTCTTTTTGTCTTTTAAAGAAAGGGATGATTCTGTCAAAGCATGAGTATCTGTCATCCATTGGTACAGGACAATATGTGTATTATTGTATACAATAGTGACAAGAACAAAAAAAGATTGTCATTCATAAAATAAGCATGTGCTTTCAATCCTGGGTGTTTGAAATGGGGCCTGATGACCAGCCTCTGCAGCTCTGGACAAAGGAGGTTTTGAGGGGAAACATTCAGCCGCGACACACCGGGTGAGCCCTAACGGACGTCCCTCGAGGATGTGGACCTCGTCTTAGTTTACTGTGTTTCTGTAGCTGTTCTCCGGTTTCAGAGGTTCTCTGATCTCAGAGGCACTCATCGCTGCAGCCAAAGTGGACCTCTGCTTGACATTATGGGAAGTGCTTTCAAAGTTTATGCTCCACTGGAAAGAGAAGGCATTGGTAAAGATTCTGTGTGATCAGTGAATATGGGCTTGTATAAAACATTAATAAAATTATTTTACTCTTCAAAGTGAACAGATTTTGGAATGGCAAAATTGATTAATAAATTAATGGAGAAAATCATTGTTCTATACAAACTATAGCTTCTGTGCAGTATGTTAAATCTCGACAAGTTTGTTTAGAAGTATTTTTAGTGAACCTGCACTAAATGTTATGTTTATTGGCAAAATGTGCTTTGGGTCTTACCATTGACCACAAGTGAACGGAGACGTCAAGGGTCGCTCTCCTTCTTGACCGTCACATCCCCGTCTGCAGCCAAGATGGTGGAGATCTCTCCCTGCATGAAAGCCCAGGGCACGTTGGAGCCCACCAGGGGACAGCGCTCTCCACTGGGGCAGTACACCTCGCTCCCCTGGCCTTGGCTGCGGATGAACCCCCGGGTACAGGGGAAACAGAACTTGTGGTGTGGGACGGAGGGACACTGGACAAAATGTGTGTCCTCCAGGCGCTCTCGACACAACGTGCAGCAGAGCAGAGTGGCCTGGGCTCCACTGCTCGACTCTCCCGCCGTAGTGTTACTGGATGCCCCGGAAGCAGACCCTTGTCCCATGGCAGCCTGGGACACTGAGGTGGAGGCGGTGGAGGGGCTGCTACTGGGGGGCCGGCCCGCTGCAGATGAGTGGCCAGCTGACATGCTGGGGCTGTCCCGGGCTAGCTGGTTGGAGCTCAGGCTGTCTGCCACTCCCATGAGTGCTGAGATGGGCGATGGCTGGCTATGCAGGCGAGGAGGACCATCTGGGGGGGCAGCCAGAGTAGAGATGGGCTCCATGCCGGGGTACGCCCCACGGGACCACGCCTCTCTGCTCGAGTGCTCCAATCTGCTTTCACTCTCTCCGTTCTCTGAACCCGGAGAGGCCTTACGACGCCGACCAGTGTTCTTCGCTGATACAGGACGTCCTGTGGCTGCCATGGAAAGGACTGGATCTGGCTGAGGCAGGACTTCAGGGATAGGGGGCTCTTTGAACAGCCGCACTCCATCATTGAGCAACTCTGATAGGCTGCGCCAGTCGCCACTGCCATGTCTCTTCTCATACTCCACATAACGCAGCCCAGAGTTCACTGCTTTTCCAGCATCCTTAGCCGAATCACGGAACATCTGCCTCACAAGGTCCGGCACCCCAGCGAAGATCATCCCAGAGCCGCAGGGGTACTCCACAAACACCTTGAGCTCAAATTCCGGAGTAGTACTGACATCGAAGGCCAGGACTCTGCCCATCAGATTGTGGTCTTTCCTATAGCGCACATTGAATGGAACACAGCTGCTGAGAGCCAAGAGTACATCCCGCACCACTTTGGGACGGTTGGGCCAGCCTTCTATACGGTTTCGAGCAATGTCATTCAGTTCAGCTATTACTTCATTGTTCCTCCACACTGCCGGGTCTATGCCCAGAGCAGAGGTGCTTGCTCCAACCCCCAGGGGCACAACAGGCCTTCTAGAACCATCTCCCATTATAGGCCCTGCAGACACAGCTATAGAGGTGGCTCCTGCCCTAGATAAGGGGGCTAAAAGACCATGAGGGGCTGCTACCAGGCCCTGGGCAATGAGCGCATGTGGTATGGTCCCGTGCAGATTAGGTAGTGTTCCAACTATGGCCCGCCGAGTGTTTGGACTCTGGCGACTCCCTTCTGACAAGGCCACATCTTCTGCTCTATGCAGGCCATTGGGGAGACGAGAGGAGACCCCATACTCACCCCTCCCTCTGTCTCCACGGTCCCCATGCTGCCTCCCGGCTTCAGGGAGCCCAGACGAGCTAGGTTTGCTCTGCTGAGGACCGGGAGACCTGCCATCTAAGACCCCGTGAGTGCTCTTCAGCTGCCGGGCCGTCTCAATCAGCAGCTCTATCCTGTCCGCGCCGTCGTAGTTCACACAGCCCCGGCAAACAGCCTCGCTAAACTCCCACAGCATGGCCCACGGCATCTTGGGCAGGTCGCAGAGGTAGCACCACTGCCGTCTAGAGGAAGACTGCGAGGCGGAGGACATGTTGTTTACAGGCCCTCGACCAAACTTTCTTCGGAGGCCTTCGCGCTAGAGTCAACGTTTATCAATAATTCGTCACTACGTAGCCACCACTTACCACATGTCGTAGTGTTTATGGTAAGAAATCAATAAAAATTAAGTGAATTATGTGAGTGTTGACAGCAGCATTAGGAAGTTAGCAACGTCTTCTTTTTCGGTTTGTTCTTGTCGGTCTGTGTAGAAGGAAGTAAATTGTTATAAGACACCGGAAACACCTACGCGAGTTGCGTCTGGAGCAATGTGGGACATGTAGTTTTTATGAAATATATTGAAACGTACACTCGTCAATGCAAAATGTTGTGGGGAAATATATATTGAAACATACAACAAATATGGGATTCTGTACATTCTGAATCGTAACAAAAAATGTATGTAAGAATCAAATTAAGATGCTAAACAAATAAATGACAGTGAGGGTGGCAGGAATTAAAATGGTAAAAAATGGTAATGGCTGATACTAAAATTGGCAGGAATATTTGCTTTTTTTCCTTAAGTTTTGTAAATTTAAATTGTTGTAATCGTCCTTTTTTTGTTGTTGAGGGTTGGGAGGGGCAGGCAAAAATCAAAGTCTTGACATCAGCCTACACCCTTTTGTTCAAGAAAAGCTTTGTTTTAATATTTTTAATTTTCTTTCCTTAGACCAAATAATCTAAAATAAACACTTATCTAAAGTTTAATCTATGGACCAAACTTAAACTTCAATCACTGGTCAAAAGATTCTACATCACAGACAGGAGAGTATAACGTATCAATGAACTTTAAATTTATACATGATTTTTATTTTCCCTTTTTAACCAACCAAAAGTGCTTGTTGTACACAACTCTCTCTCAGTTCAGATCTCTGGTAGCCTATATACTCTACAACTACGTTCACTATTCCTAAACCAATTTTAGGTTGAAGATAAAAAATGAACAACTTGAATTAAATGAGTTTCTGAACAGTAGAAGAAAGGGGCTAAAGATAAAGATAGAAGACCGCCCCCTGGCGAAAGGTTTTAGTAACATTGCATAGAGTTGGACAATGGTGCTCAGATTAACCATATAAAATTAAGATGAATCTACTGGCACCTGAGGACACATTTAACCTAGTCATCCTACTGGAGTATATTCTAATAAAATGAATGGACAAAATGTAGTCCTGACACAACACCAATTACCATACATGCAATTTAAAATACGTGCCATAGCATTTATTTAAACATGGTTCTGTCTGCAGTGGTTAATATCCAACATTAGAGGTACGGTACCGTTTATTTAAAAATACAAGACCAGGTGCACATTACTTGTTAATTCACAATAGTATCTGCTTCATTATATGTAGTGGTGCTTTGTACAACTGATTGTAAAACAGACAGTAAATTTTACAATACAAAAGTTAAGGAAACATTTTGAAACACATTCTTCCTAGGCCCCATTAATATTAATAATATTGTTTTATGGAAGTGGCACTAAAACAACATACTCTACACAAAGACAGAACATTACAATGAGTAGGAGAATTTAGTTGGCATGATGTGTGGTTGAGAAGCAGAGCTTCAGTGTATAAGGATAAGGACCACCTACAAGTGTGAAAGAAATAAAAAGCATTTAGAAATCACAAATAAAAATACATGCATTTCACTTTGTATTTAAAGAAGACTTACTTGAGTTTTTCATCAGATAATGGTTCATCAATGCAAGGGCTTCCATGGCATCGTTAATTGATTCCCACTCAAGTAGACCAGATGAACTCCGCTCACCTATTAGGACCACAGAGCGCAAAACCTCTAAATGATATATACACACACGTTTGTTCAAAGCAGTGTGAGATGTACTTGTAGCCGAGAGTCAACAGGGGTTGATTATTACTAACAGGAATTCATACATAAAAAGACCTTTAAACAGCGTGTCATCTTTAAATGGCAAACCTAATAACTGTTAAGCCATTTTACAATAGAAACTCACTTTTTCCTGTGAAAAGTTTTACACTACTGGCGCTTTTGATTCCTTGCTCCTCACAGACCTGTAAAAATAAAAAAAATTGACAATTTTGTGAAATAATTATATATATTCAAAGACTGGAAACTTGTGGAAATCTCTTTTGTACCTGGTTAAAGAACTCTTCAGAGATATCTGGGGCTGCATTAAAAAAGTGCAGGACATTGCTGGGATGCTGGATTCGGTTCTTGGCTGCCTGTTCCGGTGAAGTGAAGCGGTTGTTGCGTGAGCCATGAAAGTCTTTGAAGCTGCTAGTGTTGTCGTCTAACTGATAGCACTGGCCTGGCACAATTGCCTGCTGCTTTGAGACACTGCAAAGAAAAAGTAAACCCTTTCCATTAAGCATCTCTCATTGCCCTTTGTGTGTTTATATGGTTTGTAATTCTCAGTTGTTCCTACCAAACATTGAGTTTCTGCCCAAAGAGAAAAGTATTATTGAGGTGAGTGATGGCTCTGTCTACAGAGTAACAGTCCCCCATCTCCACCATTGCTGCCCCAGGTTTACTTTTCATAAACTTTACCTTAAAAACAAAAAGAGTCACCATGAGTAATTTGAGCTGGAAGGACTCAACCCTACATATTGTTTAAAATGTGTATTTTATGTAACTCACCCTTTCGACATTGCCATAGAGACAGAATATGTTAAAGACTTTGTCCGCATTGATTTTAGCGGGTTCAAGGCCATACACCATAAGAACTGGTGAGTCAGCATGGGGACCATACTCAGAGGGTGGTGGTCCATACCCAGGACTGTAGCGCTGGTTCCCACGGCCACGACCTCCAATCCCTGGCCCCATACGGTGAGGAGGTGGGGGGCCGTAGCTGTCATCATTGTAGCCATGATACCCTCCTTGTGGGCCTCCTAAAAAATGTATATATGTATAGTATGTTCATGACAAACCAATATTAGCTAGAATGATTTAATTAATGCTGAACATTTACCATAATCAGGTGGATGGTCTCCCAAAAGCGCAGGCTGCCTCTGGCGTTTGTTAGGATTTCCATTGGGGTCTGAAATGGTAAACAAATTACCAATCAAACGTCATGTATTTGTATACAGTTCGATGCAAATAGGTTACATAGGATAATATGTGCTAAAGGGACAAGATTGTGACTAGCATGCATCAGAGGAAAAGTCTGTAGTCTTCTAATATGTAACATAATGGAGATTTTTAAGCAAACGGTTGAACAGTTTAAATTCTATGACAAAACCTTGTTTGTGTGCTATCCTTGTACAAACACACACACACCTTGAGAATTGTTCCAATTGCCTTCACCATCAGCATCTGTGCAGGTACACATACACATGTCAAAACCAAAATAACGTTCATAAAGTAATTAGGTAACACTGTATCCAACAGCATACAACACCATTTTAGATCCTATGCAAAAAGGTCACTCATGAGCAGTCTAGAGGAGTGCATAAGTGTGCCAGGGCTGTCAGGAGAAGCTGCTTACTAAACATGTTTTATTGAAATACAACCAGGACATTAAAATATTGTAGCAAAATAAAAGAAAAAACATCAAGCGAGTACATTTTGAAGGAGAAAATAAATGCCTTACATTGACTATATACGAGCAGCAGCATGGACCATCATAATGATTCTATTTATAAAAGCCCTCATATATACAAAAAACAAAGTATCCACCCATATGCATTTAAAAAAATAATTGTTACCTTTTAGAATAGATTTCAATTTCAATTTTAAAGCTGGTGCCTTTTAGTTCACCAGCATGACTCTTTTGTTATTTGTACTTTCACTGTTACTATAAGTGCATTGCATTGCAACAGAACCGAGAACTTAAACAGACATTTGTTGTAATGCAGCTTAACGTGCAGTCATTATCTGCCATTTCTCTAAAATACTTACAGCACCACACATGGAGTATGGGACACAGTGGGCAGGTAGGGGGCAGTCTTCTGCGAGGATGCCACCCGCCAACCTGTTCACTCCAGCTTCAACTCATTCTCCCTCTTCAATTTTGTCGTCTTTCCTTGATTTCATTCCAACCACCAGATAGCAAAGTACAGCCACATGTTCACTGTTGGTTTTGACTTGCTCCTTGACGTTTTCAAAGTTGCTTTTAGAAGCTCATTTCCAGCTTACCATGCTCTGACCACTTAGCAGGACATTTGCATCGTTAGAGAGTGGGCTGTCTGTCCACAGAAACACTGAGCCAAACCTGCATCACACGGGAGGTGTTAAAGGCATCACTATGGGCCAGTGCAAAAAAGGGAAAAATGAAACAACGAAGAACAACACAAGAAAAGCACAGAGAGGAGGAGGGAAATGGAGAGAATGTACAGGGGAAAACAGAATACCAGAGTCCATAAATGTAGAGAGCTTTGGGGAAAGATGTCTGATCTGTTTGCATCTGTGCTGTATGCTTGACGGGTGTTTGATGCTTGTGTCTCTTCGTAGGCCCCCCTGTAGATGTTTCTTCTTGTGTAAAAATGGACTCTCACATGGTACTTACATATTAGGTGCAAAGTTAAAAAGGCGTTCTAGTGCACAACAATTAGTCATCTGGAATATCTGCGTGATGATGTGCTGTCATGGCCGCTCAGCTCTGTATGTCGCCTTGGATGTTCAGTCGGTGTGTTTTCATGTTGTGTTCGGCACCGGAAGAAGAGATGAGCTGTATCTGAGAGCAAGTATGTGTCGACATCTGTTCCCTGGTCAGACTGAATGTGTCTGAAATGTCCTCTTTCGCTCCCTGTGGTTGTGTTAAAACAGTCGCTTCCAAAAGGCTAGGAGGCATGATCGCAATGACCATACAACTGACTCCCGCCTCATCATCAATGTGTTGTGATTCCTCAGAGGTGGTGGAAGATGCTTTTAACTTAAAACAATCAGTCTGTATAGGATATGTTTGTTGGCCTCAAAGTATTTTTTCCCTGAAATGATGGCTACTGTCCATCAAAAGTAAAATGGAATCCCTTGTCACATGGTGGAATGATGATAGACTTGGAATAAGAAGGTACTGAGTTGAGGTTGTGTTCCAGTGTTTGATGCCCCACTGTGTCCGATGTATGCCGCCAAGAGATTTAGACTGTTGTCGCTTTAGGTGCTGTTATATTATCGCTGTCGAAGGCAGTGTGTCTTTGGCAGCATGTGTCTGCTTGCAGGTTGAGGTAGGCCTGTATAGGTTTGCACCGTGAGGACACAAGGAGTACCTGTAATTTCTAAGGCAGCCAGGCTAAACATGGAATGGTCTATCAAAAAGGATCTACTCATTTTATTAATTGTCAGGCTAAGAGCACGCCATGTCTTAACTGCCCTAAACACATAAATGTATATCAACTAGAGTTGTGTTACTCATTTTAGACATAATAATAATAATAATAATAATAATAATAATAATAATAATAAAGCAAGTTCTTATACATTTCATAAAACATAAAGGACAGATTTTCTGCCCTGGTTCTTCTAATACTATATTCAAGTCTTCTCACCGCCCTGAGCATCGATGCATTGTGTCATCTTACAGGTGACCCTGGTGAAGAGGGGCAATGTCTAATTATGAAAATCTCCAGTATGTTTGACAGAATGTCAACAAGTGTTGTAATCTTGACAGTGTTTATTTAAGAAGCAGGGCTGTGAGGTTGTTTAGCGGTGACATGCGCTACAGGGAAGGTGAACCTACACTGTACAGTGGTGCTTTTTCAAAGTTTTGTCCTTTGACATGCATTATCCTGACAGGAACTGAGATTGGCTGCTCATAAGGTTGCTCCTCCTGCCCTTACTTGTGCACAAAGACTGTGATATAGGAATATTGCCTCTGAAGTCGAACACTAGCTTTGTACATGAGGTTTAGCATCACTGAGTCTGTGATCAAAGGCAATATCCCTGAAAGCAGTGAGCCCTACATCCCACACAGTGGCATGAGAGAAAAAAAGAGACAAAAAGGGGGACTCAAGGGTGAGGCTGCGCATTACCTTGGCCGCTCAGGTTGGGGTTTGTATAATCCCAAGTGTCCTGGTCATTCTTGAAGACATTAAGACGTGTTGGCTGTGGAAGACAGCATTAAAATGATTCAGCATGTTATACATGTTAATGTCACTATGACAATTACCACTCACCTTAGCATATTCAATCTTCAGAGTGCAGCAGCCAGAATAGATATCTGCCCCATTAAGAGATGCTTTAGCCCTCTGTGCACTTTGGACAGAGTCAAATGTGGCAGCTTTAAGTTAAGGTGAATTTTGAAAAGCCTCAACCACTACCCAGAAATACATACACTGTATGGCAAAAAGCAAAAAATAAAAAGGAAATAAATAGGATAAGGATATTCAACCATGGCCTGAACACCATTCTTCCTAAAGATGACAATTCTTTGAACAGGACCGCAGTTGTTACAAATGGTGTAAAGCACATCCTGTACACAACACACAGACAAAACAATAGCACACTGTACTCTACTAATACCCATTCCTGTTAGCAATAACTTATATCCTATAATATCATTAACTGAAATGACTGTACCGTGGTGATAGGATAGATGGGGTTTATAATTGTGAGCAACAGCACATTGTTGACGCTCCGTGTATCATCGGAGTCTCCTGGACGGGAGATCTTTTGGCTGGTGGAATAATTGATAAAGGCGGGGTGGCCAGCTATATAAACCTGATTCTCTGCTGCATATGTAACTGCGTTACAGGAGCCATTCGAGTCATCAAACTCCACCAGGGCCTGGCGCTTCTTAGGCATCATAACAGCAAAACTGGAAATAATGTTAAAAAAAACAATACGTAAGTCACGTTATACGCTTAAGTGATAATAGCGGTCATTATAGCGGTTATTACGAGAGCCAGTATGGCGTTACCTGATGGTCCCAAACTCCTGCAGGGCCTCCACCAGGTCCGCCTCCATGACACCGTCCACCAGACCCCTGATGTGCACCACCGGGGAAGGCAGTGGTTTGTGAGGGTCCTCGTAACTCTCCTAAAGCGAGACAATGGAGATTATTTTTGCTTCGTGGTAAAAATTTGTAAGCTTCAAAAAAGCTTTCATTATGGCAGCCTAATATGTAAAGTAGCCACATGCGTCCAATATCTGATAATATCTGCAAACGCCATATCTCTACCAACAGAAACAATAAAAATCATTCAACGAATTACACTGTAAGCAACTGTAGACTGCTATACATTTTCAGTTCTTGGAGTAGCTGAAACATATTGTCACGCGAGAGCGAATTTTCTCAGTTAATAAAATAAATGACAAAATATAATAAAAAGAGCAACTCTAAATGTTGTTAACAGACGGAATAAACACACCGTTGTCATTCCTCCTTCTTCCGTTTTCTGTCTTTTCGATGCTCTGCCGCCTTCTCCGTAGTGTCGGCCTGCAGCGGCAGCCATGTTGTCCTGCCCGCACTGGCCCACTGTTGCATTCAAGGCACTTTGGCTAAATTAACTTCGGCTACACATGAGGAGGTCAGGTGATTTGATTAGGATAATTTATTGTTTTTCAAACAAACAAAAACATGTATTTTGTCGACATGTTTTGACTGAGATACTATCGGAGATTGAATGTGTGTGACTGTGGTCCTTACGATATGATCATGCACATTGCATTACAATGCCATTTAAATGCAACAGGGGTGCGTCACATTTACGCCCGTGTTCTTCGTTACATCAATGGTTTTCAAATTCAGAGGAATTGGTTAAATATCTTACCTAGTGATTGTTCTGTAAAAACTAATTTACAAAATATGTTTGTCAGTGGTTATATGTATGTATGTATGTAGGGTAGGCTATGTTTTTTTTTCTGGTACAGGCAGTGTTGGTGCAGCCTGGGATAAATTAATTAGAGTCACACTCAGTTTAGGATTAAATGTAATTTTGACAATTTACAATAAAATATATTATGCCTTTATATTTGTCACAATATACAGTACATTAATTTACAAAGACAGTGAATTACACCATTGATCAACAACAGTTAAGACTTCTGGAGTTATTTTAATTTTGACTTGCAGACATTACCACCACACACTTATATATATATATATATATATATATATATATATATATATATATATATATATATATATCCCATTTTCGTCAGAGAAATATACAACAGCAGCTTGTCTTTCAAACCAAACATTGAATTCGAGACAATCTAAATTGTGGTTAGGTTAAGTTCATTGCTCTTGGGAAACATCAGTCAACAATCAAGAAGGCCACTCAGGCATGTATTTTTTATATATATTTTTAGCACAAGGGTCATCATATCTTACGTGTTGACTTTTGTTATGATCAGATTTAGCCACTGGAATAAACATTTTTTTAAACTTTTTTTTTAGCAAGATGGGATGCCTGAGAAGCCTTGTTGGTTTGCTTTATTGTTGTCAAGAATTCTGTTTTTCAATGGCTCCAGAAAATACAACGATTCCTCTCCCACTGAACAGTTTTAATTTATACAATGTGATATATTATAAAGGTCCAGTGAACATGTAACCCTATTTGTGAATTATTGTCCTGTAGAGGAACAAACCTATGCATTAGTTCACATTAAAGGCCCACAGACAAGTACTTTAACCGCTTTTATGATGAGTGTTTGTTCTTGAAGTAACTATGAGAGGTAATTAGGTCCTAATATGTCATCAACTATTGTTTTACAAAAGCAGCCTTGTATCACTTGTACAAATTGACATTAATATCTTTTACTGTCATCTAATCTAAATTGTGACACAAGAGCATCCAGGCTATGACCCATACAGACAACAGGCTGTATAAAAAACAATGACTTAACAAATAACATTCAAACATTATACTGTCCTGCTGAGCTTTCCTGCAGTAAAGATGTGCATGTCTCAATGAGCAAATCATGGCAGTAGTCAAAATGTGAAGAAATCTCCCCTCCAACTGTAGTTAATGCAGGTCCAATAAATGTTCTGGTGTGTATCTGCGACTGTTCAGTCATTAAATTTCTCGATTTTACTTTCTCAGAAGCCTTGAATATGGCAATAGGCCTCCAAGCTGGAGAAGAGAACGTAGAGGAACCAGAGTCCAAAGAGCAGTAGTGCAGTGAGGATTTTGGGAATCCGTGGGCCTCCCAGTTCGCCACCTATGGATGGCCTTCGGCGTAGCATCAACAGTCCCATACTGAAGAATGCAAAAATTGTGAACAGTGTGACAGAAAAAGCAAGCGAGCCAGGGTCCACGCGGAAGGTCTTCCCTTTGATTGCCCAATACACAGCTGCTATAGACCAAGCCACTCCAATGCCCAAGAATACATTTACGGCATTGCTTCCAGTCACATTTCCTATAGACGCATCAGCATACTGATCCTGAAAGGCAGCCACCTTACTGGCAAACGTATCTAGAAGAGAAAAGTGTTATTAGCAAGTTAACTCAACATACTTCATTTTATAAGAACAAAGACACACTATGCAGGATTTCCAGGGGCTTGTTTGTGAACAAACTTGATCCAATCTCCAAGGTCCTAGAGTTCCTCCAACCTTAGAATGAATTTTAGCTGTTTGTCATGTAGATTGCCTGCATGTTTTTTTCTATCAAATGTCTATATATCAAATCTATCTATAAAATGCTCTCAAATGTTATAAAATTAGGAAAACTGTGCAATTTGAACTCCAAATTCTTCCCCAATATGTTTTAAATTGCAATAGATACTTGCATATTATGTACTTTAGTTTTTACAAATGATTAACTCACCAGGGAGTGAAGTCCCCAAAGCGACAAACACCACCGCAGTGACAGAGTCTCTTAGGCCTACAGTGCAGCCAAAATGAGATGCAAGGTCTCCAATAATGGCAGTTAGTAAACCAATGACACTGATTGACACGATAAAGCATGCCCAGCCATTCCAGTACTCAGTGGGAGGAACAAAAGCAAACAGAATCTTCCAGAAAACACACATTATGTGCATGAAATAATCAAAGCAGTTTGGCGCCCGCTGCTGCCCTTCCTCGTCCTCATCACCTGATAAAACAAAATTCAAAATTTAATTTAAGCTCTGCAAAAAAATGAAATTGGAAGAATGACATTACACCACCTACCTGCACTGACTGTAAATGCGTCAATGAATTGCTCTCTCCATGAATGCGTCCCCAGCACATCAGCAAGATTAGTGTCGTTTATGAGTTTATCAACAGTGCTCTATTAAAACAGATTGCACAGGTTTTCTTAATTTTCACTTACGTTTAGTACATACAACAAAAAATGTGTTGCAAAGTCTCAAAAAGCAGGTGTTTAAACTGTATAATAGGATCACATGCATATCAAGTAACATGCAATAATGATAAAAGTGAAACATTCATGTTTAAAAAAAAATCACAAAAAAAGAAAAGTCTAGGATTGTTCTCTCAGCAGACCACACATTACAGCATGCATGTAGAAACTGTACCTGGTCTATTACTCCATTGGGAGTCTGATGTGTAAAAGGACACTGAGTGGTTAATTAACCAGACAAACAAACCCACGTTTTCAGACTTAGGTGCATATATTTTATTCAAACAGGGATCAGTGTCTGTTCTCTATATTCTTTTTGCCAGTTAGTTCAGACAAACAAATGAACCTTTGAAATATTAACTTATTTCCAGCAAACATTACATTCCTATGCAACAAGTTATATTATAAAAATATTCCTTTAAACAATTTCCTATACATACCTTAAAGTCACAGGACTCCTCTATGATAATTTCAAGCCGACTGTGCTCCCCAAGAATGGGCTTGCCCATCTCTGCAATCCTCCTGGCCTCTTCCTCTTCAGGGGTTGGGTTGCCTGTTTGGAGCAAACACAAAGTATTAATCTGAAACTTAAGGGATGTGTTGTTTTAGTTCAGTGGTTCCCAAAGGGTCAGAGGCCCCCTGGTGGGCTGCAAAGACACTGCAGGGGGCTGCCAAAGGTTGTCCATATAAATACATAAAAAAAAATTTGTTTGAAAATACAAAAAAAAAAATTTGCATATCAGTTATTCTCTGTGGGCCTCTCTTGACTTAGGGAATGGATGAATAGCCTACTGAATATTTAGACAGTAAGATAAAACTTCACACACAGTTGCAGAGTGTTAAAAGGTGGTCTCTGATTGTGATATTTGCAGGCATCATGCTCCCATGCTACATGCCAATAGAGGTCATTTCTACTCTAAAGGTATTAGGATAAAAAAAATACCATGGCCTCAACTGCTTGAATCCATCTCTGAATGCTATTGACCACAGTCAATGACTCAAAAGTAACAAAAAACTCCACAAGAGTCTCCATAAGAGGGAAAATACTTAAAACCAAGACTCAAATCAAAGAATACAGAAGTTCATGTCTTAAAATTCAAAACAGAACATTTTGAATCAGGATGAGGGGGAGGTCTTTTCAACAGCAAGCAATCAATGTATTGTAAATTCCATCACAAATGACACACTGGCTTACCCTGGTTTAGCAGCAAGGCTGTAGAAAAATACAGAATATTGTTTTAAGTCCACATTTTCTGGGCCTGAAAAAGTGTTACACCCAAAGAAACACTTTGAGACTGGAGAGTTTACCCGAGCTGTTTAGATATACCCATGTAAACATATTGTGTTTATACTTTTATCTTGTTTTCACCCCTGAACCACAAACCAGGTATACTCCTTTAGTAGAAATATCAAAATTAAATACATAACCAGCAATGGTTGCAGTGCTATGGTGAAATAGAGATTGAGAGGGTGTAGTATGAGCTTCTGTTACACTGACCTAAGCTCATGTGTTACTGGAGTTATTGTTTTGATACTTGATCTTACAGCCATCTACTGTACTTGAAGTGCACAAGGCACTGTGCTACTGTAAATGAGAACATCCTCATTGCTTCACTATATTTCACATGAATAATCTACACATTTATAAACTGTAATTTTCTTATGAACTCACCAGAAAGTCCTCGTTTCAGCCATTTGGGCTCCTCCAACACAATGAAAAAGTTTTCCTGCTTCTCGTACTCTGACACATTTATAATGGGCACTTGTAAGGTTTGACTGGGGATATGAAAGCATGCCAAAAACAAATGCACAAACATTCACACACAAAAAACAGAATTAATTTTCAAATTTGAAATTATGTTGACACTAAAACATCTTACAATAACACAAACTACAGTGACCTAAATAATTCATTACACTGGACATTTACATTATTCAGTTGTAAACATACTGTGCCCCCTGTTACTCAGCTAAAATGATATTATTTAACTAAGGGACTTAAAGTTATTCAGTGTTGTCAAGAATTTAATCTGATGCTTTAAGTTAATTATGAATAAAATGATATACACATATACATATACTGTATATAAATTTCAAATAGCACTTACAATTTATAGCCCCATTTGTGATCTATCTTTAAAGGATGCAGATATCAACTGGCCTGTTACATACCTCAGCATTTCCTTAAGTGCACAATTAGTCCATGCACACACAAACCTTATATGACCTGACAATTTAATGGTTAAAGGATCTGGCAGCATCCATGTGTGTTAAGTCAAGTCAGCAGCTAATTTACCTGGGTGACTCAAAACACTATTACACTCTGGAAACCCTTGTATACTTATCCAGCAAGGTTTGCGTGCCTCTTAAAAACACTCTACACTCTTTATAGCAAACAGTAAATGTCTCAATGTGTTGATCTATAGATGTTAAATATAATATAGTGACAAGAAAGAGCATTCTGGGTCACTTCTAATCCAGACTATGCAGATTATCTCTCACCTAGTCTGTTCGTTGGTGAATTCCAGCTCTCCTTTAGTCTCCACATAGTCCACTCCGGCTTTGGCACTGCCATCCTCTGTGTGGTATGGCACAGCAACCGTGCCCCTGGAGCCGGAATTCCTCACCACAGTTACAGTGAGTGTTCCTGTGCTCTCACTAACCCGCAGCTTCTGCTGGCCAAAGGTGAAGATGCCAGCGTGGTCATCGTCCAAGATAGTGATGGTAGCCACATGAGGGTCCACTAGTCTACCACTGGGTGGAGATCCCAAACCCTCAACATCACCCTCCTCTAACCTCAAGTTCTGCAGGCGCACAAAGAAATGCTCATCCTCCTCAAAGATGTCGTCGTCCAATATGCCCACCTGCAGAAAGAAAAAAGTAAATGGTGACCTAATGGTATCACACTGTATAAATGTTGTTTTAACTTTACTAATGGCTTTAGGTATAATGAAATATAGAAAGCTATTGTTAGCATGAATTAGAGCTTTGTGTTTTCTGTGGTTCAGTTTATTTTTTAGACATTTTAAAATAACAATTTTACATTCAAATTGTACATTTTTCTTTTTAACACATTACACTGAATGTCAGCCCCTCTCACCTTGATCTCTTTGCGATTTTCCCCTGGTTTAAACATCAAGGTCCCTTCAGTAAAATCATAGTCTGCCCCGGCATTTGCTGAGCCATTTTCAGTACAGTAATCCACAAGGAACGTGTTTTGTCCTGTGCCACCTTCAAGGATCACCCAGAGGCTCAGATTGCCACAGTTCTCTATGCACTGATACTGAGCTCTTTCAAAACAAATGTGGGCGCACGTGGCCAGGTCATTATCATGGCCAGCAGCTGTGCGCCGGGCGTGGTCCGCCGCATGTTTCCTCAATATGTTGCCAGCACCAATCATCATGCGTGTTGCCTGGATGCGGTAGAAGGCTCGACTCTTTTTCTGCTGAACGAGGGCAGAGTAGTTGGCCATTTCAATTAATTGATCTATATCTTTGTCTGGGTGCTTTTCCTTTAAGTCCTTCAGGATTCGAACCACCTGTCAAAGAGATGATTTACATACATACATAAACAGAAACAAACCTATATTAATAAAGCATATATGATGATATTTTAACATTAACTGCTAAGTCTCATGCTGTTAAGGCAGCTGCTGTCTAGACTGCTGCCATTCAGACTCCTGCTGAGACTAAATCAAGCACACCACAAGAAGTCCAATACTTCCACTCATTTTTTCTTTGAAACTTTTTAAAACATCTAAACTGAATGGCTGTCTGTTGGTGTATCTAAGTCTAAGTCCTGTGATTAACTGGAGATTGTTAATGGTGTATGCCTGATGCCCAAAGCAGCTGAGACAGGCTCCAGTCCACGGGCACGTAAAAAAGGGGGTATAGAATGAGTAAATGAATGCACTAAATAGAAAATATTTAATCAATATCCTCAATTTGTACTACATTAAAAAATATAGTTTTCATTTTTATCCTTAATGTTATTACTCTGTTAAAAGCTATACTAACAGAAGATACAAAACATATCTAAAATGTATAAAAGTAATTGAATCACATCATCATAGGTACATACACCTGCATGAGTTTTACCTCATCTTTGTTCTGCTCTAATTCATTTCCTGTCTGCACAGAGACAGTAGCACTGGAGGAGTTTCCAGGGCATGAACGACCGTCAGCCAACTTTACATCCATGATCACATCAACACTTTTGGGTGCAAGGTCACCCTCCATTTCCACCACGATGCCATGTCTCTTATCAGCACGGTACCGTTTGTGCATGTACTTGTAGAAAAGCATGCGGCGGTCAGCAATCCAAGCCAAGATCACACACACCGGGAAGTAACACAGCGTCACTATGGCCTCCCAGATCTGGGAAAAAAAAGGCAGTAACATCATGAGGACATTAGCACATTTTAATAATTTGATCTAAAGGCTAAAGTACACACCTCAACAATGCCAGGGGAGATGACAGCCAGAATGAGGTAGAGCCAAATATAGGCGAAAATACTCCAGAAGGATGTAATAAAAAATACGCGCAGGTGTTTAATTTTGCGAGACTCTCCTTCTGGAATTACCAATACACACAGACCAATTATCACAAACATATTGAAAGCTGCGCTGCCCACTATGGTGCCCGGCCCAAGCTCCCCTGCATGAAAGTTATGTCCACAGACCTGATTAACAGAGAAAAAGTTTAAATAAACATTTTAATAATGTACAAAAAAAAAAGATTTATGCAACAGAATGACCTCTTTTACCTCAATAACAGACAGCAGAATCTCAGGCGCAGAGGAGCCCAGAGCCATTAGCGTGAGGTTGGATACGGTCTCATTCCAGATTCGGACTGTTGTGACTGTAGTTTCCCCATTAGGTTTGGTAATAGTCACCTCCTTCTCCTGTAAAGACACATCTGTGTAAATGCAGGATTTTGTGTAGCTAAAATATGTGTAGACTTACACAACCGTCAGAAAAGTAACTGTGTATATACCTGAGAGGTGATGACTTCTATGGATGCCATGAAGCGGTCAGCAATGACGGATACACCCAGAAATATGTACATGAGACTGAGGAAGTAAATAATAGCCCTCCCTGCCTGCTCCCCCACTGGAGGGTTGAGTGGCAGCCACACTGGAAGCAGAATGCCAGGTTTACACACCACCATGCCTGTGCAAGTTCGCTTGCCCGAGCCAGTGGTGTTCCCCAAAGGCTCGGGCTGCGGGGGCTGCTGGGAGCCAGACGCTCTCTCCACAATCTCTGGCTTAAAGGGGGTGCAGGGATCAGGGAGGAGGATGAGGGAGAGGACGACCAAGAGGACATGGGAAATAGGAAATAAAACCATGGTATCCCTGAATCAGACGGGCTTGAAGGGTCACCGGGGGAGCCGCTTGGTTGGAAGACTCTCCTAAGAATAAAACATATAGACAAATAGTGGCACCAAATATAATAACAAACAATAATAACCAGGTAAAATCACTGTAAATGGCTCTCTGAGATTTGAGAATGATATAACCTACACTAAAAGCCTCCAAATTTCATCATATGTAAGAATAAATAATTTTAATAGCTGAATGGCATCTCCATAAAATATTGCGGAGAAGAAACACGTGCAATGACTAGACCTAGAAAACAGTACTTTACTGACAATAAGGTGTAATTAATATTTATTCATTTAACACTTAAGAAACAAAAGCCAGGCTTCATTATGTAATTAGTGGAGGTGGGTGCTTTTTTAACTAGTAATAAACTGTTTAAACATATCGAACATACATTTTTTTGTATAGAGTGTGTGAAAATAAAAATATACTGGGACAAAATACTTTATACACTATGTTTGTAAAGATTATTATTTAAGCTGTTATTGCAGTATACCAAAGCAAATGCAGCAAACATGACCAGTGTAAAAGGTGGCAGGATTATTTGTAGTGCAGTGAGTATGCAGCAGTTCAATACAGTGCTTTGAGTGTGCCTCACTCTGAGCCCATCACCTCCACTGCTCTGTACAGGTGACACTCCACTATTGTACATTGTGGACTGAAACAGATACTCGGTGCTGCATCTTTGATGTAGCCTGAGCTCTGCCAGCTCATTATGGAGTTGTGATTCAGAAACACAGCCCAGAGGTCCACACTATCACATTTCACTTTCCAAGGTCTGCTATGGTTACCACGGCCTCAGACAGAGGGACACATTACACCAGCTTGAGATGAAAGTGATAGATGCACCAAAAATAACTTTATTAGTCTTCATAAATACAAAATAAATGTGACATGGGTTACATTGTGTATGTAGCACAAGTGGATATCAATACCACAACATGTTTAACATATACAACTTTGTTGTAAAACCAAAGCAGATTCAAATTTTAATCATGCACGCCATCTAAAGATCCAAATCCAAATGCCGACTTTAATGTGTTTCATGCTTTAGTGGTTTGTAGAGTGCCCTATGGGTAACGTGGTACAGATGCAGATAAATCAGAAAGCCTGTTCTGGACGGATGCATTATTGATTAATCCATTCACCTAAATATAGCCGGATATTTTTTTCCTTTTATGTCATCGACTACTCTAAGCATCATTAGAGGAAGACATCAGACATAAAGTGAGGGCACTCACTTAAACAAGGAGCTATGTAGACATTACTGCTTTTCCTTCTCTAAAAGCCTAACTTTCAATTACTTACATCCTCATATACGGCCCTTAACATTAGAACTTTTAAAACACAACACATTATACAGACATTCCATGCGAAACAAACACAGGGCGAGTGTGTGGAGTGTGTGGTGTGAGTGGGGGTGGGGGGTAGGGCTTTGGTCTCTATTGCCACTTGAACAGGAACAGTGAGCTGGGTGACAGCTCTTCTCCCTTTACTCTCTGTTACACAGCCACTATCTGTCAACACCACAGATAAGTGATTGCCTGGGATAGGCTTACTCTGAAAGGACTGCCAGCGAAAAAGGGAGTTAACACCTTAAGTGTTTAATATTTCCCCTGTACCCTGTTAGTCATCAGACAAGAGATGCTCAAATAGAAATGCAAAACATTTGCATACTCAGTTCATTTTGTGTGAAGCATTTATTACTTGTTTGCAATAGTTATTACTATTTCATTTATATCCATAGATTCAAGCACTGTTTTAGTTAAACTTTCAGCTCAAGTTACAAACAAGGGCAGAGCAGCAAAAATTTGTTTGTAACTAGAAGCTGGTGTTTGAGCCAATTTCTATGATTATTTTTATTTTTTTTATCCCTTTATTATCCCATTGGGGACATTCCTAGTCGGCAGCCACACCAGGGGGCACCTAGCATGTTTTTGATGTTGATGGGGGTAACCTGAGTACCCGGAGGAAACCCACTCAAGTGCAAATATACACTATTTACCAATCAGCAGTCCATCACTGACAGGACCCATTGCAAGCTTGAATATAGACCTGCTTGTAGATCAACAAAGATCACCTTTCCAGGACATAACCCTATGCAAAAGTAAACCAATAACAGCCAATGTATCAATTTCACAGTCAGCCAAACAAAGCCTGAGCTTGGTCTTAATCTGAAAACACTGTATCCCATTAAGGCCTGTGCTGCCTGTGTACAGTTAGATGTCACCTGAGAAGATGTAAGCTGTGCTCTTACAGGATAAAGGTCCTGTGTAAAACATGTCATTTGTGTGTAGAATAACATTCATGTTTGAATGTGTGACTAACTATTATCAAACATGCAACAAGACTAATTTAGTTGATTGCAAATGTCCATTCAATTTCAGAAATGAATAGTATTTTGAGGTTAGTTTTGGTAGCTCAGAATCTAGTTTGAATGTATGCAATAAAGTCTATAACCCATTCATAATGACAAAAGTGACAAACAAATCCAGACAGGAAGACTCTCCTTCTATTTGCAGTTAGAGTAAAGAAAGCAAGAAGATACATCCTTTTAATAAGTAACACAAGTGTTGGCAGGCTGCTGCGCACTTGTCAATGAAGCACCTGAAGAAAGTGAAAGGCAATCCAACTGGCCACAGACAGATGCGTGATATCAACCCACTAATGTGGCATTACACATCCTGTTGTAGATTTCACTGTAAACAACGACGGTGTCTTTCACATTCTATGTTTCTACAAACATTTAATCGGTAAAGATCATCTGAAAAAACACTCAAAAGTGCATTTATTTACTTCCAAACTACTCCAACACAGATCAATAGACTGCTATATCACAATTGTTCACTTATGTTTGCCTTTCATTTGTATCATGTATTATGCATTGCTCAGAGTTTTAGCAAATACCAAGTAGTATTTAGTGTGTATAGCATCATTATACTCATCTCTCAAGTAATACATTACTAAAACCAGCCTCTCAACCTGACTGCATTCATTTTCTCTGATGCTAACTTGATATTTACATCAAAAGAATGATTATTTCTTATCACCAAACAAGAGAACTTTTTAGACAGTTTCACATCAGTGAAGGTCACCTGAAGACCACATGTCATATTTAAGGAGATGCAGTTATTCCACAGAGCTCCCCACAAACAAGTAAACCCACCATTCTTTACCTGTTCAATGGACCTGCTTTGATGAAAAAAAAAAAAAAACACTAAGTTTGAAAGAAATGAATCTCCAACAGAGACAGGAAACATTCATATCACCCAACAAGCCATGCACTAGTGACTATGCTAATACTAAAGGAAGAGAAAGAAACGTGACTCAAATAAAATCTCATCATTCATCAATCTTTTCTATGAAGAAGAGAGGGCTACATGGTAAACATTAGGCAGCCTCTAGAAAATGAAAAGTTAAACTTCAGCTGACTGTTTATGATGACGTCAGTGGCTCAATCAGTACTCTGCAGGTTTTAATTGGTTTTTGACTAGTCTAGTAGGGAGATATAAAGGATGAAAGCTAACCCAGGTCTTACACAGGCTCTGCTTGCCCTGTGTTCACTGGGTCCACATTACCATCAATCTGAACAGCGGCAGTGCAAGCTTGGCTAAGCACAAGGCTTAGTTTACACCGCGGCGGGCACACTGCCATACAGTTCAGCTACTCAAGTGATTGTGACCTGCCTTCAAACTCTGTCACTGTATGTCTCCTGTACATCCGGCCTTGACCAATCATGGGGCACCTTGGTACTGCATCCAAAAGAACGATTCTGGCTCTTGTCCCTTCCCTAATGTCATTCCCTTCTTTCTGCTAAATGTATTATTCTTTCAGTGAAGTATCAATATCGCTCACATGTATGTGCTATATTAAACAACATGGACCATCACCTATATTACGTATTGGAAGAGGAAAGGAAGCAAATATTCCACAAAAAACAGCAAAGGAATGCTTTGTATGACCTACAGGAGAAGAATTTTAGTTTTTTTCTTCTTAATTAAAAATAATATATATATATATATTTATATATGCATTACTGCAGCACTTTTTATTTATACCTTTATTATCCCCATATGGAAATTCATTGTCAACAGCTGCCACCAGGGGCGCCCAGCATGTTTTTTGATGATGTTGGTGGGGGAAAGTGGAGTACCTGGTTGGTGATCTCCTTTTTATGAATGCATCTGATCATCTTTTAAAAAAACTGGATGCTGTCTATCACTGTGCTTTACGTTTTATGACTGGCTGTGGAAATTGTGTTCACCATTGTACATTGTATGCTGCAGCTGAGTTTCCCTCCCTGTATGTTCGCAGGTGGTCTCATTTGCTGAATTTCATTTAGAAATGTATTCTTGGGCTCCGACCATCTAACCTCTGCACATACGTAAAAACCAACAACCGCATGCTCTGGGTTCTCAGAAGAACATACTGATGGTGGTTCCTAGAGTCAGAACGGAGTTGGGTAATGCAGCATTTCAGTAGCTGCCCCCTGTGAATGAAATGAACTGCAAAAGGACATGAATCTATCTGAACTTGTTACTTAATGAGAATTTAAATCTATATTAAAGAAGCATGAAATCAATGAGCTTGGTAAATGTAACTGTTTTTAAACTTGCACAAACTGTCAATATTTTGTAACTATTGATTGTAAATATTGTTCTGTGTGTTTTGATAATGTCTTGTTTCGTCGTAAACCTTGTGTAATACTGCCATCTTGGCCAGATCACTCTTGGAAAAGAGATTTTTAATCTCAATGAGGATATAACCTGGTTAAATAAAGGACATAATAAAAAATAAAAACACCCAAAGATGCAAACTCACAGAGAAAGGCCCTGTCGGTTTACGCGTCAGACTCTGGACCTTCTTGCTGTAAGGTGACAGTGCTAACCACGGCGCCACCTTATAGAAATACATATAATAACCACTACGGCTTTTGCATATGGCAGTGGCTGTAAGACTTTTATTCTTTTAAATTTCCCTCGTAGATTAAGAAGGCTTTTTCTTTGGGTTCTTCACAGTATGCAGTGTTGGCCCTAGCGTCTACATACTAAAACCTGTTAAAAGGGTGTGGACCTAATTGGACAGACATGTTAACAGAACAAATAAATAGCTATTATTAAGGACAGTATGATATCAGAAGACTTCACCCTAGGCCATTTCAAATTTTCAAGGTCACAGAATGGTTAGGGAGTTCAACAAGTCACTTCCCTAATCAAGTTGACTTTGAGACACCCGCTTCATTTGACATCTTTAACTCATTCACGTCTCTCATTTCATGTTTAATCCTTCTGCCTATACTGCTGTGACTTTCCTTTTCCTAAGACCTCTCATGTCTTCGTGTCTGGGGTGGCACTGCTGTAAAGGTGGTCAGAGAGGCCGCATGGGTCCAGTGGTGAGGTGGATGAAAAAAGGGGTTGGTAGACAAACGATTGACAACCAGCAGACAGGTCCTAGGGTTTCTATTACCTGAGATACCCTGACCAACTGTCATCTTAGAAGGAACAGCATTCTCAGCTTCAGTAGGAACCCAGACAGGGCCAGCAGTTATGCAATATTCAGGATTGTGCCAAAAATACTAATAAAAGACTATGATGTGTGGTGGAGATTAAACGGAAAAAAGTGCACCATACACAATGCTCAACTAAAGCTTTACTTATTACCCAGGCAAAGTTAACAATTTTCTTCTGAACATGACAGTGAAGCAACCTAAAGAGTAACGTGAAACGAGTGCAGTGGAAAGTCAACAAAACACTAACCAATATTTCCATCTCAGTGGTGCTTTTTATTCCTCCACTGTGACCGTCTGAATTCTGGTTTAGAACAACAAAATGTTAACAAAATGTGCAGCGGCAGCCAGAGGGCCTGAACACACAATAGACTGGGGAGTCAATGAAAACAAAACAGACCCTCTCCCCCACACACACTGAGACTGGTAAATACTATACCCTTAGTACTCGCTACAGTACTCACACTACACATATCCAAAGTTAAATGTGGTCATATAAACTTTGCACACTACGTTTCAGAAGCTTGTATTTGACAGATCTCTATTCAAACAGAGCTTCAGTTAGTGTAACATTAATGAGGAATGAGGAGAAAGTGATCTGAATGACTCAGGGTAAAGGAGACCTGTCTATATGTCTTGGCTTCTCTAAATCAACGGGATGAAAAGGTTTCAGGAGGCCATTTAGGTGAAGTGTACAGCTTTACTGATTGATCTCGGGGGGGGAAATGTGAGCGAAACGTGAGGTGTAGTATGGCCCTTTGTCCAGTGGCACCTGCGATGGCGCACATGTCTGTGCCTGCATACAATGTGGTAGCATTGGTTTACTTGAGCCGTCACATAAGTGAGGGGGTGCTTGCCTTTCAGGACAAGTGTCTGTGAGTGCAGCCTGTTTCGACCAAGGGTCCTGATGATTTCTAAGGCATGTAAGGAATTATGACAGCTAATAAAACAAACAAACGACACACCAAAACTGGCACTATTAGAAGCAAGCAAGTGTGTGGTATTGTGTTATTATTACGATAAATTGAACAAGAGTGTAGTGTTTTAAAAGCATCTGAAAGTGATATAGCCAATAATATAATGTGTGTAATCAAATATAATGGAGTGGCACTGAGGGTGAATCTGCAGTCAGCGCCTCTGGTCTCTCTCACATCACCACCAGCTCTTAACCTGTTTACGGGCAGTCAACACTGATGTGGTCACAAGAGATGAAGGAGCCAGGCACTTTAATGCAGCGCTGCCAATCTCCTGAATAAATGATACATAAATGGTACTTTTATGCCAGTTAAATGTCAGCTCTGAAGTTCAGGCCTCATCAGAAAATGTCAGAGAGAAAAAAGGATGAGAAGACTTTTTCCAGAAAAAAAATCAATGGAGCAATCGAAGCGTCCAAAAGGAGAACACAAACATCGATGCATTTAAACACTTACCAGACTTGAAAATGGCTGTTTCATGTTTGGCTTTTTAGGCAGAATGTATTGGCACATAGCAGATGTCAAACACAGGTCAAATTCATTAATGGGGTATTCCAGGGTTTTTCTTTAAATAGGGTTGTATGTAGAACTTGTATATGGCACAAGCTCAAAGAAGGAGGACCATTTAGAAAAGACAAAACTACAGATAATACGCACACAATACACAAAGTACCATAAAACACTACTTCCAGCATATCACTTTAAAGCATCATTACAAAACTACTCAGACTTTGTCATCTGGAAACTGTGTGCTCTGTAGTTATCCAAGAAGGCTCCTTCCTTTTGTCCGACCACGTAACTTTGAAGATACATATTTTGCTGATTTTGAGCCAAATTGCTTTATGGGGCAACAACAAAAAGTAACCTCATCGGGTAATAAAAAGGTACATTCTGGTAGATTCATAAATGAAGGCAGGTAAGAGGATGATTATAACAAAACCAAAAGATGACAGCAGCCTCAAGTGTGTTTTAGTAAAATGATTAGACCTACTGTTTAATGGAGCTATACCATTTCTTATGATATAATAAGATCGTGCCGTTAGATCATAATACATGTGGTGCTTCTTATATTTTACGCAACTTTCCGCATATTGGTCAATTTAGTGTAGCCTCAAATTAAGATAGGCTACTACACACCAGAAAGTGAGATTTTAATTAAAAAAAAAAAAAAAAACATGTAGCCTATATTATCAAAACACTATAAAAACAGACCGCTGTTTTAGATATCCGTGCACAGTCAAATTCAAAATAAACCCTGGCGTTATTTCAGTTCCTTTTAATTTGATAATCTGTTCATTCAAACTACTATGAGCGCCGAGGGCGTAGCCTGTAGCATTTAGTAAAAAAAATAAACATTATCCGCGGCGCCGGTCACATCTTTTTCTGTCTTTTTACTTGCCTTTGTCGCTTACCTTTTGGTTTATGGAGCAGCTCCACCGCACACTGACATTGCCTCAGGCGCTCTGGGAACAAGACGTGAGGTCAAACTATCCCTGTCTGGACACACCGCTGGACTCACAGAGTGAACTTTCCCGGTGCTCTCACATTGCTGTCCACTGACTGATGCTCGGAGCCCATGCGGCGGATGACGTGCTAGCTTTGTGGACCCACCCCAGAACTTTCAGTTCCTTTGAAAGTTATTAACCTTGTGGTTTTTTTTTTTGGTAGTTACTCTTGAACGCGCATTAAAACAATGCCATACTGGTGAGAATTTGGTACACTTCTTACAAGAATTGTGAAAGTATTTAAATTCTGGTGTTAGTGTTTTTAAGCAACATAGGCCTACAGTTATATATAAAAATAAAGGCAACACTGACAGGGAATAGCCTTCTGCGCAGGCGCATGGTTTACATTAAAAGCCTACTCAATTCATTCATTCACACATTCATACACCAGAGCAACATTCACACATTCATAAACCAGAGCAACATTCACACACACATTCATACACCAGAGCAACATTCACACACATTCATACACCAGAGCAACATTCACACATTCATAAACCAGAGCAACACTCACACACGTTCATAAACCAGAGCAACATTCACACACATTCATAAACCAGAGCAACATTCACACACATTCATACACCAGAGCAACATTCACACACATTCATACACCAGAGCAACATTCACACACATTCATACACCAGAGCAACATTCACACATTCATAAACCAGAGCAACATTCACACATTCATAAACCAGAGCAACATTCACACACATTCATAAACCAGAGCAACATTCACACACGTTCATAAACCAGAGCAACATTCACACATTCATAAACCAGAGCAACATTCACACACATTCATAAACCAGAGCAACATTCACACACATTCATACACCAGAGCAACATTCACACACATTCATAAACCAGAGCAACATTCACACACATTCATACACCAGAGCAACATTCACACATTCATACACCAGAGCAACATTCACACACATTCATAAACCAGAGCAACACTCACACACATTCATACACCAGCGCAACATTCACACATTCATAAACCAGAGCAACATTCACACACATTCATAAACCAGAGCAACATTCACACACATTCATACACCAGAGCAACATTCACACACATTCATAAACCAGAGCAACATTCACACATTCATAAACCAGAGCAACACTCACACACATTCATACACCAGAGCAACATTCACACACATTCATAAACCAGCGCAACATTCACACATTCATACACCAGAGCAACATTCACACACATTCATACACCAGCGCAACATTCACACATTCATAAACCAGAGCAACATTCACACACATTCATACACCAGAGCAACATTCACACACATTCATACACCAGAGCAACATTCACACACATTCATACACCAGAGCAACATTCACACACATTCATACACCAGAGCAACATTCACACACATTCATACACCAGAGCAACATTCACACACATTCATACACCAGAGCAACATTCACACACATTCATACACCAGAGCAACATTCACACACATTCATACACCAGAGCAACATTCACACACATTCATACACCAGAGCAACATTCACACACATTTATACACCAGAGCAACATTCACACATTCATAAACCAGAGCAACATTCACACACATTCATACACCAGAGCAACATTCACACACATTCATACACCAGAGCAACATTCACACACATTTATACACCAGAGCAACATTCACACATTCATATAACCAGAGCAACATTCACACACATTCATACACCAGAGCAACATTCACACATTCATAAACCAGAGCAACATTCACACACATTCATACACCAGAGCAACATTCACACACATTCATACACCAGAGCAACATTCACACATTCATACACCAGAGCAACATTCACACACTCATACACCAGAGCAACATTCACACACATTCATACACCAGAACAACATTCACACACATTCATACACCAGAACAACATTCACACATTCATAAACCAGAGCAACATTCACACACATTCATACACCAGAGCAACATTCACACATTCATAAACCAGAGCAACATTCACACACATTCATACACCAGAGCAACATTAACACACCTTCATACACCAGCGCGACATTCACACACCTCCATACACCAGAACAACATTCACACACATTCATACACCAGAACAACATTCACACACATTCATACACCAGAGCAACATTTACACACATTCATAAACCAGAGCAACATTCACACACATTCATGCACCAGAGCAACATTTACACACATTCATAAACCAGAGCAACATTCACACACATTTATACACCAGCGCAACATTCACACACGTTCATACACCAGTGCAACATTCACACATTCATAAACCAGAGCAACATTCACACACATTCATACACCAGAGCAAAATTCACACACATTCATAAACCAGAGCAACATTCACACATTCATAAACCAGAGCAACACTCACACACATTCATACACCAGCGCAACATTCACACATTCATAAACCAGAGCAACATTCACACACATTCATAAACCAGCGCAACATTCACACATTCATACACCAGAACAACATTCACACACATTCATACACCAGAACAACATTCACACATTCATACACCAGAACAACATTCACACATTCATACATCAGAACAACATTCACACACATTCATAAACCAGAGCAACATTCACACATATTCATAAACCAGCGCAACATTCACACATTCATACACCAGAACAACATTCACACACATTCATACACCAGAACAACATTCACACACATTCATACACCAGAACAACATTCACACACATTCATACACCAGAACAACATTCACACATTCATACACCAGAACAACATTCACACACATTCATACACCAGAGCAACATTCACACACATTCATACACCAGAACAACATTCACACACATTCATACACCAGAGCAACATTCACACATTCATACACCAGAACAACATTCACACACATTCATACACCAGAACAACATTCACACACATTCATAAACCAGAGCAACATTCACACACATTCATAAACCAGAGCAATATTATCTTTGCGTTCATAAACCAGAGCAACATTCACACATTCATACACCAGAGCAACATTAACACATTCATACACCAGAGCAACATTCACACACGTTCATAAACCAGAGCAACATTCACACATTCATACACCAGAGCAACATTTACACATTCATAAACCAGAGCAACATTCACACACATTCATAAACCAGAGCAACATTCACACATTCATACACCAGAGCAACATTCACACACATTCATAATCCAGAGCAACATTCACACACATTCATAAACCAGAGCAACATTCACACACATTCATAAACCAGAGCAACATTCACACATTCATACACCAGAGCAATATTCACACACATTCAAACACCAGAGCAACATTCACACACATTCATAAACCAGAGCAACATTCACACATTCATACACCAGAGCAACATTCACACACATTCATAAACCAGAGCAACATTCACACATTCATACACCAGAGCAACATTCACACACATTCATAAACCAGAGCAACATTCACACACATTCATACACCAGTGCTGTGTCACTGGAGGCAAGGAGGGATAAGTGTCTTGCGCCCCCAATAGTGATGACCACAAGAGTGTTTTTTTACTTTTTCATATTAAATAAGATTTGGTTCAGGTGATCACCTAATCAGCACCTAATCAGTAGAATGAGGTGTGGATTCAACAGACATTGGAATGGAATAGCTTCCATACTTGTAGAGATGCTGATTGCTAGGAAAAATTGCAGTGGTCTCTTAATTTTTCCAAAGCTGTATTGCATGAAACCAGAAAGCAGTGGATACATAACATGGTTATTACATTGTGGGGTAGTAAGCACTTTGTGATTGCATGTCTTAAAACAATATTTTGGTAACATTGTGGCACCTAGGACATTGAAAAGCATTTAAAAAGGTTTCTTTCTATTGCATGCGCACCTTTCTTTTACTTCTTGCACTTAACTTGTCTAGAAGCTGCTGCATAAGTGACTTTCTCTTCTGTGGGATCAATAAAGTCCTATCTTATCTTATCTTAAATATGCTTTGTGGCAATAAGAAATGCAAAACAAATCACCTGTAGAATATTTATATAGACAGACGTAGAATAAATTATATAGACAGACGTAAACCAGTTTAGTTGTAAGCAGTCAGTCAATGTGAAAGCTATTACTCATCAATGCTGTATTATGTTTACAGAATAATACCTGTTACACACATTTTCGGCACCTCGGTTGTTCAGGTGGATTTATTTGGTCTCACAATTACAGAGCTGCCAATAGATGCACTGGTATAAAATCCATTCAAAAACTAGTTCTTCAGACTCACTATAGCCAAAGCCAGAGAACACATAGAGAGCAGAAGCAGCACTTACATTTAGGTTGTTTATGGCATGGTTTATTATTATTACTCACAACCTTACATTTGCAGTTTTGGGAATATACACTGCGGACCTCATTCGGGTTCAGTAAGTGCTCTGAGATGATGTTTTTTGTTGCACCCAGTAGCTTTACATGTAGCTGGCAGATGAACACATCTCCTCATACCTGACAAAAATTATATTTAGAATTCAAAATTATATTTTAATTTAAATGGACAGAGGTATTTATTAACACACTAGTTTTCATGGAGCATGACCTTCAGCCTTCATGAAAACCAGCTGAAGAACAAACCAGTGACAATATATTACATATTAGCTATCCATATAAGTAGTGATGTGTAGTGGCACCTCAGCGGCGAGATTCTATTACACTAATTGTGTTCTGTAAGAGTTTGTTTAGGTTTCTGCAGGTCCCCGCAGTGCAACATGGCAGAAGCAGAAGTTGAAACAGTGGTAGGTATAATACAGTATTTTTATACTTGCACTGAGAAGGGGAAACCAAAGGGGTGTTGCCAGAAGCCAGTTCAACATACTCAGGATTGCAGAGAAAGATTGAGGAACAAATCCAAACCTGGGAAATTTGGGTTGATTTGTTTTGTGACGTTGGCTGGATATCATCTTTCTCTCAGAATTCAGATTTAAAACTATTAAACAATAATTGTATGGTCTGTGCATGCCCATAAAAGCCTAACATTTGTATGAAAAAAGCAGGTGTGCTTATTTCTGAAAATCAATGTGGTTGCAGCGATCAAAGTTCAAGACAAAAAATATGCTGTTTAAACACATTTTATAGGCTCACAGTTAGGATCCCTTTAAAAAAACAACAAAAGAAAAACAACTCTGAACCTACACATATTTTTTTTTTTCTTTAAGTGTTAGTTGTTATAACAGTGTGAATTACTTCATTATAAAGATTCCTTATAATACTGTGTGGTCAATATATAAACCATCCTATCCTTGGTCAGTGCACAGACTACAGCGCCCTCAGGGATGCCACTCCTGTCATAAGGAAGGTCCTCTGTGCTCGTGGTCCAGCTAGTGAAGTAACCTGAGACAGAGTCAAACGGATTTTACAAATTCAAATTGACATGATTTACCTTTATATTTGTTGGTTGGCAGTGCTAGGACTGTACAGTAAGAGTGTGGCATATTAACTACTGTATTTTAATTTGGATTTACAAGTTGCAGATGTAGTATTGCCAGCAGAATTCCAGGCCATTCTTTCTGGCCAGGGGACATCAGTTGATATATAGTAGTCCAGGGTTAAAATCAGTGTTGGACTGATTGGAGTTACCTTCAGATTCATAAACGTTGAGGAACAAAAATTTCTTCAAATTTTTTTCATTGCACTTTAATAAGGAATTCATTTATTTGATTGAGACAGACTTCCAGTCCAGGCTGTCAGGCATTGGTGTGCCATGCAAACCCTACTCATCCTCACACCTCTTCCTCATTCACTGGCTGACATACTGAAAATGGGAATGTGTAACTGTAACGTTATTTAGCAGAGACCAAGTTGTGTTTTTATCCCAGAGCTCCACACGCCACGCCCACAGCTGAATTGTAATCATGACATTGCTCCCTTGAACTCTTAAAGGAGCAGAAGTAGGTGAGGTGTCATTTACTGTAGATTTAGGTAGAAGTATACCCGGTTTGTATCAACTAATAAGTTCTATAATAGTATATGTGTAATTTTGAGAAAAGCAATTAACAAGTCAAAGTAAAGTTTAAAAAGCAAATGTATCTAAAACCTATACTTTTAATTAATTAAATTTTGTTTGGCTGGTAATAATTTTCAATTTTATTTTTAGATCACATGACCAGGAAGCTTTTAGCAAAGGCCTTCTGTGTCATAAAATAATACATAATATTGTCTGTCTTATTGTATAGTGGGTATTGTATTTTCCCTATTAATGTTTTATCATGGTGCAAGAAAATAAATAAAAAACTATATATATTTATATATATATATATATATATATATATAAATAAATAAACGTACAGCATGGAAATGGCTTCTGATGGTATTTATTAGATATAGTTCACTACAATGTTTTTATACTTTGTATATATTTTATACTTTGCCTGGCTAAAGTGTGAATTTACAAAATTTTGGTTTTACATTGTATTATTTTCTTCCCAAATAATATGATGTTCTGTAACTTTATGGTATGTCTATTTTACCTATGAAGGTTCTCAGTCATCCAGGTCATCTTGATGAATAGGTTAAAGCAAAAGCATCCGGTATGTTTAATAATTTAATTGTGTTTATATTCACTTTGCAGTGTCTTAATTATTATAACAGGTCTATAATCAATAGAACAGACCGACAGACAGAACTCATTGTTAATTTTCTAATGTGGCATAAAAAAATCAAACAACATTCCTGCTCGTCAGCAGGATTCAGATTTATTTCTCTGCCCTTACAGTCACTGAGCTCCCAGTGAACATTGTGTTCCAAAACCCATTCAAAAACTGGTTCTTCAGACGGTGCACAAAGTGGATATACCTCACTCCGGGTCCATAGCCAGAGAACATGTGCGACACCTAGAGGCCAAGAGAGACACTTGCAGTTAGCGATGTGAAGATGAAAATCAATCAATATTTCTGATTTGTTTGTATTTATTGCATATTGAAATAAACATGTTTCATGTTATCATAACATCAAAGGATCTGGTGACTCCAGTTGTGTGATGATGATTGTTTACATAAAGTGGCTAATGCTAAGGGTCAGAATTAAATTGCATGGTATGTCACAATATGGCTTATTAGGAAGATGCCTTATTTTAGACGTCTATTTTTTGTGTTTATCATGTAAGTTCTGTGTCATAAAACAATACATAATATTGTCTGTTGTTTAGGGTCCTAAATGTTTGGTTGGTAAAAGTTTGGTGTATTTGATCAGCTGCCTTTGTGCTTATTTCAGCCACTTATTGTAATATGCAACAAGATCATAATAACAAGCACTCATTTGCAAAATATGAAGCTTCTACAGTGTATGTACTGAATAATTGAGAAAGAGGTTGTTCGTGTGGAGAACTCTAACTCACCTCCTTCCAGTTGTGGGAGTAGACGCTGCGGTCCTCAGACGGGTTTGCTGTGTGCTCTGCAATCACGGTTTTTTTGTCTCCACCAAGTAACTTCACATGGAGCTGATAGATGGAGTCATGCAGCTGACTCTCCTCATACCTAAGCAAATAACATACCGTGTTTTCAAAACTCAAATTAATCTACATTATTACTAAAAATAGACACAATGTACATGTAATTACTGTTAGGAATTCTGTATTCTCTTTTCATCTTAATATAATTGAATTAGAAGTTACATTAAATAGTGCTAGTCAGTAGTGTATGTAAAAACTAGTTGCTCTAGTTTTTACATACATGTAATAAGTGGACACATGGGCTGTAGTGTTCATGAACACACCAGTCTTGGATGACAATTTTAGGCTGAAAATGATCAAGGAGCTCCTCCCACAGTCCTTCAGCCTTCAGGTCCACAACCTGCTCCATGGAAAACCAGCTGAGAACAGAAGAACAAGCCCATGTGAAATATAATGATAATAGATTATGTAAAAGGTAATCTACATTAATGAACTCAAAATAATGCAAGACTTTGGTAAAGACTGATAGTTATTTGTGAAACAATGTCTCAAAGCTCTGGTTTGAAAGTATGGTGACATCTAGTGGTAAAACCGAGAATGTATTACACATGCATACTGACAAACAAACTGTATATAAGCATGTAGCAATGCTTGAATATTGCTGCAGAAATTAATCATTCCAAAGGGACTGGGTGAAAAGACAATATATTGCATTTAAAGCTTGCCAACCAACTTCTGACAGCTTTATCCCCAGGAAGATTTCATGAAAGACTGCCATCATCAACACGCCTCATAACATGATGCTATATGAGCCCCTGGCACCAACCTGCTTTGGGGCAGTTCACAGATCACAGCTCCTTCTGGGATTCCACTTGTATCATAAGGAAGAATCTCTGAACTTGTGTTCCAGCCAGTAAAGTCACCTGTAAAGCAGGTAATAACTAATAGTTTAGAATGTTTTATTTTTATTGGGTGTGAGTGAGGGGCAATTTTTCTCACCATCAGGTACGAAACGTGGAGGCCCATGGTCAGGCTCTGCAGGCAGGTCCGGTTCAGGTGGGGGGACATCCTTTGTTAAACCTGTGCAAAAAAATAAATTGTTTAGTATAAGCTACCACACCTACAACAAGAATTTGTAAACATCCTAAATCAACTTAGAAAGGCATCTTTCTGAGACACAGTGTGACCAGACGCCTAGGCTGACCACACCCAGTAAAAGTGTTGAGACTATTAGTCATCTGTACTCACTGACCCCATCAGCCTGTATTTAAAGAAACAGGTCCACTGTCCTCCTCCTTGACCAGCTCTTAATTTTAGCATTTTGACAGTAAAGGTGAACAGTTTTGGTACCAACACGTCTCTAGTTGAATAGGTGCATTATAATTACAGTATATTGACTGACAGGCAGTTGGTGATACATGGTAGTTACTCAGGGTAGTTTACTTAAGGTGATAAGAATGCAATAAGCAGTGAGTCTAGAGTCTAAACTCATTCGATAATTGTATTTCTTCACACAGGTAGAATAAATGCTCAAGTAAAAAAAATCAAAAACATCACGGCCAAGTTCAAGAATATTTTACATAACTGAGTAGGCCTACTTTCCTAATTGCATTACTTCTCTAAATCATCAGGGGTTGCACAAATGTGACTCTGGAAGTTGAAAAAGTCAAATTTGAGAATGCTTTTTGCGGTTCTTAATTTTTATGTTTAAACATTTATTAAATAAGAACCTATTGAGATCAAGATTACTTACGTTACAACAACTAACACAAAGAAAAAGTGCATTAGCATAAAGTAATTGCTAGTTTGTACTTAAGTGCATCATTGAGAACACAGTAACATAGTTTGTCATAATTGTCTAACTTTTTTAAGATTGAACGGAAATTTCCAAATGAAATGAGGTCTGTTAGTTTCAGATCCGACTAGGGCGTTATCCACACAGAGGCCTGCACAGATTAATGCTTTTTCACATTTCTGTTCTAACTCGAGGCATTGTCTCCTGACAATTACTAAAAGTAACTAATGTATATTTTGGACTATAGCCTACTGGATATGTCTCTATTAAAAACTCCATGACAGTTAAATCCGTTTAGGGGTGGTACCGTAAGGAGAGGGGTTCTTGATCAAGTTCCTGCCGAACGGTTTGGCTCCATACACCGACTTCCAGTCCAGGCTGTCAGGCATCGGTGCGCCCTGCAAACCCCACTCATCCTCACACCTCTTCTTCCATTCACTGGCGGACATACTGGATATGGGAAGTACTATGGCGAAACTGGAAGCGAGTGTTATCAGGAAGTAAATATACATTTTAGTGTATCTACGCCACACCCCTGTGTTGAAATAAAATGCGTTCTACTGCAATGAGCCTGCCCTCTTAAAGACACAGGACTGACGTGTCACTGTTTATTCAAAGCGAACGTACAAGTAATTTTATTTACACTGTGCATTTGTTATAAAGATAAAAAAAATATTTTTAAATAGTTTTATTAAACGTGTGGATCAAATCGATATATAATAGCCTACTATTACTATTTACTAGGCGTTTGTTTTTTCCTGTATTTTATAAAAATCAAAACAAATTCCCCTTGCTACAATAAATAATAGATTATTCTATTTAACTCTTCAAATGAGCGCGAGTCAGTGCTTTGAAAGTTATTTATTGTTCAGGTGCTGCTCGAAGACCGACAGACACACCTTTGAGAAATATGTTGGCTTTATCAACCTGTCCTACCGCGTCTTTACAAAGTACTTTGATCTCTCATCCCTCCACCACACATATGATACAGCTTTACTTGCAATAAACAATACAATGGACAACTAGTGTCTCGAGATTTTATATAAATGATGTGCTGTCTATGCAGTGATCTTTAAATCAATTTGTGTCTGTGTCTTCAAGTCAGAAAGGTCAAAGATAAAGACAAGTTACTAATAGGTTACTACAATTGTACTCAGCTGAACCTCGTCTTTAAGGTCAAGTCAAAACTCACGAGAAATGTCGTCACCTAGTGGATCCTAACAGAATTTCATAGTATTTAAAGGCATTCAAAGCAGAATTTCTAGAAAAATATGCCCCTGCCCCATATTTTTTAGTGCACATCTGATAGTGAGTCCAATCCAAGTCAACTGTGAGCAGTGACTGACTGACCCTCACAAATGTCCCTCCTGTGTAAACAAAGAAGTACAATTTGGAAATACGGCCAGATAAACATTGGTTTGCATATTTTTTCACATCTTGTTCTTGAAAACCATCGGCATGGAGAGAATTTCTGTTGTGTGAGGATAAATTTAATTTGAACGGGTATACTGTCCATTCCTGTACATTAAAACACTGAATGTTGAAGACCGGTTGTGCTTTCATGGGGTCAATTAGTATTTCAGCTGCTATTACTTCAGACAAACTGTAAGTCCTTGGGTTTGAACAACAGGGGGCAGCATATACTGTGCCCAAACCAGTAGCTGCTTTGTAAAAGTGGACACAAGCAGAATACAAACTGTTCAATGTATGGGCTTTTGTCTACATCTGAACTCTGTTGACTACAGCCAGTGTACAAAAAGGAGTGTACAAAGGAGCCACTACAATAATGTAACACACATTTGCAATTGTTAGTCATGTGTTGTTGCACAAGTGTTGGCCAATAACTCTAACATGTGTTAACTTCTCTGTAGTAAGGTCCTGTTGTCTCCAGGGAGGGTGTGTGTCTTTCAAAGGGAGGGGTTTATGTTTCTGTGTAAACAAAGTAAAAAAAACTGCACATAATGCACTAATTCACAACAAACAAACTCTGATGCCTTTCGACTTTGTTAAACAAAATATTGCTGTACACCTGGTCATGTCTGTTTGGAGTAGCCTGCACCTGTCACGTACGCTGTGCCCCTTTGCATTGTGGGTTTTACACTTTACTGACCTCTGAGTTGAGTCGCTGATAATACATTGGGCAAATCCTTTGCAAGCTGTGAAGCTGAAAAACCGCAGAGCCTTAGCAGAAGGGATAACACAATCATTATCTCTGCAAAACTAAAAGCCCCCTAAGACTTTTACATATTATGAGTTTAACGTATTGGTTACACAATAAGAGAAAATGATCAAACTAATGTGCATTTGTATGTTCTGGTGCCCCCCATGGACTCTGACCCAGGTGTGGATTCCCGGGACATAGGCCTGCACAAGGTTTTTTACGGTCACATCACATGATTAGTGAGCCATGGTAGTAGCACACTAAACTCAAAGATTCTCATTGACATACAGTATTTGCTATAAGCTTCAATAAACACCTTTCAACTCACATTGTGCTCAAATGTATTTTGGTAAATCCTATTTTAAAAGATTAATCAAAACAGCTCTTGCAAGGCTCATTAATGTAATCAACTAACCACACTTCTTCTTCAGAATGCCACAATAGTTCTTAACAATCCTTAGGAAAATAGCATGATCAAGTTCAGAGGATTATCAAATTGAAGAGATGCCTGGTCTGATTGGACAAGACAGGACGACAGAAAACTGACTCGGTGAAACTGAATCTACGTGGGTAGGGGCTCCAGTTTGACAGGGTGCAGATGGAGAGGCAAATATAGCCTCCTCCTGAGCACACTATGCACACGTGACCCTGATTGCTTTATTTTCAATGGAGGAAGACCTGCCTCCAACACATTCTACAGGCACTGCAGCAACTACAATACTACCACGTCAAATTAATTACACTGGGTGTAATTACACAAACAATAAGGAGGTAATTGTGCTTTAGTCACTTCAATAAAAGCAAGGGAGGATTTAAATGTTGGGGCAACTTAAATATAGTCCTCATAAAGTTGATATTATTAGATGTTCACTACGTCACTGTGTTTGGTTGCCAGGTACAGAATGTTACACTCCAAAACACTTATATAAGATTTATAAGACAGAATCAAATTATAATATTCCATTGCTCTTGTCACATTTTTGACAGTGTGACATAATTTTTTTGATGTAATGTGCAGAATGTAGTGCAAGACGCAGCTGCAGCACCACTCTGAGCTATTCTGACACAGGTCAGTGCAGTTGGCATAAATTCCTTTGAGGGGTCACTCTGTTAATGTTTCATGTAGGTGCTCTGCAACACTACAAACTAATATTCTCCAGTAACACTCTGTGGGACAAGAATACACCACAGACAATTCTCAAGCTTGTTTCATTTGTACGCAATGTAGATTTAACATTCTATGCAAAGGTTTTCCAGAAATGTAATCTGTCAATATTTTGAGCATCATGGACATGTTAAGAATCTCCACAGCCTGAATTATACAATGGTTCACAGGCATCATATCACTGCTCTGTTGCATAAGTGTCCTAGACTGACATTATTCAGTTGCTGCTGGTAACATGTCAGCGGCCAGTCTCTGGTGTCTCATTTGCAGACTTCTGAGCCACACTATCTCAGCTAATCACAGCAGAAAGTAAAGGTTAACCCCTTCTATCTGTTAGAATTATCTACACCATATGGACCAAAATTCATGTTTGATAGTCAGACCTTTGAATTTTGACCTTCTCAGAGACTAATTTGGCAACCTCTCATTTAAGGACAGACAGCAGACAGCTGTGTAACAGGAGACAAGGGCAGTGTGACCAGTGGACATTAGAGACTGGAAAGAGACAGGCAAAGTATAACAGAGTTTTGGGACATAAGGTTTGGCTGAAGATCCGTAGTACAGTACACTAAAGTGGCAGATATTTAAGAGAGGGGAGGCGGGGGAGGTGGGGTACTTTGCATGCTGGCAGAACACACAGTGGTAATGATATAAGCGACTAGAAGAAGCAGGTGTGAGCCAGGCAGATGCCAGGTTGAGTTGCTGGGACATCCCATAGGCAGCTTGATGCAAGGGGTGCTCCTGTCTAGTAAAGAGTTAATGTCCATTAGAGTTAATAATGCAACAATTCTGTTAAATTGGGCGCAGTGGCTCAGTGGTAGAGCGACCGTCCTTCACCCGGAAGGTAGGGGGTTCGATTCCCGCTCTCCCCACAGTTCATATTGTCGTTGTGTCCTTGGGCAAGACACTTAACCCACCTTGCCTACAGTGGTGTTCCAGCTGTAACACAGGTGAAAGGAACCTTAATGTAACTCGCTTTGGATAAAAGCATCAGCTAAATGACAAATGTAAAATGTAGATTATACAAACTGTCTCTCGTATATCTGCTTATTAGTTGAGACTAAACTTTTCTTGCCTTGGGCAAACACTGTGCAGACAGGAACGAACATATATTTTTGTTGCAGGTTTGTGGCATACAATGTCAAATAAATATTTTGATTTTGTGCCATCAAATCATGACCAGAAAACAGTGCTGAATGATTACATACAAAACACATTTCTCATTCAAAAGCCTACTGGAGCAATAGTATTGTATAGTATTGTAATGAATAGTGTTAAACATTTAGGAGAATATTGTTTCAATAACAAGAGCTAATGAAGCTAGTGTCAAAGAGGGCATCATTTTTCATGTTCCACATTCCCTCTGTCAGTTGATATTCTTATTGAAGACTTGATATCCGTTAATGACTTTAACCAATTTGAGCAGGCCTGAGTCATGGCTGTTTAAAGGTTATCACCTCGAGTTAACCACAACTATATTCAAATAAATCATAAAGAGCATGCATTTTGAAGGTGTGGGACTGGCGTCTATTTTTGATTATGCAAAGTGCTTCATAAGACAAGAACTGGCTATTATATTAGCCCCATCAGACATTTGCTTATTTAGCCCAGGCAGTGGTTAGAAAAATATTTTGGACTTTGTAGACAGGAATTTGAAAAAAATTGTATATCCCCAATGTTTCACTCAAAGCTTTGCAAAAGTGAAGCTCAGCTTTTCTCAGCATTGCTCCCACTCCTCTCTTGGAGCAACACAACTTTATGCCCACTCTCACATACTCGTACTATCCTACTGGTGCTATGTATGGGCCACAGTGGGGTGGGTGAGAGGGTGGTTGGGGGGAGGTGAGGGCCAGCTGCAGCAGCCGTCTTGGATGACTGAAATGTAAGTGTGGCCCTTTCATAAACTGTTCCAACTCTGAGTACATTTGTTCTAACCAATGAGGGCCCAGCAGGCACTAAAATGGCCAGGCCAATGGCTGCGTGTGTCCGAGTATATAAAGAAGAAACAGTGACCGCTACAGTTGGGGACCCCTATTTTGACTGTGGTGAACAGGATCTGATCCCAAGGACTGTTACCTTTGTTCTTGTCTGGTGTGCACAGGTAAAGTAATGTCACATGTATTTTATTAGTAAAATGAAAAAAGAGGGCTTAGTTAGGAGATGTGTCTGCTCTCTTAAGTGGATACACTTTTTGCAGAGATTTATGGGCAGTGCTGAATACTTGATGAAAGGAAAAAGGCACATTATCCAAGCTCAGAACACTGGTATTAGAGATAAAACTGATCTCATAGATACCACATTCATTATATGATCAATGATATTTTAAATTTAATTCAATTTTAGGCCATTTCTGTAATGCACACGTTTATGTTTAAGGTGAACAGGTGCCTGAAGGCCTCAAATGCACAGGAACTAATTTTAGCCATTCAATATCCAAACTCTTTGTGTGATTTAAAGTCGAGGCCTGCCAAGAGATGCAATTACTGTTTGGTTTATTGTTTAACATTTGAATTTATATGTACATAAAGTATCATTGCTAATTCATTATTGTCTCTTTGATAAACCTAAATCATGGCCTACATAACTGCAGCATGTAATTCAACGCTCAGTGTGGTGGGAATTATAGGTTGTGGACAGAAGATAAAGAGACTAAAATGTGTTTCGAGCAAGGCGTTAACTGCTGTCCCATGTGAATAACTGACTCTGGTGTGTTCAGGACACACTACTGGAACAAAGTGTGAACTGGAGATTTGTGCATGGCAGGAGAATTCAAATGCTACATGTACAGTATATGTTGAAAAAAGGGTATAAATTCAGATGTGCTCCTGCTAAGGATAGCTATTTGAACATGGGCTCCTCCCTGGATCTATTTCAGCTGGATATTTGATCCTGCAAGAGTTGAGCGACACTTGTTACTAGGATGGCAGCTGTCTAACAGAATGCAATGTATATCAAAATGAAAAATAAGTTACTTTTAAGATTGCAATACATTTACCATTGTAGACAATATTATATAAGGATACAAAAAACTGTTTATAAACCAAGGCCTAAGACAAAGGTTCCTCTTTCTTTGCAGTGTTTGAAAAGCAATCATGCCTTTCGGTAACACCCACAACAACTTCAAACTCAACTACAAAACTGAGGAGGAGTTTCCTGACCTGTCCAAGCACAACAACCATATGGCCAAGGTCCTGACCAAGGAGCTGTATGGAAAGCTGAGGGACAAGCAGACACCCAGTGGCTACACCCTGGATGATGTCATCCAGACCGGTGTTGACAACCCGGGTGAGAACAGTTTAGAATATGTTTTGAATAATCATGTGTCACACTGTATTGAGTAGTTGTCTTACCATCAGTCCTTCCTGTGTTCAGGTCACCCCTTCATCATGACTGTTGGCTGCGTTGCTGGTGATGAGGAGTCCTATGAGGTCTTCAAGGATCTGCTGGACCCCATAATCTCTGACCGTCATGGTGGATACAAGCCCACTGACAAGCACAAGACCGACCTGAACTTCGAGAACCTGAAGGTGCAGTACTGCAGCGCTTTACAAATAACACAAACTTGATTAAACAGACAATATCTGTAAACAAAAGAAAATGATTTTGACCTATCAACCATGTATACTTTGTAATCACATCTGATCATTTTGTTGTCAGGGTGGTGACGACCTGGACCCCAACTACGTTCTGTCCAGCCGTGTCCGTACTGGCCGCAGCATTAAGGGATTCACCCTGCCCCCCCACAACAGCCGTGGCGAGCGCAGGCTCATTGAGAGGCTCTCCGTTGAGGGTAAGCCTATATTAGAGGTGTGCATGGAGAGTAGCTAACCATCAGGAACTTTAGATTTACTCCATTGCTCCCTGCAGCTCTGAGCAGCCTGGATGGTGAGTTCAAGGGAAAGTACTATCCCCTGAAGTCCATGACTGACGCCGAGCAGGAGCAGCTGATCGCTGACCACTTCCTGTTTGACAAGCCTGTCTCTCCCCTGCTGACCTGCGCCGGTATGGCCCGTGACTGGCCCGACGGCAGAGGCATCTGGTGAGTAATAATCCAAAGCTTAGCTCTCTCAGTAATGTAACTTTAATGTTACCAACTCATCCTTCCCAACCATCTTTTCTCAGGCACAATGACAACAAGACCTTCCTGGTCTGGGTGAACGAGGAGGATCACCTGCGTGTCATCTCTATGCAGCAGGGTGGCAACATGAGGGAGGTCTTCAGACGCTTCTGTGTTGGTCTGGGAAAGGTAAATGGCAGTACATACTAGTGACTGGCTGGCTAAAAAATTATTGCTATTTTATTCTAATAAATGTATTCTAATGTTTTCTTTGCACTAGATTGAGGAGATCTTCAAGAAGCACAACCATGGCTTCATGTGGAACGAGCATCTTGGCTACATCCTGACCTGCCCCTCCAACCTGGGCACTGGCCTGCGTGGTGGCGTCCATGTCAAGCTGCCCAAGCTGAGCACACATCCCAAATTTGAGGAGATCCTCACTAGGCTGCGTCTGCAGAAGCGTGGCACAGGTCTGCTACATTATACTGCTGTTGTTTGAAATCCTACGTGAGATTCCGTACTTACTGATTGTCATTATTTCCAGGTGGTGTGGACACTGCCTCCGTCGGTGGTGTGTTCGACATCTCCAACGCTGATCGTCTGGGCTCCTCTGAGGTGGACCAGGTTCAGCTGGTGGTTGATGGTGTCAAGCTCATGGTTGAGATGGAGAAGAAGCTGGAGAAGAGCGAGGCCATCGACAGCATGATCCCCGCCCAGAAGTAAAGTGGACATTGTTCTGTCTTCCTCAAGAGTATGTGCAATGATACCAGCTCCCAGGCGTGCAGAGGAAACAGCTGCTCAATAGAGACTCTTGACTCTGCTCTCCTGCTTTACTTCCTTCCAGCCTTGTTTACTGTCCTTTGTCCTTTTTTCACGTTCTCTTGTGTTGGTTGGTAACATCCTTGGATCAGCCTCCACTGAGCCGGGTTTACCTGGCAGACGTGGCATCACCAACTTTTTGTTGTAAAAAATACTGATTATTGAAGCTGTTCATATTGCTCAATAAAGTGTACCCCAAGTAACAACACAACAAAATTATTTTGGTGTTTTTTCAGTCCAGAAACTAAAAGAACACAACAGGACCAAGTATTTTCAGAGTGACAGTAAAAGGTTATGAAATCATGAGACCAAAATAACAAAAAAACTTCAACATCAGTGAGTTTTATTAATCTTCAGCTCCACATTTCCCTCATTTACCACAACCACTCGATATCAGTTTACAGTTTGTATTTTAAGGGGAGGAATTTAAACAGTACAACAGTGTAAACTTACTCATACAGGCCAAACTGTCAATGCTATTCAGACTTTTTGCATATAACATAAACCTCTTTCAAAAACAGATTCAAAATGACAATGCATGTTAAATACTGAGCCCACTGGGGTCATAATACTGCACCCTAAAGCAGCCAGATTGGTAACACTCTGTCTCCACGCAGCTATACATACACAAGTTCAGTCATTACAACTCATATCCACAATTGTTCACAGTAGATTTGACCTTAAGACAATGCTCATCCATATTGTACTAAGAATACATTGTTACACTAGATTATTTTGTAACAGACCTCAATGCTTTGTCACTCCATTTGTGACCAGTAGACAGCTTGGTAATATTTCTATGGCTTAATTGGTACCCAGGACCTTTAGCTCTTGAGAGAAGGGCTGGGGTATTTTGATTCAAGTGTATTTGATTTCCAGTGTTCGTGCTTAATCTAGACTGAACATGTTGTAGCATACCGACCCATATCATGAACAAACCGAATCCTTCCACTTACAGTTCGAGATGAAGTGAATTTACCAAACTTCTCTCCAGCCCTCATGTTTGCTTTTTTGAAGAAGGGAAAGTCATGGCGCTACGATCTACGCCTGTTCTTTGTATCTCTAAATTGACTGTGTGCGCAATTCACAAAGCTTTCAATCCTAGATGTGCGACTTCTTTCTTTTTTTTTTTTAAACCTCAAACTCTGAAGTCATGCAGGATTGCAGGTTAATTTGTTCCCCCAATGTCACTGACAGAAACTGCTTTAAACTAGAATTACTTCCCTTGCTCTAGCTATAAATAAACCTTGAGCTCTAATATATATACTATATTCATATATTTTATATACAGCCATCAACTGACTGATATAAATCATGTTTTTAATGATATTATTCTAAAAAATAAATAAAGTACCTGTGCAAATATCCACAAATTGAAGTGTTTCACATTTAAGACATTGGCGCCCTCCAGTGGCTAGATCTGGGTATTACCTATACAAGTTCACTGGAAGGAGCTGATTCAAGTCAAAGCAAAGTGCATTATGGTCTATATTACCTAATGCTAATATACACCACAATGAGAAACGTCCAGGGAGAGGACATGGACCGACTCCTAGAGGGACATGTTGGCAGTCACTTCTCGGCCCGTGTATACAGAGAACTGTCACAAACGGGGCTTGAGAACACTGCAAATGCCAACCATGTCCGAGGAGAGATGTCACACATGGTTCTACGACGTATGTGGATGGTGAATCAATGGTTTTCCCTGCCAAACAAAAGCACACGGTCTCAAACGAAGAGCCGAGGAAAGCTCATTGCCGTGACGATAGAAAAAGTCAGTGGTACATATGAGGTGATGGACACGAAAGTTCCCTGTCAAATGTAGGGAGAATTTATGACAAGGAGGCTTTTGGAGGGAGAGAAGGGGGTCACCATGAGCAAAGCCACAACCGAGAGATAGTATTAACAGTAAATTAGCAGCCAAACAACTGATCTTTGTAGCCTACGTAAATATCACAGTACATTATTCACTAAAAATAGGGAGGGAGAATTGAAGGCTTTCTCACTTTTTTCTGCCTCTTTTTTACATTAAATATGCACTGTATGAAGGCGCTGGGGGCAGTTCACTTTAAAGGCAACTGGACTAACAAGAAGAAGAAAAAACACTGTCCACATTGTGCCTTTTCCAGTACACTCCCCACACTCCTACAGCCCACAGTCATCAATAATAGACAGACCGGTATATGGGACAGCGCCACGAGAAGAACAGGCGAGACCTTTGTAAGGGTGTGTGTGTGTTGAAACAGGAGTGTGTCATCTGAGAGGTGTTGCAACTTGGCTTATCCACTTTTGCTGCTTCCCGTCCATAAACTGAGATGAAGCCTGAGGGGAGTTCACACAGAACCAAACCAAACAGTTGCATTGTACAGAAAATGTCCATTGTCAAATTATCTGCTGGGATGTTGAAACTGGGGTGGCAAGTTTAAAAGCCTTGTTTTGTTGAAATCTATTGAGTGTTGAGAGACATTTAAAAAAGCCAAACAGGCAGCAGTAGAAGTTTTTCTGAAAGGCTAGCAATAGTTTATTTGATTAGGTTAGAGAATGCATTGAAAGTATGTGCTAACCGCTATTGAATAAAAACAACATTATTTAACCAAATTTGTGAGAGGTTGTTTTTAGAAATTATTTAAAATGTTGGGAGATGCAAGAAATAATAACAGCATCAGTTATAAGCTAGCAACAATGTAACCTAGAAACTTACATGCTGTTGGCGAGCTAATTTAAGAAATACAACCTCTTGGAACCTCTACAATGAACTAGACATGTAAGAGTGAATATTCATTCATATTTTATTTTTGCTAGTCCAATATAGAAAATAAGAGGAAGTTTATTTTCTCCGACTGCTATCCACTGACTCAAATAAACCCAGAGTCAGCATGTGTCCAGCTTTTTCCAAGGTCTGTCAACCCTGCTTCAACTGACCTTAATCCAGTGCATCATTGCTCTATGTACACAAATGAAGGCAATGCAAGCCTCTATAGTTGCCCGTTTGACTACGTCAGACCATCTCCATGTTTTGTTGTCAATGTGATAAAAAGTCAGCCGATTATCACTTGATTGGTATTTATCAAACCAGGATAGGGGAAAGTTATTCTGCTCTGTAAAAGCGACACATAAAAAGAATGACTTAAAATGGAGACTGGCTGGTCAATGAAACAAGAGTTTCTCTGAAGAGGTGAAAGTGAAAAACAATGATGAGAGCAATAAATAACAAAATAAAGAGTCATTATGGCTAGAGTAGCAATAAAAAATATTTAAACTAAATTCCCTCTGATGCAGGTCCAGTGGGTGTGTTGCTCAGTGGAGTCCTGGAGGGAGGCGTGCTTCAGTCTGAGAGAATATACGGGTCAGGTGTGTGTGCATCTGTGTGTGTATGTGTGTACAGGGGGTGGGGGGTTGTCATGAGAGAGACAGAAGGAGAAGTCTTTTGTCTTGGGTCCAGCCCCTCACCCCTTCTCTGATTTTTATCTTAAATGGGTTCTACCACCCCGCCCGCTTTTGCACACACACTGGTACACACAAGCACCTGCTCACACAAAAACACACTCTCACACGCTAATGCATCCTCAAAGTTCAAGGTCCTTAGAGATTTGGGTGGCAATGTCCCGAAAAGCTAGGGGTGCCCCCCAAAGTCGTGTGTAGCGCACCCCATTAGAAGTCTCGGAGCCGCCCGTGGAAAGATGGCACACCTCAGCCTCGAAAGCCACACGGCCCCCTGCCACGCCGTGGGTGCATGAGAGCAGAAAGGGGCCGGCATGGTGGACCTGGCAGCCACATCCAAGCGCTGCCTCCCGCAGAGCAAGTACCACCTCCGCAGGGTCCCGCCGCCCTCCACCTCTCAGATCCCAGCCACGTCCGACGGCCCGGGGCTCGGGCGCTTTTTGATACCCAGGTAAATGGCAACTAGGAGGAAGAACATCAGTCACTGAGCCACGCTGAATAAACATGTGGAGCTTTAGTGTGTGCGTCAGTTTGAGCTGTCAGTGCACTGACCTTGTGACCGCAAATCTCCTGATTCCCTCAGATTCATTTGTGACCCTGCAGGACAAACAAGCAGTGTAAGAGGTAATCCACTAGAGCACAATGAGATTTGATCAATCCACAGCTCCAACATGAGTAAGCATTCAGCATTAGAACTTGAACAGTAAAATAAAGCAAACTTAAAACCACCAACAAGCATGTGATATGCATTAAGGACTGTGCATTAAAAGTTATCCACCTTTATACAGATATAAAACACTTACTACTCACCGACTGTAGGCATGCGTCTATCAAAGCAAAACCATTACTCTAGGGATGTTGCATTTCACACAGGCCGACAACACACAGATCAAACATTAACTAAATTCTACAAACTATTAACTAGATTTTTTTGGTAAAAAATCTGATGACATCCATTGAAATGTGGTAAATGACAAAGAATAATAAAAACATAATGTTTTAAATTGCACTCGTGCTTAAAATGAAAATTGCTAAATGCTGTGTAGAATAAACAGGCCATGCAGACCAGAAATTATATGAGAAATATGAAAAATGTTTAAAAGCATTCACGGACATGTGTTCAGGCGAACAGACGGGGCAGCACAGGCAGATGAGAAATAAGCAAGGAGACATGGGAACTTACTAACTGTTTTTGATCCTTGAGGGAGAGTACAACCCGAGACAGATTTGTTTGAGCCCTGGCGCTTGGACGGGTCAAGGTTGACCCTGGTGCCATGACAGGGGGAAGCAGAACAGATAGAGATAAAGATGGGGGAAATGGGGAATAAGATAGACTAAAACTGAGTCACGGCACAGCAAGTGATGGAAAAGAGTGCAGCATAGGAGCTGATTGGCAAGGATAAAGCTGAGGTTTGATAAGATTAGACATGTGTGATTATGACGAGGGAGAGGGAAGCAGAGGATAATCCAGGGCTGCCAGAGGCCTTGCCAAAAGGCCTGCGAGAGAAACATGTTTTGATAAGCACAGATCCATACTCATGTTGAGCTCCAGCTCCAAGTCTACATCTACTCTACATTATGTTTTGTAATGTGATTCAAATTGTCTGCAGTTGATTTAGTTAGTGATATTGTTAAGTATTCTAACATATCTATGCAGTTACCATGTTGATGTGTTGAATTATTGAGATAGCAACAGGCTAGGAAGTGCAATGATTGGCCTGTTATACCACTTTGTAACACTAGATGGAATCATGAGCTATAGTCCTTAAAATGGCATGTCTTCGCTGTGATCTGTGATATATACCAACCTGCGAGTGAGTTTGGAGGTCAGTTTGGTAAAGAGGTTGGACGTGGCCCTGGTGCGCGCATGAGGCAACGAGCTGGGATCGTGGTGAGACAGAGTGGGAGATGTAGGCGGGGCAGAGTATACCGGGGGTCCACGGTCCCTCAGCTGACCACCGTGAAAGGTGCTGCGGATTGTGGAGCCCCGGGTCAAACGGCACCGGTCTGAGGAGGAAGAGGACGCAGCTCCGGCTCCAGAGATACTCAGCGTGGATGGGGACGCCTGAGTCATACGGTGGCCCAAGGAGCTGTACACAATCATGTTTTTTGTAACATATAAAACATAAATCCTATACACATACAAAATGAAGCATTTACTTCTAATCTCACAAGTGTTCACTTTTTAATGTAAACAAATAATTTGAAATCATATGGCTTTGCCACATACTATCAAGGAATTCATAAAAAAGACAATTATCATAATGGCTGGTGTAAATCTTACCTGGTGTCTTTTCCATTCTGCAGGAGAGAGTGTCTGTCAGCACCTGAGCGATCTGTGCACACATATGTATTCCTGCGTGTCATGGTGCTTCCAGGGATGTTATTCTGATTGAAGAAAATGGCCATTAAAAAAACACTCTTATTTAAGAAGTTATTTTATATTACCAAAATCTGTGTTGTATAGGATGGTGTACTGACTGTTGTGGCAGTCATGTCTTTGCGGCGGTCTGGGATCTCCGACTTGTTAGGGTTGTTGGCACTGCTGACCATAGGGCTGGATGGCGGGAGGCTGTGGCTGCCCATTACACTGCAGCTGGCCTTACGCGAAGGCATCCGTCCCTCCCGCAGCTCCCGTTCGCCAGTGCTGGTTGGGCTCCGTTTGGGGTGCATGACCGGCATGGACGGTCCACCTTTGTTGTGGAGGACAACAGGGCAAGAAAGACAAGAACGAAAATAAGGTATATTCTGTGGATTGACAACCTGCGAAGGAAATGACAAAACTATATAGGGCTCTGACTAGCGTTTGCCATTTCAAGAGCATCCAGAGCAGACAAACTGAGCACTACAAGAAGAGAACCAAATTCATGTTTAGTTTTGAATTCATAATATTTCATGAAGGCTCAAGACATCTATATAAATATCATAAACAAAATGATCTATTGACCTACTTCCACTGAGTTTGTTTATAGACAACAGCATGTCCCTGCAGGGCTACTGTAAGGTGTACAATTGTAACCTGGAATTCTGCCATCAGATGCTGCCAAAAACTACACCCCTTTAATATATGAAAGCATCCGAAAAGAACTTTGATGGATGTATTTAATGTTAATCAATGCATGTGTGCAAAGGTTATCCACATGAGAATAGATACTTACAGAAGTCGCTGTGCCGTCGCTGCCTGTGGTAGGTGGAGGCACTGCGCTGCGTCTTGCTGTGGGAGGACGAGGTGGAGGACGACGAGGATCCGGTGGCTGATGAGTGTTTGTTGGTTCCATTGGTAATAGGGCTGGGTCGAACCCTTGCCAGGGACAAACTACTGGCGGTGCGTGCATCACCGTCCTGAAAAACACACATAAGCAAAAAAGAAAATGTTTGGTGGATAGCCTATACACTAAACTACAGTATGTTTACAGTGTGTTGTACTGCAGTGTTTCCAATGGAGTTCCAAATAATTCCCATTTTCTGTGGTTTATTTCACTAGAGAAATTCAGCTGTTGATCCATAATCAAAAGGAATAAACAGTTTTTTACATTTCTTATTTGAGTTTGGTAGCTTTGTTCTGTAACATGAGACATCCACCAATGGTATGTTTACAGCGTCAACTGGTCCTTAACAATATCAATATATGTCAGTATAACCAGTTGCAAGTCCTGTATCTAAATAACCAAGTATTATTGAGTGAGATCCCTACATTAGTTTTACAGTAAATATGACAATTGCCATTTAAACTAAATAAAAGCAAGTGATATCAAGCCATGTTTGTTAGCTCAGTGGGTGTGACTTGAATTCATCAAATGTACTTGTTGTACTTAACAGTTGGCAACAACACATTCATGGTAGGATGGTACACAGTAGTCAAACTTACGTCGCCCTTTCGACCCAGCAGTAAGTAAGTGGCTGTGACCTCATTGTATTTCTTATTGAGAAGAGAGTCCTTGATTTCCTCTGAAGTGAAGCCCATCCCAACCATCACCTCTAAAAACAATTAATAAAGAGTTTAATATTTGAACACTGATGGTGATAAGACAACCAGCTGGCAGATTAGCAGCAGTACTAGTCTCACCTATGCGGACTGGGTCACTGTAGTCCTCTACAGGTTCTATATGAGGCTTTAGGTCCTCCCCCTCGTACCCACAGTTTATCCACTTGTCCTTCATGACTTGCTGTAAAAAGAAACACACACACCTCGTTGCATCACAATATATGCATTTAACATAAGACCGATTTCCGGATTTGCTGTGTTCTCACATCCAGTGTGCACCGTTTGGAAGGGTTGAGTACCAGGAACCTGCGTAGAATCCCCTCACAGTCTGTGGACATATAGAAGGGCACACGGTACTTTCCTCTCAGCACACGCTCCCTCAGCTCCTGTAATACAATGTAATAGAAGCTAATTTTAATACAAGAAGACAGTTGAGTTTGCTGCAGTCAAATAAAGTGGAGGTTAAATACACATTTGTCTTTATCTCCAGGGGGCCATTTAATGCCATCTGCTAGAATTTTGGATAAAGCATACTATTGAGTTATTTGTTGCTGCAAGTTGTACAATGGTGTACACAAAAGGCAAAGGCAAACTGCATATAAAATACTATTTATAAAAAAAGTTAAGTAAAAGTTAAATTTATCATTTTTATTAGAGAGTCTAACTCTCTCTTGTTGGTCAAAAATGCCATATGCTTAAAGGTTCATAGTGGTCAAGGCCTTTAGATGTCTGTGGGTAGTTATTAAGACCGGAATAAACAGAAGAAGCAACAGTGCTTTGTATGTGTAATGTCATTATGGATGATTATATAAGCAGGATACTGAAGGTCTCACTTTGAGTCTCACATAAATTACCATGGGAATCACTATTTCTGATCATGACATCATTGATAGTTTTATGTAAACACAAAAACAAGACAAGCACTTGCCCTTTGTCCTTAAACTTGGCAAAGATTAGATTTACAAAATCAACACGAGATAAACACTGAATGTATTAATATTGGATGAAATCGGATGGGGTTGGATATACAACTCATTACCTTCGAGTGTAAAGGGTTCTTTAGCTGTGTGACTAATATATAGTTCATACCCAATACGATCTCACACAAATGGATCTTTCTTTGAGAAACCCCAGAATAACAGTCACTGGTGACATCATCCTAAAAAGTGTTGCTCACTCCATCGAGGATTTTACACAGAGCTCAAGCCTAGACAAGTTGTTAAAGAGCAGTGTGAGACCGAAGTAGTTACAGACAGGGTAAGTAAAGGGGTCAACAGGAAATGCACATTACAGCTGCAATTACTGAAAAGCACTTACTAATTTTAAACTTAAGTGCCACTGACAAATCACACATTCACCCTGTAAGCAGTACAAAAACACAAGACAGTTTCTGCCCTGGTGCACTTGCCTTCAGATTCTGCCCATCGAAGGGCAATGAGCCGCTAACCAGTGTGTAGAGGATGACTCCCAGGCTCCAGACGTCCACCTCAGGCCCATCGTACTTTTTGCCTTGGAAAAGTTCTGGGGCAGCGTAGGGTGGGGAGCCACAGAACGTGTCCAGCTTATTGCCCAGTGTAAACTCATTGCTGAAGCCGAAGTCCGCAATCTTGATGTTGGAGTCGGCGTCCAGCAGAAGGTTCTCAGCCTGTGTCATAGTGCATACATGGATGTAGTTAACAGTTGGTAGGAGGGAGTGGGGAACAGGGAATGTGCACAGAATATAGCACATAACAGCACATTTGGGGTTTTAGGGAAGGGGAATGGGGGGGAACACAAAAGAGGGAATTGTGATAGAGGAAACTATTACAGCGAATAAGACAGATGGGGAGGGATATGGTGCCTTGTGTTGTCCAACAACAGAGATACTGGACATGACTCATGCTGTATATATGTCAGCGTGTGCATTCAGCAATGTTATAATATATTAGAACAGAAGTCAAGCTCTGAATGCATCCTACCCCGCACAGCTAAAAAAGACACCCACCCATCAGAACATTCTACTCAACATATTTAAGGGCCCTTTCACATTAACAGATTAAGACTAGTCCGAGATTATTAACTTTCAATTTAGTGTAATCTGCCAGCTAAAGAAATTTGCAAGTCTTGGACTAGCCTTAATCCCACACTTCAAAATAAGAGCCAAATATTTAGTGAGTTTTCTCACCTTCAGGTCTCTGTGGACAATGTTCTTTGTGTGGCAGTAGTGGACGGCTGAAACAATCTGTAAACATCAGAGATAACACACATGTTAAGTGGTGACGCTTATAAAAAGTAAATGAAGGCATCACAGATTATGAATTAATGAATTAATACCTGTCGAAATTTGGCTCTGGCTTCAACCTCCTTCATTCTCCCATGAGAAACGAGGTAGTCAAACACTTCACCTGAGAGCAAGCAAGGGAAACGTTAGTCTGTTTGTACAAAACAAGCATTGAAGCAATACTACAGCCTACCACACAGACATACTACCAATGCTAAACCCACATATAATCTTACAATAATAGTCTTATGGCTCCTTTTGCTAATGTTTTCCTCTCATGACTAGACATACTGTACTATAAATGCCAAAAAAAGAAAAAGCTTAAAGGAATGGCACATTTGAAACTATGTGAGTGACACTCTACAACAGACATGCCCAAAGTCCGGCCAGGGGGCCAATCATGGCACAAGGTGAGATTTCATGTGGCCCTCAGCTTCACATTACACATACGTAAATTTAAGTAAAACCCTTTGTCACTGCAAGATTTGCATATACCAAGACGTACTCCAAAATCACTTTTTGTTGAATGAATAAAGGACAAACAATCGTCATACTGATTGTACACACAAAATGTTTGTATGTGAGTTGGATGCACAAGGCTTTTTTCCACCCAATATGTAACCTATTGCATAATTTCCACGCCAAACATTTGAATGAACATGACAGCCAGTGTGCCCACCTCCACTGGCATACTCCATGACAAGGTAAAGGGTCTTATCCGTCTCAATCACCTCGAACAGCTGCACTGTAGGCCAAAAGAGAATTAGATTAAAATCATGTAATGTACACATGAAAGCACATCCTGCTCTTGACATAAATATTAACACCACCGTCTGCCAGTCTATCCTAATACGGAGGAACCTGCTGCTAGTGCTTTGAGCGTTTTAGATCCATATGACATTTCAGCTTTAGAAAATCCAACCTTGTGACCTCTATATGAAGCCCGGGATGAGGCTGCTTTTCAGTCAATGGCTGCTCTAAAGCTTATTCAGAGTATTATATCTGTCTGGTCACACATGAGCAAAAATATCACGCACAACACATATGCTTGAAGACACAAATAGAATGAGTATTTGGGCTGTAGAGAATATGCCTTACCTATGTTAGGGTGATTTAAACCTTTCATTATTCGAACCTCCCGAAAGAGCTGCAATGACAAACACAATGTCATTCAATAGAGGACATCAACATTACTGTAAAACATGGCATGAAAGAGGCATTTTTGCACTATGATTATTTTTATTTTTGAAAGGTATTGTGTTTACTGCATTTGCTCTCGCAACATAAAAGGCAAATGTGTTTAAGTAGTTCACTGAGTAAAATGGTAGTTTTTGTTTTAACCATTCCAATTAACACTTTTTAGTGCATGCCAAAATAACCCTCTTAGCATTTGCATATCTGAAAAAAATGGATATTACAGCTTCATATAACCCAGTGGAAGTCCAGTTACTTCCTGGTCCTGTACTATCCGCGGCAGACAAAATGAGCCTAGAATGGACAAAGTGAGCACTGCTTCAGGAAAAATAAACTTGCGTAAGACATTTAAGAACTCAGTGGATCTTGTTTCTAAAGCACCTTTTATACATACACTAAACTCTGGACTTTATCCACACTTTATCTGAGGGAGCAGCATGTATTTTGCACAGCTCATGAGGAAGTCTGGAGGAGAGGACAGGTATGAAAGGGCTCATTATCTGATGTCCCTGGTTTTGTCCCTCCTGGGTTACTGTACTGTGGGTGTTCACAGGCTGAACAAAGGAAGACATCTGGAACTGCAGTCTGTAAAGGCATCACCAGATGCTTCCAGGGCCACATATAGCACATTTAAAGGAGTATCATCTTAATGCAGAGTAAAATAAAAAAAAATATATAAAAGCTTTACATTTGTTCTTCTAATGAACTACTCATGCTGTTGATTGAATTTGTTGATGTCATATCTACGTCCACCCCCTTTACAGCATGGACTTGTTTATATTCCCATAATACAGATTTATACTCAATCCTAAAAATAACTATATCACTTTCTGTCTCTGATTTTTATCCAACACAAATCTGCAAAGGTGTCAAGGAACAGCGACAACGAATAGCCCACGCGTTAATGTTAAAGAGTGTGCAGCCAAAACGGACTCGGAATGAGCCCAACCACTTCTCGTTGCATGTGATATGCGTTTGCCGAGTGGGGGGGATCAAATCTGCTCAAACAGCCCTTTAACAAAAGACCATCGCTGACCCTCCTCTGTGTCTTCAACCATGATTGAAAAAGAAAAAGAAAATCAAGATGGTGCGATAAGCCTTTCTATCCTCAATCTTCCCCCTCTCTACATTTCCACCATTCCCTCCTCCTTCATTCAATTCCTCTCGCTGTCTTCTAGTCGAGCAGTGCCCCCAACGTCACTGTTGCCATAGCGACCCAGGTATTAAGACTGGGGTTCTTTTTCCCGGCTTTCTCCAGCTGTGCTCAAAGGGAATCATGGGATATGTAGTGAAGTATGGTGTCATCTGGGGCGTTTCTCCCGTTTATTCCACGCTTGTCATGGGCTGAGCGCTCAGATCCGTCACAACAACAAACAGCAAAGCAACATGTTTGACCCCAGTCACCGTATATGAAAAACATATAGTACAATCAGGAGCATACAACAAGCCACGAAGCACTACCACACCATGAAACCATTACAGTTTATTACTTGGATATATCTGGATTTACGTTATAATGTATCTAAAATGACCTTTAAGTAATAAGTACTTTCCTCATTGTTTTCCATGATATAAGTTTTTACTTCCTTCTTCCTGTACAGTACGTCCCTCTCCTTTCTCCCTTCCACATACATAACCAACCAGATTATGCTAATATGAGCTCTTTTATGTCTTCAGTACTAAGGATTTTCTCTAGCCCACGGGTATGTAAAGAAGGCTGCTATCATCACCAGCCAATTGTTGAATATTCTATCCAATCAGTGGCCGATCCTTTTGACTTTTTCATCAAATCTAGTCCTAAACGTTGCACCACTGTCTCTCACAGCAGCAGGTCTCGTCCAGGGGATATTGGGATTACAGGTTAGGTACGGAGTCTGATATTCTCACAAGGTAAGGCAAAAGATGAATCTTATGAATGTAGTATTACAAGTAGCTCTATCTAAAGGGCAGAGGCTGGCACGGAGAAATACAACAATGGGAACAATGTATTTAACACGCCAAGGTCACTGCTAACATTCCTACAACTTTTTACAAAAATAATTTTAGCAACTAGCATTTTTTGCAGTACTACTTCAAGTTTGAGGTCATTACAATTATAATTTTTCTTTGTTTCAAAATGTGTAAGTTACATTTAACTATAACATAAGGAAAGTCACACAGACAGAATCCTAATTATGGTTTGTTTTGCTACAGATGTAAGAATGGACACGTTGCTGTCACAACCCTTAAAAAATAAAATAAAAGTAACAATTTAGCTGGGCCACAGTAGTAAGGCACTACAATGCAATATATTTTATGGTATTTTTTTTTTCACATATAACAAAATCCTACATGTTCTTTTCACTTTTTGCCCACAGGCAGCGGAGGTCCTGCAGACTGATGTAGTATGAAGAGATAATAAATGCATTGGGAAGCTGCCATTGAGGCAAATACAGGCTTGATTTCAGAGTATGAACAACTTTTTGAATGTAAATGGACTGTGTGGTCCAAAAGCTCGAGGCACGCTGCAGAAAACCATGTACGTGCTGTGATTCAGTGATAACATATACTTATCTGAGCATGTGATCTGCAAGTTATTATGTCAGCCATGTTTTGTCTATGTGTTATCTCATCCATGCTCTTGATGTCTACAGATCAAGCTCCTCAATTTCTGGATTTAGGAGGATCATGAATGCACCACCAAAAGTATGTGCATTATAGACAAACAGCCGGTTGAATGTGAAATACGACAAAGTATCTTAAAAAGGATGGGTCGGTGGCCACAGTTGAGATGAGTCACCTCACTCTCAGGGCAGCGATTAGCCCAGAGACAAAGAAGAGCTCGTCTCCAGAGCAGAGGTCTCCTCTCACTCCCGTCCAGTTCCCAGCACCTGCCAAACAGCATCACGTCCCGCGAACACTCTCCCCATCAGCTGCTCTCTCATTCTGCCCCTCACCAGTGGGACACAGCTGAACACAAACCTGAACCTCTCCAAATCTCTAACGGCTTATCGACCTCAACTCATAAAATCATGCTCAATTCAGGTGCAGTGTTATAAACTAGTAACTTGATGATTATAGTAAGTGAATGCAGAGAATCAACTCACCTTTTGTAGGCTGGTTGGGTTCAACTGAGTTTTGTCAATGATTTTTATTGCAACCTGCAAAAGACAGAAGATTTTAGATAAGGAACACCTAGTCATTTATATAATACAAATATTGTTTTCTTTGAGTCAACAAGTCTCTCCATATGCGACTACTGAGAGCTTCAAACATGAGACTTGGATGCATTTTCTGCTGATCACATTGATCCATATCCAAGAAACCTTTCTACTGTCCAAATTTTTCCTTAATAATTCCACAGAGAGCATGGAGTGATTGCTTTTTCAGCAAAATCAGAGTGAGTAAATGTGGAGCAGGGCCATTGCGAACATTTACTCCAACAGGCTGTAGTAAAGTCAATTTCTAAAGAAGTGGTTTTAATCCCCACTGAGTTGTATTGGCACGGCTGACACAGGCTGTACTCATGGTTTACTGCCAAATTCTGACAAAACAAAAACACATTGCTTTTAAGTGTTTGAGCCATCATAAACACATGGTCAAAAACACCATGTGAACACTCCTGATTTATACTAAGACCTATTTCTAATTACCTATTCCCAAGTTCTAGTTCTAAAAAAAATATACCACTCCTTTTTTTGACACTTATTCTACTCTTCTTAGGTCAAAGAAATAGAATTTGTGGTTTAATTCTCTGTTCACTAAACACTCCTGGTCTGTCTTACAACAACATTTACTAAATAAATAAGATTTACCCATAAAGGAGCTTAACAGACCTTTGTATAAGTCCTTTTAATAATGCTGATGGTTATTGAGTAAACTGCAGCTGCCAGTGCTTGTCTTTTTGAGCTTACCAGTGTCTTAATCAAATGCTATTCGTTTTTGCTATCAACCAACTATGCAGTAAAGCTGAGTTAATTAATTTCTATACTTAATATAATTTTGTCACGCCAAATAAGCTCCATACATATACTTGTCCATCTTGTTGTCTTCACACTCTTAATGTCTGTCATAGCCTTGAATGACATATACACATTTTTTGTCAAAAGCAATCTCAAATTTCACAGCTGAACATAAAGTTGACTCTTGACCCTTGTCCCAACTTGACACCCAATATACCTTATTTCCTGTGCCTTACCTCTCTGCCCGTCAGAATGTGGCGGGCCAGCTTGACCTTGGCAAAGTTACCCTTGCCGATGGTCTTGAGCAGGCGGTAGTTGCCAATGTGTGGCTGCTCGTCGGAGCAGGAGGCGATGGAGTTCCTGCAGCGGGCGCCCAGCGAGCGGCTGGACTGGCTTGTGGCCTTGTCCACACGACTGGCCCCTAGCGACACATGCTGCAAGACAAAGTGGAAGAGGGTTAAATGAGGAAATGAGAGGGGTCGCTCAACGGACAAAGCTCCAGGAATGAAGTACTAGTGATGGCAATGGCTATGGGCTACTGGTAAACTCCAAATGACCAGAGATTTCCATGCTTCCATGTTCTGTAATCGCTCATGTATTCCCTTTGGGAAGTTCTACTGTTAAGATTCTTGTAAAAATTGGATTGCAATATCACCTTTACTTTATTTTGTATGTTTTACCATAATATGATATAAACTGTTTTTAAAATGATAAATACTATTGGATGTTGTAATACTGGTGCAAGCCTAATAATAATAATAATAATAATAATTGTGATAAATCAAGAAACTCTATGCTAGGGCTACACAATGATACAAAAACATGCAATATGTAATAACTAAGTTGAATATTGCGATTATGATATGACATCTATAAAAGTTTAATTTAATTGTATTATACACTGGAGCCACTCATTAACTTTGTCACAACCCAGCTTCTTATGATATATGGTTATGATTGGAGTTTTTTTTGACTGGCAAAAAGTGGATGCTTGCCAAATGGAGGACTTTGCGAATGCAAAATGGATATTGCAATTGTATTGCAATATATTGTGTTGCCCTACTCTATGCCATGCTATTCCATTTCTCATGTGTCTCCTTCACATAGAGTTGATCAGGTTGTGGATTGTGCCCTGTGGAATGTTGATCGCTCCTACAACGAACTGCAATCAGGTCGAGACCCCGATGAGAAAAACGAGCAAATGAGCTTTCCTGAGAGGGTTCCTGACAGTTTGTGCAGAAATACTTTGGTTATGCAAGCCAATTGTTGCAGCAGCTGTCCAGGTGGCTGGTCTCAGAGGATCTTGGAGGTGAAGATGCTGAATGTGACGGTCCTGGGCTGGTGTGGTTACACATGGTCTGTGTTTGTAAAAGGCCCGTTGGATGTACTGCTAAATTCTCTAAAACCTCTTTGGAGACGGCTTATGGTAGAGAAATTAACATTCAATTCACAGGCAACAACTCTGGTGGACATTCCTGCAGTCAGCATGCCAACTGCACGCTCCCTCAAAACTTGTGACATCTGACATTGTGTGATAAAACTGCACATTTTAAATGGCCTTTTATTGTGGCCAGCCTAAGGCACACTTGTGCAATAATCATACTCTCTAATCAGCTTCTTGATATGGCACACCTGTGAGGTGGATGGATTATCTCGGCAAAGGAGAAGTGCTCACTAACACAGATTTGGACAGATTTGTGAACAATGTTTGAGAGAAATAGGCCTTTTGTGTTTATAGAAAAAGTCTTAGATCTTTGAGTTCAGCTCAGCAAAAATTAGGGCAAAAACAAAAGTGTTGCCTTTAAAGTTTTGTTCAGTATATTTTGTGCGCCCACACAAAATAAATCATACCTGCTTAAAATAACCTGTGTCTATACATATATTCTTGTGGAGGGTGAAATGTGTCTGCCACCAGATTCCCACCAGATGTTTTGCAAGAGTAGTAGTCCAGTTGAATTTCATGTCCTTCATTTGTGGGTTAACAGCTGCAGAAGAACACTGGAGCACAATTCTCCTTTTTTCTGCTTAAGTTGTGTCGACATTTAAGGCCTAACTGCAAAAATGTGTTCATGCAATGTGAAAATATCTGCAGAAAAGTCTTTATGGTGATTTGACGATGCCCTGACTCAGGCCTGTAAATGATTTGAACCTGGAATTAGACTTTTGATAATGGAGGCCAAAGTTTGACTCTGAGCAAGAAATCAGCTTAGAAGAGAGAAAAGCGTGACAACAAACAAAGATTAATGTATTACAAGTTACCTGGCTTCATGACATGTGACAAATGTTGAACTATTAGAACCATAGGAAGTGGAAACATGAAGGACACAATGCCATAAAGAAGGGATGTAGATCTGAGGATATCACACTGAATGTGGTAAATGGTAACGAGAGAGATGGTACTAGAAAAAAACGGGAGCAGATGCCCGCACAGTGGTCCCTGGCCAGTCCCAAGCTCTGAGGCATCACACTTCCATCCCCCCAGCGCCTCATCTTGCTCCCAGCCTCACACAATTCCAAGCTTGCACCCTTTGGCCCCACCTTCAGACCTTCAGACACTCCCTCTTTCAATTACATGGCCCAGGAGAACCAGCCTTGGACCCTGCTCCTCACCTAACCTGATCCAAGGCTTCACTTGTGCCAACATTTGAGCCTCTTCAATCCATTTGTCATCATTGCCTAATGGTAGAGCAATGAGAGCAGATTATTCTGATTGAAAGAAACAGGATCTGCATTCATAATCAATCATGCAAGCCCTAACACACACTTCACACACATCTAGAGCTGGCTTAACCATCCCTCTGTGCTGAGAGCTCTGCTAACAAACAGATGGGGGGGAGCTTTCCCAGTCAGAAGTGTTCAGGACTGACATAACGCTACGTCAATCAGATATGTCACCATTTTGAGCACGTATATCCATAATAGGCAAGGAAACAAAAAGATGGTGGTGTGATTCCCTGTGAATAAATCCTTCATACAAGTTTCTACAGGCCCCTAAGGTTTCCAGGTAAATGTATGGCGCTGTCTGACACCCACTGATTGGGGTTGGGCGCTTTGTACGCTGCGCAGCAACGGACTGCACATCATTTTACGCAGTAATCCTGCCGCTTCAAACGAACGAACGACCCCTTAGCTTGTCCGTACGTTTATTTTGGCCATCGGTGCTCTGTGTTTCCACCCAACATATTACTATCAGACAAGAAACAAGCGGTGGCAGCACAGGCAAGGAGTATAATGTGGCATCACTATCTCTCCACAGCCTTAATAAGAGGTGACGGCTGCTATTCAGGCTCTCTGCGCATATCCGTGGAGTGTATGCGGATGGGCTCATTCCTGCCTGCAATCAGCTCTTTCCCTGCGCGCACACACTCAAGGTTAGCCCATTTTCACACAGCTACACAGTCCATCCAATAGCCTATGAGCAGCAGCACACCTACAGGGGGCAAACTGCACAACATGGCCCAGTGAATCGACATAAGAGGAGAGCTTTGTGCTCAGTGGATGCATGAATTCACATTGCATGCACACTGATGCATGTAGGCTGTACAGACTGGGACAATACTTACATGGTCTCCAGTACTCCTGTCGTTCCCAGATGGTAATGCAGATCGAGAAGACATGTTGTTTTCTATTCTCCCTTGTTTCCCTGAGTAAGAATCACGGTGGAATCTCGCGGCAGATATTCAAAGACTCCACACACACACAGCGAATGAAATCCACCGTCCCAGATCAATGTGGCTGTTCTTGAAGCGGCCCGAGCCCTCTGCCTGTCATGGCACCAATGGATATCAGCGGAGAGTGGGGGGTGTCCTCAAACGAGCTGCATTTTCCAGCGTTGCACGTTGCAGAAAGGCGTCCGTTCAGCGATGCAGCAGATGCAATGCAATGCAAAGGCCGAGCATCGAAGAAGAAGGAGGAGGAGAAGTGCTAAAATGCGGAGATGTTTGGCCGAAGCCCAGCGTCTCTGTGGCGACTCTCCACCCCCTGCCTCATTTCGCCATACAAAACAAACAGGGCTCCGGCTGGATGTGTGTCAGCTCCCACTGTCATAATACTGAGCGACGGGACGTGCGAGCGGCAGGCCACGCACACGCGCCGACTCACACGACGCCGCGACCCGCTTCTTTGCAGCAGTGTGCAGCAAAACACGGCTCACGGTGCAGCGGCGGAGAGGCCCCGATGCTCACAGATCGGTATTCCCGGTCGGTGAGATGCGCATCACCGGCAAGCCCCAGAAAATACAGAGCGGGATGGTGTTCCGGTCGAGCAGTGCAGAGTTAAGGCAAAATAAGGCAGTAAGCTACACGCCTCTCACAGATGTAGCCACATATAACAATTAACATAAAAATTTATAAACTAATTGATCCTTTAACAACACAATTGTTCTACTTCAAAAGATCTCGCAAATGCAAACTGCCATGTCGCTTCTGTTCTCCTTAACTTTGTTCTCTGAGTTGTCAAGGGTCAAATGGACATTTTCCTTAATAATGTGGTATGATTTCCTAAAAATGGTCTTTAACTTTCTTTCAATGGAGATTGTAGACATGATACAGTTTGTATGGGGAAAAAAAGCTATTCATATTGTCCTTTTTTGGAAAATAAGAACTAGAGAAGCACATTTTGCTGTGACCTCCAAACCATAATCAGTAGCCAAAATCTCATTCTCAATAAGTTTCAATAAATATGTCATATTATTTATATAACAATAATAATGTTTAATTGCCAAGTCAACATTGTCAATATCAAGCATTTTATATTTGAGTGTTCATTGTCTTTTCTTCTATCTACATGAATATGTATACGTCCCATTCTATCTTATTGTGAAAAGCGGATGTTGCTTTTTCCGGTCGGCTCCAACAATGGGCGTTTTGATGCACCTGAGATGCGCCACATCAGAGATGCTGCCAGTTCCAGCACAACACGAGCCCCTGCTGGTTTCACCAGCTTAGATTTGTGCGTAAATTATTCTAAACACTCCAAAGATGTCCGACGTAACAGGACTGTTTTCTAAATACCACCTTCATTTGTCAGTTTTTGACTTTTTATTAGATTTGGACTTTTGATAGATTGTATGTTGTAGGGGACCTGCAGGAGGAGCATAATCCCCGGTTTAGACACAAGACTGTCCATCTACATAAACCCTAAGAGACTGACAGAAATAAGTTTACACAATAATCCTAACCCTGATTGTTATCAAGTAAATAAACAAGCACACTGCATCTGAAAATTAGGAGAACTTTATTACTAGGCACTAAAAGCACACATTGTTCTTTTTGACAACCTGCACCTCCAAAAAGAGGGCTCACGCTCTGACCTTAACCAAAACATTGTCAATGCAAGTTCAGTTTGTCTTTTGTGTTGGTCATTAAAACATTTCAGTGCAGATTAAATATGGGTCAAATTTTAAGCAACACATTTTGATAGCATGAATACTTAACAATGACTATTGTTTTCAAAGAGACATTGCTATTGTAGGATTCAGTCAGTAGACATGGCTGTACCTGTCCCTTTGCTTAACAACAAACACAGAATACATTTTCAGGTATCCCGTCCAGTTTCATCCAACCAGAACAACAATCTCAAAAAACGTACTGTGAGTGCATTCACAGAGTAAGACTAGCAGCAGGAGAGATGTATTTGACAATGCAGTAGCCATATACAGTATATCTAAAGTAGTAGTCAGTAGGTTAAAGTTGTAGACCCATTTTACTGGACAAACTTGTATGAGCTAAATGAGCTACTGCGCTCCATTACTGCAATGATATACTCTACCATAAAGTTACCCTCTTCCTTTTCATTTAACATCATGTAGCAAATGCAAACGTGTTATTGTACATTTACATTCCACACAACTATGCCTATGGCCACTGACCATCCCATTCAGTGACTGTTCTGTTACCTAATGGTTAACCACAGCTCAAACCTGACATTATCTTTCCCTCAAACAGACATCAAGCCACAGAAAAGTATTTATTGCTGACATTTGTTGGTCCAACTTTTAACACAAACATAATGGGTCATATAACACAACACTTAATAAGAACCAACATATTTAAACAAAGATCAGAGCAACACAATGAAACCACTATTTTAAGTCAGATTTGTTGTTTAAACATTTGCTAACATTCATACAATACTCAGTGCTGTGGGTTCATTTTGAGGTTAGTATGAAATTTTATGATTTCCTCAAAGGAATATTCTTGCAATGATTCACAGTCACCACGCGATGGCAGTGTTTAACAGTTATTGAGTTATGACCACAAGAGAGAAAGGGGAGTTTACAGTAATTCCAGTTTTCCTTTCAAAGCCTATAGTGGAAGCGTTTTTTAGATAAGTCAGTAAATACAACACAGAAATACATTAAAATGCGTTGTAAAGGAACAGTGCATCAGAGGCTGGGGTTGTATAAAACAACAACAACAAAAAAAATCATCATCAGAATTATGTATTGTTTTATAAAATTACGTGAGCTGTTTCTGCTGGAGGATTTATTCAAGGTGCTCAGTCAGTTATAAGCTGTCCAGCCTCATCATTAGATGTCACTTGATGTGTAGTGCCTAATAAAATTATTACTTTTAAATCAAACGTTTTGGAAAGGGATCTTAAATATTACATTATGCTTTGTGATTCTTGGTTTTTAAATTGGCTGTCAGTGTTTCCTGTTGACACAAAGTAACCTTGTGTAACCACCGCTGTTATTGTAGCATGAAAAAAATAATGTGTTTGCATTCTATAGTAATCCCAAACAGCATAAAATATATCAAACAAATTATGTTTGATTACTTTAATAGACACTTATACAAATCTGTCAAAATACATTATAGAAATAAAAACTTACTGACCTCTTTGCCACACATTTTGTGATTGAAAACCTTTAGCTGTAATTATGATTTAAACTTGTAAGGGTACCACTAATAACCACACACTACTGAAGTAGTAAATCTTTAATAACTATGTAATTAATTATTAATGAATGACTAAAAAATTTATAGATGCTTAAGTATTATTTGTGAATAGCCTATAACTATACATGAGCTTGTTATTCAAGACACATAGGCCTACATTAGTAGCTATCAGAACCTAATGGCTCATTATTGTAGGAGTAATGCTTTGTAAATAATGAAGTCGTTTCAAATACTTAACTGATGATAATAGTGTGTAGTTATATCGAGTTTTACCTTTGTATGAAAAAAAAAATTAACCACAATCTGCCAGTATAGCACAGACCTTCCTATACCTCCTTAGTTTTTAGCTCTATTTCAGCCTCAATATAAGAATAAGGGCCCCTCAGAATTGACTTTGGGAGTTCATATTGTAGATGTTTAAATGTAGATTTTCCACATTTTGTCCTCTATGCTCTCACCTTATGTTAGGACCTTTACTTCCCTCAGGGTTCACCCAGAGCTTCCCTTTCACAAAAAAATACCCATTGTGTATTCTATTTAGAAAGACGACCCTCGGTGGGTTTACATGACATACCCAAGGCCATCCCGTCGACTGGTTGCATAAACCACAGGAGACAGTGAAAGCATGTTCATAGGGTCACATCAATGAAAGGAAAAAGATGAGCCAGTGTCAGGAGTCAGGGGTTAAACGGACCAATTGTTAAGTACAAAGGGGCAAGTTCACAACGCACTGTCAGCAAGAGGCAGGGAGGATGTGGATTCATTAGTCTTAGGAGCCACATTCTGGAGATGACAGATGCACGTGGGTTCATCGAGGGGTGACACCAAGTGCACTCAACACTGACTGGGGTGCAACCGCTCTGAAAGACTTAAGACTATTGCCACATTAACAGTCATTACAAAACACTTTATCATGACATAGAACTCTTAAGTCCATTAATTATTGTGTATTTAAAGACAGTAGTAAGTATAGATGGAATAGCATTACCAATAATTAATCTTATCTATTTATTATTTAGGCCTATTTGGAGACTATACTGTATATTTGTATAAAATAAATTTGCAAAAGCATCTAAAGCTTACAGAATTGGTATTAATCACACAGTTAGCTACAATAAATATCAATACAACTCCTGTGTCACATTTCAGACAACTAAGAATGTTTAATAATATATTTTTTAAAATACATGCGCACTGGTGTTATATCTGGTATCTGGAGCAATCTTGATATGAGTTCATTTGCTGCTATTCCCTTTTTTTTCTGTCTATACCAGTGTGACCGTACATCATTGTTCATTTATTGTAATAGATTTTTTTTTTTTTTAGTGTTTAGTTAGTCATTATTTTTAGTAAATTTTTTACCTTTTTAGCATAGTGTTGCCTGGCCTTTCTAAAAGTAGCATTAACCATCTACCACAGTGGTTCTTTAGCGGTGGTGTGGGTTCCACTGGTGGTGCTCTGTCTCTCTTTAGTGGTACTCTGGATTCTAAAAGATATTTTATGATGAAAAAAAACATTAAACAGATAACAACATACGTGGGACTATTGGTTTTGCTACAGCTTTTTTATAATATACTAATACTACTACACTACTAGCTGTGTGGAAGAATTTAAAAATGTGATTTCAAAAGACATCTATAATAATGGATTGGATTTATATTGCGCTTTTCTCCCGAGGGACCAAGGGACTCAAAGTGCTTACCGGCCGTCCATTATTCATTCATACACAGTCAAACTGGTGATGGTAAGCTACAACTGTAGCCACAGATGCCCTGGGGCAGACTGACAGAGACGTGGCAGCCATTTTGCGCCTACAGCCTCTCCGACCATCACCACATTCACTCACTAAACATTCGAGGCAAGGTGGGTTAAGTGTCTTGCAGTCGTCTTTCAACCGGAAGAGACTGTTCTACCACTGACCCACTGCCGCCCCACATCTATAATTAAAATTTAAGAAAGAATTGTGGAACAGAATTCAACTCATAACATTGATATGTAGTAGGTAGATGGGTATGGTTTTCATGCAGGTTAAACTTAAGTGGCACTCCTGTCTCACAGCAAGAAGGTCCTGGGTTCGATTCCCATCCAGGGAAGGGCCTTTCTGTGTGGAGTTTGCATGTTCTCCCTGTGTTTGCGTAGGTTTCATGTACAATAGTCCTCCCCCAAACACACACAGGGCCAGGACTCCCCTGCAAAAGAGATGTGTAATCTCAGTGGGACTATCCTGGATAAATAAAGGTTAAATAAAAAAAAGTCCACCTTTTGGGCCCCGACCCAGTGTTTGGAAACCACTGGTTTATACAGTCACTACTAAATAGATGCTAAAATGCAAAAAAGTGTTGGTAACACTTATAATAACTACACATCATTAAGCATTGGTACTTAACTGATCAAAGCATTACTCCTTACATTGTTTGCCACCATTAAGCCACCATTGTCTTTTGTCTAATGTTTTCCTCTTAAATGATAAGCTTATGTAAAATATATGATTGGTGAAACATGGTGATTTTTATTCAATTTGTTTTTAAACCATGTTTGAGCAGTTCTATGCAATAATTTATATGTACTTGAGGTATGAGGCCAGCATGTCACAGATGTCAGAATTAGACATTGTTAGGGTTTACAGTTTCTCAGAGAATACCTGTTGTTTTCCATCAATGCAAGCACATTCTGGTAGACCACCTCATGGCTGGGGCTGAGCGCAGCAGTGCACACTCACCCCTTTCCCTTTGTAATACAACACACTGTTGCGTTTGACATACTGTAATGTACACAAAACAAATAAGTGTATTACAAAACAAATAAATTGCATAAATAATACAGAGTTCTGAGAAATTACTGGCAGTAGAGAAACATTACCTCACTAGCTTTTGTCTTTTTGTTTTTATTCTGCCAATTGCTGATGAAAGGACAATGGTTAAGAATGATTTTGAACACAATATTCTGTTGTTGGTCAGCGTAACCTCTCAGCTATGTGGAAACAACACAGCCTCCAATTAGACTGAGGACAGAATCTTTGGCTCCCTGTGGTCTTTTTGGTCCAAAGGTCACTACTTGTTTATCACCCTTTTCAACTCCAACAAATCTGATAAGAGGTCTTTTGGGGTTTAATGTTGTGAGTTTATTCTAAATTCTAACTTTTAGTTTCCTGGAACACCTCTTCCTGATGGGGTACAGAACGCAAACTGCTTACGTAAATAAGCCGGGGGAGAGGCACAAAGAGCCAAAGGTGAGCCCCTGCTGCAATATTTCACAAGAGGAGCCATTGTTTAGCTGTGCACTCACTCCTTGCCATGCAAAGTGTTTTCCGTGTAAAAAAAAAAACTGCAGGAGCCAATAAATTTATTGTTAACGGTGAGAGCAGACAAGTTAGTGGCAGGTGGATGAAAACAACCAGGAGGAGACAGATTCATGAGCACGAGACCTGTGTGTGATTTTACTGGATAAACAATGTATTACATTTGACCACTGGATGCAAACATAAGTAGGGCAAAACCAACAAGAACCAAAATAAACAAAATATTTAATAAATTCTGTAGTTTGATACGCAGACTGTTTATCCACAAAGTGGCTAGTGTTGTAGCTGCACTGACCAAGTCTTGTCTAGAGACCATAATGTATTGAGACAAAGCCAAAACCAAGACCATGGCAGTTCAAGAACAATTTAAGACCAATGATGATGATACACTGGATTTGGTGTTTGGTGATGAGACAGAGTTTGTGGGGTTTTATCCAATCCAAACAGTTAAAACATATGTGGTCTTAGTTGGTCTTGATGTTCTAAAGTCTGTATATATTTACTGCATGCTCTCTCTTTATATAATTTTATATAACTATTATATTTTTTTATTTAATTTTTTTGTGGGCAGCTGTATGCAATATGCTATACTTACAATGCTTTACAGTGATTGTGCTTTCTTTTGTTGTTAGTATATCAGCTCATTGACTGCTTATCGTGAGAGTGTTTATGTTTAGAGTCCGAACAACTAAGATTTTTCTCAGAGTAAAGGTGAGGCTGGGACTTTCCTCAGTAATACACAGTCCTTAAGGATGTCCGCTGTCCATACTGTGTTCCAAAAAAAAAGAACTGACAGCACCTTCTCTCACTGTCACTCTCCACCACTCTCTTTGGCATCTGCATTATTTTTAGCGTGTGTTGTTTTAGTTGTGTGGGCTCCACCACATGTCCTTGCAGCCTAACGTGCTGTCATGTCAGCCTTTTGAAAAATCTTTCATCTCTCTGGAAAACAACAAATAATTTATTGTCTGGCTTCCTGCAAACTCAGCATAAAGAATACTCCCAAGTGTCACATCTGTGAGTAACAAATAGGTTTCAATGACAGATTGTAATTGAGCACTGTAATATGTAATGAGTGTCATGGAAATGAGAAAACTGTTCAGTATTTGATGATGTGTTGCTTTTATGAAACTTAAAACAGTGCCTACATTAAACATATAATGTTCCCTTTTTTCCATTTTATTTTCCTTTGCATGGACCTCTATCACATACAAATACTAAATGCTGCTATTGTCCTTCTGTTCCCGCCCCCGGACCCAAGTTCCTCTCACTCAGATGGGTGAACTGTTCTTGCTGATATTATCATGGACTATATTCATGGACTCCTTGTCCTGAACGGCCGGCCCGTCCTTCTGTTGTTCTCCCTGAGGTTTCTCTTTTTTGGAGAGTTTAAGGACAAGGGACAGGGGATGTTGGTTAAAGCAGTCTGTTTGTCTATTAGCATTTGTTGCTTAATTGTTTGGTAAAGCCTTTTGAGGCAACTGCTGCTGTGATTTTGGGCTGAATATGACTTCAATAACTTTTTCTGACTTATTTTGAGGGTCGCACATTTGGCGTTTTATTTAATTAAGTATATGCCCACACTATAAAATGCTAAAGAAACAGTACACAGCACTAACTTTCAAAATATTCCATTCATGTTCATTTTGGTTTGCTAACCCAAGAACCCATCCCTATATTAAAATTTTCGAATTTGATTTTGTTTTTTGCTTTAAAAAATTAAAGATAAAAAGCAGTATTATGCCTGTTTAGAAACTTGATTTATTGCACCCATGGGACAATGGACCACACATACTTTACAGTAACTTGGAATGATCTGTGATAAAAACAAGACCGTTTAGTATTTTGCATTGGGTATTGGTTCAGTTAAACTTATTTTAATGAAAGGTGAGGTTTATTGTTGTGTGTGTGTGTGTGTGTGTGTGTGTGTGTGTGTGTGTGTGTGTGTGTGTGTGTTTTCAGCTTTAACATTTCAGTTTATGGATGATTATTTAATTTTTGTTCTCATAGCTCAACAGTAAGGGTTGTAGAGTGAATATAAATGCTTGATTAATTGACAATCATTTGAAAAGAGAACTAAATTAATAAATATTTTGTATATTCTCCCATCTTTAAGGATGATTCATGACAAACTGTTACCTGTTTTCTCATAGATTCTTCTGAATGCTTCCTGTTATCGAAGAAAACAAAGATGTTCTTCTTCTTTGGTTTGAAGTGGCTGCAGGCCTCTGTTGCCGCAGTATGATTGGTTGATTGGCTCGACGGTGAGTAGCTGCTGTAATGAGGCCAGCTCTGTGAGGACAGGGGATGTGCTCGCATAAATACAGACATTCAGGACCAACAACGATTTTTCTCACTATTATATGGACGTCAAAATTGTTTAAACAAAGGAAAACAAATAACCCCACAGGTTGGGATGTTTACAGTCTAAGTGGCATGGGGCCAGCGCAGACCTAAGCTAAATATTTATATTCATGCATCCACCCAGATGATGTGAAGATGTCTCTTTCTACATCCTAGTTATGTAGAGAAGAGCTGTATGCATTGGTTAGTCTCTGAAGGTATATATTGTTTAAAATGGCTGCAGTGACATGTGTTTTATAATCTGTGCACATTTATTTCTGGTTTTAAGAGAGACAAATGATTTAAGATAGTTGGAGTTTACTTTAGATTATGGCTTGGCTTAAAACAAAGGTGAACTTCCTTTACTTGTCTGGTGGCCAAGACGTGATAGATAAGATTTAATGTGACTGTTGATAAACAGTTTGGCGTGTCTGATCTGAGTGACTGAGTGGGCACCGGCAACAGGGCCACGTTCCTTCTCATTGCTAAATAAAGATCCACTGCCAAGAAAAGAAAAAAAATACCACAACGTAAATCAGGATATCCCATCACAAGTGACCAATTGCACCATTGTTTTGGTTCAAGTGGGCAGCCATCCTGACGGACAGTGCGCACAGAGCCTGGGAGGTCCCAGACCAATGTGTCATGTCAAAAGAGAAAAGCTGTGTTTATATATATACATAGTTATGCAATGTGATGGCTGTCGGAACCACACCTCAAACCGAGCTAAGTTTAAACAATCGCCACCAGGTGAAGCTTAGATAATGTGCATCTGCTGCTTTTGATAAGGGTGGTGGAATGTGAGTACAGAGAAAATATCATCTGTTTATGATTTGATAATGGATGAATTAATAGTTCCAATTCTATTATTTTTCTTCTTCGTTCTTAAATTGATTAAGCTTTAGTACCTAGTAGAATACTGCAATAAGAATAATTTGTTGGGCTACTGCAACTTTACATTTACATTTACATTTAGCTGACACTTTTATCCAAAGCGACTTACATTAAGGTTCCATTCACCAGTGTTACAGCTGGAACACCACTGGAGTCAAGGGGGGTTAAGTGTCTTGCCCAAGGACACAACGACCGTATGAACTGTGGGGAGAGCGGGAATCGAACCGCCTACCTTCCATTTAAAGGACGACCGCTTTACCACTGAGCTACTTTAAGTTTAAATAAAAACCTAGGAAGAAAAAAGAAAAATATCACCTGCATTAATACAAAAAGAACATTTAATTTGAAAAATGTTCTTAAACATAAAAGAACAACCAGAACATAATCAAAGTCATAGAACAATAGCCAAAGCGTATTGGTTCCTTTATATAGAAGAAAAGTTGCAATTTGGTTGTTAACATATGCTAACATGGCTAATGACCTCAGATTAGGTCAAGACAAGATTTCTATTTATTGATAGCTTTTTTGTTTATTTTTGTTTCATGTTTGTATTTGTTTTATGTCACATACACTTTTGAGTTACATTGGAACAGTGAACAGTGGCCTTAAACAACCTTTAGCTGCATCAGAGTGTTCCTTATGTTATTTTCTTTTAATCTGTTCATTCCATGAAGAATACCAACTTTTAACATCATTTAAAAATAACTGTAGAGACTGGGTTTAAAAATCAAGACCAAATCAAAGCTCAACTCGTAAAATCAACTCCTTCAAATGGCTTTACCAGAAAACAAGTCCAAATTTGATCATTTTGATCATTGTAAATGTGACAGAGATGAAGTACTCAGGTTCTGGGCTCAGACTCAAGCCGAGTCATCAGGCTCATTTTTGTGACTTGACTCGACTCGAGGATAAGTCTCAATGACTCAACTTGGACTCGGACATGCCTTTTACCTTTTATAGCTCAGATTCAGATATTATTATTATTATTATTATTATTATTATTATTATTATTATTATTATTATTATTATTATTATTATTATTATTTGTATTATTTGTATTATTATTATTTTAGACCTAAGAAGTTTTCCCCTCCGCACCACTGTCAGGAAGTTCTTCTATTGGTAAACCCTTGAGGAAGTCTCCAGCGTGAATCATTTTGAAAATCACCTGGTGTTGCATTCAAGGACACTGCAACTGCACCAAATATATGAGTCTTGGAAGAAAAATAAATTGTTGTCAGTCAAACTCAGAAGCACAAGTGTTTATTCAAGGGGACATATCCATCAACAACTATGATTATACTCAACTAAAATAAAAAATGTGCTCAAGTGTGCCTCAATATTTTGCTCTTACATTTGTAAACGTTTAGTATTTTGTTGCTTTGTTGGTTCAGACTACGGTCAATCTAAAAATATTCATCACCATATTAAGATTTGAGCTTAATAGGCCTGCATTGGTGTAAAGTTTTCAATGTCTTGCCACAAGAAAAACAAAAACAAAGAGGGTTCACTTACAGACTTAACAAGACCCTAATAAAAGTGACCTATGCCCTTTTTAGCAACTGTCTTTCTCCCATTGAGCCATTTAAGAAATGTAGAGCAGTGCAGTGAAGGCAAACAATTAGAAAATTGTGGAACCATAAAAAGTGCATGACAGTGCGAACAAAGACAGGGCAAGGCTTGCTTCCGAAAACAAATAGCGAAAAGAGACAGATGGGTTTTCCATTGCAGCGCTGCGTTAATGAGAGGAAGCAGGGGAGTGCTTCCCAGGGACTGCATTGTGATGCCGTCCACTGTTTCAGCTACAGCAGCTTGATCGAGGGAAACCTCTAAGAGTTTGGCCCTTGTGACTGATTTCTTAGTTCAAAATGGTAATCCCCGTATGAGTTACCTGGAAAACACAGCTCCAGCAACAGGCCACTCTACGAGAGGATCTGATCCTGTTGACTCAGAAGCTGCACCACCAAACTTAACATTAAGCGGATGCCAACTTTACTTGCTCACTTCATGTTCATCCTGTTCTGTGCAACAAATTCATGGAACATGTTAGAGAAAAATGAAAGTACAGAGGGCAGGTCAAGGCCTCAGATGTGTGGCCTATTGTTGGAAACAGGTAAACAGCTTAAAGAAATATTTCAGGAAGTTTGAGCGTTTATTTTGGATATGCACATGGCTCAAGTTGTTGTGTATTCCTCAGTGTGTTCACAATGTTTTCTTTACTGAAGAAAAGAGGATAAGAAGTAATGTGAAGGTACACTTGCCCAAATTTACATTGGCACATTTGTAAATGAGCGTCAAGATGTGACCGGTTTACCTTCATGACTTCAGCAGATATGACTCTATGGCAGACAATAATATTTTCCCAAGGGCTACATTAGAACATAGAATTCTTGTGGAGGGCCGGGCCAACATGATGAACTTATGCTCAATAAAAACACATTTATTTTGCCTATAGTTTAAGTTTGAACTGTAGGCAAAAGAATATGTGCAATAAACACTGTGTATTCAACAACACAGTCTCTTCTGCACTTCTTCAGTTTCAGATCCACTCTTTACAGTTTGTTCTAAAACGATCTCTCTGTGAGTAGAGATGCTAGCTTTAGGTAAGGATGTTACTGTTTGGAGCATGTTGTAGTGGAATCAACTGACCACTGCACAATATTGAAGGAAAATGGAAAAATATATACAGTGTTTGATTTTTAATAAAATATTAATAAATGCGTTAGTTTGCCCACCATTGCTCTACAGTGATGCAGACTATAAAGCACCAAGGCGGTTTATAGTCTGGGTGGAATGACACACAACAATGACATGTTGTGTGTCACTCCACAATGACGTACAACATGTGTCATTGTGGAAAATCACCTTGATACTACTTGATAACTAATTCTCACGTCAGTGCCACAGTGCTGAACCTAAAAAAAATACTAAGTAGAGACCAAAGCCAGGGCATCTGCACACAGGTACAACACTTAACCAGTTGAGCTAAAGAGACCACATGTGATGATCAACTTAAATAGGCTATTTAATGGAATACATTTTAAGAATTTTACTTAACTGTCCAGTGGACTTAAAGATCAGAGGAGATCTTCATATCATGATTTATTTGTGATGTTATCTTCACAGCTTTACCTTCATTTAACAAACCAGGTTTTTGGACAGGCCTTCAATGTGTGATTCATTTTAATAAATAAAAGTCTACAGTAGTAATACAACAGCAGCTTATTATCAAAGCACACCTGATATAGATCATTTCGGTGAGTAAAGGCGCTTGTCTGGATCTCCATGGTAACACTCAGAGGGAGGAGTTTGTGAAACTCTGAGAAACAATTACTACATGAAGTTAGCTTTCTTTTGTATTGCTGCTAACAACAGGCTGCTTTCTGAACAACTTTAAACGAGACAAACAGTCTGCCATGCTCTGTGTGCTCTGACTGTGAGCGCGCAGCTACTCGGCCTTTTTTTCCCGATTTTATGGCGCCCCTGGAGGCCACGGCGCCCTTGGCATTTGCCTATATTATCTAATGGGCGAGCCGGCTCTGCAATGACACCATGGAGCTCCATTTTGGACACAGAGCCAATATGTAAGGGGATGGGGTCAGTGTGCATCGAGACCCCTGCAGAGGTGGTCGGTTGTGTTGAAACGGCTTATGAAGATCTACGACATGAAACGCCTTGTGGCTGTGCAGCCTAATTGTGAGCAGCAGAAGGGAAGTTCCCTCCTAGCGCACAACGTAAACTTGGCTCCAATAAAAGCGTTCGTTGGCACCTCAGTGGACAACAGGAAATCTTTGTTTACCAAAAAACATCCCGTTGTTGGCCTCCGGGTGTATGACCCTTCTTGTTGGAAGGTGGTGCAGCGTCATATTGGAACTGTCACATTGCTAGACAAAGCTTTTGTGAACAAAGCTACCATATCCTCAAGATAAACAACTGCAGCATAAATATCTCATATCTCATATGGATGTATGGATGTATGTGTCCTCCCAGTATCCCTCCTGCGTCAGACCCTCAGACTCGTGCCTATTTTTCAAGTGTCCTTTGGCATGTATTGTTATAGCATTGTCTGACACTCATGTGGTAAAAAAATGCTGACATCTTGGTATGTCAAATTCATTTTAAAGTACAAAAACACATTTCCACCTCCAGTGACAGCAGAGTTCAAGCTGTTTAATAAACCCAGTCAATGGGCTTTTATTATCATTCCAGCAACAGATCCATTTCATTCACAGTGATAGTTCAACACTTTCAACACCTTTTCCATATAATATATATTCACATACTTTGTGCACAATAGACTAGTATACATCCACTGACAGTGCAGTATCAACAGCACTGATGCTAAATGACTGGTTGTGTAGGTACATACATAATAGTCATCTTTATTCTTCTGTAACATATTGCAATAATTCTCCCAGCATGTGCAATGATCTGATGGATTAAAACAAAGTTACATGTTTTTTAATTGTTTACTAGAGTAGATGTCATAAAATAACTTCATTTAAACTATTAATATGCATTGTTCTTCACATAAATGTGTGTCTGGAGATAATGTGAGTGTGTACAGTACAAGGAGTACCTAAGGTCAAGTTTTTAATGGATGGTAACAATATTTGGTACGGTCAGTTCTGGGGTCAAGGTGCATGTACATTTCTATTCTCACAGTTCCTCCCTGACAGCACTCCTCTTCGTCATAATCACCAACTGTTAATCTTCTCTATGACTTCTGTTCATCTCCTCCATGACGTGGCTCTCATTGGGCTGAGGTGTGCCATTCCGAACGCTCGCCCTGTGGTTTCTCCTCAGTCGGTGCTCAGAAAACCAGTTGGTAACGGTCATGGCTAGGCGTCGGAAGCCCAGACTGATGCAGTGCACCTCTGATGTGATGGGGATATCAGAAAACAGGGCGTGGTCCCGACACAGGAGGCTACTGCTGCATTCAAAGTCTTTGACAATGTTGAGGATCCCCTGGCGCTCGGCTTGCCGCATCATCCCTCGTACATTTAACAGGGTGGAGACATGCTTCTTCCTGTGGGCAGGAGAGACATAGGCAGGATGAGTTGTAGGCTTGTTAAAGGAGGCAAAGCGTGATGTCATTAACAGAAACTGTCAATTGACTGTAACTTTTCTCTGAGTCACTATGTTTCTCAGAAAGGCAGCTTTTCTTTATACAGGCTTTTATCTCTTCTCCCAAACTAAATTAATCAGTTATGTCTATCTAAATGATTGCAAAAGGTATGTTGAGGTGAGTTGATAAGTTTCATTTCATGTGCATATTATTCAGGCTAGTTGCCAAGGCTACATGAAAACACCAAACTGCTTTGACCTGTTTAAAGTTGCAATAGAAAATAAATAAAAGCTGTTTACATAAATAGTATAAGCAGCTTATATAAAAGTAATCTACATATTTAAACATAATTAACAAATAATTGTTAGGGATGTTTGGGGCGGCAGTGGCTCAGTGGTAGAGTGGCCGTCCTTCAACCGGAAGATAGGCGGTTCGATTCCCATTCTCTCACAGTTCATACTGTCGTTGTGTCCTTGGGCAAGACACTTAACCCACCTTGCCCCGTATGAATGTGTAATGTGCTTCGGGATACCTCCCTGAAATGACTTTTTGCAGGTTGGGATGTCTGCTTTGTCAGAGTAAAAATACATGTACCTAGGGTTAAAAGTGAGTCACACAGGACATACAAGTGTTTGTTGTCTGTGTATGAGCGCATAGTAAAGTCACTTGGCGATGAATGGACTTTCTTATAAGTAGAACCAACTGGAGGAAGGCAGCGGTCTTTGATCTCCTAAAATACCAGCAGGGAATGCCATACAAAGGGGTGAGCAAGCGGTGAGTTAGCATGTCTTAAGCTCTAAATACTGTTTTTCTCCTCACTTCCACACCTCTCTCTCTTTAAGTCTATAAAGTGGCACCAGTCTGTCTCCTGCAGTGTGGCAGGAACAGGAAGTACTCGGCAGCAGTATCCTGTCTGCTCCGCAGAGGGTTCTGCGTCATTGCTGTAGTTTGCCAACTATCACCTGAGTGTTAACCTGGACACAAACAGTCTGAGCGCCTGGGGCTCCCCCTGAGGCCTCTGAGAGTCATCTATTCTCAAAACAGAGCCACTCCATGCTCCAAAAATAGCTAAGTTAATGTAGATATGTTTCCGTGTTTCTTTTCCTTGTTCTGATCCATTGTGTCAACAGAAAAAAGGGGGGAAAAAAACAACAACTTACATGCACAACCCCTTGCATTTTTTGCTTGGCTATGTGCCAAACACAGCAGAGTCAATGTGTAGCAGTAAGCATAAAAGAATATAGGCTTTTGGGGGTATACTCAAATGTATGTTTTTATAGATGCTTCCTCGCTGCAACTGAAATCTACTAACTAATGTGTTTTAAGTCTTACCTTATATCTGGAAACTCTTTGACCAAGACAGCAACCTCCACCTGAATGGACGGAGTGTCCTCCAAGAGAATGATGTCTGCCAGGTGACAGAGGATGCTGTCCAACCACGATGCATTGGACTCCTGAGGAAAAGAAGCATTAAAATTCAATGAACATTATCAACAGTGGATTTCACACTTGAAGAAAGCTCACACTATGTTTACATTACATTAATGTGAAGACATTGTAAAGTCTTTGCCTTAAACAACCCCCAACTTCTCAGTATTGATTCAAATTGTTTTTATGGTAGACATTTTATTTTATTGTTTCAGTTGTTTCAGTAATAAAATGACAACAACAACAACAACACATTTAGTTTACACTAACTATACAGACAGTCATGTTAGCAACACTAAGTATGTCAGACAATCCCAGCTATTTCAATTGACCAGCTTTGTAACTTGGTAACCTACATGGTAAATGAAGACAGCATTCATAAGTAAAAAAAAATTATTTCAGCAAATGATATCTCATGTCATGTTTTTTCCTTGTCTTGTTTTTCCCTAAAACACTCCGGAAAATAAAAACTGAATTCTTGGCATGGCATTCACTAAAAATAACAGCATTTTTTTTTTTAGAAGGCCATTAAAACCACATCCTCAGCCCCAAGTTCCCAGTTTCCACAGACACTTGAGCGGCTCCTCAGTGAAAAAGGCCACCAAGGCCATCCCAGGGACACATCAAAGCTCGCCAGCTGACAGGAACAGGAAGTTCCTTCTGAACACAGCAGCTTCCTGTTGTCAGCCAAGGTGATGGACACTTGTTTGAACTCGTGCACAGAACGAGGGCAAATGCCATGCTGTCAGGCCTAGTTTTTCTACTCCTGCTTCCCCTCTCTGGCAAGTACTAACGTAAGTCCAATTCATCCATCTCCATCTCCCTGACAGCAGCCATTTTTCAGAGCTCAGCCGTGTATCAACACTGTCTGAGTTATTTCTAACCTAGGAAGTTCGAGGGTGAGGTTCCATTCACTGATAAGACCTGTTTGGGACACTACATTTTACTTATGTACTTAAAATTATAACACTAACTTTTAGGATCATTCTCATTTGATGTTGAACTCACCAGATCCTTAAAGAGTCCTTTTAGCTGTTTGGCCTCATCTTGCAGGCGAAAAGCCATCCTCTTCCTCATCTTGGACGATGTACAGATGATCCGTCCTCGCATGACTGCTCGGACATACTCGACCATCACACGCCGATGCACCTCACCCACCAAAGTCTGGCGGTCAAATCACACACAACAATTATTAAATACGTACTGAAAGCACTGAAAACTACCAACAGCAACCCTTACCTGATAGGGTGGAGGGTCCATCCTTCTGAACTTCTTGAAGTGCTGTTTAATGCAGGCCTCAATGGCTTCAAATGCTTCAGAGTTGTTTAACCATTTCCTCTTAATCAGCTTGTCAAAGAAAGGCTACAACAAGAGGACCCATTAAGATTCCAAAAAAAGAACATCGCATAGCTTTCAGGGGTGTTTTATTGCTAATCATTTTTGTAACTAGCGTACCCTGATGTGTTCAAACAGCTTGTCAGCGAGCACCCTCACTGATTGGTTGATAAGCTTGTCCAAAGAGGAGTAGGCTCTCTGTGCTGCGTCCTCACTGCTCTGTGGGTCACACTGCCAGCAGCGCTCCACAAAGGACCTGGAATGTAAAAAAATAATATAAATATGCACTTCTTTTTTTTTTTCAAAAACAGGGAATAAAAAATGTTGTACCTGAGAGGAGGGCAGCAGTTTACCAGAGCAATAGTCCTGGAAACATATCCATCCCCTCGATCTCCAAATTCTGCCTGAGTGTCATGGAACATCTCTGTCTTTCTCTGAAAACTAGAAATATTGTGTTTTTTTTTTTATTTCCATGACCATATAAACATTCTGTGTAGTCAGATGAAACCACAAAATCAAAACGCTTTATTTTAACTGTGTATAAGCTTCTCATTATCAGGTCGCTCAGCAATATGTTTGTGGATGTTGAAATGAGTTAATCCCATCGCTGGCCTTTGAGAAGTTGGTGTTGTTGATCTCACTTTACAGGAATAGAATTGTCTAAATAAAATTGTGTGCACACAGAACAAAAGGCTAGAACTAATATGTAATATTTAGATTTCTGTCCTGGGCCTTGAATGTTGTAAATGACCCCACAGAGCATCCTGCTGCCAATCTTTGTGTTCCTCTTTCTTCATGCAAATAATATTGCACTATAGAATTTCTTCCTCTGTAGAATTAAGAGTTTGAAACATTTGATCTACATCTGATTGTTTACTATAAGTGACTTTTTGTGTTCAAAGATTTGGTTCTTATACAAGATGACCTTTACCTTTGTAACTAGTATCAACATTAAAATTTTCAATTAAAAAAACAGTTATTTAATGTTCACTTTTTACTCTCACCTAAGACACCTTTCAGCTTGGATAATAATGCCTGATTACAATGTATACTTACTTGTAGAGAAAGTCAGCCAATCCAATGAGACTGCAGCGAGCCACTCTTGCTCCCAAAAACTGGTTCACAGATGTGGATCTGTCTAGGTCCACCTTTAACCTCTGTAACAAAACAATAGGTTATATACATTTAAAAACAGATTCATAACGAGCCATTCATAAATAACTTGATACCTGTATGACGGAGCGCGCCAGGTGACACTGATACTCCTCTATGTGCAGAGTCTGGGCCCATCTCCGCTCCTCTTCGTCCAAAATCTGGATCAGCTCAGTGGTCACATTGTCCTAAAAATGACTCAATAAATAAGCATATCGAAATTGTGTTTATTTACTATATAAAGATAAAATGTACATACCCTGACAATGCTGAGGCAGTCTTGTTCAAGTCGATCCACTGTGTCTTGAGGCAGAATGGGTTCCAGTGGGGAGTAATCAATAGGTGTTTTTGTGCCAATGGCTCCCAGAACATCCCTGTTAAAACAAAATAAAAAAGGTTTACTTTACACAGACAGAGGTAAAATAGTATTGTATGATAGAGACGATAAACATTATACAGGGATATGTGTGAATATGTCAGATACTACATGTTTTTGAAATAATCTTCATTATGTGCCAAAATTAATATATCTGATTCTATAAATGGACACACTAGCTCAATACCCCATACTCTGTTGTATTAATATTCAATATAGAAAATAAACTCACAATAACCAGTTATAGTCCACAGTCAGTACCTGCTGTAGATGTTGTAGAACCAGTCTAGCATCGAGTAGACGTCTGTGATTTGTAGTGGGCCACTGGTAATGGTGCGCAGACGTTTGGCCACTGCTTTGTGGTAGCTTTCAATATACACCTGGAAGGCAGCAAACTCTTCAGGGTAAATGCCCACAGCGTTCCTCCGGGCTGCATCCAGGTCGTCTACCATGCGGCTCCGGAGACGCTCCAGGTAAGAGGCCAGCTGTCCGGCCTGGGTGTCCACTTGAAGAGGCAGGCTCCAGTCTGCGGCCTCTGCCACTGCCTGCCTCCATTTCATCTTGAACCGCCTGGGACGATGGCTAGGCTGGGCCTGGTAACCCTCCCGCTCTGGTTTGGTTTCCTCCCTAAAGGTCCAGGCAGCATCAGCATGTTCCTCTTGTTGGATCACCAGAACCACAAGACCAAGAATGGGACCGGCACAGGGCTGACGGAGGGACTCCCGGACTACGTCCCACATCTCTTTCTGCAGGGCTTCATACAGCAGCTCCACATCTTTGACCTTGCGCCGACTGGAGTCCAAGGTAGCATTGGAGTTGAGTGATTCCTCCAGGGTTTGGGCTGTTATAGGGAAGATGCTGGAAGGAGTGCTGGGACATGTAGTAGGAGTGAGAGTAGGACTGGCTGCGGCTGGCAGGTGAGACAGTAGCTCACACTCTCGTTCCAGCTCCTGAATGTGTGTGTCAGCAAGGAGAAGGTCCCGGTGGTTGACTAACTGTAAGATCTCCAGAACTGGAAAGGGCAAAAAACATTTAAAAAGATGATGAGTTGTAAAAGATCAGGTCTCATTTGTTTTTTGACTATTGTGTAGTTGTGCATGTGAGTGACAAACAGAGTTATTTGTTGCAATAGTTGCACTCTTGTGTATCTAGCTGTGTCCCCTGTAGTGTCTCTAAACATTAGCTTGGTTGAACATCTATCTTGGGGAACCTGGTTGGGAGGAAGCACAGTCATTTCCTGATTTCACCGCCTGTTGGTGAATGAACCCAGTGACTCAGGAATCTGGGGACCCTTTAATCTCATTAGAGATTTGTCTAGGATTGGGAGGAAGCACTGATTGGGCTAAACAAGGAAGCAAAAAGTTTCCTAAAGCAAGAAAACTCCATGAATTTTTGTTGGATGCTCTATACGGAAAGATGTTGTTTATTACCTGAGAGGGGCTCTCTAGTTTTGACCACTGGCTCCTCCTCCACCGTTTCCTCTGAGCCCTCTGAGGCCTTGTCCGACATGGATTCTCTCTTCAGCTTTCCCAGACTGACTATCCTGAGGAAGGATGGCCGCCTGGAAGCCTCCGCCTCGGTGTTTATGCTCAAGTCCCCGCAGGGCAAGCTTTCTCTGCGTTCCTCTTTATGCCGACCTGTAAACCTGACCAGCAAACAACACCAGTTACTACACTTTGCAACACATTTAAGAACATTTAGAGTATGTCCTGATTGGAGGAATGTTTGGAATGCTACTCATTAAAACATCTGCTGCAGTAAAGTATGGGTCGGTTAAAAATAGTCCCATTCATTAAGCACAGTAAGTACAAAACAAGCCACAAGCAACAAAAGCGGTTCCGAAGATAAACAAATGATTATGCTGTATTACATAAGTTCCCAGGAAATAAGCACAATATAGTGTATTGAAAGAGCATGTGTTAAGGAGGCGTAGGGTTTAAGTTCTTAACCTGACGTGCTTTGCTGTAGAAACTTTATGTAATGTAGATAGTAGATTGATAAATGTTAAAGATTCTTTAAGATAATGCTACTGATTAGATCCAATTTTCAGAACCTTCTTGAACTTGAACACAATCTGTAAGATGTTTGTTCTCACCGTAGCAGGGTCATAATCTTTCCTTCAGAGCCTCTGCGAAGTCCTTTCCTCTTCTCCCTCTCTGTTGGCAGTGTGTTCGAATCCCCCGGGCTGTAATGGGGACTGTTGTTCCCCCAAACGTTGCGTCCTGAAATTCTCAGCCCCTTCCCCAGTTTTCCAAGTGTCTTGAGCGGAGACACGCCACAAATCCGCTCCAGCGTTCCCTTGAGAGGCCTCCCTTTGGTGTTCCCTGCCCCGTGTCGCTCTGCGTTCACCTCATTCTCCTCTTCTTCTCCATCGAGTTTTGACGTGAACTGGTTCCCCATGATGAGACCTATGTCGCCGTTTCTCTCGTCGTCATCCAAGTCCACATCCTCGAATGGATTTAAGTTCTTGTTTAGGTCTTTTAGGTCATTTAGCTCTTTCAGGTCTTTCAGATCATTCAGGTCCCTTAAGTCCAAGTCCAGCCTGGGCAGGATCAGCTCCCCGTTCACTCTGGGGAACTCGTGGCAGCTTTTGGACCTTCCCGGGGGCTTCTTTAGAATGGGCATGCTTGCACGTTAGATTTTCAACCAACTGGAACAAGAGAAAAATGAGATGACTGAGTTAGTTCTGTATTTACATTTGTAACATTTGACTGGATATAACGTTTATGTGGAAGTGTGAAAAACTGATTATACATCAGTTGTCAGCAAGTTTATATAAGTCAATTCAAAACATCCTTTCCCATGGTGGTTATATAATGCACTTCTCGGAGCAAATAGGAAACATCTATTCAAAATATTGGCCCTTTTACACGTGCCAAACTACCACCTTGTATAAATATTGTACCATGCAAAAACAAATAATTTTGACCTTAATGTCAAACCTCAATACCCCTTAGGTTTTAATAAAACCAGTAAACGTAGGACAATCAGGTAATTAAGTTCCATCAGGACAAAATAGCTTTTACTCTGAATTGGAAATGGCCTAATTTATGTTTTATTGTATATTTAAATGATTAAAATTTAATAATCATATACTGAGTGCAAGAATAAAGATAAATAGACATTTTACATTACGTTCATTATGTTATGTTTTCCTCAAGTGTCTTATAATCTTTGTTCATTTAAAGACCTGAAACGTGTAGGTCCAAACAGTTAAATGTTGGACTGTGTAGCATTACATCTTGAATGAAATTATTTTTAAGCATCTTCACTTACAGTTTTTATATTTCCTCCAGTATTGACACTTACCTTATCATCACCATATAGCAGTATTGCCAAGCACATCTTAAACTACACCTTGACCTCCAGTCTTGAGTTTTAAGTAAAAAAGACATATGTACTTTGAGTCACGAAACATAGACAAATTGCTTTGGCATTTGAGCAAATATAAAGACTTTATGTGTGAGACTCACAGCACATGACATTCAGATTTTTCACTTATGAAATTGATTAACAGTTTCAAAAGTGATAACATATTACAAATCTTTAAAAACTAGTTTACATTCATCTTAAACTATTTGTAATCTTTGAATTAAAAGTATAAATGCAAAGAATATAGGCTACATCAAAGCATCACCTTGGTGTAGGTAAACTTACCTTTCTGCAGTTTTGGGATGTCTCTTTTAAACGTTTACAATAGACTGAGAGTCACGCTTCCTACGACTACTACTCACTAGCCTACTCATGCCACAGATGAACTAACCCAAACCTCTGCCGCAAGGGACACAGAGGAACCTAAAGCACCGGTACTTCATCTGAAAACAGTGTGTGAAGATAAGCTGTACCTGATAAATCTTGCTGATAAATCTCTCAGAACACTTTCATCCTGGAGTGTGCCGTCGGTGCGGGCTGCCAGGTTGTGAACCGTGTGTGTGCGGCCGACCACTGTGAGAGTGTGTCTGAAAGCACTTGGTGGCTCAAGAGAGCAATGTGGCTGCCTGCGGTTTCCTGACGCGCTCTATTGTGGTGGAAGGTGATATGTTTTCCTGAGGAAGGTCCGTCCCGTCCTCTCTACCCCCTCCTACCCCACTGTCCTCCCTCGTCCTCCCACACCCCAAGCCCTGGGGACCTGGCTAATTACAATAGCCTAATTGCATTAACTGTACACTGAAGTAGAACACAGGAGTATTCCCCTGCACACTCTTCTGATGATGTATGTTATGTAGGCTGTAGCCTACTTGAAGCTGACTGATTTCTTTATTAGCACAGTACAAACACTAATGATGATTCAGTGTTCATGGCCTTGAATCCAAATTCCATTTATCTTTAATGAGCTGGCTGTCCTCAACGGAAGACTTTAGGTGGGCAGATGTGGCCTTTAGAGAGTATGAATGCGGCTGCTGCTGTTGGAGCTATATTGTTTGTTTTAATGCAGACCCTCAAGGTCAGTGTTGTCAGGCGGGGCTCTGGTGTCACATAAGTGCACAGCAGCTCGATTTAACAGCAGACACACATATGAGAGGGATGTAGCCTACCTGCTTCAAAGATGCGCCCTACTGTCCAGTAAAGATAAAAAAAATAGAAAGTGATGCTAGAAAAGAGAAAAAGGTTGTGGTTCCACTCTGCCCCCCAGTGTTTAAAGAGAAGAGAAACAACATGGGTTATGTGTGTAAAAATCTCATACTACTGACTATTGTAGGCTATAGGCTACAACTACACACAGAGTGTTACAGCAAAGGGGTAGCTCAAAAGTATATGTGTTAACCACATCATGAGCAGTAGTATGCCAATGGCCACGGATATTTCTTGTAAGCCAGCTTTCCTGTTAATGAAAAGTTGCAAAACATGGCCATGATCAAAATAGCTTGTTTTCCTCTATGCTACATGTTAGTCAATTGTAGCGCGTGCCTTAAAGTGGTGGTCAAAAGTTCATGTTGACGTCTACAGACAACTGACTGAGTTCAAAAGATAATCATCTGATCCTCTATCCTTGTGCTGGTTGTAGGAAATCAAATATCCTGTAAATGTTGCTTAGAATCAACTTTCCACAAATGGGTAAGAGACAAATCTAGTCTGTGGTCATTAGTGGCTTTAACATAATAAAGTATTCGTGGTAGGCTTATGTCATTCACATCGAACTTAGTATCGTCTTTAAGGTAATCACGTTACCATAGTACAAAGGTATGCTTTAATCGAGTCTTGCCACTTGTTGTGGGCTAATCTAATTTATTTTTTATTTATATAGCGCTTTTCCACCTAGCCACTCAAAGCGCTTTACCAGTGTTACTGTTGACACAACTGGAGGCAAGGTGGATTAAGTGTCTTGCCCAAGGACACAACAACAGTATGTGGGGGAGAGCGGGATGTTAGGATGTTTTGGGATGTTTCGAGCGGGGATTGCTGCCCCTAATCCTTTGTTGAACTCCCCTTCCATGTCATCTAGCCCAAACATTTTCCCTTAGTGAGCCAAAACGGAAATATATTTGTGGGCCATGGGCCAAACACAAAAATCTTTTGCATGTAATTTAAAGAAATACTACGCTCCATTTTGTTCTGACAAGGTAGCGCTTTGTTGGAGCCCTGGACCTGAACATACGCTGTTTGACCCAGACCTTTCAAAAATCAGACTAGTTTTGGACTTATAAAGTGTGGAAATGTTCACAAACTATTGTCTTATAAGCACTATATAGGCTGTTTCTAGCATATACAGTATAAACCCTGTGGCTCCTCATTAATAAAATAGGCTATTACCAATGGCTCAACCGATGAACCAATTTCAGTTGCAAAACATGAAAACCACTGGTGGGCCAAATCAAACCCTTTGGGGGACCAGTTTTGGCCCCAGGGCCCCACTTTGGGCACCCCTGATCTAGACAAACCTGTCATCACACACATTCCTGTTAAATTGTATACAACTAACCACAGCCTCAAATACAACAGTGTAGTCTGAAAAATAGACACCTTTAGCAACATTTTTCTTCAGACCCATTGTCCTTGGAGGTAAAATAGAAGTGCAATGTGAAAGATCTATGTAACATTATAGCTACACACCCCTGGGACTGTAATCCCTGAAGATAGGCCTCTGTGGGATGCACTGTGATAAAGGGGCTTCTTCACAAATTCATTTCTACTATGACAAAAACAAGTTACATTTCTATTTATAATTTTAATAATTTGAGTAAAAAAAAAAAGAAAAAAGAGAAAACACAGAGAAAGACAAATTAAATGACTTATAATTATTGAACACACCATGCATGAAAATTGACAATAAACCTATGGGATATGAACCCTGTGTAGGCTATTACTAGGCAATGCAGCAGGATTATTTGTCCATATGATCACCCTGACACAAGGGATGCGTTTTCTTAAATTGTTCTACAATAAATAACATTGAAACATTAGATTAGTGCAGTGTATACAAGCAGCGTGTACAGTGTTAAAGAACGACTGTCAGAATCAGTGCACAAAATGTTTTACTGAACAAAACCTTTTTCTTGGACCTCAAAACAAAACGTACACTGTGGTAACAATACTGAACCAGCATTTATCCAGTCGTTTGGTGCATTCTTGAATGAGTGGAGAAGCATATGAACATATAAATTGTTATTTGGGGTTGGTTAGTTTTAAACACAAACTTTATTTATTTATTTATTTATTTATTTAGGGGCAAGATTTTATTATAGTCTGTTGCATGTGGTCAACGTGACCATTTATTAAATAAAGTTTAGATGGTAAATATTTATTTTATTTGTTTATAGTCCAGGTGTCGTTTCATCTCTTTGTGTTTTTAGATGGGGGTTATTAAAGGGTCTGGTTTGGTCCTCAGGTGTCTGGCTGGCGTTGATGTTGGAGGCTGAAGGTGTACGGCTCGTGGCGGTAGTGGCTGTGAGAGATGACCGGATGCTCGATGCCTATGCTCTGCAGCTCCTCCTGTTTGTGCATCCCGTCCAGCTTCACCACTAGCTCTCTGATGAACCTCTGAGAAGAAAACCTAGATCATGTATAAGCAGCTTGAATACATCCTACTTTATCCAGAAGTTACAAATGCTCTACAATGTCAGATTTGAAAAAAAAAATGCTGAGCAATGAAAAACACAAAAATCAGGTTTAGGTGAACCTTACATCTTTTGTTAACCTTTGTCATTAGGTTATCACTGGTCCTTTGTAGCCAGAGTGGTTTAAACAAATCAACCATGAACATAATGATAAGACATGATCTCTTTGTCCCCACATGTTCACGTTTGATTGCTCTATAATGTGAAATAAATGCTCATGCGATTAAGAGCAATAGACAACAAAAGGTTAGCACTAAACTGTAATTTTTGTTTAAAGGTTATTGGTAAAAAAGGTCTTGTATGGTACTCATATTAGTGTTTTCCTTCCCCAGGTCAGCTTCTAGGAACTTATTTGATTTTTGTTACCAACAACAAAAAGAATAGAGGTAGCTACAGCAAAAAAATTAAATAGTACCTTGTTTGTAAAAGATTATGATCTACTTTTTTCCATCCATAACCATTACTCAACATCAGTGACGTTAAGTGTAATCTTGGCTGTGTCAGCTCATTCTTTCTTTGCTTACACAGTAGTCTTACAGCCTTCTCACATGTCTCTGATTTCTGTGCTGGTTCACGTGAGCAGTGGTGTAGGTCAGTATGCATTTACACAGAAACAATATAAATTTTACATTAGTGATAAAATATTACATAAATTGCACTAAGTTACTAGATATTGTGTATGCACTAAACTACAAGACAAGCTGACATTCAGCATAACATTTTGTCAATAAATTTCACCTGATTTGGTTTACTAAGTCTGGTAAATCCACACAGGCACGCCCTGCTGTTTTGCTTCTATTTGCATCTTTAAGCAACACAGCTTTCAAGACTTTTTCTGATTCCAGAAAGAGTCATTGTTTTAAGGATAAATGAGGAAGAACAAAGAACACTTATATAGATTGTGTGCTATTTCTTTGTAATGTTTTGTAACTAAACATTTTCTTCCTTATGTTTTAGTCTGACTTTTAACATCTGTCATGGGACCACAGATGAAAATTATCCTGTTGGCTAACTCTGGCATATTTACAGTTTTCTTTCTGTCTATCAACATGCACTGTCCCTGAAATAAATAAATAAACAAAGAGAGCACAGAAAGCCATTGTTGAACAGCTTCTCTTGCTGTCCGGGCTGGATGTAAATACAAAGAACATACCTCTGTGTTTCTGTTGCACTTCTGTAGAACCTCCTGTAAAATAAGTGGAAATTCATCATGATTAAAAACATGGCTAGCATTTTTGTGAATGTCAGAAGACAGAATTGCACACATGGTAGTGTCACCTGTAATTTTCTGACCCGTTCCTCATCATTAGGCAGGCCAATTAGCTCGTCAATGTTTATTTCATCTGGCATGTCAGTCTCCTGAAGCACACACATGGACAGATATGCACACTTCTCAGTCACGACATTTACATGTACAGTAATTCACATTTTCCTACTGAGCCTAACTACCTAAAAATGTAGTTAACAGTTCATATTGGGCTATAAACTAATATCAGCTTTACACCTGACCTGCTGATGTGAAAGTGTAGGGTGCTGTAGTCTGAACACTAAGGAGTAGCAGTATTCATGTACTGTAAGAGTGAAACAGTGGCCTGCTCTGTTTGAACAAACAGTTATTGTAATGCTGAGAGTGGACAGTCCCACTGTCCCATCCTCAACAGCACATTCTACTGGGAGTGGACCTAGGCCAGAACATAGGCACAGAGGAGACAGCACAGTGATCAAAATTAAAGTTCGCTGCAGGCCAGTATAGTTTGTATTCAATAGTGACTTTAACTTTAACACTCTAATGTGGGAAACATTTCTAAAATACTTGTTTTGAATCAATGGCTTGAGAAGTTGGTGCCTTTTTCTTCAGGCAACCTGTTTATTACTGTGCTTCTATTCACTTTATTGAAGCCCCAGTATAATCAACATTCCTGCCTCTATCAACACATTTTCTGCAACACTCCCAGCATTTCCTCCTTGGCCACTCTAACCTCTTCACATCTGTGGGTGCAGCTGATAAATTGTTTATCTCTTGGGACCTACACCGCCTTCTTTTTCACATAATTCATCCTTTTCTAAAGGAGCGGTGCCCATGTAAGGCAGAAAGAGTCGGGACAGATGCAGATCTCATTTAGGGACGGCAGTGACACACACATGTGCAGTTGGCCTTGTAAGGCAAAGACCCCTTCTCCTCTCCCAGACACAACATAGATCAGTGAGGAGGCCTTTTGTTTACATGTGATATTACCTTATCATAAATTATTATCATAGACATGACAGTGTGACTTTGAATTGAAAACCAACATCAATGATATTGGCTGATGTTGAACATCTTTTAATAAAAATGTCAAGTTGTTACTGTATCCAAATATTTTCAACATGTTAGAGTACTAGTACTTTGCTATTTAATTACACAATAGTAGGTAGCCTAGGTTTTTACCAGTGGACTAGTGTAACTTATTCGCTAATTTGGTAACCTTTATTGTCGAATAATAATTTTAATTCACAATATATGATATAACATAAATTATTAAGCAGCAAAGTTCATACAAATTATCTGAATATTGCTAATGTTTATGCAATGTGTTCCTACTTAAAATCATGGGTAACTGTTTTACACTTCGTTTCCACGTAGACTTTGACCTCTGACCTGTCCAGAGTAGAGCTGGTCCAGACATCCGTCGATCCACTTCTCCACCTCCAGTCTCCTCTGCAGCTCTTTCCGGTTATACTTGACCGTAACTCGGGCTTGTCTCTTGGGGGTGTTAAAGCCCTGTTGATTATCAAACTCCAGAGACTGGACTTCATCTACATTCTCCTCCAGCGGTGTCCTGCTCCGGTCTGCTGCCATGCTGCTGGGTCTGTAGAGCTGCTCTAACTGGATCCTCCGCTCTGAAGACAATGGGGCAGCGCAGGGAGGCGACAGCGCACACACACAGCAGCGTAGGCACGATGGTTTCACGTGGGCAGTGGTCTCTCAATAAGGGGGAGTGTATCAGAGTGGATCAGGGAGTGTAAAAGACAAACTAGCAAATGTTTAATTATTAAAATAGCGTCGAGATTATTAGTTCAATGTGTCCTTTACACTTGCTAGAATATACCAGAACTTCTAAGTTTTTTGTGGGACTAAAAGATTGTGTCCACACGGGGGCAGTGCAACACTAAACTTTGGACAACAGGTAGCCTATTGCTAAATGACCAACATTTTTTATTGAAATAAAAGACGTTTACATTGTTACATTGCTAAATTGTTATTTAGAACCATTTTAGAAATTAAAATTATTGTATTTTTACAAGTAGACAGAAAATAAAGTTTTAGGTTACAAACCTTTTCCATTTACAGATGATGGAGGCCACTGTGCTCATAGGAACCTTCAATGCTGCCTAAATCTTTCTGTACCCTTCCTCAGATCTGTGCCTCGATACAACCGTGTCTCGGAGGTCTACAAACAATTCCTTGGACTTCATGGCTTGGTTTGTCTCTGACATGCACTGTTAACTGTGGGACTGTATACAGACAGGTGTGTGCCTTTCCAAATCATGTCCAATCAACTGAACTTACCACAGGTGGACTCCAATCAAGTTGTAGAAATATCTTTAGGATTATCAATGGAAAAAGGATGTACCTGAGCTCTTAACCTTTTGAGTGTCAAAGGCTATGTACATATGTACTTTTTTTATATATAAATTTGCAAAGATTTCAAACAAACTTCTTTCACGTTGTCATTATGGGGTATTGTTTGTAGAATATCAAGAAAAAATGAAGGTAATCCATTTTGAAATAAGGCAGTAACAAAACAAAATGTTGAAAAAGTGAAGCGCTGTTAATACTTTCAGGATGCACTGTATTTTCATTATTGTTTTCTATAACATATTCTTGCCATGTCTTTTATTTTACCCATTATTTATCACCTGCAATTTAAAAAGTTTAGTCACCTTGTTAAAGTTATGCCAGTACATATAGATTTACATTTACATTTAGTCATTTAGCAGAAGTTAAGAAAAAACAAAAGTAAATACTGCATAGCCCATAGCCTACATACTGTATATTTTAACAGTTAACTAAGGGGCAAAGGTAAACTTCCTCAAACTGCCTCATAATGCATAATAAGCAAACATCCTGCACAAATCCTTTTGAAGGTTTTGAAAACAGCTGATTCAAAGAAACTGATACAGAAGATACATACAGTAGTGCTCAGTCCACATTATGACACTATATTTATTGTTAATTCCAGCTTGTAAGCAATGTTTTTATTTTTTTAAATTATATTTTTTAAAAAGAGACCCAATAGAAAAGCAGATCAAATTAGTCTTTTTATTCCACGTCACAAACACAACATGACAAATCAAAAGAAGGAATAAAACCTTAACACAAACTTTGGCATGAACACAAAATGGCACAACAAATGTAGAATATAAATATAAATATCAAATAATAGTAACGGCTGACTAGTGTGATAAAGCACATTTTCTCATATCCCTGCCTTGGACATCTTTGGGATACTTCAGCCTGGACAGTCCCATAATAAAACAGAGAGCCTTGGTCTTCATTCAGCATCATATAAATATATCTCTAGATCTGTGACAATCATAGTGAAACCATAAACTTAAGTTATCAAATAATAAATAAATAATAGAATAAGAATAAAAGAAAATGATGGTACGCACAAAGGAAGATTGAAAAGCAAATCAAAAGTACTGTGTCATAAAAAAATAAATGATTAACCAAAAGCGAACAAAATAAAGGTAATAACCCAATTTAAAAAAATACATTTCTTGGGCATGTTTTCCAAAAGATGACCAGTTTTCTGTGATTTTTGTGAATTTGGATTGTGTTGTAGGTCCTTAGAAAAGTGTATTATTACTTTCTTTGGGTCATTAAATGGAAGAGCTTAGCCCCATAAAACATCTCCGACATTCTTTGAGTTCAATAGTTCGCTCCATCTGCTAACTTTTGTATTAGTATACTATCTTCAACGTGAGCAATTCTCAGCTCATAAATTTGTCCCTCTCTTCACGTCACGAAGACAAGGAGCAACAAGTGCTTTTATACTGTACATCTTCTTCTCTATGGATATCCCAAGTGTCCATGTCTTTCATCGGAGCCCTGGTGCGTGTCCCGATACAGACTCGTCCCTCCACATAAAGTCTTGGCGCTCTCCTCTGGCCAGGCCGCCCTCCACCGGATTGTGCCTGTACCCGGGCCTCCCGTCCGGACACAGGGAGAGGCTGAGGCGAGCGGTGCTGTTGCTAACCTTAAACATGCCGCTGGATCCGAGGAAAGCTTCTCTTTCATTTCCATGGTTGTTGACCGCTTCAAAGTCATTGTAAACTGCGATGTCGCTCAGTTGTTTCATTCCCTGCAGTCTCCTCCGTCTTCTCAAGTAGATGATACCAACCACTAGAACAAGCACCAGGACGGCCAGGATGCAGGAGACAGTCACAGTGGCAGATGAGGGCTGAGAGGTTTGCAGAAGTGCTGGTTTAAAAGGGGCCTGCAATGTAAACTCACAACTCGGACCCATGAAGCCTTTCGGGCACTGGCACACGGGTCCGGAGAAGTGAGTGAAGCAGGTGCCTCCGTTTTGGCACGGCCGCTCCCCGCAGGCGTCCGAACGAATGCTGCAGTTCTTGCCAGTGTACCCTAAGGTGCAGGAGCAGGTGTAGTCATTCACACTGTCCTGGCATGTGCCGGCGTTTTGGCATGGATTCGAGGCACAGTCGTCGATGTTCACCTGGCAGTTGGCGCCGGTGAAACCAGCCTGACAACGACACAAGATGCTCTGGCCAAGGTCCAAGCACTCTCCGCCTGCATCGACACATGAGAAACAGTCTGTTTAGCGCCGCCACATAAGACAACCATACTGAGTGCTAATAGTGTGACCATTAACACATTGTAATAACCTGCAGTCCAGAATCACAAATTTAAACTCTAACCACCAGGTGTCGCCAAAGGTATGTGCACTCACCGTTCATGCAAGGCCTGTTGCTGCAGCGGTCAAGCTTCTTTTCACAGTTGGAGCCAGTGTAGCTGGGTGGGCAGCGGCAGGTGTATCCTCCGGTCATTGTCTCCACACAGGTCCCGCCGTTAAAGCAGGGGCCATCAGCACACGTCATGGCAATGATCTCACAGTTTTTGCCATAGAATCCTTGAGGACATGTGCAAGAGTAGTCGTTCTCCAAATCCTGTGGAAGATGGAAGAAAAATATTAGTTTCAAGCCAAAAAAGGAGTAGTTATTTGTAAATACATTACCATTATTAAATGTAAATCTCTTGAAAATGCAATATTATGCTTACATTGCAGCTGCCTCCATTCTTGCAAGGGTTGCTGTCACACTCATTGGTCTCTAGCTCACAGTTGGTTCCTCCAAAGCCGGGCCGGCAGGTGCAGGTGTAGCTGCCCTGTCCGGTGTTGGTGCAGGTGGCTCCGTTTGCACAGGGCTTGTGATTGGTGCAGTAGTTGAGGTCCTGGTCGCAGAACAGGCCGCCCCATCCCTCCTGACAGTTACACTGCCATGGCTGGCTGCATGTCCCATGGAGGCATCCTGGGTAGCGGACGCATTGATTGCACGAGGGGCCCTGCCAGCCCATGCGACACGTACATCCCCCAGGGGCCTCACAGTAGCCATGCTTCTCACTGCAGTCCGCTGAGCAGATGGCTGGAGAAAAGAGGGAGGGGAGGTGTGTGATTACAATGGGCATGCCTTCTCAAACATCTCTCACACACACACACACACACACACACACACACACACACACACACACACACACACACACACACACACACACACACACACACACACACACAGGGCCCTTGTCTGACCCCACCTCATCCCAGACTTCACTGTTGGTTAAGCATTAAGCCAAGCAGCTGGTAGACCCACCGCCTCAGGAAAATGCTTTCTTTTTTATCTCCTCCAATCACACACACACAAACACATCACCTTGAAATATGTGTGTGTCTAATGGGCTCCCGCTCTTTCTCTCATTGTAACAGAGAACAAAAGGCAAAGGCAGATGGGACACACAGACCCTGCTGCCACACAGTAAAAAACAAGGCTTTGGGATGTCACTAAGATAAAAGATATACTTTATGTGCTCTGAATAGACTTCTGCTCAAACGTCCCACTTCAAATGATCAGCCATTAGCTGTATAGGAGCTGACTTAAACCGTTTTCATGCATGCCTTCACCCACAACGAGGTGAACTTTTCAGCTGAGGTCTCTTGTCTTGGAAATACTAATTTCTCCTTTTATTTACCATATGGCCTTTGAGTTTTCCTTCCTTTTATTTTCCTTGTGCTCTCAATGTTGTGTTTGGTGACGTTATTTACACTTTCACACTTCAGAGTATGGCCCTAATAGACGTTAATAGCGTTGTTTTGGACAACTTTTACTATTTTTTCCCCCGTTTTTAAACTTCATGCAGTTTCAACGCTACGTGGTTCCCTTCCATTTGCCGCTGATCCTGCCATCACTTACGTTCAGAACAGTAGTTTCCCTTCCAGCCCTCGAGGCAGATGCGGTTGCCCTCTTCGTCGCAGGTGTAGTGGCCCAGCGTGTCGTCCCGGGGCCTGCAGTAGTCGGCGCAGCCGTCTCCGAAGTAGTACTCGTCACAGAACACGTGGTAGGAGTAACGCAGTTCACTCTGCTCACCAAAGTGCACGTCCTGGGACCAGTCCTCTCCGATAGCCAGTCTCCTCCTGGTGGCCAAGCGGCTCACCAAGTTGTTCTGGTTTTCTGGAATAGGACATCAGGGCAATTTAATCAAAGGTTTTCCAAGGACAATCCACCAAAATAACGAGACCAGTGGATTAGAACTGTAATAGTGTTAAGTCAATGGACCACTTACCTGTGTATTCCGTCTGAGATTCAGCGTTCCAAGCTTCAATAATCAGTGAAAAAGTTCCCTAAAATGAAAAGGAAAGGCTGTTATACACCTGCAAGTATGATTACACACGATTGTTTTTGCGCACTTAACTATTAAACTTATGGCAATGAAACATCATTCTCACATAAAGCTATTACAGTATGTGAGAACTAGCCTACTGTTGTTTCAAAAGGTTTGCCTGTATGAAGTTATAAAAGTTGTATTTACCGGCCACTTAAAATGGAAAGGAACTCTGATTGGTGCGCTGCTGGAGATGGACGTGTGGTCGGCTCTGATGACATTGGTGTGTCCGGTGCCAAAGGTGCACGGAGGCTCTGCGGAGATCACATCCTCGGGGTGCTTGAGGCAGATTCTGAAGAAAATGTGACAGTCCCGGTGTTTCCTGCAGATGCGGTGCGCTGTGTGGAACGAGTTGATCTTCAGCTCGAACACTCCCGAAGACAAGACCTGCGGAGAGAACAAATGCGTCACATATATATATCAGAGGCAATGTGCGTAAAAGGTGAATTAGAGTTAAGTTGGGGCAAAGCATATTCTACTTACAGCGTCCACTAAGGCAAGAGCCAAGAGGTATCTCAGGTAAAAGTGAGCCATTTCTTCAGAGTTTGTTCTTGAGTTAAATGGAAGTCCGCATTCGTTGTGTTCAGTAGAAAGTCCCCAGAAATCAGTTAAAACGAAGAAAAAAGTGCTTCAAACTTTTAAAAACACTTCATTGCTGTAAAATGTAAAATCCCAGAGGTTTCTTCTTGGAACCCTTTCTTCTTATCCTCCTCCTGTTCTTCTTCACTGCACTTCTCTTGTTTGGGTTCTGTTGCGTAAAGACGCGGAGAGGTTTTATACCCCCGACGCAGCGTCACTGGCACGAGGCGGGACGCAGGCAGACCTCAGGGGAGTAGGCTGCTGACACATGAGGCCCACATTACATCTGGACCTGATCTATATTGAAATATGCATTAGAAGCTGGCGCGAGGCAGATATGTTTAACCTTTTCGCATGAATTTTAATTATCCAGAAAAAAGGCTGATAGTGGACGATGTATCATTATGCTGGGAATGACCTAAACATTTGGGCATGTTGGGGGTTGTATAAATGTTGAGAAAATGTTATTTGGCAAGAGGTTTCGTGTTTATGTTAAGATATCACTTCACTTAGTTTTTTTTTTCGCTGGTGCGTGAAACTATTTGGATACCAAAGTGTGCAGGACTTCAACATTTCATTAAACTTCACTCAACTTTAAAGGAAGTTTCTGGATCGTTTAATTTAGATATTATTTTTTCTTTAGAAGAGGCCCCCATTGTGAACAAAAGTAAGGAAGCCGTAAAGAATAGTATATACCTTTTCTTTCTTTACACCATCCTCCTAATTGCCCTGACGCGTGTGGGGTGAATGCCAGTGGGGCAGGTCATAGTTACTCTTATTGTCAGCAGCAGTAGTCCTCTACTGTTGTGGTCTGCAGCCCCGTGTGCGCGAGGTGGGGGCTGGATAAAGGGAGGGCGTCTTGGGAGAGTTTGGACTATCATGTTGCCTTTGTTTGGACCTTATCCGAACAGCTGTATGGTAATCAACGGCACATGGTTGGGTGTGTGGGGGCTCCCAACCCCTCCATTGTCTCCCCAAGGCGTCCACCCTAGCACGCGCGCGCACACACACACCGTTAAGCCCTGGAGTGCGAGTATTGATTTAGGGAAGGAACACCTGTCACTGGCATGGAGATAAAGCAAAGTACACCAAAGTGTTGTTTACACTGAGAGTTAAACATGTCCTTATGGTCACTATATATTATAATTGCAAACACTTTATCAGACATTTAACATAGGCCTGATTCTAAACCAGAGTCAGATCTTTTAAAAGTCTGCAGCTCCAGACTGCAGACTAACGCTCATATTCAGAGTTGTTTTTATCCCAGTGCATAAGCATGTCTCCGGGTGTAGTAGTGGTCCTTGTCGCTGAAGCGTGGTGATGGGGGGAGGAGTAATTCATATTAAAATGAGGGACAGGGCGCGTGCCTGAAGTGGTGGCCATGCATATCTTGGCACACTTCCTCAAGAACAAAAGAACAGACAAGAGTAAACAGAGGCGTTGACAGCAGGCAACATTAAGTTGTATTGCACTTATATTCATCTTAACCTTTATGGACAAACGTAAGAGTGCAGAACAGTGTGGGACCAGGGACTCCAGTAATCTCTGCTGAAAACAGTGGACTTGGGGTTATCCTAACCTCCAGTGTACTTTTACTGAAATATCAGACACATAAATAATTGGATGTTTACCTTCTTAACTTCTTTAACAAAAAAACATGTAGCTACTGAAATAAGTTAAATAAGTGAAGTGAAGAAGTTCTTGTGACAACATAAACAACAATATAAATTTCATCATGTCAATTTTTTGAAAAAATAAATAAAAGTCAATAATAAGTATTCAGATCCAATTGTTTATAGCTCAGTCACTAACATTGTTATGGAGGAATTTTGGGGCCATTTCTCTTCATACATTAGGCTTGAGATCTGAACTGGGACTTCCTTGATTCTTTCCTTTTTTGGTCTGGTGTGCTACAGATCAGATTTTATTGCATGACCCAATCTAGGCCAAGCTTTAGCTGTGGAATGATGACTTCTGTATTCAGAGGAGTTCATGGCGCACTAACTGACTACAGGGCGCTGCAATACTGTGGCTAAGCCCAAGCCCAAAACATCAGCCATTTATTTGTTCAGAGGTTGTTTTTTTATGGCCATGCTTCACTGTTCTTCTTAGACTTTTTGTCTAAGGAACCTTTCAAAACAAATCATAGATGTTTTTCAGTTTTTCTTTGACCAATACTTGGTCTGACCTTGGAAAGAATTTGCTGAGTTGTTTACTCATGGGCAGCTCTCTTAAAAGCTTTCTCTTTCCATCGTCCAATCTCTCTTTTTTGCTGTGGAGCCCTGAAACTCAGATTGTTTTGAAATAGTATAATGATCCTTTCCATATTGCTGTCCAGCAATTACTTCATGAAAATCATTGCCCAAAACTTTCCTTTCCCTTTGAATGCTCAAGATCTACAAACTGCCAAAACTTCCCACAGGGTAATCATCCGTTTATCGAAGCATAATCATCAACTTCATGCTGCAATAAAAGCTGTAACAGGATTTTCATGTTGCTGTATTTTTAACTCCATCCCACATACAAATAAAAAGGATTTTCTCAGATTTCATATTTGCACAAACATTGCATGTTTATCCAAAGCTGTATAGCATTAAAACTCTTGCACAATGCAGTTGTCAAACATGATTTTACTGAAAACTTGATCATCTTCATTTTTTGTTTTTCTTATGGTTTTCTTCTACTATTTAAATCTGTCACTGAGTTCCCCAGGGCTCCATGCTAAGACCATTACTATTTTTGTTATTATAAAATGTTAAATAACTATAATTTGATCCTTTAAGATATTGTTCTGGAAGATGTTTAAATGCTGATATTTGTGTCATATCAGTATTTGTTTAAACAAGGCATTAAACATTTTTAGCAGTAAATCTGTTTTTTTTTTTCAGGCAATGAAATTAGACTCCCAGCATTTACACCTCTGCTGGAACACTTATTGCATTTAATTTGAATGAATAAATATTATTTTGTTTCTTTGTTGAAGGTGATTATTGGATTCATTCTTCCTTTCTTTTTGCTGCTGTCAGTGGTCCATTATCTATGCACAGAAATGTTCCCATAGGTCAATTATTTAGAAATCAAATTATCTATTGGTTGTTGCATGTGTACATCCAAAATCCAAAATCTCTGCTGCACACAAAATTTAGTGTTCAGTGTTAAAAAAACATTTTATAAATGTGCATGGCAGTAGCCTATTGTGCAAAAAAATAGCCTAAATTATCAAATAACAGTCCCCATCCAACTGGGATTAGAAAAGATGTTAATTAAAAGGCTTGGGTTGGTCACAGTAAAACTGCATAAACTATAGGCGGTCTTTTTAATCTTCATTTTTGCACCAGTTTGCATCAATTGCACTGAAAATTGCACTTTTATCTTTTTTATCTGTGATACATTGCATTATTCAACACTTACTGTATAGCTTATATATACATAGCCTTAAAAATATTTAGTTAATGGCTCGACAACATGACAAAAGAATGACCCCTCTTTGGTAACTGTGAGTACATTTCCATCCCACAAGGACACTTATTTCACCAAATAAACACATCTTTACATATATCGTAGAAGATTCAGACAGTCATGTGAGTTTACATGAGTCCTGCAGCGTTCACCAAACTTTTGTTACGGGTCCCATATTTCCCTAATTATTCCTGATCCTAGCTTTTATGATAAAAACATTATGATGGTTATGATTGTTTATTTTGTTCTTATATTTGTACTGCTATTAAACTAATTTCAAAAGCAGCTATTTTAAATAAATGCCCAGGAATCATTAACGTCCATTAACCACTAGAAGGGCAAATCGATACCCACTCCCTCCCATTCATATTGTCATTGTGTCCTTGGGCAAGACACTTCACCCACCTTGCCTTCCCAGCGTGGTGGCAGTGAAGCCGTGGGTATTGCAGCCCATCTCTCTGTCAGTGTGCCACAGTGTGAATGAACACTTTGGGTTCCCATTTTAGTGATTTCTATATAATCTACAACAGTTTATCAAACTGTAAAGTATGTCCATAGTGACTGAACATGTTCTTTACTATACATACTGTACTTTACGCTCTGTAATTATTGCACTGGTTGGATGCTATACCGCATTTTGTTGCCTTGTACTCATTACAATTGCAGTAACAATAGAATCTACAATATGTAGTTCAGTTGTCAATAGTAAACCAAATTTTAAGATATTTAGATAATCTTATATGTGTTACATTTTTTTATGAAGATGGGAACAAAAACAAATGTGTTGTTACAGTTGGAGAATGTTAAGTTTTGTGTCATATGACCATAACCCTTTGCACGTAAGTAACAGAGACTGGATGCATTTAACACAGGGCTCCTGTACAATTTTCCTAATTTAAAGTCCCAAAAAAAGAATTGAAATCTTTAAGATAACATTTATTATAAGTTTAACTTGCACTTCCCATATACACACGTGGACAAAAATGTTGGTACCCTTCGGTCAATGAAAGAAAAACTCACAATGGTCACAGAAAAAACTTTATTCTGAAAAGTAATAATAAAATTCTATGAATATTAACCAGGGTGCACGTGGCAGAGTGGTTAGCACTCCTGCCTCACAGCAAGAAGGTTGTGAGTTCAAAACCCGGCCGACTCAAACATTCTCGGCTGACTCTGGTCTTTCTGTGAGGAGTCTGTCCACGTGTTACTGTGGGTTCTCTCCGGGTACTCCGGCTTCCTCCCACCGTCCAAAGACATGCATGTTTAGGTTAATCGGCAAATCTAAAGTGTCCCTAGTGAATGAATGTGAGAGTGAATGATTGTCTGTCTCTAAATGTTAGCCCTGCGACTAACTGGCCACTGTCCAGGGTGTACCCCGCCTCAGGCCCAAAGCTGCTGGGATAGGCTCCAGTCACCTCGCGACCCTAATGGGACTAAGCGGTAGTGAATGAATGAATGAATGTTAACCAATGAAAGTCAGACATTGCTTTTCAACCATGCTTCAACGGAATTATTAAAAAATAAACTCATGGAACAGGCCTGGACAAAATTGTTGGTACCCCTAACTTAATATTTTGTTGCACAACCTTTTGAGGCTATCACTGCAATCAGACGACTCCTGTAACCGTTAATGAGACTTCTGCACCTCTCAGCAGGTATGTTGGCCCACTCCTCATGAGCAACCTGCTCCAGTTGTTTCCAGTTGGGTGTCTTTTCCAGATGGCGTGTTTCAGCTCCTTCCAAAGATGCTCAATAGAATTGAGGTCAGGGCTCATAGAAGGCCACTTAAATAATAGTCCAATGTTTTCCTCTTAACCATTCTTGGGTGTTTTTAGCTGTGTTTTGGGTCATTGTCCTGTTGCAAGACCCATGACCTGCGACTGAGACCAAGCTGTCTGACACTGGCCAGCACATTTCTCTCTAGAATCCCTTGATAGTCTTCAGATTTCATTGTACCCTGCACAGATTCAAGACACCCTGTGCCAGATGCAGCAAAGCAGCCCCAGAACATAACAGAGCCTCCTCCATGTTTGACAGTAGGGACAGTGTTCTTTTCTTGATATGCTTTATTCTTCCATCTGTGAACATAGAGCTGATGTGCCTTGGCAAAAAGTTCCATTTTTGTCTCATCTGTCCATAGGACATTCTCCCATGTCAACGTGTAGTTTGGCATATTCCAGTCTAGCTTTTTTATGATTTGTTTTCAACAATGGTGTCCTCCTTGGTCGTCTCCCATGTAATCCACTTTGGCTCAAACAACGACGGATGGTGCGATCTGACACTGATGTTCCTTGAGCATGGAGTTCACCTTGGATCTCTTTAGAAGTCTTTCTGGGCTCTTTTGTTACCATTCGGATTATCCGTCTCTTTGATTTGTCATCAATTTTCCTCCTGCGGCCACGTCCAGGGAGGTTGGCTACAGTCCCATGGATCTTAAATTTCTGAATAATATCTGCAACTGTAGTCACAGGACTATCTAGCTGCTTGGAGATGGTCTTATAGCCTTTACCTTTATCATGCTTGTCTATAATTTTCTTTCTATTCTCCTGCGACAACTCTTTCCTTCGCTTCCTCTGGTCCATGTTGAGTGTGGTACACACCATGTCACCAGACAACACAGTGACTACCTGAAGCCCTATAAATAGGCCCACTGACTGATTACAAGATTGTACACACCTGTGATGCTAATTAGTGCACACACCTTGAATTAACATATGTCCATTTGGTCACATTATTTACAGTCTTTTCTAGGGGTACCATCAATTTTGTCTAGGCCTGTTCCATGAGTTTAATTTTTAAAATAATTCCGTTGAAGCATGGTTAAAAAGCAATGTCTGACTTTCATTGGTTAACAGTCATAGAATTTTTATTTATTATTACTTTTGTCAGAATAAAGTTTTTTCTGTGACCATTGTGAGCTTTTCTTTCATTGACCGGAGGGTACCAACAATTATGTCCACGTGTGTAGCCATTAACCATCCCAAATTTAGTTCTTGTACTATCTTAACACATGCTGTATACTAAGATGGCAGACGCAACAAAATACAAACTCTGAAGCAGTCAGTCTTTTTTCCAAGAGAAAAATCCCTCAAATTTTGGGCCTCATTATGAGGTTGACAAAATCTGTTATTGGGCTATTTAACCTTAAACACACAATCATCAGATTTAACACCTACAACATTTATTTTGCTAAATTCAAGACAATTTAAGATCTTATTTTGACCATATTTAACTGAAGACTTTTCAAGGACCTGCAGTAGCCCTGACATTATTCTGCTTTTAACACCACTGTCAGATTATTTTCACGATTGTCATTGTATGATAAGATTCTTCTCTTACACTGTGTTCCCTTCCATTTGAGTGGTTATGTGTTACATTCATTTGACACAAGCCCCTAACAGTTGTGTTTGGAGCATTCCACGCATACATCTCATTTATCATGTTGCATGCTCCAGTGAGACTGAATATTGATGTATGCGAGTATCCCTCTCCTCTACCTGCTGCCCCCCTCCCTGCCTCTGTGGAGCTGGAGTTCGGCTTTGTGTCCCCAGAGCAGATGGACAGTGCACCCTCGCTGCTGTTGTCCTGTGTAATACTCGCAGGGGTGTGACACCGACGTGACATGGGGCCTGGGAACCGCTCTGGAGTCAAGTCATCCCCCTCTGGACCCACCTCCCATTAGGACGAGTGGCCGGCATCTGCCTCCTGTGTGCAGCCCGCGGCAGCTTGGTGATCCTTCTCCCTGAGGACTCTCGGAGGAGGAGGTGTGGAGAGGGGGTATCCAGATCCAAACCTGGGCCTCGGGGGAGCACGGGGGCCTGTTGTGGCCACTTCTGCAGCTCCAGCCTGCTGTCTGAGTGTGGGACAATGAGTGTCTGGTGGGTCGAGCTGCTCTGTTCATGTGTGTGTTGCACTGCGGGCTCATTTTTATGCATGTCATTTAGCTGATTGGCTGATCTCATTAAGATGTTGAATAAGGAAGCAATAAAGGTCCTAAAAAATGCAAACAGCACCATCCGCCTTCCCATTAAGCAAATTTATGGGGTGAATCAAAGAATCAAAGTGAGGTTTGAGTGTCTGGGGGTGTATTTTTAGGCAAATCGCTGACTAACAATAATATTGGTAGAATTACTGTAGTGTACTTTTCTTTGTACTTGCCTTTGTGCCCCGTGGTCATATCAGCATTTACAATTTATGACCAATTTACTAGTTAGCACTTAAATATTGATATCACTGAATTATCAGTGCTAGCACATTTAGATGCTTTAATTCCATTATATCCTGTGTTTTTGTTTTTACATTTAGAGACTATATTTTCAGAAATATACTGTAGATGTGCATCATTCTTTAATTTTCTGGTGTTTTCCTATTGAAGTGGCTCTTCTCAAGACAATTATGCTAAGATATGATAAGATTTCTTCGTATTTCTATACTTAAGTCACACGGTCTAAAATGCATTGATGGAATGACCAGGTTATTCAGTTTATTCAGGTCAACTCCTCATTTTTTGGGAACATAACGTTGCTGAACCTGACCAACTGCATCCTTCAAAAAAAAAATCTTTTTTAAAGATTATGGTTCCTCACTATCCTTCCAGTTTGTAATAATGCGTTGGACAGTTTGTAACCCAATATTAGTAGTTTCATCAATCTCCTCATTTGTTTTCTTTGCTTGATGCCAATAATTGGACTCTTCTGAAACATCTTTTCCACGACCACAGGATGTGTCTTCTAACATGTTTATTTAAGAAACTGCATCAGTCACGGTTAAATAACGTGTTGCCAAATAAAACATAATCATTAATTTTCCAATGGGAGGCTCTTACCTATTTGCTTAGTTAAATCCAGGTGGTGACTGGGCAGTGTATTGTGTGTGTGAAACTGGACATAACAGAAGTGACAGGCCATTATGGATTGTTCCAAATTTAAGTTGTATTGTGAGGCGATTCAGAGCTACATTTTCTATTTTGTGAGGGGAGTTACCATTACCACAGTAAGAGAGGTTTTTCTGCTACATTATATACGGTATCTGTAAAAAGATAAAACACACGTTATCATCTAGAAGACTGAAGAAAGTTGCTGGATTCATATTTCAGAAGTGCTATGATCTTGTGTGGAATAAGGCGTGACAATATATAATGACAAATTGGGCTGCACAATATTAGCAAAACAAAATTAACTAAATAAAATAACTTGCGTTATATGCATGCCCACCTCGTCATAAACTAATTTGGATCAAGCTAAAAACTAAAAATCAAGAAACATTAGGGTCTTCCTTAAATTCTGCTGGTTTCATTGATGCCACTGATAATTAATTCAATAAAGGTCTTATTGGCTGACTATTTCAACAAGTTGTGAATACCTGTCGATTTGGAAGACACTATATATTCTTATAGGAGTGGGCAATAAGACAATATAACAATGGTATGTTAGCTGTATTTACTACTTCTACTGTGTACTGCTGCCTCTGGTAAAACAAATATGACTTACTGACCATTCTGCAAGGTACTGTCAATGATAAACCATAAAAAATATATTTATTATCTCACCTTTCTGTGTGGAGTTTGCATGTTCTCCCTGTGTCTGCGTAGGTTTCCTCCGGGTACTCCAGTTTCCCCTACCACTAAAGACATGTACAACATAGGACTACAGATGGAAATTAGCTATAATCTGGTACAAGCATCTCTGCTCCGGCTTAATGTACATTGTACGCTGTCCTAAAGAAAATAAACTAATGAAAAAAAATTGTGAGGCAACAGTGCTACTGTTGGCCGCTTACAACTAATGTCATCCTAGAACTAAGCCAACAAGATCCACTGTACACTACCAGGTCACTGCTTTTACCTTTCAGAATTATATTAAATGTTACGTCACTAACGTTTACTTTCAGGTAAAAAGCAACTGTTTCCAACTCTGACTGCTCTACTCCCATAACCCTCTACTCTACACATAACCCCTGCATTTAAAAACAATTATGGTCCTTTTTCCACACATTCACAAAAGTCTGGAGTGAACTTCTTTACCACATCAGGACAATTATGTCTGTTCTACAATTAGAAAAAGACCATGCAGACCAACAGTTTCTGTCTTTATTTGTGACCAGTGACCACTGATTTAAATGTTGCCTTTAACCTTTACTGTTTAATAAATGAAAGACAGCAAATTCTGAATCAGCTGATGATAAGCAGTAAAAGTATAATTCCTGCACTGTTGAACAAATCACACGGTAAGTTGAAGCATTTCTTTAGAGATGTTTGATCAAATGTTCTAGCTGACTGGTAAATTAGCCTCCACTGCTTTCTTGGTATGTTGAGTGAATAGCCTGTAACTTACCGGAATTACCTTACTAGCTACTTTAAAAAAAATCAGGTATGATATTAATTTGTGGTACATTTAAAACTGGCTCCTCCGAAATCCTGAAAAAATGTAGTGAGTACCCTGGGCCCTGGAAATCTAAGGAATACTATCTGACCATAAAATCACACAGTCCTTTAGCTGCACATATAAATTAAGCCTACAAAACTGCATTCTTTCATCTGAGTCTCTCTAACAACCCAGATCAATCCAGGTTACATTTCTACTTTTATTGGAAGGAGGGAAACTATGACACTATAAGTAGCATCACTTGTGACAACAGCGCAAAGCTTTATGTTGTCATTCATGAGTTAATAAATCCTACTAATTGATCTTACTAAGCTTAGCAGCAACATCACAGTAGAGTTATCATCAGTTCAAATACGTTGATATGGCAATGGGAGCTTTCAACAGAAATAAAGTATTGGACACTTAACTGTAGTACAACATGCACAAGAGTATTAGCACCATCACAAATTAGCTTTTATATTGTCCTATAGCATAGGCGGAGTTTCACTTTTGTGCGTGGGGGGGCACCTACCAGCAGACCACAAGCTCAGATTTTTTTATGGGCTACCATATTTTATATCATACCATCTAATTAAATTAAAAATTATTAATTCTAAACTTACTCATTATATCCACAAAAATTATAAGATAGGACAAATAAAATGAGAAAATGTGAATTCTCTATTTTTTTTTTTTTTTCAAAGCACAAGACAGGCATTAATTGGCTCTGGTCTGGGGGGGCAGTGCCCCCCTTAGCCCCCCCCAAACTCCGCCCATGTCCTATAGTTGATCTAAGGTCATCTTCTTATCTCTTACGGCCTGAGAATAGCAGATGTATAATTACTCCTTTGTTGGTGCACAAAGGGAGCCCTGATAATGATTTAATCCGGCCCAAGCTAAGAGGACGGCCTTCCTTCCTTCTTTCCTTTGGGTTCTGTACCTTTCCTTTGGTGGTGAAGGGTTGTCCTGCAGCGGCTCTGGTGGCAGATGGGACATGAAAGGGGAGTGGGGGACAGAGAGAATGAGAACAGGTGGGGGTGAAAACTGAAGCAATGGAAAGGCCGCAGGGGTCAACTGCGGCATTAGAAAGGGGGAGGACACGTACATACGACCGCATGGGGAGCGATCGATGCAGAGACTTTTAAGCTTTTTTCTACATGCCTCCCTCAATCAATGTCTCTCTTTTCAGCAGATGTCGGGCAACTGTGAACAGAGAAAAACGCTGAAGGATATGTTGACATATAGATACATGTACTGATATACACTAGACTTATATTACATTAGAGACATTTTATATCTTATTTTGTTCATTTTCACAATCTGAATTACTTAGAAGCTAAAGCCTGACAAAGTCACAATCTTGTATCAAAGGTCGATTTTTAGAGAGATTTAACTTACAAATATTACTTTTATATGAATGATAATGAAATGCATGACATGTAAAAAAACACACTAAAACAATGCAAAAACACAATAACATCTAAGAAAGATAGGAGATACAGAATTAAAACAAGATTGCAGGAAAAAATGTCCAAGAATATCACAGTATCGCCTCCAAATGCTCCAACAATGTACAAAAAAGTCTAAGTCAGCAAAAAAGATCCCAAAATATAAAGTGAAAAAATTTCAAACATGCTTTAATGCCACAAGAAACACCACAAAAATGCTCCAACAGAGATTTTGACTGAGAAGAAGTCATTATATAACTGTTCTATAAAACTACCCAGTTTAAGTGAAGGAAAGTGGTGTTTTATGGCTGCTTGTCTCATTGACAAATGAGTCTCGTTCAGTCTCACACCAGCCAATGGGCTTCTTTGGACACACTAAGAAAAAAAGACCACTCAAGCACAGTGTTGTTTTTTGGAATTGACTCAGTAATCATTTGGATGAATATTTGCTTTTCTTTGTTTAGTATTAGTATTAGTTTAGTATTATTTTTTTTTTTTTTTTTTTTTTTTTTTTTTTTTTTGTATATTTGTATTTTTTGTACTGCATTATTATCACTTGTATATTTGTCTTATTTTTTATTTTTACTTACTTGTGTGACATTTTACTGTGGACGGCAAAGTAAGAATTTCATTGTACAGGGAAACATGCTTTCTGTCTGTACACATGACAATAAACACTTTGAATCTTGAATCTTGAATCTAGACAGCTTGACAGATCTTGGCTAATCTACCAGTTTAGGACCGTTTCCACTGGAGTGGTCCAGTACGGTTAGAAAGGTTCCATGGGCTCTAAAGTACCACAAAATGAGAGTGATTTCCAAAAGGTGGAGCTACACACTGTAGTGTGTTGATAGGACAATATATATATATATATATATAGCCCTGCGACTAACTGGCCATTGTCCAGGGTGTACCCCGCTTCAGGCCCAAAGCGGCTGGGATAGGCTCCAGTCACCCGCGACCCCTAATGGGACAAAGCGGTAGAAAATGAATGAATGAATGAATGAATATATATATATATATATAAAATGAAGCGTAACAAATGAGCAAAACAAACAAAATGTGCTTTGTGTACTTTTGTGTACGGCAGAACTTGTAGAATTAAAAAGTGAGGCCCTAAATGTACATGAATGTAGGAAATTGGCATATCTCTAAATTTCATGTTTACCCAAAAGGTCACAGATTGTGTAAATAATGTAAAAATGTTCAGTTTTCTGTGAATATTTTGTAAAGACAAGAAATAAAAAAAAGTTTGTTAAGTTTAAGTGAAAAGGTATTTAGTATATGCTAAGGGTTTACTTCAGTTTTGAAATATATACCATTAAGGTTGAAAGTGAAAGTGTTAAATAATACTTTGGAAAAATGAGTGCGTATGTTGTGGAGAATCAAACACGTTTTGTCTGTGAAGCACTGAGACATGCATGATTGTGGCATTTTTGAGTAAACTGAATCAAGTACAGTTTCAATGGGACGATTTTTCTTAATAACATAGGCAGGTTTCCTTTTAACTATATAAACTAGAATGGGGTACAATACACTTTTATAGGCACTCAAAGTGAATAAAACCCATTCAGAGAGGCTTAAGTCTCAGGTTTAAGGACCCAGTCAAGAGAACTAAAGGTAAAAGGGCCGTCACACAATGTGAATACAGCTGTCCATTGAGGACCCCCCCACCCCCCCCTGCTAGTCACTAGCACTGCCCCCAGCCTCCCAGCCAGAGACCAGGGCCCAGCAGACTGTTGAACTCCCGCTGCACAGTGCCCCCTCTGTCATTCTCCCCTTCCTGCGCAGGCACGCCGACCAGCCCCTGCAGCTGTTTAACCACACAACACAGACAGAAGGGGTTCTGCAATAAGACTGAGTCAATGCATGCTCACTGCAGTATTTTACTGGTTGGAGTTCTTTACATTAGTTCTTCAGATCAGGAAAGTCATATTCTGACCTAAACTTGTATCTTCCAGTGTCCACCTTTAAGTGACAGCTGCTTTGTTGTAGTGCATAATAAGTCCAAATATCAACTCCTTTACAATACTGTGACTATCTGTAGCCACAACTGTTTTTCCAATGCAAAAGACATGCCAAAAACGAGGCAACCAGGACACAGAATAGAATATGATATATGTAACCTGCTGCCTTGTCCTGGTAGTAAACTACAGATGGATGCTTGAAAAAGTAGTGGCATATAGAGTTGGCCTTTGTGAGATAAACAACTTTGTAAGAGTCATCTTTGTGCACTAGAGAGCCCTCTACTGGAAGTTCAAATAAACTACAACATACAGTATATAACGCTTCCTGCATTGTACAAGCAAGGGTGTGTATGACCAAAACTCATGTTACGCTATCACTATGTAACTTTTTATGAAGCCTTAATTTATTTAAATGTGTGTAGTTATTCTGATTGTTCACAACCACTGCACCCAGATGGCTTACTGTGAAGGAGTATACCACCATCGAGCAAAAACTCACCATAACCCTTTACATCAACCCAACTCTCCACACATACACAGTTCTATGTAGCAGATTAACGTACCTTCATGTTACGTAGTGTTGCCTTATAAAGTATTGAGTGAAAAGTTCTGATTTACTTTCAATTACACAAATAAAAAACATGTTTAATTTGGCTTTTTTTTTTTTTGACAAATTGGCACCCCATGTCAACTTTTAGAGTAGCACACATAATTTACTTTCCAAAAGCATGGAAAAGAAAAATGATCACAATGGCACACATTGGATGGGTCTTTCCCATAGAAAAAAATAGTTAAAAATACAGCCCTATTATTTGTTTTTGTTGTTGTATCTCTGAGATCATCTTTTCAGTAGATTAATGACAAGAAATGACTGTTTTGTCATCAGGTACCAGCCCCAAAACATGGTTTGGGCCAATAGACACTGAAGGCATCCCTACTGGAGGTCACTTTAAACAAATTTTAGAAAGTAGAATAAACATGCAATGCTCTGTACCAACACAATGGGATTTATTTTATTTAAAATTAAATTAGCAAAGTTGTTATTCAAGTGTTCACGTAGAAAAAAATTAAACCAGACAGAGCATTTCACAAACTTTTTGGGCATGTTGATTATAACAGTCATTCAAGTTAAACATAACTTTTAGGCTGACTTTTTTTTTTTCTTTTCCAATGAAAGAGTCATTATTAACATTTCAATAAAGTTTGAGTGGCGTGTGGACTTAAAAAAGAAGAACAAACAGGCTTGTACATAGAGTTTCAGTAGCTCAGAATAGAAACAACATTCTGTTATTCATCCAAAATGCTTTTCTTATCTGGTTTCAGTGGGTTTCAGGGAAACAATTCAGCAATAAGCTCTCTATGATTACCTAAAATATAGCCACAGAAAATCTGAGAACTATTGAAAAATACAGTAACCAGCAGAGAAGTCCAATTAAATGAGGTTTCCTGTGCCTAAAGGCAGAGAGTTAGAGTCAGTGTCCCAACATTACAAATTAACATTTTGCTGCTATAATGCTGGGCGCCCATTTAATTTGTCGTGCATGAGTGCAATAGCTCCACCTGTAAAGTCTCTGAGAACCTGAACCGTTTCCCGTTGGAGCTGTAGCGACTCACGCACAAATTCCTGCTGCGTCTCTGCAAGCTGCTGCACCGACTCGGCTAAAAGCTCAAGGGAACGTGAAACTGTTTCTAGCAACATGTTGGTGGCATGCTGCTCACGGAGGCTTTCTGTCACATTGCTCATCAAGCTCTCCCTCGAGTTCCTTTGACCTGGTAACGGGAGTGAAGCTGCTGAAGTTGATGGTTCTGATGTTACTAGGGCGGGTTTCTGAATACCATTGTTTTCTTGATGATCTTCTGCTGGTTTGGCTGTCTGGTTAGAGAGTGGTGCTTCCTCCCTTTGCTCATCCTCCGAGTCTGCAAAGGTTGTTTCAGTGTCTTGAAAAGAATACAAAGTAAAATAATTATTTGGCCCTAATTGCTTAAAAAAAAAAAAAAATAAATAAATACTTATAATTAAAACTCACCTTCTGTAGAAGGAAACTCAAACTGCACATCACCTGGTAAAAGAAACGTAATTACTACTACATATATCCAACACATACAATATTTATGACATAACTAATTGTGCCACCACTACCTGGCTGTGCTGTTCCGCTTGAGAGGTAGGATGTGGGTGGGGGCATAGACATTTCCAACCCACCATTTGGAGAATTCTGGATTCCCATCATATCGTCTTCCTCCATTTCTTCTTCCTCATCTCCCACATCATCATCGTCACCCAAAGGACTAAAATCATTAGTGTTCTTATCGCCGTCTGCCATCTCCAAAATTTGAAGAACTATTTTTTCTGTAGGATTAAGGTCTTTGTTAAGACGCGAGTGCAGCCCTCTGTTTGGCACTGACCCTGACCGCATGGCAGCAACTTTACGTTTGGTGTCACACTTTAGATCCGACCATTTCTTTATGACCTCAATGACTTCGCGTTGACACTCTCCAATCTCATTCACACGAGCTGTAATCTCGGCCCATGTGCGTTTCTTAACCTCTGTTGGCACCCCACGATTGAATTTGCCTAAAATAGAAACACACAAATTTATCAAATTGTTTATTAAATGTTATACATGGTTTAACATATGAAGCTGAAATGCTTCAATCCCATTTTCACATGGTATCAAGTGCCTGTACAAAAAGTATAAACATACCTACAACAATCTGTCTGTGTTTCCGAACTTCATCCAACAGTATGTGGACTTCACTGAAAGTGAAGCGGGCTTTTCTCTTCCTGAAGCGAGTCATACTATCTTGGCTGTAGTACAGTGGTGAAGACATCCTTCACACAGTGGCTTTTTGTATCCAGCTGCTTCTAAATTGTGACTTCTGTGTTAAGAGTAGTGGTTTTAATAAACGGACCAAAAACATTAACATTGTATGGTTCATATTTATTAATTATTTCCATATAATTTAGTTGTAGTGGGTGTTAATAGATGGATTTTACATTCATTTCCAAGACTTAACTAGCTACCCTCTGGAATAACACCAGTAATTTATTACCAATAGGTTTTGTGAAGAGTTGTAAAATTGCCTGATATATTTTGATGTACAATAACTAACGTGCTATAATACATGATACAAACGTAAACCGAGAGAGTAAATGAACAATAGATGCTAGTCGCTGGTTGCAGCATTAGCCAACAAAGCTAACGCTAGAGTATTTAACAGAGGTTAATGCAGTTGACTGATAGTACACATTTCTCAGCAGTGTTGGTCTCTACCCGCTCCTTGGTGTTTGTTTACGGATGTGTGTTAACGAACACACACCCCAATACCGTGAATCTGTGACAACACATGCTAGCATCATTTGGCAACAGTTCTAGCTATTTAGCTAAGCTAACGCGGCCCTAAAGAAAAAAAGGCCAACGGAAGATAGCATTTGCAACATGTTCGAAAATGTCCAGTACAGTGTAAGGAACTTATTTGTAATAAAGTTAAAGGGGTGAACGTACCTCCGAAGTCAATGTATTTTATCCAGAATTGATTCTTCGGGAATGGAAAGATGTTGCATGGACGCACAAAGTCAAGCTAGATAAAATGTAGCGCTTTGCTAAGTGTCTACGCTAGCAAATTGTATTTTAGAACGTCAGGATATCACTTAGCTGTAATGTAAGATTAACTTCACCATCACTATACAGCATGACATACCTATACAGATATTTGGCAATCATTTATACATGATTTCTTTTCAATAGTGTAGTTGTTAATCTGAATACATCCTTTGCCTAACAATCTGCCTTTATTTTGAAGAACGTTTTTTTTGCTTCTTTCCGGGTTAAAACAGGGATTAGAGTCAAACCACGACTGAATACTAAAATACAAACATTTTTAGAACTACGTTTTGTAAAATCCGCAATAAAAAAATAAATAAATAAAAGCCTTAAACAATTGGCAATCAACACCATTTAAAAATGTTTCTCATAAAAGCAACAAACCACACATGCTGAATGTTAAGTGCTAGGAGAGTGCAGGATTGTGGCGTAGGGTTGATTTGGTTCCTCAATCCCGCGGAAATATTCAAAAAAAATTGCAACAGCTATTAAAAATGTTAACAAAATAAAGCAGGAAATCTGTATCAAGAGTAAATCTAGGAGTCCGACAAATTTAGTGAATGTTTTTTTTATTCCAAAATGTGACAGTGTGCCTTAAATCTTTTTCTAAAACTCTGTTCTGTAAATAGTCAGGCTATTTAGACATGCACATCTTCCTTATAACATATCCACTTTTTATGTCTAAAAAGTAAAGTTGAAAACATACTAACTGCAGGCCACAGTAAAATATATTTAGATTATATTATTTATATTTACAATATATTTACTTAGACTATATTGGTAACTTTAAGGGGAAATGTGGTGGGTTATTTTTAGCAGAGCAATGGCAGCAGTTTTGGGAGTTCCTGTCCTTGGCTAGAAGCTGCACCCAAAGCAAACCTGTAGGTGCTGCTGAATCACATTTTCTAGGAAATGCTTTAAATCTGTTTGGTGTCTACAGTTCCAAACACCAACCTGTTCTCGCATGTCCAGTGGAGCTTTGTTTTAAGGGGGATGGGATACAACTAGAGATTAGGCACCGGCAGGTTTTAGTGTTTCTATTTAATAAAAGTTTATAAGAGACGCAGCTGTGAAACTGATTTTTCTTAACAAATAGAACGTCTTCATGAAGAGCTTTTCTAAACAGTATGCTGCAAAACATTTCATGCCCTGATGTTTTGGGAGGAGAATGCACAACAAAAGCAAACACAAAGCACTGTAATGTAATAAAGGACTGTCAAAAACAAGTGCAATTGTGTACCTTAATGCTTTCAATCTTTCAGTAGCATTTACTTTTGACCCTCACCTGTGGGCACCACTGTGAGTGCAGGTCTGTGTTTTAACAGGTTTCTATACAGCAATAATATCTTGCAAGTTTAAGTGAACAATACATCAACATACCACATAACAATTTTCAAACTGCAAACAGGACAGTGTTTTAGAAAAAAATAAAGAATGATTCATGCTAAACCATGTAGACAAAGTGGCTCTGTGTAGCAAACTGCAAAAGAAGCAATATCTGGATTCAAGAGTACATGGTCAACTGTAGCCACTGCAAAGACACAACAGACAGCATAAGTGTAAAGAGTTGCCCAATCAAAATCTGTGAAACTTTAATAAAAAAATCTGACTGGTTTACCTCCTGAATATTGACTTTGATGGTCCCATCGTTATCCTTATCCAGGGTTTTGAAGGCACCTGAATAAGTCAGATAATGTAATTATACCATCATTCTTCATTCTTCAATAAATCACCAATTAATATAAAAATTACTTACGGGACATCGCATCCAGCCTTACGAGGCAACCAATGTAATTGTCAAAATCCATGTTTCCAGTTTCATCACTGTATCGTCGCGATAACATGTTAAACAGTTGGGGAGGGAGAGGAAAGCCTAGGGTTAGGAAAAAAAATTTTTTTTAGAAAGAAGCTTGAAATAGGTTTTTGTTACATGTATTTGACTGGCAAATAGTAAATAATATCTAGTCTCAATAGTGATTGAGCATACATTTTAATATTTTTTCGACAGACAAAGCTTTATTTAAATCTCAATCAGTGGCTTAAAAAACACTCACCAGCTGCTGTAAATGCACCTGGCAGCTCATCTGCACTGATGGTACCAGAGTGGTCTTTGTCATAGGACTTGTACACCCCCTAAACAAATAAAAAGAAATTTCAGGTTTTGTCACATACCAGATAAACTGAGTCACAATACCTAGAAAGAAAAAACTGTTAAGTAATACTAACTGTCTTATTAGCCCGTAATTTAAACAACACTATGCTGTACAAAAGTATTTATAGTTATAATGTACTTGCCTGCCATTTTTTTATATTGTTCCAAAGCTGTTTAAATTCATAGAACCCGAGTTTCCCAGTGCTGTCACTCTGAAATGACGTTAAGAAAAACAAACAGCCCCCTGCTTTAGCTCCAACTTAACCAAAGTATTTGTCAATGGCAGATTTCTATGCCTTTAAGGAATTCACTGGTACAAAATTTTACATTACTACTGTATTTGGGTTTTTAGGACATGGGAATCTTCACATAATATTTGTTTAGCGAGCCAGTCACTATCTGTGTCTGTCGTTTTGAGATTTGTAGAGAAACAAAGTATTCATTAAGCTGCCAATGCATTTGTTTGCTCTTTACAGTCACCTGGATTCCACAAAACATACGCCTACTAGTGATAGAAAGGATACATCCATGACTGCCACCATGCTCCTGCAGCTTTCAATGCTGAAGCCATCTGTCTTCAGGTCACCATCTAAAGCACAGAAAAGACATGTCAGTCAACACTGTATTTGGCATACTCATGTATGTGACAAATGAAACTTACGCTTTCCAATGATTCTGTTTAGGATGTTCATGAGTTCAGTCGGGCTGACTTCCATGTCCTGTAAGAAACAACATTTGTGAGGGAAGAATGCTGCGTGGTTCAGCAAACACACTTTTTTTCCATGTACCCCACTAAACAAGATACTGTACATGTTACTCACATCCCCAGCAAGCTGTTGGAAAACCTTTCGAAACTGCTTCTCTTCATCACTTTCATATTGCGCCGCAAATTGCTCAGGTCTGCGTACTTCAGGCTACGAACAGACACACAACATGTTAGAGACACTGCATCTAGAATTAGCAGTACACTGACAGACAAACGGAGCTTCTAGGTGACTCACAGGGGCAGTGTTCCCAAACTGCCCAGGATCGATGTTGCTGAAAAAAGAACAAATAAATATAAGACAAATTTTTTTTCCCCATTTTTGTAAATTAGACATGGAAGTAGCAGAATCTCACCCGACAACATCAATGATGCCGGTGAGGAATTTTTTGGCCAAAAACATCTTTAATCAACTGTGAACACAAAATGCAAAAACATTTAGCAAAAAACTTGTATGACAATAGAAAAATGCACAATAAAAACAACAATAAAGTAGTTCTGATTACAAGCTAACCATCATATATATGTCCTGTATTACTGCAAGTTACATAAATGTTAAAGTCTTATTTTGTTATTTCTTTGTGCTTTGTACAATTAATCTCACAGATGGATTAAAGTGCAGTATTAGCAGTACCTTTGTAAAATAAACTCATAATGTCAGAGTAAGGATTAAGTCAGAAAAATGAAGCTCTGGTCATGTTTGTTATTTATCAATTTTTGGCCACGGATATGTAACAATAACATATGTATACAAAGTCTAACATACAGTATACCCACGGCCTTGGCACGGTTTGGCTTTTTGATAAATTTGATTAAATAACAGCTTATTAGTGGCACACCTATTGCGACTCCTCGAATGCTTCCTGTATTGGAAAAACTAAATTCCACAAACAGCTTATTAGTGACACACCTAAACCTACTGACACTGGGAAAACTAAACTAAATAAAAGCCACACCCAAAGTGCAAATATAACAATTGTACTAGTTTAAAGTTCCATCTTTAATCTTGACAAACGTAATGTATTTGTAACTTTGTAGTGGCCTTTTGGCCAGGTACTCTACATTGCATAATCGAAATACTATCACACACAACATATGGTATTTGCCACTTATCCAATAACAAGTTACCATGATAAAATGTGTTAAACACGAATAAAGTACAAGGTTTAGCCAATCCGAGGTTTGATTTTTTTATGCATTCGTTTAAATTAGCTAGCTCGTTTGGTTATAACGACAACAGAGCTAAAGCTAGCTTTCGCTTTAACAAGCTAACTATACTGTAGATACATCGATAGTAACATTAGCGAGATGTCAAATTTAGCTTTCCTCAAACCCCCCCTTGAACCCCCACCAAACGGAGAGATTGTAAAAATGCAACCCATATACGTTTAAACTTATTTACTCACGACAAGTACTCCTCGACAGAATGTTTAAGTCACAGACAGCAACAGCTCGTAAGAGTTTACTTAAACTGAGCAGGAAGGAATGCAAGACCTTCAACAACACGCCCCAAACTACTGCCCCAAATCACGCCCAAAGAGCAGCAGTACGAAAAGATAGAACACTCCACTGTTTAAAGCGCTTTACCATTAAACTGCTGCTTAATTAGTGACACTTATTGGGACCGGGACCTATTTGACTGGCCTCTTTTTTTCAGGATGTTTCTTTAATTAACAGTTCATGTAGCCTGTTTTTAAATAGTTTAAAATATGATTTATAACTCAGCCTGTTGAAATAACCCGTTAGTTTGTTAAAATGGCATCATTTAGATACAAAAATGCAGTTTTTATAATAACATGTGTTCCTTTACATTTTTTTCTTTTGCGATGCTGTGGAATACTTCCCCTAAATACTGTCTCTGTGTTCTCCCACCTCCAGCTTTACAAATCAGGCACTGATATACCCCGGGCCCAACCAGAAGACCAAATATGCATAGTTCATTTATGCGATGTATGTTCTAGTTCATGATTTAAGGTTGTTGACATATTGAACACGAACAGTTTGGGAAAATAGTTACTTGATGTTGGGCTGCAACCGCCTATTTTATTTTTTTCAACTAACTTACGCCATCTTGTGGATTGGAGTATGAATGAGTATTGAGACCACATCCATGATAGAGACTTAACAAAGCATCTGTACGTTTTTAAATGTTATTCTCGTTATTTCCATGGGTATTCACATTGCTTTTTTGTTCGATAATATAAATAATTCTCCCGAGAGAGTTATATCGGGGAATTAAAGTTTACATATTTTATCAGACTTTCGCATTAAGGGACAAAGAATCTAGGAGCATTGTCGTTTAACAAATCTTGTGCTCTAATAAATGATTAAGCTTTATAAGTCATATGTAGTGAGAATCTGTCAAACCAATATGTCTATTTAAATGTTGCCTATATTGACTGGCGCAAATGCGGAAACCAATTTAAGGCGAGGCCTATATAGTCCAATGTTATTTTAGTTAGCACGCAACCTATTCATTCAACGCTGAGATTACTTTTTACAGAAGAGGATTAGGGCCAGGGTAGAATTCTGAGAATAAAGAAGTATGAGTGTCTGTAAGGACAGACTTTGTTTTAGAAAAAAGTTGCAAAATCCATATTATAAACTATATAAATGCATTGAAAAACTTGTTCGTTTGTTTGTTTCGCTCACTTTAAGTTTCAGAAAATACATTTTTGATACGCTCTTGTGGTCTTTCTCTTGCGCTTTTGCCACGGCGATAGACGACGCTAAGGAGAGGAGTGGAAATTGAACCTGTGACCATTAAAATGTTCTCAGTTCACAGACTGCCTCCATTACACCACATAACTCAAAAATTGTCAAGCTGCAAAATATATAGGCTACTTGAGTGTGACACAGAATGATAACTGTGTGATAACATTAGATATTTGAACCCTTTTGTGGGTGTTTAGTTTATGTAATTATTAATATAAGCTCGGACTCCTCACCCCACGTGCCTGTTCATTCATTTTCTAAGAGAAACCCCTAAAATAGACCGGTTTTCTGCTGTGAACAGGCCCGCCGAGAGTCGCAGTAGCAAAAGCATGAGAGAAAGACCCAAAGTGCGTATCAAAAATTTATTTTCTGACACCTAAAAAAGGGGAAACAAAAAAATGCAAAGTCAAAACCTCACCAACAAGTGTTTAAATGCTTTTATATTGTTTATTGTATGCATTTTGCAACTTTCTTCTACCACAAAGTCTGGCCTTACAGGCACCCAAACTTCTGACTTTAATCTTATAATTCTGACTTTAATATCAGTCTCAATTCTACCATCCCAAAAACGTTTGTTTCTCAAAGTGGCTCTAATCCTTTTGTATGATTCTTAGAAAAAAATGCACTGCAACTTTTATTTTTCTGCATATACCGTGTAGATCCAGCAGGTGGAATCAGAAAGCAGTATGCTGAGCTGGTTGACATCAAACACTCCACACTATAGTTTACGCTCCATAGGCTATAGGAAACCAAATAGAGTTTGCCCACATTTAACTCTTAAGTCATTCTCTTAAATTTAGACCTGACTCAGTACAGCAGCTTTTGTGACCGATGCCTCTTTGATATTTGCTCATGTATGACCCATACTCTGCACTGCTGCATAATAAAACAATACTCAATTGCTAAAACATGACAGTGTCTTAAAATGACAGTTAAGGAGGAATATATTAAAGAGGAATGTATTAAAGATGAAATGAAATGACAGATTTAGATTTTGGCAGCAATGGCAAAACTGACAAGTTACTAGAGTCATGAGTCGAGGTGGTTTGACACTATGTCAATCTCGTCTCTTGTTCCGTGAGTCTCTCTGTTTTTATCATCTCTACATCTCCCCATAATCCCCAGTGGCCAGTATACTGTGGTTGCCTTGACAGTACACACACTTTGCCTTCTCTTTCTCTCTGACTGATAAGTCTTGCTCTTCCTTCACTCTAGCCACACAAAGAAGAAAAGGAATCATAAAGCACAGCTAACTCCTCTCTATTGTACTGCTTCCACTATTTGATTATAACAGCCTTGTTATCTTTCTTCAGCAAAGTAACATCTACAACAGCATGATCATTTTGAATGCGTTCTGACCACAGCTTTGCAGTATTAATGAATTCCAGTAACCTTGTGGCATATAATCTGCAAAACTACAGGCTTGATTTTCAACATAGTTTCTTTCAAGGTGACAATATTATATAGAGGTCATCTATTGAATTCATGTCAGTCTGAATGCACCATTGTCCCCGCAAAAACAAAACACCATATATCTCAGTTGGTTGGCTATATTTAGGGGTGTGTCATCATAATTATGGGCCATGATTAGACTTTGTGATATGCTTGTGCGGTGAAAGTTGGTACTGTATGTGATAAGATAGGATGTGTAGCACAGATACAGTGATATATATCCTTCAGATCCCACTCCAGCTAAAATTACTCCATCCATGAAATAGAGGTATCCATGGTTACACCAGGAGCCATGTTGAAGGGTGTCTTAGTGCATCTCCATTCTCCAGCACACTCCTTTATTCTCCATTCATTACTTTATAGAAGTCACAGAGGCGTTTCAAGGTTTCTGACTGCTCCGATTTGGTTTTTTAAATGAGATTAGGAATGATTAATTTTATATTGCAGACCATTGCTTAAACAATTAAATGTTTATTAATAATAAACGTTTATCATTTTTTATGTTCAGGCAAGTGTCTGGCTATGACAGAGGGAAACTGCAGGTGAAAATATAGTATCAGAGCATCCCCAGTACGACGTATCCACAGTCTTCAGAACAACCTGTTACCTTGACAACGCAATTTTATCATTCAAGCCCATTGCTACCTACTCTCACAGCAGGAATCAAATGTGCCTTAAATGTATACCACTGCAGGCTTTTACACCTCAATTCAAGACAGCAATGACACGGAATGAGCCGAGCAGAAAATTTGAGATTTCAGCTCCATCACTGCACAGTAGGAATTTTTTAAATGACAAAGACATTTTTGATCTTGAATGCTGCAGACTGCATACTGTGATTAAGATAATGTTAACAGCTCATAATGGTTAACTGAATAGATGTTGCAGTTGAGTCGATTCACATGTTTTCACTGATAGCTGACACTCTACACTAATATTTTAGATGATGCTGTCTATTCACCCAATGATACAAGCAGCAGGGGCATTACATGAGTCAGTTTATAAATGAAAGTGGCAACACAATGACCTGAGTGTGGTTACTATTTCCATTCACTTATTTATACGGATACATGTGTCAATTGACATGCCATTGTTTCTTCCTTATTCTCAGTGTTATGCAAATGCTTCGAGAGTCATCAGTATTATGAGCACTTTCACTGGTTCCTTGATTATGATGTCAAAATCAAATTACCAGTATTTATATACAGATGAGAAAAGGGTTGACAAAAGGGTTAATCCGTTTCCTCAAAAACAGAAAACATTTGATTTATTTTGTAACTGTAGAATATAATAGTGGACTATTGTTGCCAAAAACATGCTTAAAGTCTTTTGTCTATGAATGTTTATTTCCATGGCAACAGCACACTTTAAAATGTGTCCTTTCTTTAAAGGTGCAGTGAGCAGCTTTTTAAGTGACATCTACGGACTTCATGCAAAATTTTGCACTAAAAAAATAAATAAAGATGAATAAACTTCCCCTCTAGAAGTGTTGACACTTGTTTTTTTAAAGTGTTATTTTGGGGCGATTATACAATATTGCAAACATAATTGAAGTGTTTTGTACCCACTTTAGCACAATGCACTTTTCTGATTGAACGTTACGACCAGCAGGGGGAGTAAAAAGGATGTTTTTTTTATGTTTCTGCAAAAAATGTAATTAAAAAATAGATTATATATACCATACACAATTAACCCATGAAGTAATTAAAGAAACTCATGACTCTAGTGTAGCTGTCTGATTATGTGTTTAACTGTGTTTAACTGCGTGTGTGTGATGTCACCTCCCCTGAGCCCAACAGATTAAGCATGTATTTAATGGATAATAAACAAGGTCACACAGTGTAGGAAGAAGAGCAGTGTGCTGGTCTGCTCATGGATGCCATTAAACTAAAGTCATGATGCACTGATGTGTTGCAGAACATCCATAGACTGAACTCACTAACAGCCTTATGCACAGTACTGGAAAGAGATTACAGTTGTTATTCAGTCCCATAAAGCTGAACGTTTCATTTAGGATTGATGCACATTGGTTGTCTTCACTGGAGATCATTATCACCTACCTCTGACATAATGCAAGTTCAGGCAGACCATAGCTAAAGCAAATCCTCAGATTAAAATGAGGTGAATTCATCTCGATCAAAAAGCATAAAGGGTTAATAAAGGGTCATTGAGACTACAACCAAAGTGAGTCACTCAAATTCTTACTGCTTCATAAGTTCCACACACTCTGCTGCAGAGTTTCACTGGAGACTCTGACCTGTGTAATTTAAAAGTTACCCCAACAACTGGAAAATAACAGAGGATGATGCTTTATTCTGGAATCTCTTTAGTCCTCCAATCACACACAGGTGTTTCCAATTACCATCTTAAAACCAGAGATTCTTTGACGTTGGGAGAGATTCCAAACTCTGACAGTATCCCATAGAAAAAAAAGGCTAAACTAGCTTTTGCATGAATGACTCACTATGAAGCAATAGCATAATTTATTCAATGTTCCTGCCTGAAAAATGACATTTTTAGTCTTGAACAATTCTTTTTCTTTTAATTGTTTAGTTTAATGTCAGACTTGAGTTAAGTTCATCTGTTACACAAAGATAGGATTTAGTTTGTGGCTAGCACACTTGCTAACTGGCTACATAATAGTTCATAATGTGCTCTCTTTATCTTAATTTAAAAGTACCCTACTTTCTTATTTTGTTAAGAGACAAATTGATTATTACAGGGTCATTTTACTGAGTGTAGCCTATTGTCAGTCCTCAGTTAAGTTTAGCTTTTGAAGAATGATGGTAGTGTTTAATTTGTGACTAGCACACTTAAGAAAACTGTCCACCTAATAGCATTTAAGCTAATACTGCCACTGTTTTTACACCAATTTACTGTAGTCTATGTTTAATACAGTACACTGACTATGGGACATTTTGCTGTAAAAGTCACTTAAGCTATGCAACATTATACAGAATGTAATAGTGGCCTATTGTTGTGGTAGGCCTAGCTCTAGTTTTGTGTAGTTTCCTTTTGTAAAAAATAACAATTTGAGTAAAATAATAAAATGTATTGCGTAGCTATATATTACGTTTCCAGTTTTGTGTATAAACTAGTGGGGACTATGATTAAACTACAACTGCTTACTATGGCACTTTGTTGATGTTAGTAACACCTGTGCTTCTTTCTGATAGAAGTCAAAATGTGTGGTGTGACTAATACAAGGCCTTCTACGCTGCTGCCTGATCTGAGCCAAACAGATGTTTAATCAGACTCAATGAATGAAAACACCTGTTTGGAGCGGCTTCAAAATCCAGTAATCTTTTCATTTATTTTTCCCTTTTCACACTTATTTGTAGGCCGTTGTGCTTTAAGCTCTGTAATAAACAACCCCAGTACCTTGTGTACGAGAGCAATTTGTGCTACCGTCTAATTGTTGCACCTTAACCATGTCAGAACATTGTGTCCATGTAAACATGGCCATTATTTGCCTTTAAAATGTGCTCTAGACACCGATCTGCCCATAGAAAGTGGTTGATTGCAATTATTTAACTTGGCCTCTCTCAGATGAGAGACGGTGTCAAAGGGGAACCAGAGGAAGAACAAAAGCAACACGACACAAGTGATGTTAAAATGAACATTTATAATGACTCTTTGTTGCCGTCGCAAAAATAATCTTTAAAAAACAATTCAATTATTAACACTGAAATGCTGACTTCACTGGTAGTCCACGAGTCATAAAACACAACTCACTGAATTTCTTTTACAAACACAGTACTACAGTTACATTAAATAGTCATTACCCTTAAATCTATTCATGAATAATGGTCAAAGAAACCCAGAAGAAAAAGAACACAAATGACACTTGTAAAATCCTCTCATCCCCTCACCATAGAAGCTGTTGTCTTTTTGTCAACAGTGTATCATTTAGAAAATAGACTGCTCCGGAGATGTCCCTCTGACAAGAGCAGAAAACAGACTGGCAGCATAACAATAATGGCACATGAGCTCGAACGTCGTACAATTAGGGTGATGTTTTTCAGGGGGAGTGGAACTGGGACAAACCATTCCAGTGATCTAACATTTACTTATGAAGGCTGGCTGCCTTTTGGCTCAGAATGGATTTATTTGGCACAATCTTTGACAAATATTTGCCATAAAAAGCTTTCACACTTTAGTCTAAAATGGCACATAAGAAGGCATATCTTCAACTTTTTGTTGAATATTCATTATATCCAGACGACTTGTACAGTAAATGCTGTCTGAGAAAGCCCTTTTGTTGTAGTTAACACTGGACTTTCACATGTTTCTCTTTGTCACAAACACAGAACCATTGTGGTTAATATCAAAGAGAAATGCACCCAATCAACAAAACATCAGTTTAGTTTAAGTTGGAATATTTCATCTTATGCTGTCAGTCCATTTTAAAATGGAAATAAAAAATGATTTATAAACATTTGAAAACAAATAGTTTACAGTGATGAAAATGTTTGCAAGGCATGCTTTCTTGAGTTTACACCAAAGCAAGCGTTCAACCCTGCACAATAGTCCCCATAAACAGAGCAACAAAGGAACAGTCTTGCAGTAAAAGTGGTGTAAAATATCCAACACATAAATGAGTTCCTGTGGATGGAGAAGGTCAACTAAGTCCATGGGAGGTTCAGAGGGTCAAAGACAAGAGAAAAGAAAGAGATGGCCTCATGTCTGGTTGGCAAGAATCCTTTTTTTCTCAGACGAAAGGGCTCAGGGATACCTTAATCTGTTTAAAGGGCGGACACAGCGGTGAGGAAACACAAACAGCGATGTCATGTGGGCTGAAAAAGTGACACTTGAGGTTAAGGAGCAAGCAGCCTTAGCCAGTTTGTAGATTAAAAACCAGTCGTAGCCTTCGTGTGAAAGGACTCTGTGGGCCACGTAAACGTCCAGAATACATTTTAAAACAAACTTGGAATGATATTGTAATTTCTTGGGTTCAGGAGTTTGCACACTAAAGCATCAAACAGAAAACTATTCTCATAAGGTGGCAGATATTTCATTTTGCTGGTGCCGATTTTGTCTCATGTGACACTGGCGAGACATTCAAATAGTTCATATTTTCAGCCCAGTCCCAATTTGTTGAAGAGAGTCATTGCCTAAACTGTAATATAAATCATAGCAGGATGCAAAAGGACAAAAGAATCCCCTTCCTTTAGTTAAAACAAAGCACAAACCTCTGCTGAAGGGAATGTGAAGGAGAAGCTCTGGGGGTGAGGGAACAGGTGCTACTCTTCCAGTGGACGTCTGAGACTCCAGCCCTTTCCGTCATTCATGAGACCCGGCAGAAACAGGGAATAAGTTGAGAACATAACATCAGAGCAAAAGCAAAAGTATTACAGTAAAACAAAAATCATAAAACAACTGTTGAAAGCCAACAAGGTTTGCTTCGGTTCACACCCAACGTGACCCACTGATCAGTAAAGTGCATTTATGCAACACCAAACAAACAAGATAATGTTGACAGCGGATCGGAAGTTGTGTTGATAAAACATCTGGTTCATGACTGCGGCCGTGCAAGGCCTACCTGACTATAGCTGAAATCTGTTATTGACATAGATATTAACTCTACATGTAGTTGACATTCCTGCCCTGAATTTACATTAAATACCAATAACATTCGACAGAAATCATAAAAAAAAGAGTAAATGGGTACATTCATATTAGATCTGGGCTTTTGAACTGTGAGCGAAAAACAAAATGGGACAGGTTATGTGAGGTTCAACCTGTTACTTCAACGAAATGCATGTCTGATATCTGTAAAAGGAGCCAATGCACTGAATAACATTTTCACGTTTGCTTGTTTCACATTTGTAACACTCCTCACTGCACCTAAAAATCTAAATATCTTCTCTGATGACATGTCGAGATATGACGAGATGACGAGAATCTGATCTGATATATATTTATATAGATATATATAAATGTGTGTCTTTTTTCGGGCCAACATGACAATAATGAGCTCCCTCCCATCTCACAACGTAACAAAACAACTTCTTTTTAAAACATGAGGCGAGTAAACTTAAGTGCTTTACATCTGACTGCATGCAGCGTTATGTCTTTGAATGTTCTTTTTTTTTTCCCGAGACATAGCTCGCAAAAAAGATTTGTTACATTTTTTTTTCTTTTTCCTCCATATTTCACTTTTGATACCATGCAATAGAAGACGTGCAAAAAGATAACACCTAACTCCACAAACACATTTTGATTGTTAATGGCTATGTTATGAATGCTTATAACATGTAATGCTTAGTTCATGCTGGCCTATAGAGAGACATTTTTGTGAGAAAACAGCAGTACTTAAGCCACAGGTCAAACGAACACACAAGGGATGCATGGAGTGTAAAACAACATGGATCCATAAAAATCACAATCTTTAACTCTTACTCTATGTACCTATGGGATAAAACGATGCACAAAAAAGTTCTTTGTCCTTTGTTTTCTTAAGTCATGTATTTGATTATCTTTTCTTAACGTAAAAGACAGTGTTTGATTGGCACTTGATCAGCACTTCTAAACAAGTTATTGATATCTAACATCTGATCGCACATCTACATTTTCAGAAGCTGCGGAGGTCTAGTTTGGCACAGGTTGTACTATGGAGTCTATTATTACTTTTTACTATCTTACCAATACTGTATAGCATTCTATACACCTCATATTATGCTCCAGCCATGAGAGCATGATTCTAATCAACAGACCAGACATCTTTTCAACTAAAATATTTTGTATAGTTTACTTATCAAATAGCAGCATTTTCATAACTTACAAAAAGTACATGTAAACCTAGTCATTCAAAATCTTAGTAATTTCAAAGGTTCATACAACAGACATAAAACACAAAACAGGACGACATGCTACTATATTGCTTCCAATATTCTTTACATTTTCTTACTGTCAAACTAAATCATCAATGACAGAAATATGGACACCACCGGCTTGATGATGAGTCATCATAATGCACAAACAAATTCTGCGAAGCTAATCTTAATCAGGCTTTAGTTGGCACTCTCATCATCCACACAAATATAACATAGTTCACATTGTATTGACAACGCTGGACTGCATTTGGACTACAAACTAGAATAGCTACAATAAAGTACATATAGATCATATGACATGACATATTGTATTCCACAGAAATGAAGTCTAGTCATTTTCAGATAAGAGGATATGCATAAAGGATGTCATTGTTTCGGCTTGAGGTCACAAACACCTTCCCACTTTACTCTCTGTATGCATCCTGTCCTTACTATGTTTTGTTTATGTTTGAATTCAACCATTCCCACTTCCCAAAAAAAGGCCATAGTGACGTCATCCTATTTCCTTTTTTTTTCCAGGGAATTTGATACTAACAAACGTTGCTGGTTGGTCATGTGGGCGTCACAGTATCGGAGGCAGGTGTTCTTTTGAAAAATAAAAAATACAAAAAGGAAAAGAAAATCCTTCTGTGCCTTTTAGCCTCGTGAACTCTACGGCCCAGGCAAACATTTTTGTACCCTTATGACCTATAGTGCATAACTCCTGCTCCCGGCAGCACGCCACTGACACACACCGGCCATGAGAAGACGAGACAGGAGGAAGGAGAAAGAGGGGGAGAGCACAGTGTAAGGAAGCCGAAAGCACAGACGGACACATGCAGGGGGAATAAAATGTTGAGAGAAAGAGGAAAGATAATGAGGGGCAAGGAGAGATAGTATTTGGCACAATGTATTGATCAGAGAGCGTTAAGAAGGAGGGCTCCCTGCAGTACAGCAGTCCAGTTGCATTGATAAACATGCCTTTGTTTTGTGCTTGTATCTTATTATTATTATTATTATTATTATTATTCAACGCTAAAATCCTGGGCAGTAAAATGTTAACTATGCTTTATGATTTTACAAGTGGCCAGATTATGAATGACCTTCTGCACACGTAGTGAAAGGAAAGATTTCAGTTTGGCTCGCTGTTGCGTTTGCCGTGCATAACGTTCAGACACAAAGTTATCCAATAAACATGAATTATGACAATGAGAGGGATTTCCAAAACACAGGAGCGGTTTTGGGATTTTCTCGAACACTGCTCAGCACCAACCCTCACAGCTGTGCAATTAGGAAGCTGATCATAGAGCTTGGGTTGATGACGGACAATTGAAAAATGCCTTTTTCCCCTTTTTTTGGAGCCGGAAAGTAGACGAAATAGGACAGTGTAGTAAATAAATGCAGTGGGAGTAATTTAGTTGAAAACGTTGGCTAATTGAAGTGCAGTGCATTGGTAAACAGAAACATCACAAGACGCCGGAGAGGTTATTCCTTTTATGTATTGGTAGGTCTTGTGTTATCATGTGACATAGATGTGCACATTAAAGTATATAGATACTCACATCCCAGCAGGGACAGACACACTTTACATTTTTGTGTTCTTAATGTCTCACAGTGCAGTCTTTAGAGACCCAGTGTACTCCATGGATAGCAGCACAAAAGGAAGCCAAGGTAATCTTCGAGTGCTCGGAAATGCTCTAGACAATTAGCCTCCCTGCATTTAACAAACAATTGCCCATAAAAAGACGACATTGTCATGACGTTTTAGCGATGCTTTATTATTACGTGCTCCACCGTGTTTTACGGGAGACTGCCTGAATGGACTGCAGGATTGTTTGGTTGTTTTTGATGCAAATTAGGAAGGATGGCTCAGAGCAAAAAGAACTGAGCCCAGTCCTTCTTTTCAAGTGTCGTTCTCTCTCATTAGTGTACGTCTCCAGACTATTTGGTACCCTTAATGTAAAGGCAATAGTTTCTTTGTTCACAGATATTGGTTCAAACAGCTTGTCTTATCAAAATATGTTTGTAGTGCTTTGTTTCCCTTCGCAATCCGAACTGGTTAGACACTGCTTCAGGAGAAAGGTAGTTAATCTTGGGAGTTACAAATACACAACTTTAAGGCAAAACTGTTGTAGGATAAAATAAAGATAAAAGCCAATCCATACAAAACTAAATTGGTAGTGAGGATGACCTTTAAATATTTAGCTAAAACTGGATTGCCTTTCATCATGAAATGCTGAAATCAATCCTAATCATTAAGTGAGAGGCTGGGTCAAATCCAATAGGCTACTAATGGCTGGACCGCACTTCTTCAGGTCTACAGATACAGAGAAGAGTGGCCAGAAAGATTCAATGGTAAAAGGGATAGAAACCTAATTCTATAGCACCAAGTAAGGGTTCAAGAATGTAGTTTTCTGTTTGTAGCTGTGATTCAAAATGTGTTCCTGTTTGATAGTTTGTGCGTTCATGGGAGTGCTATCCATGTATGTTCATGTAAAGTATATTAATACATTCCCGTGTGTCTCCTCTATCCTCTCACATTGATTATTTAACCCCTGAACTACAACTATGAAGTTCAGACTGGGTTTAAATTATACATTTCTTTCACTGCAACACAATATTTGATCCCTGTAAATAAAAAATAGCAATAGGCTAACATTGTTTTTACATTCAGATCAACCTGCCTTCACAGGTTTAATAATCTACTCGTGTTTGAATGAGACCATGTCAATAATAAATAATGGATAAAAATATACAATACCCAAATTTAGAAAAGTCAATTATGATATGATCCAGAATTGAAAACGTAGCTATGGTTTGTGTAAACCTAACCTATAACTAATTAAACTCTGATTGCTCCCCCACAGACTGAGGCGACCTCAGGTGCTTGTTGAAAAACCTCTTTCCTGTCGACAATGCTAAATGCACTGTACACAAAGAGCAAGGTTTGTGAAACAGCTCTACTGACTGGTTGACACTCTCAACTCACCGGGAGCTGAGGTCTGTAACTGAAATTAAAACCCAAGTCAACAAAACTCAACAAAACAAGGAAAATCAAAGAGCTATGAGGTTTTGGAGCCGGGTGAGACGCTGCGGCCTCACCCTTAAATCTGCAGCTTGGCAGTGGACCAGTTCAGCTTACTCTGATCTCCATCGTCAAAAAGACTCGACACAAACTTTTAAAAAACAGCAGGACGTCAGTCCTAAAAACACATTCACATATCACACACACTTATCTTGGTTGTCTCCCCCACCTCCTCCTTAGTGATTCTCTCATTTGATACTGAAATATTGAACAGATAATTGGACGATTCTTTTTTCTATTCAATGTGATCCTCTCATTTCCCCTCTATCTCTGTCTTCATCCTTTCCTTCTTTCCTCTTCTTTTGCCTTTAGCCCACTTTCTGTGGGTTGGTAGCGCGTACGCCCTGCTCGTACGTGATCCTCTGGCTGATCAGATACTGCGCTGCTTGTGTAGCGGCTGGCGACCCTGTTATGGTAACTTTACGGTTCCGAGTACCAGGAATGAACTCCCCCTTTTTGGAGATCTGGATGCGAGCTCCTGTTAGCTCCTGGTACTCTACAAGCGTTTTCCCTCCTTTCCCCAAAATGGCACCAACCAGATTCTCGGGCACAGCGATCTCTACCACGTCCTTGGCCCCATCAGCCAGCTTCTCTGTGGCCAGTAGGGACGAGGCCATCAGTGGGGAGGAGGCATTGAGATAGCCATTGGAAGCCCCAGTAGCAGCAGCAAGAGAGCCAAGGGAGAAGCCTCCGAGACCCGTCGCGGGGTGGCCTGCACTGCTGGACGCATCACTAGCATAGGAAGCTAGTAGGTTAGCTGCAGCAGCAGCAGCCGGGTTAGCGCTTGCTGCTACTGCTGCCAGGACTCCAGAAGCAGCTGCAGGGTTGAGGCCGAGGCCCAGGGTGTTGGTGTTGTAGCCGTAGCTGGCCAGTGTGTTGAGTGCTGACGTGATGGCCAACAGGTCATTACCAGAAAAGCTAGACATAGCGGCAGGGAAGGCGCCCATTCCGGTCAAACCGGCCTGGCCCAGGAGGCTGGAGGCAGTGGCGGCTGCCGCGGCAGCGTTGGGCAATACCTCGGCTGTGTTTGCGTAGGGAGAGCCTGTAGGGTTGGAGTTGGCAACAGGGCCCGACACGTTGGAGTAGCTTATGTTGAGGCAGCTGCTGCTCTGAGGGTCCTCCTGGATCTTCTGCACGATGATTTCCACAGCTTTGCGGTTCTGCTCGGGCTCTCCACTGATGGTCACCACTCGCTCCTGAAGGTTGATGCCCTCTGGCTTTTGAGAGAGCTGCACCCAGGCCCCGGATTGCTCCATCACTGCCTTCACTGTGGCTCCGCCTTTGCCAATTATTAGCCCAGCAGTGCTGTTGGGCACTATCAATTTTGCCTGTGGAAAAACAAAAACATTAAAGTGGCACTAAATGTTAACAAGAGGAAGATTTAACTGTATAAATGGTTGACATAAAGAGACATATCTCTGACGGAGTAAGAGAACTACAGCAGCCCCCCTTTACTCAGCGATTTGTTAATCCCAGGGGTTTAGACTGCAGCTGCCACACCGCTCTGTCTCGCTATAAAAGACTGCATGTATAAATAACCACATACCCTCACATTTTCCTGACCCAAACAGGCTGAGGGTCATGGCCTAAAGAACAAGAACTAGTGGCAACCAATAAAAAAGGTGTGCCTGCAATGATATGGTAGGCACAGTGACCACCCACATTTACAACCCTAAGGTCCACTATGTCTTTATGGATATTAGTGTATAATTTGGATTACATTAGCAGTGTGCTTTTGCTACTGTGTGTTCAGAATCTCACCTGTTTGACCCGGTCTGGGTTGACAGTAGTTTGAGGCTGTAGTATACTGACTGGCTCAGGTTTCTGGGCGCTTTGGGGCATCTCGCGCACTTTCTCTGCAATGAAGTTGTGGACGCCATTGAGGGCTTCGACTGTACCCTGAATCAGACAGACACGTTCTGTTGTTCCTGTTCAAATACAAGAAAGAGGTTTGGTTACTCCAATGTCATCAGACAGGGCTCTAAAAATGGACTTGAAATGTGGACTAAAATCCACATTTACCTGAAGACATCTTAGCAATAAAAATGTCCCCTGACATAAAAAAAAAAAAAGACCCAATTACTAAGCTTTTCTTTGCCTTCTCCATTTACACAATCAACATAGAAACAGCTGAAAGAAAGAGTTGTGCTTGGATAGCGAGCCACAGGGGGGACAAGGATTCCTCCTCAATGATGTAACTCTTTCAGTGCTCTAGTGTGGAGCCCCTCTTGTCTTGCAGCTCCAATAGACTATACGCACATTTGTTTCTCCTCGAGGCTTCTTTTTACACCAACACTGACGACCCAACCAGCATTCCGTTGCCATGGCAAAGGGGCCAAGCCGTGGAAACAGGTGATGCAACAGCGAGTCCTTTATACTCGCCTGTGCAATTCTTAAAACACTCTTTTGTGTCAACCTTCCTGCCTTGCTGATTCTTAGTTTAAGTATTGAACACAGAACTACAGAAGCAGGAATATGTTGACTCAAAACTACATGAACTAGAAGTGAAGATTTATATTCCTCAAGCAATAATTGAAGAAATTGGTCAAATATATTGACAAGCAAAAGAATAAATGATTGACAAAGTGTAGTTCAAGCCTTTTTTTTTTTATAAATATTGAAATGTTCAGCACTAATTCAGATTTATCACAGAGCATTAATGCAACATTGAACATTGTGTTAATGCCAAAAACAAATTTGCTAATTGTTAAGTAACAACCTATGGATCTATGTTGTGATCCAAAATGAAAAGGCACCTGCCCCAATATTTTCATAATGTTACCGACATAAAAGTGATTTATTTACAATTTATTCGTTCACGTTTTACTGCTAGCTAATTTTACAGACAGTTGGTAAAATAAATCGAAACATGAATTCTAGTGAAAGACAAACGACTGTAAAAGTAATGTTGCTGGGACCCCACAGAGGCACAGTTGGCGCTGCGTGTTGTCAGTGGACTCTGCCTGCCGCTCATTCCTCAAGTGACAAAGTGACAGAGAGAAGCCCGCAGTTGACCTACTCTGGACTTCTATATCAACACATGCATCAATCACTAAAGGCAGATGGGTTAAAGAGATTATGACAACACAGATGCAACTTTTGAAGCCATAATAAATTCTTATACAAATCACTGAACATAAGAGAAAACCTTGACACGTGGGATCAAGGAATACAGCTAAAAATATAACAAATACATTAGAGCAACAAAAATATTTATGTCTATGGGATCTTATGTGTGGTGAAAATTACACTCAGTACTTGGCCCCTATAATAAAATAAGTCTGCGGTTAATTTTTTATAAAAAGTTGCTATGTGGCAAATAAGATAATGTTGCCGTTCTATAAAATTAATTAACCTTGTCTCTAGGGTTTTGGGTTGGATTTCCAACAAAGAGCTACAACATACAATTAAACAAAGAAACAAAGCATTGTACAAAACCCATCACATTTTAGATAAACAGCTGCAATTAGTTTAACATGGGAACTTTCACAAAGCAAATGACTTTGGCTGGCCAAACTAGCATTCACACTATTAATGCAAAGTTTTATATTTTTACCATCCAGAAAATAATGCCTGGCCATTGTAGGTGTAATTGTTTACCAAAGATACCAGTTTGAATCTTGACAGCTAAGTTTTTTATCCAAATGCAATGGTTACTATCTTTTGTTGGAGGGTCTCTGCTGTATTTGCTTTAGCAGCATGTAGCTTTAGAGGTACTATCTTAAGTATGTGACATCGCTGCTCCCAGGTCAGTCTCATATTTTATCGTGAGACAGAAAATCCAATTCTAGAGCCACTACTTCTGCCAAAGATAAGTCCTCGTAAAGAGCACATCAAAGTGTGTCTGAAAGCTCCATTTTAATTCACCAACCTATTCACTTCCCGGAGCGCTTGCATCAGCTTTTGGCTTTCTGTCTCTCTTTGTAGATGAAGAATTTCATAATAAGTGCTGTGGGCTTTTGAGTTACTGCGGGAGCGAGCTTGTATTCTGATGGCAGAGGGGGAAAGAAATGTGTCAGAGCTCCAGAGAGTGCACATCTCTGCCTTCAGCTTCTTCCCCAGAGACCAATAAGTCTCAGGTTAGTCCTGTGCCTTCCATCTTGATCCTGGAGTAAGAAAGTTTCAACACTTCCATCTAGTTACATGAGCTACTCTGAGATGAGACTCTATCTGTTCCCTAGCTCACTGAAACCTTTTGTCTGCTTTCAAGGTTAAGGGTTACAATGACTAAAGTATTACAGAACAAATACATTAGTAATCTAATCCAAGTAAAACTAATAGGAACGTTACATATGGCTAAAGATTTATTAAATTTATCATAACAGCATAACAAGTACAGTATTTTTAAACATTAACTATGTAACTTTTGTTTTCTGTTTTGTTATGGGATATATTGTAGCTACTAATGTATGTGTACTGATTACAAAATCCTATACTCCCTGAGCCTGCCTGCTTTAGTAGCATGCTGTTAGCCTCCCACAAATAACTTATCACCCCCAATAAGTAACTGCCATATTATTAGCAGATTTTACAATAATTATTCACACTATAAAATGAGCTGGGAATGTTTTTGCACTCATTCTCTGCACTGATTATATTTATTAAGTCACCTCGTTGCCATGTGCCATTTGTGTTGATTGTACTACATGGTTTATAGCCAGTAAATCAGTAACAGCCTTTTGGAAACGCTCTACATTACATCACAGACTGAGCAAAAGTTACCACACTTGCAGTTCTTGCTTTATCGAAATCTCTACCGAGCTTTTAAGAACAGGGATAAACTGCCATTAAATCACACAGCAGTTTGCTTTTAGTGCATGCGTCTGGTCCTAATAAGTTACAAGGACTGCTCCTTAACGTTAAACTGTAAAAAATAGTAGCATAAACTGGATTACGTGGGACAGTTTGGGGTAATAGATTAGACTATTTAGAGTTGCACTAATGTGTGTTTTGATATACATTAATATATATAAAAAGGGTTTTACGACGAGGCTTCGAAAAGAGTGAACATTTGTGTCATGACTGTGCTACGGAAATGTGCAAATAAAAAAAACTCGCAGAGCTGCCAAAAAAGCAGACCAAACAGCCTGAGGGAAGTGAGCTCTCACTTGATACTGTTGACTAATTGCAGTAATGATACAGAGCCTGGGCATAAAGCTGTGCAATCATTTCTCAAAGTTTACTTTGGCTGTATACATAGATATCGATGCCACGCAGTATAAAGTGACACACTCAAAATAGTGTACAAATATTCGAAATGGTTTTGTACATTGCATATGTTCAAAAATGACTTAGAAAGCACTTGCAATCATCAAAGGCTTTGAGACAACTGTACATTTGTAGTGTTCTGCGCCACAGCTGCTCATGTCTTCAGGGTTGTGTTACACTTTCTAAAACAATATTGTATAAGAACACCAGCCAGAGTGTGTACTACTTTTTCATTCATGAAACTGTATATTTGACAGAAACTGTATAGAGTGTGAGCAACTATTTGGCACTTCGACGGTACAAAAACAGCAACATGGATCACTATTAGAAGACCGTGGCTTATCTTAAAACCCTAGGTACTGGATATAGCAGGTGATGACTGAATGGCAAATTACATCTGAAATGCCAGAAACAATATTTGGCTTCTTCAAATGGACGCCACTTTCCTATGTGCACTTGTAGATCAAGGGTGGCAAACATACGGCTTGCGAAGCAAAACCGGCCCACCACAGGGTACAATCTGGCCCGTGGGATGAATTTGGAAAGAGCAAAGATTTCATAGAAGAAATTAACTGCAAAATTTCTTTGTCAAATAATTAAAAAGTAGATACAGGGGATTCACTGAGGAGAATGGGAAACCTGTGTGTCGGGTGTGCATGTGTGTAAGGTTCCAGTGCTCACAGAATATAGTATTCATCTCCACTTTGACAGTCTGGTGAAAAATACAACAGCTTAGAAGGACAACTGAAAAGCGAGAAGATATATGAATTGTTAGTGGGTCTGAGGGAACAACAACGATTGATGCAGCAGCAAAAATGTGTTCAATACCCCTGCAGTAGATGCTTAGAATATGCAGGGGAGGCTTTTTTTTGCTCACTCCATTTCCTGCCTACCAAAGCTTTAATTGTGCAGTTCAATAGCCAGTCTGATTTTGGCAGAGGAAGAAACATAGTGGTCGTTCAGGCTAAATTTAGAAGCAGAGCTTAATTCTCTGTATACATCTACTAAACTGCCTAATTAGTAAATAGTGTAAATATAAAATGTTATCAGTAAGAGGCTGACCGCTTTACTGAGAGATTATCAAAAAGGCATATTGTTGTTCTTGCATTAATGCCATATTGTCGTGAAGATTTTATCAAGCAAATGTTTACCAGCTGGGAAAGTTAGAAGTTACTTAGGAAGCAACCCTGTAACATTTCGTTCGTGAAAATTGGGCTGTTGTTCACAAGTTATTAAGGCTCAAACATGAAACCTCCAAAAACAAAAGGCTGCTCATTTCCGTTTGTTGAAAACCACACCCATGACGTCATTGGGAGAAAAATGTAGTGTAAAAGAACATTCACTGTGGGGTTCAAAACATTTTAATAGCTCTGCGATGATGAGGGAGTAATGATGTTTTCCTAAACCATGTTTCATAAGGTCACCGACTCCATAGATTTAACAATAGGATAATTAAAAACATAGGGCCAGTTTCTATGACATCACAACATGCTGAATAAGTAACCTAATCCATGCACTGTGCCAGAGGCCAGCAGCACAAAACGGTTAAAAGTTTTGTTTCTAAATTTGTTGTCAAATGGTGAACTCCCACAGCTCTCTGTTTTAGTAGGAGCTTGCAGTCGTAATGTGTGTATGCAGTAGGTGTAAATGTGGTCAAAACACAGTATGGGCTTAAATAATTTGGTCATGCAACAGTTAAGATAAATGAGAGCATAAAACCAAGTGCTGGGAAATGAAAACAACATTTTAGGAGAGCTATGATGTCATCTTATCTGGCCTGTCCACTCCCACTACCAGGTTCCAAATCTGAGAGAAACAGTACAGCGCGGGGAGGAGGAAAGAGGAAACTTGGCTTGTGTCGGTGCAGCTTTAGTACAGCTGGGAGAGGGGTCACGTCCACAGAGAGAGATTGAAACGGGCTATTTCTGGGCCTGTCCCCCCTCTTGTCCCCTCACTCACACACAATCATGGATCATCCACACCCTTCACTATCTTCCCTCATCCATCTCGGCAGGGCCTACTTGCACACTTCCCCATCAAGACCTCGGAATCCGTAGTTTCATATGTTTCATATGTTACACTGACGGATGGGAGGTGCGAGGTGGGTGGGAGCCTCAAGACTGGGCCGTCGCAGGAATGCAAAAAGAAAATGGCTGAAATGGTTGCTGTCCCTTAATGTCTATGGTGTGTGTTGTGTTGGCGTGGGGCAGTGCTCGTACTGCAGCAAAGATGAGAGATGAATGCCTAAACTGTGTATAATGACCTCAGCGTATTCTCATATTGACCCAAATAGATTAAGGTGCTCATATTGACCCAAATAGATTAAGGTGGACTGATAAGTTTGTCCTTCCAAACTCCAAGATACAAATGGTGCATTTATGTTTAACGTCCATACAAAGTCTTAGTGTTTAAGAAGTCATGCTGGAGAATTACTTTCTTTAAAATTACAACTAATTAATTAGCAAGATGCTAATATATACTAATAAATAAGGAACAAGCTTCAGCTAAGGCACCTGACTGTCAGGGGTTAAATACAGTACTAAGGGGCCTAAAGGCCCCCTTTGGTGGCCTTTTGGCCTTTATATGATAGACGCAGTGTAGAGTGAGCATATGACCCGAGCTGGAATCTAACCCAGGTCACCCAGGTATGTGGTAAGCCACTTAACCTCATTTGGCTGCACTGCAATTTAATTTAAAACTCTGACTGGAGAATTATTTTGACATGAGAAGTGTAAGTGTTATATGAAAGACATAATACTATTGTGATTCACAAATGGAATATCTAAATATAATATCAACTCAGAAAGTTGGACACCATGTTTTAAAATGTGTTTTTTTTCTAACTCAAAATATGTTTCTTTATCTGCTCTATATTAAGGCAGCTATGTATATAAAAACATTTTGCCCTATTACTTAAAAATGTTTTTTTAGTTTAAAGATGTTACTTAAAAAGTCACTGTCATTACACTGAGAAAGGTTCTCAACGTTTACTGGGTCTTTTTTAATACAAAAAATGCCTTCATGGAAAGGAAACTTGGTCGTATTAATTTGAAGCCAAAAAAAAAAAAAAAAATTCAATAAATAAACTTCCAGCACATTGTAGTTTGGGTAGGCTTTAGAAATCGGATGACAGAAAGCCAATCAGATCTGCCAAACGCCACTCTGTAAAGAACGGAGAATAAAAAGTTTGGAGCCGCTTTAATGAGCTTTACATAGTTGCTCAAAAATGCATTGCAGAAGCAACATACCAGCAGCCCTTAATAAAATATTTTACCAGAAAGCAGCACAGTGTGGAGCATGTTTTGTTTATGACAGTTAGGGCTGACTTTATAAAGCTGCCAATTTAATTTCTACACCTGACAAGTTTTCAAGCTCCTTCGGACTTCTCCAGAGGCGTTACTGTGTGCCATTGTGCGGTTCCTTTTACTTGTGTGGCCAAAACAACCGTCCAATCAACTGTTTGCCAGCACCATCTCCCTGAACTCCTCTTCTCAGTCATCACGATAATGAGTAGGGGGATGGGCAGAGCAGGTGTTGGCCTATAAACACATCCACAATCCAAATGGAGAAACAAGGATACATATCACTTCTTTACTCGTGTTTGTGTCCTGGTGAGGTTGCTATGAATCACTTCTTCATAACGTAGCTGGTTCTGACCCGGGAAAAGAAAAGAAAAAAAATCGAGCCATGCCCTAAGCACGTGCGTCATTTCATCAGGGATAACAGAAACGCGGTGGACGTAACAGTAAAGGGAAAATATTTGCTTGCATATCTGTCTTTTCCTCCCCCCCAGCGCACTGTAATTCTTTGGCGTGTTTCACTCACTCCAATATATCACATGTTACTCCCAATAGAACGGGTCGAGCTTATTCATTTTCCTTGTAAAAGCTGGTGTAATGTTTTGCTCCTGACAGAAAAAGGAAACTTTCTCGACTTGATACGGCAGAGGTCACATTACAAATTCCAAACAACTGCAGTGAGGTAACCTGGCCAGCCATTCTAATTCTTTTCCTATTCTATACAATGAATTATTCTGATCTCTGTGGATTCAAGTTGGATTTTCAGGTGGTAGTACCAACGGCTACGGATTGCACTGCCACTGGACTCAGTTGTAAAGGCCTATAACTAATCTGAGAAAAATCTGGCCAAAGGCCTGCCACATTCAGATTTATGGTTACAGTTAGGGCTGGGTGAGAAATTATTTGATTTTGAACACTGTAAAAAATAGCTATATTACAAAATCAAATTGAAGGGAAACAGTTTCTTCAGATCAAGCTGAAACATGGCTGTGGTAACTCTGTAGATGCTAAGGATGACTAACAGTTGTAGGGCTGCACAATATTTTATGAATTAATGGTTATCACAGTATTATTGATCGCAATATCTGTATCGCAGTAACGTGGTGGTCTTCCATGTGCGACTTACATTAAGCTTCAGTTCACCAGTGTTACAGCCACTGGAGGCAAGGGGGGTTAAGTGTCTTGCCCAAGGACACAACGACAGTATGAACTGTGGGGAGAGTGGGAATTGAACCACCAACCTTCCAGTTGAGGGACAACCGCTCTAACACTGTGGCTCGTCCACAGTGGCTCAGTGATAGAGCAGTGCAACATTAACTTTATGCCTCAAAATTATTGTCCACACAGAGCATTACATCCAACTTTGGTGCATCTAAATAAATATGTCCTAATTTAGTCCTTGTTCTGTCTTTAATATACATTTAGTTGCTGCTTCGAGTGGAAGTGAGTCCAGAGCCTTGTATTTCTTAATATTTTCCAAATCAGATTAAATGAATTAAACATTTTGATCATAACAGAGAGCATTCAAATATTGCAGATCATATTGTTGTTACAATATTCAACATAGCTATCACATATTTTATTTTTGTTTTTCTAATATTGTGCAGCCCTAAAAGGTAGTCATAGTACCTCTGTAGTGGCAGGAAATGTTATATAGAAATTGCTGAGCGTATGTAAGATGCATCATGTACTTGCTGATTTATGCAAACCGTCTATAGGTTTGATATAACAGAGCCCTTTTTTGCGTAACAAGACTTCATGTGGCGTGTATATCATACTTGATCTCGTCTTTAGACACAAAGAGGGCTGAAATTAAATTGCATTCAACCTGAACTGCTTTATTTTCTCAATGAAATGTCTGCTGCTGCTTTGCGATTGTTTTGGTTGGAATTGAGCATACAATAAAAAGGAAATGTTTGTAATAAAAAGAAACAGAGCTTTATTTTCAGGTCAGATTACAAGAGAAAATAATTAAATTAGAAAGTCCCTAGAGAATTTCAAAGTCAATGGTTATATGCAAGCTAAATAATATTTATTATATAATTTCCAAATCTACAAGTCAAGTGCACTATTGTAACTGCTGATAATAAATAAAAAGTAAAAGTAGACAGAGAATTTTGGATCCATCAGTTATCACAGAAAACATCTGGAGCTAATAAGTGGCAGGATGCTGAGCACCTGTTTTTTTGCAGCAGGTTGAAGCCTCCTCTGAGGCATGAAGGACAAACACCCAGACACCGCTGTGACTCTGGCCATTTGTGTTTGCAGGATAAGGCGCTCCAGCTTTGACCTCAATGTGATAGGGGTCACTGAACTGCACAGGCATCCTTTTGCTTTGCTGCTGTTTCTTAGTCAGATTCGCCAAAGGCTTTTGGTTTGCATATCTTTACATGTTCTCTCTGTGGCAATAAAATGGCAGCCACCCAATTAACGAAGCTCAGAAGAACATATGCAGCAGTGACTGCGGTGTTAAAGAATGTAAATGAATACCTCACACACAATAAACTGAAGTGATTGCCTACAGAGTTGAATACTGCGACTGACAGCAGTAACAGCAGTGAGTGTGGAGTACATGCACATTTTATCCCTCAAGGACATAAGGATAATGAAGTTTCAAGTGTTTATTATTATTGGTGTCTGATGAAAATGGATAATTATTGTTGGAATAAATTGTGAGGAAATGTAAATGCTGTCTTGCACCATGTCATCAGTCTCTCTCGATGATGAGTCAGACAACGCCCCTCATATACAGTATATGCCTTTATGCTCATCGATATTAATTACCGACCAGCGTTAACTCTCACCTGGGTAGAAGTCTTTGGATTTGGACAGCTTAATGGTGGCACCCGTCTCTTTCTGCAGTTGTACGATGGTTTGGCCACCCTTGCCAATTATAGAGCCGGCTGCATAGCTGGGGATCAGCACCTTCAGGAAGTACTCACCCTCCTCTGGGGGACAGACACATAAAGTGGGAAAGAGTTACATCTTATACAGTGGCTCTGCACATCATCATATACACCATACTGTTACCCAAACCCCCGCCCGCTCTGATGCCCCGAATAAGCACATATCCACTATGGGAATGCATAGCTTTGTTACATATACAGAAAGCAAGAATCCAGTAGAACTGAGGAGCTGTATTTACGATCTATATGAAGGTGTGTGCCTTTTAGGAAGTCTCTTTTTAGCATTCACTGCATTCATGTTTTATTGTAGATTGGTGACATGTTCTGTGTCCTGTCCCAGATTTTTTGTAGAGTAAATGATGACCTCCTTTCCAGCTTGCAGAGGTCTAATTTTAACTGTTTTCAAGGAGTTTTAGCAACCTCTGACTAAATACAGCAACATGTCCAGTGTCACCTATTTTACATAAATAAAGGTAATGACAGTAATGCCTCAACTGAAAGCTCTTCATATTCTAAACAATGCCAACAAGTCATTACCCATGCAGTTCACAAATGCCAATACAGAGGGATCCTTGGTAATGACTAGAAGTGCGGAGAGCATATGGGAACCAATCCCACAGATTTGTAAGTGGTATACTGCCAAGACGGACTAAATCTCCTCCATTTTGGAAAGGGCTTCGGTGGCTTACGGTGGCTTGTAGTAGTCTGACTGACAGCTCATCATCTGAAGAACGTGTTCCTGCAGTTGAGTGGGGAAACTTTGTTATAGCTAATCAATTATTAATCAGTATCCGAGGCTCGAGAATACACCTTATTAAATTAACTGCCTCAATCTACATATAAAACAATCAGCCACATAGGGAGCTTGGACATTGTTGACCTGATTATCATTAACGAACTTGGGTCTGACAGGAGTAAAGTTGAAGATGTTGTATTTATAGCTGCAGAGCTGCTGTGATTCCCCTCTGAACTCCAAATATTGCATCAGGGATGTAGCAGTAAACACTTTGCACAGGTGCATATACTGATGCACTGATACAAATATCCTCCTCTGCATACTGATATCGATGCAATGACGTCAGTGTCCGAACCTTCTCAGCTACCTCAGGGATGACGTCACTCTAGCGGGCAGAGAGGTAAAAAGGCACTGGCCATCCTGATAAGATGTTTTATTGTAGAATGAGCCCTTCTCAAAACACTGATACTATAGTCACTGCGTTTCTCACTAGGTCTGCACATCCTATGCTTTGTGTAGGGCGCTATGCGTAGAGACTTGATAAACAGCGAAAACTGATAAATGGAGGTAGACCGACCCGGCACTGGAAACAACCTGTTGCCTCAGTAATGCATTCATTAGACTCAGATGGGAATGAACATGGCAGTGTGACATTAAGGAATTTCACAGCCTACATGTTAGCTCTTCTCCTTATTGCATTAATATGCCCCTCATGTTCCATTCAGACAGAGGCTTGTTTCTGTGCACATCATCCATAACCAATAGCTCTGACAAATGTAAAAACAATGACATGTTTGTTAACAAAATGTTACTTTACGTCATGATAAATTAATGACAAGGGTTGTTCGGGACCATCCCAAGTCCCACTACAAAGTCAAAAAAGGAGACATGACAAGACATGGCTTACATAAAAAAAAATCTGATACACTTGATTCATTATTTAATGGGAGATGTAATTTTAATTGAGTCGTAGTAGAAAACCAAATACGTGATGAATTGTAATATGGGCATCCCAGAAACAGCTATATTCATCTTCAGATCTGTTCTGACTCTTGGATTTTTTTCTGTTCATCCAGTTTCTGTTTTCTTCTTAGCGAATAACAATAAAATGACCTTGGTGGGAGAATAAAGATCATTCATGACTGACAGTTCTTGTGCATCTTTGAAGCACAGGCTGCTATCACAAAATAGTAAGAAAGTCACAGCGGCCATTAACATTTTGTCAAGGAAACTGACTGCAAATGTCTAAAGACCTGTTGTTGACAGACAAGCCCAAATCCACTGCGTAACTTTTTGCTTGTCTTTCACCGGAGTAGAAGCCAGCAGGGGAGGACCCACCAAGATTCCCTCTGTTGCCCTCAAAGCCACGTTTGCTGTCATTAGTCAATAATTAATTCTGTCCCAGTGTCTGAGATCACAGTAACAGGTTTTAATGGCGTCATGTGGTAGAGTAAACATGGCAATCTGTTGCTGCAATCCGCCAGGGAACGGGAGCAGTGGGGCACATTGGGAATGTGAGCCAGTGGGGTGTCAGTTCAAACCCCTGCTTCCAAGTCTGGAAGGATGGCTTGGAGGAGAGACATGGACATGGAGCCAAATGTGTTTAGTTAAGTCACTCAAGGGGGGTGGGTCAGGAGGAAAAGCCTTGTGACCGTCCTCCCTCCTTCCCACTACCCATTCTGCATTTCAATGGACTAACCTGCTGCTGTCAGCCATCAAGGACGATACAACAGAAATGACTAACAATGGTTAAATGAGCTCCGGGTCTATGAAATGACTGTACGTGAAAGATAAACTCAACAAGTCAGACAAAAAGAGTTTGTCGCTTACCCATTCTGAGATCTGCTGCTTCGCAAGTCCTCTGTCAGATCGCCATCAATGCCGGGGCACAGTCTTTAAAGGGTATGTTAACATTAGCCTAGGCATAGGTGCAACGGTAGTGCTGAGGAATGCGGTCAGTCGACCTTTTTCACCGAGGTCTAATTCATCAGTGAGTGCAGTAAAAGAGATTTCACCGCAGCATCCGAGCCATGCCTGCAGCTGGCCAGAGCTCCAATTGTCTGAGAAAATGCTAATGCAGGCTCTCAGTGTTTTCAGTGAAAGACGGCACGCATTGTTCAAGCCTGCATCGGTTTGAAGGGGGGGGTCTTCCCTGCCGCATCACCCTTTTCACTGCTCTCATCCATATTCATCGAGTGGCCTGTCCGTCTGCAGTAGCACGCAGGACTGACACCTTGCTCGGCCAATCGCTAGCCGCCCCCCTACAGGACGTCATGTCCCCACCCCCCGATACTGGTCCCAAAAAATTGAATTTTCTTCCCTACCCCGCCTCTTTTGACGCAGCACTATAAAGTATGGCAGCCCATTCACTCAGTGTTTTAGTAGAAAGTAACAAAGGTGAAGTGGCCAGGAGAGCGGGCTTTGGCGCTGAATAGGGAGCCTGTAAAGTGACCTTCAACGGTGGTTGAAGAGGTGTATGGATAACATAAGCAGATGAAGAAGGTGGAGGAGGAGTGATCGGAGACGGCGTGCCTTACGCCACCCACCTTCTTCTCCTCCTATCCCCCACCCCCAATCCCTTAGACGGCCATGTTTGAGAGGGCGGAGGGGCTCATCAACCATTGCAAATGGCAGTGCCGCAGAATGGTGGAGGGGGGTGATGAAGCCAATCACTACGCCTATAAATCTAACACCGAGAGGTATCTTATGTGAGTGTAAGACCGTAATGTGCTTGTGTGGAGTGTCCGTGCGTGGACACTGGCCGAATCCTTAGCTGGATCAATCATTCTTTCCAGGGAACCTTAAAAAGGACTCATTTTCTAGTAGACTGCTGATTACTTTCATCCTAAAATCAAAACCAGAAATTGTGGCTCATTTAGACTTGGAACGAACGGCTTCCAGAAAATTCAGACCATTCTCATTCAGTGCGAGATGCTCTGGTATAAAGACACAGCCTCCCTGTAGACTCTTATGGTCTATCTCTCCTTTCTCTCGCTTTGCTCTGTCTTATTTCTATCACCCTCTCTCTCAGTCTCTCTTTCACTGCCACCTGGCAAATTCACAGTCCGCTCACGTCACATTGCTCTGCAAGGGCACCTGTGTCCTTCCCACCAAAAAAATAATAAAAAATACTGCTCACATTCCTGTGCCAACCTTTCCATTAGCAACATTACGAGATCATACCTAATCCCTCTGCTACATAACCTTTTGGATGGCACTTGCTTGCCAGCATCATGGGCTCAGAGTATGGGTAATTAGAAAGAGAAATTAATGAAAGATGCTCTTTTTGAAGAGAGAAGGGCAGTGCTGATAAAAGAAGAGTAATTTCCCTCTTTCACTGCAGCTGAATTGTCCACAGCTATAAATGCACAAGAGGGGCTCAGCTTTGAAAGAACACAAGCTTTCTTCTCTTTGTTGTAACTGCCAGTCATGTTAATGATCAGTTCGGTAGGAATAATGTGATCAATATCAGACACAGTCAAGGGGTTGGTGATTACAGGGAACGCTGAGGATTATCAGCCAGTCTGACACTAGTGCCATGACAAGATGCTGTGTTACATGTAATACATGTACCTGATTTGAAATGGGAGGTAATGTTAGCAGGCGACACTACATAAAGTGTGTAGGTGTTATTCCACAGCCTTACTGTGTTACACATCTAACTGCTTTTTAATCTGTATGTCTATGCATTAATAATAATGAGCATGCATACATATTGTGTTTATATTCCAATTAGACTGGGTATAAAAATATATATTATGGTTACATATGTGCTGGTTAGTTGGTGCAAGAAAAGAGGGAATTGCAAAACACAACAAAATGAGGATAATAATGAAGAATAAAACAAAGTAATGGTCAGAAATATAAATTATTTGTTATGAAGTGATCAGGTATTCTCTGAAGACAGAATTTGGTGGGCCATCTGTAACACTATTCCCTCTGCAAAGTAGGCAGCTCTACTATTTAAAATGCTAGTTTTTCATTAGCTCACATTTAAACATGTATCTCCAGACTGGGGTTCGGTTGCAGCAGTGATAAAGGGATGCCTTAAATGAACAGGAAGCCTAGTTGGTAACGCAGTGTGTAATACCATTATAGATGTGACAGTAGGGTATAATGAGGGTGAATTCTCACAGAGGATTATAAACTTATACTATTCATTAAGATTCTCTAAATGTAATTTTCACATCCCTCAGCCGTTTGTATTACCTGGAATACTGCGTACTAAGAGTGAAAGGGTAACACTCTCCTGAAAGCAAGAACAACATGTGACTTGTCATTCCAGGGAGTGTTAATTAGACATACGTGGGCAGATTTTTCTTTGAAACTAGGTCTGGTGGCACAAGGTTGTTTTTTTTTTTTTTTTTTTTTTTTATCCGTGCTTCTCTGAAATTACATTTGCGAGGTGCGGCAACGATGCAGCACCCTGTTAGAAAATGGATGCAATGCTGCTATCACTGTAAAGCAGAATGTGTGGAGGCAGACAAAGCAAACTGCACCAACATATGGCGAGGAGACTGCTAACTCTCCACGGAAAGCCAATTAACATTAGGTTGTTAATAAGTGGTCCCTATGAGCTACGGTGCATTACAGTCAGTGGTCTCAAATAAGATGTACAGTTAATAGGGTTTCAGCCGTCATCCTCACTCCTGACATCCAACGCATGAGTAATAAGCATGTGTGCAAACTCCTCTTCTTTCTGACAGGCCACCGCCATTTAGCCTCCCAAACTTGAAATTAACGGCAGCTGCTAAAAGGGGACTGCATTGTTGTGATGAAAGATGGTAGCCTGTAATTGTTCTATAAATTCGAAGCTGATGTCACAATATTTTGTCTTCTCTATCTTTTCCTTCTTTCAGATGGTAAAGATGTAACCTTAAATTCAGAAGGATAATAGAATAAATGCTGCTTACAACAGAGAACCATCATTTAATAGTAATTGCTAAAACTACTACCCGTTCCCTGGTGAACTGTAAAGGGTTTTTAATTTGCATTTAAGTAAATCAAAATGTTGCAGAAAAAGGCCTACAACTCACATACTAAACAGATGCATAATTGTGGCTTATACAGTAAACTATAAATAAACGTATTTAGTCGAGGAGTGGTGATGAGTGCATAAGTGCTGCAGCCGTGTATGATTTTCACCTGTTTGCTTTCACTTCACATTCAAACACAAATAGCATTAGTTGGCAGCCCTGCACCAGTTTCATATTTTACAAGTGCCCCCAGTCTAGAACCGGAAAGACGTGATTCAATGTCCAAGTAAAAGGGTAAAACGCCACTGACACTGACTACAGGCCATCCTTACGTGGGCACTGTTTTTCCTCCAGCCTGGCCAGCCCTATGAGCAAGAAGGACAATGGGATTTAAGGCCATTATGCTATTGTGAAGCCGAGTAGATGTGCTTCTCAGGCACACAATGAGAGTGATTCATTGTTTTGTTCTCTACCAGCAAACTATAGAAGCCAAAAGGTTTGGCATTCCATCCCAAAATGTTAGGGACTGCACTTTCTGCCATATGTTTCCTATTTATGCTGTTGTGAACTCTCTCCAAACTGTCCATCACAAATGCTTCTTCACATTGGCTTCTCTGGAACATTTGTAGATTTATCTCTGGCCTCTGTGAAAGAGCAGCAAGGAATCCCTCCTCTTTGACCCGTCGTTTAAAAAAGGAGACAATCACTATTGTAAGAGGAATATATTCACCCCCCAACATTGGTGTTGCTATGCAAACACCAAATGAGGGCTATCATTAAAGAAAGGCCCCAGATGTGGAGCACTAAGGTGATTGGGTTTAAATTCAAAGCAGATCCGTCTGATGGGATGTGCTGAGGATGAAGTAACAGCCTTGTAAACCACAGCCAGTTTTTAGAAGTGCCAGGAGCACAGGTGCAGCACGTTAAAGCCTCATATCAGCTTTTATCCTGCAAATGGCTTCTTTTTCTTTGAGTGGGTCTAAGACTTAAGGCAGCGGGTAGCTTTTTATGCGTCCATCTGCAAATGAAAGAGCCATGAAATGACTACTGTGAAGGAGCCTGGTGGTAGTTGTGTGTGCTCTTACCTCCGGTGTTGGTGCGTTTGGTACAACCGGCCTCCTCAGCCGGAGTTTCCAGAGGCCGTTTGCGGGAGTCCGCGTTGTCAGCCTCCATGTGCGGCTGCTGCAGGCTGTGGAGATTCGGGTTGGAGTATATTCCGTTATGGTCCACGGCTGCTCCGCCACCACCGGCCATCATCATCTTTCCCCGGGCCAAGCTCGAAATCAAATTGCGCTATTTCTTCTCAAACACCAACACACAGACACACTTCGTCCTCAGCACCACATAGCCTGATAACGCGCACCGCGAAACCAACGACAAGTTTTGGAGGTTTTGTTTCGCTCCTGAGACGATCTCCAAGGGATCAAAATGCCAGACAACACCGTGCTTGGGGTTTCTTCTTTCTGCGTTTCTCACAGAGCTAAATATAAAAAGCTCATTGAGTGAAACGCGCTCCTCTAACGCGCTCGCGGTCCTTCCAACAGCATGCTCCTTATTGTTGACGCGCAAAATAAAGCGGAACAATCTGCGAGGCGATTGGCCATGAAAACAAGAGTAAAAAGCTCGAGCCGAGGCGAGTGGGAAAGATTTGCTCAAGTCATTTATACGCCATGTCCCTCTGTTAAGTCCTCAGTCTGATAAGTGCAGCTGTTGTTATTGTTGCCTTTGTAGTGCGAGAGGGGAGAAATATAGTTTGGGAGCAGCACAGAGGACTACAGTGCCACTGACCGGCCAAAAGACGAGGCCAGCACGAAAAAAGACCAGCCTCGTGTCAAGCCCGAGCAGTTCCTGCACAAAAAACGACCCAAACTATAAAATTCATTCATAGCCTTTTCTTGACTTTAACTGTGGTTCTGATTTAAGAATGCAGAATTAACCTTGTTCTAATTGTTGTATTTTCTTTTTTACTTTTTTCATCTGTATTCACCTGCTCACTCCTGTCCACTGAATCTTCCTCTTTGGAGATTCTTTGCAGTCACTATCCTAAAAGAAAGCATAGCACTGTGTTCACAATAATCACATAAAACTTTTTGCTAAATTTGCATTGGTGATAAGGATTGCTCAACACAAACTCTCGGATGTAACAGTTTGGACAGACACACAGCAACAACAGGGAACACCTCTAGACCCAAAGTTGTTATTTATTATCTGCAAATCACTGTACACTATTTACAGCACATGAGCTCTTTGCCCGCTTTATAATTACACAATTCCCAATGAGCATTTCCCTCATTACAGGTGAAGAATTTTCAAATTAACTGAGGATAACAACATTTGTCAGTGCATTTATTAGCCTAATGAGCTCTTTCATGAGATATGTTTACTACCTCGGCATGAGATCACGAGTTTGGGTGGGTTTATATGCCACATGTAGTTTTATTTTCAAACTGGTGTCTTTTTAATCGCAACAACACTCAATTAAACTTATCACACAGACCTCTAATTGAATTCTTCACATTGGAGCTTTTTATAAGGTCTGTTCGCAGTCTGACTCACACAGATAAACCAAATGCACTTTATCCTAATTGGAAAGGCATCTGGAGTGCGCTCTCTGCGACATCGTCCTTCTCCTCAGCTACTTCAGCCTCGGCCGAGTCCTGCTCGGAGGCAGCTGTCAGCGCCGACACCCTCTGGGAGAGCCGCTCCAGCACCAAATCAGCAGTGCAGGTGAGACTGTGCTGAGGAGAGAGGAGCACAGAGAAATGTCATATAACGTAACTCACTGGCTCTGGGTCGGAACTGAGAGTTGGTTTTGAGATTAAACAGCATTTTGGCAAGTGTTTTAGGATACACAGGGACCTAATATAACATGTACATTATGTGAGATTTGTAAGCATCACAGAAGCAACAGTGCAGGGCATTTTTTTTCCTTTTAACTTCTGTTATTAATTTTATCATAGGCTTCAGTTTTATACATCTCTTCTATTTCACTAATCAAAAACCACTAACAAAACCAGCAGACCTTGCTTTTTCTGCTTGGAGCCAGTAGAGGTCAGCAACTACTTAACACCCTTTAAATTAACTGCTGAAACAATGATTTTTACTTCAACAGCACATCCTTGTGTGTGCTTAGCAACCATACAAGCTATTAATTATGTTCAACAGTGACAAGAATAACAACATGGGGGCACTCAACTTGAGAAGAAGCCACATGAAGACTTCAGTGGCAAACGTTTAATGTACCTGTAAAACATGGAGGCCCTTTAGTGTAAGGACGGCCAGCTCTTTCAGACCATCTCCTGTTAAGTCTAAGTAGATGATCGACAGCAGGGGACTCTTGAAGCTCCGCCTCCACTGCAGCTGAAACTGTCCGTCCCCTCCCGTGACTGCGTGCTGGTATTTGTAACAAAGAAGTTCCTGCGTAGAAGGAGGGGAGATAGTCAGCACTGTATCACATCTATAATAAATGCATTAAGATAAACACTATTCATATTCTACTGGGCCTGATTATACTGTCAATACAGTGTCTACAGTTTTTGAAGGAACTTGGCAGGTAGATTGTTCCGAACATCTGGAGAACTGTCCATGTGGATGTAGGCTTCTGTCTCTTTATGACACACTTAATAATCATGAGATCAGGGTTCTGTTTGTTGGAGGTTGCCAAATACTGCCTATTCAGTTGTACTTATTAAACTTGAATAAACAATCTTATTAAAGACATCTGACCTGTCCATATGTCCCCAGCAGTACTTCCTTTTGGCCGTCAAAATCCAGGTCGATAACAAGAGCACTAAGTACTGCGTCCCACTGATCACTCTCTGTTAGGCACATAGAGTGAGCCAAGCCATGCTCTTGAACATCTCTGTAAAAATACAAAAAGTTTGATATACATTTTTTTTAAACCTAAGTAATACAATCTATATATATTTATATATATATATATATATATATATATATATATATATATAAAAAAGAATGGTGCAGACCTGTAGATAACTGCCATCTCTATTGTACTGGTCACCAAGAGGTTGTACCCGCCCATTTCTTCCCCTGTAAAATAGATGAAAAACATAAAGTATATGTAAAAAGAGCATAACAAACTTGAGCTATTAAAAAATGACAGACCAGTCACAAACCTTCAACTTTCCTGCTTGGCTCAGTTTTACAGCTGAGTGAAAAGAGCAGCACTGTAGAAATTGGACTGTCAAACTGGACACGCCAGCGCTGCAAAATCTCTGGCACAAACGAACAACAAGGCATTTTCTTTATGATGCAAAAAGGACAGAGAGAGGAATATATATACCCAAGGTGGGGGCACTCTGTCTTACCTGGTCCCGTCTGGTTGACCAGAGCCAGTCCAACACACCCATTCTGACACCCGAAAGCAGTCAGTCGCCGACTATTGTCTATACTCAGAACGTCCAACCATAACACACTGTGTGGTAAAATTTGAAAGATTTACATATTTAGTTAATATTTAGAAATAATGTTATAAGTCAGGTTGGAGTGAGTTAGTGTAGCAGGATGGATGCTATTTTGAACAACATGGACCAACATCTGCATGCTGTAATATGGTGTAGCAGGATGGATTATTAATGTTTAACAGTATTCTCAATTTTCATTTTGGACATTCATTCATTTTCTGCCGCTTAGTCCCATTAAGGGTTGCGGGTGACTGGAGCCTAGCAGCAGCTAGCTGAAGTCACAAAGCTAGCAGCTTTGGGCCTGAGGTGGGGTACTTAGTCGCAGGGCTAACATTTAGAGACAGACAGTGACAGACAACCATTCACATTCTTTCACTAGGGGCACTTTAGACTTGCCAAATAACCTATACATGCATGTCTTTGGGAGGAAGCCGGAGTACCCGGAGAGAACCCACAGTAACACGGGGAGGACATGCAGACTCCTCACAGAAAGACAGGAGTCGGCCGAGACCTTCTTGCTGTGAGGCAGGAGTGCTAACCACTGTGCTAGCCACGTGCACCCCCATTTTGGACATCAATTATGAAAGCCAGTAAGATATGTCTTAAAAAGCATCTTCTTGGCTAGCACATGCACAGATCTAGCAGACAAAGACTAACTTGCTGGGCAGCTGTTCCAGTTCAGGGAAGAGTCTCTCAACTGGCTGCTCCTCAAACTGGTGCAGGTAGGCGTTCTGTCAATACACAAGAGACCAGATAAAAGAAAAAGCCTTTCTTTTTGCTTTGTGTTTCTGTGAAGCATCTGCTGCAGAACAGTGACACTCTACGCACAAATTGTGTTTTATGTTGTACACAGTAACTACGTTGAAACAGTTAACACAATAATCTATTTGTGGATTTATTAAACTCCATATAAATTCATATAACAAAAAAGAAAAGGGCTAAAGCTATGATTTGGGGTTTGATTAAATTTTAATCCCACTCCCACAGGTTTCTTTAACCTCTTTGTAAAGGTGAATCTTCTGGTCATGACCGCTGAGCAGAAACACTGTCTCTTTGCCTCCATCATCACACTGCACTCTAACAGAGACAAAGAAACATTTACTATTCACAAAGATACACTTTTGTATTCTGTCTGATACAGATTTGTACCAACGTTTCGTACAGACAATGTGACATCTTTAATGACAATCACATTCACACACTGCACACAGTCATTTAGCAGCCAACTTACTCGGTGTGGTAAAGCTGAAAGGGTGTGAACTGCAGCTCCAGATTGAGGCAACTTTCTGTTAACACAAACACACAGCATCATAAGTCAGAGAAACATCTGTTAGAGGAAGCACAGCTGGTTCACTCACGTGCTATAGACTCCAGGTTGAACTCCGACCCAGGCTCATAGTCGCAGTAGATGTTCAGGAAGGGAGTTGCTTTGTCACCAGAGTCCTGCGGCAGTTCAGAAGTGGGAACATGTGTTTAAATAATGGAGCACTCAATGTCAGATCAACAGTTGTCCCAGTTTTAGATTTGCCTCACATTTGGTGTAGCATATGTACATTTCTTTTGCTTGAAGCTGCTTAAAATATTTGTGCCAGATAAATGACAAGGCATTATTATATACAGTCAAGCCCAAAATTATTCATACCCCTGGCAAATCTTTAGTTAGTTACTTTTATTCAACCAGCAGGTTTGACACAGTCGTCTTCCAGAAGTTAATAAGACAATGTACAAGAGGCATTGCAGTGGAAAAAAATATTTCTTAGCTTTTATTTACATTTGAACAAAAAGTCCAAAATTATTCATACCCTTCTCAATAATCAATAGAAAAGATTTATTGGCTATTACAGCAATCAAACATAATTGCTGACCTGCTTTTTGCATGTCTCCACTGGGATTTATGCTCATTAATCTTCAGTGATAACCTCCTGCTCTTTCAGGTTGGAGGGTCTCCTTGCCATCATTCTGATCTTTAGCTCCTTCCACAGATTCTTCCATTCATTCTTCTCAATTAGATTCAAGTCAGGACTCTGGCTGGGCCACTGCAAAAGGTTTATGTTTTCGATTGCTAAACATTTCTTCACCACTTTAGCTGTGAGTTTTGGGTCGTTGTCGTGCTGAAATGTCCACTGGTGCCTAAGGCCAACTGTCTCTGCAGACCGCTTGATGTTGTTGTTGAGAATCTTGATGTATTGTTCTTTTTTCAGTGTACCGTTTAGGTTAGATTAGGTTCCCACCACCATAATTGACAGTGGGGATGGTGTTCTTAGGGTTGAAGGCTTCTCCTTTTTTAAGCCAAATGAAGGTTACATCATTGTGGCCAAACAATTCAATTTTTGTTTCATCTGACCATAAACAGAAGACCAGAAGCTCATCTTTGCCCAGATGAGCATTTGCAAAGGCCAAGCGTACATTGCATTGTAGCCACTGAAACTTGAAAACATTTAGATATGGCCTTAAAGCCTTTCCTGACTTGTGAGTAGCCACAATGCGCAGCCACAGGTCTTCACTGAGCTCCTTTGATCAAAACAGCTTTCCCAATGAATCAGGGTATTTAGGATGCTTTAGAACATCGTGGACTGGTATAGAACTTTTGACCATAGACTGTGACAGTATGCAGAGGGTATGAATAATTTTGGACATGCTACTTTTTGTTTAAATGTAAATAAAAGCTGAGAAATATTTATTTCCACAAGAATGCCTCTAGTACATCGTCTTATTATCCTTTGGAAGATGCCTGTGTCATTTTCAATTAAGAAAAATTATAAAATTGGTTGAATAAAAGTAACTTTAACTGAAAAATTACCAGGGGTATGAATGATTTCGACTGTATTATGTGAAGTCCTTAACTTGTAAGGAAACATGAGGCCCCAATGTTATTTCTTCACAATAAACCACATCAGATCTTAATATGATATAAAATAGCCTTTGTGTAATAACAAGTCACTGGCAACTTATTGGCATTTATCTACAAATTCATATTTGTCATACATTAGAAATAAAAAGAACACTTTACATACATTTATTGCAATAATTTTGCTAAAGTATGATAACATCTACCAATTAAAAACAGGCATACCATTAGGATAGCACAAGAGTTTATTAGCAAAGGCAGAGTTGATGCCGTAAATACTATACTAACTTTCAAAGATGCCCATTATGTTGGGTTTCATTTTCTTCATAAACCTCCCATGTAATGATTAACAAACAGTAAATGCTAGGCCAAAACCAAAACCTTCTTGAAAGATACTTTTATCTGCTTCACATGTTCCAGGATTCTTTTTTCTGTTTTACATGGAAAGACTATAATGCATACACAATACCATACCTTTATGAATGTAATCCCCACCACCAGGCCTCTTTTGGGAGGAGACTTGTTAAAGGCATCAATTGATACAATTTCAGCATCAACTAAAGAAAGACACAGAAAAAACTGCAGAAAAAAAAATGTCTCAAATGGGAAAAATCTAAATGTTCTAGAAGAAATATGATTTATCTGTGCTGCAATATACCGATACATATATCATCATAAGCTAGAGGCATAAGTAAGAAAACCGTACAACAATATACAGGTGCTGGTCATATAATTAGAATATCATAAAAAAAAAAGTTGATTTGTCACTAATTCCATTCGAAAAGTGAAACTTGTATATAATATTTATTTATTACGCACAGACTGATATATTTCAAATGTTTATTTTTGATGATTATTACTAACAACCAAGAAAATTTGACTATTGTGAAAAGGTTCAATATTGAAGACCCCTGGTGCCACACTCTAATCAGCTAAATAACTCAACACACCTGCAAAGGCCTTTAAATGGTCTCTCGGTCTAGTTCTGTCGGCTACACAATCATGGGGAAGACTGCTGACTTGACAGTCGTCCAAAAGACGACCATTGACACCTTGCACAAGGAGGGCAAGACACAAAAGATCATTGCAAAAGAGGCTGGCTGTTCACAGAGCTCTGTGTCCAAGCACAATAGAGGCAAAGGGAAGGAAAAGATGTGGTTGTGAGACAAAACCCATTCAAAAATGTGAGGGAGATTCAGAAAGAGTGGACTGCAGCTGTAGTCAGTGCTTCTAGAACCACTACACACAGATGTATGCAAGACATACATGCATTCTTTGTGTCAAGCCACTCTTGAACAACAGACTGTGACAGAAGCGTCTCACCTGGGCTAAAGGCAAAAAGGACTGGACTGCTGCTGAGTGTTCTCTGATGAAAGTCAAAATGGAAATCAGGGTCCCAGAGTCTGGAGGAAGAGAGGAGAGACACACAATCCACGTTGTTTGAGGTTCCAGTGTAAAGTTTTCACAGTCAGTGATGGTTTGGGATTCCATCTGCTGGTGTTGGTCCACTGTGTTTTCTGAGGTCCAAGGTCAACGCAGCCGTATACCAGGAGGTTTTAGAGCACTTCATGCTTCCTGCTGCTGACCAACTTTATGGAGATGCAGATTTAATTTTCCAACAGGACTTGGCGCCTGCACACAGTGCCAAAGCAACCAGTACCTGGTTTAAGGACCATGTATCCCTGTTCTTAATTGGCCAGCAAACTCACCATAACCCCATAGATAATTGAGAAGAGGATGATGCAATATGCCAGACCCAACAATGCAGAAGAGCTGAAGGCCACTATCAGAGCTACCTGGGCCCTCATAACATCTGAGCAGTGCCACAGACTGATCCACTCAATGCCACGCCGCAAAGCTGCAGTAATTCCCTAACTAAGTATTGAGTGCTGTATGTTTCATCTTCATACTTTTCAGTTGGCCAAGATTTCTAAAAATCCTTTCTTTGTATTGGTCTTTACTGAATTTGGGATTTTCCTTTGTGGTCAGTTATAATCATCAAAATTAAAGAAATAAACATTTGAAATATATCAGTCTGTGTGTTAATAATTATAATATACAACTTTCACTTTTTGAGTAGAATTTGTGAAATAAATCAACTTTTTAATGATATTCTAATTTTATGACCAGCACCTGTACTATAAATTTAATCTAACAGCTGCTGGCTCTATTCTCTTATTACATTGTAAAAAAATTTAGCTTCTTGTCTAACATATGTTATAAGGTTTACATGAGGAAATAAAAGCTTCATGTCCAGCTTACACTTTACGTGCCCATTCTGAAAAATACATATATATTTTATGATCTTGCTAGGCAGGAAAACCATACCTCAACCTTAAACAAAGCTTAATGTAATACCTGTAACTTAATGTCCTGTATGTCATCATATGGGCTCATAGAACAGACAATACTGCATACTGGTTTTCTCTGTGTCTAACATGCCGCTTTATTTCGCACTCATAAAGGCGATCACAGGGCATATCCAAACACATCACTTTAAAAGGAGACCACACTAGATTGTAGAGCTTTATAGTTTTGTCATTAGCTTGTTATTTTGTCATCTTACTCAAACATTATGCATAATGGACTCAGAGAGAATAATAAGAGTTGTTTGTTTTTAATGCTTTTAGTAAGTCAGGTAGGGCAGGTTTAAGCTCATTTCTCTTCACTGTGCTATTAATGTGCTTAATTTAGTTCTGGCACAGCCGTGTCAATACAAAAACGTTCAATCCTTTGAGGTAAATCATATAGAAAAGATTTTATTTTTTTATTATAAAACTTACCAAATCGTCCATTACATTAAAAATAGATAATATGTTTGGTCAAACACTATAACACCATCAAGCCATTTTTATACTAATCTTGTCTTGGTCTTAGAATCTTAATTCAAGTCCATGTCATAATTGTGATTGTTTTCTTCATTATATAATCTCTTTAAATTTGCCTCCTTCACCAAATGCTGACCCTACCATATGTTTAGACTTGGTGGTGGTACACTTTTATTTTATTACTCTACTTAAGTCTTCTCTCTTCTGCCATAATTATGGTCTTAATTTGATCTTGATCTTAACTACCTATAACACAAACTGTACAAACTGTACTTAGCTTAGTATTAACTGTGCATAGAGAAATACTTTTGTGTCATGTTTCTCATTACCAGAAGGCCCGGAAATGACTTCGAACATATGTATTATAAGTATTTTTGAGGAGTACCTGGAATATAAGTGAACTGCACCTCCTTGGCCACAGGTCGCACTTTTTGCTGCCGCTCCTGGTATCTGAAACACACCACCTTCCCTTTCAGAGTAGCCGCCAGCAGCTCCTGCTCCCCGGCCTGACTCAGCCCATAAATGTTACTCTGCGATGGGAAACGGCTAAAGCTATCCTCCACGAAGGATACGGCACTCGGGACATGCTCAGAGATACAAAAAGAATAATACTAAATATTATGAATTCAAGATTCTCATGGCTCCTTGGTCCAAAACTCCATGACAAATGTCCACTTGAGTCAAAACATGGCAGTCATTCAGTTCAAATTAATGTTAGCCCCAATTAAAGTCTTGCAAATGTCGCAAAGCAGGTTTATTTCAATCGTTTACACTTTTCTAGCAAGACTTTTAGACAAACATAACAGTTGCTGCTTTCAGAGAGACAACATCCGGTATTAGATAGGGCTATGTTCATGAATATCGTTTATTTCGGAGATTTACGTTTTAAAGTGGAGCACTACGGAACTTAACTTAAAACTAAAATAGGATCCATGCTTAATTTCAAGTATAATTGCTTTATGTCTTACCATTACACGTTTTAGTTGGTAATATATGTAAATACAAAAGGCTCATGAAAACTGACACGATCTGATCATGATGTATCCAAACGCAGCACAGGGGATTTCTGTTTCGTAACTGTTTAGTTGCCGATCCAAAAAGTTTCATGCGCAATACTGCCATCTGTTGGTCATTTATCTGTGTAGTTTATCAAAAACAGGTATTGGCTACTTGGTATTTTAGCACTTTTATACCAACAAGTGTAATGGACAGCAATGAAGTTGAGACAATAAATGTCATAATGATTTAATTTGATGTTTTTGAAAAATACTGAACAGTAAAACAGTGATGTAGTTAGAAAATGCATCCACCAGATGTCAGTAAAAAAAACATTTAGGCATTTTAGAGATTGTTGGAATAAGTAAAGGGTGGAGTGAGTAAAACTTGTGAGTGATGGCAGGCTGGGTTGAAGTGAGAGAAGCAGCTATGTGTACCAGATATGTAGCAATGAAAGCAAACAAAATTAATCAATTCAAAATGATTATAAAAGACATCCTTACAACCTTTTGATTTATTATTTATAGTTCCTCTATTTTGTGTACCCCTTTTTTGTGATTACCCTAGTTTTCCCCACATTGTCAATCTAATGCTGAATCTTTGTTTTGTTCTTTTATATTTTTTATTTTTATATTGTTGGTTTACATATTAATTAACACTCAACACCCTGAACATAATTTACATTTACTAATATTGCAAAGTTATACTTTAGAAACCAGTTTGGACTATTAGGAAGAAAACAATGGTGCTTATGTTTGTGTTAGTACTGTATCTCAGTCACTTTTAGAATTGGTTGAGGGTTCGAACAACAGCTATTGGGTTTAAAATAACTGAATAGAAGTAGTGGAGGTAAATAAGCTGATGTTGTTTCCGAGAACATGACCATCCTGGCCGTGTCAGGTGGCCATTGTCCCGTGTGTGTGTGTGTGCGCGTTATGATATGGTGTGTGTGTGCAGCTGAGGGGAGGCAGACGGAGCTGAGGTCCTGAGAACTGCTGCTCCATATTGTGACAGTTCAGAGGTGGCCATGTGCTACACCCCCACTTCTCCTAATACCACCTGCTAATCCATTTGCAGGATTACTGTCCACTGTAATCACTCATCCTCTACCGTGACACATCTCACCTCGCATTCAAACTTCTGACTTGTTCTTTTAAATATCTCTGTATTTTAACATCTTAACAGTTTTTTATTTCTGTTTTATACATATGGTTTTATTACTGTACTGATTTTTGTTTTGTATTTTGTATTCACAGACTTCTCAGATAAATAAAGTTACTTGTAGGCTTGTTGTTGGAAACATATTTCAATATCAGCTATTATGCAGTCTTATGCACACAGTATAGACTTTATATGAAAACCAGAGCAACTATAGCAGACTTCTCCTGAGAAGGACTGAGGACCAAAAACTTTGCACACTTTCAATCAGCTCAACAAGTATTTATTAACGGCACACAAATGAAACATGGAGACAATTTTATGAGAGAAGTTTACCTATTAAAGTAATATGAATAGAACTGTACTACTTTAAATGCAATATAAATGTATATACAGTATATTACAGTTGTGCTTATAAGTTTACATACCCTGGCACAATTTGTGATTTTGATTTTGAGAATATGAATAATAACACAAAAAGAAAAACTCTCATAGTGGTTGGGTGAAGCCATTTACTGTCAAACAATTGTGTTTACTCTTTTTAAATCATAATGACAACAGAAACTACCCAAATGACCCTGATCAAAAGTTCAGATACCTTAGTTCTTAATAGTATTGCCACCTTTAACATCAATGACAGCTTGAAGTCTTTTGTGGTAGTTGTGGATGAGGCTCTTTATTTTCTCAGATGGTAAAGCTGCCCATTCTTCTTGACAAAAAAACTTAAGTTACTGTAAATTCTTGGGCTGTCTTGCATAAACTGCACGTTTGAGATCTACTCAGAGTGGCTCAATGATATTGAGGTCAGAAGACTGAGATGGTCAGTTCAGAACCTTCACTTTATGCTGCTGTAGCCAATGACAGGTCGATTTGGCCTTGTGCTTTAGATTGTTGTCATGTTGGAACGTCCAAGTACGTCCCATGCACAGCTTCCGGGCTGATGAGTAAAAATGTTCCTCCAGTATTTTCTGATAACATGTTGTATTGATCTTTTCCTGTGCCTTTGTAGTTCACACATCCCCAAAACATCAGCGATCCACCTCCATTTTTCACAGTAGGACTACTGTACCTTTCATCATAGGCCTTGTTGACTCCTCTCCAAATGTAACGTTTATGGTTGTGGCCAAAAAGTTTAATTTTGTTCTCTTCACTCCAAATGACTTTGTTCCAGAAGTTTTGAGGCTTGTCTCTGTGCTGTTTGGCGTATTGTAAGCGGGATGCTTTGTGTAGTTGCGGGATGCTAATGGCTTTCTCAAGCATGCAGCCCAAGTGCTGTCCAAGTGCAAGTCCTCATTGTGCATCTTGAAACAGCCTCACCGCGTTTTTTTCAGAGAGTTCTGTATTTCAGCTAAAGTTATTTGCGGGTTTTTCTTTGCATCCCAAACAATTTTCCTGGCAGTTGTGGCTGAAATTTTTGTTGGTCTATCTGACCTTTTCCACTTCTTAATTAGAGTTTGAACACTGCTGATTGACATTCTCAATTCCTTGGATATCATTTTATATTCCTTTCCTGTTTTATACAGTTTAATTACCTTTTTCCGCAGATCTTTTTACAATTCTTTTGCTTTTCCCATGACTCAGAATACAGAAACACAAGTACAGCACTGGATTAAAGATGCAAGGGTCTGTCAGGAGTCCAGAAACTCACTGACCTTTTATACACACACACAGATTACAAGCAAACAGATCACAGGTGAGGATGGTTACCTTTAGTATCCATTCAAACCTGTTTGTGTCAACTTGTGTGCATGTTATCAGGCCAAAATAACCAGGGTATGTAAACTTTTATCATGGTCATTTGGGTAGTTTCTGTTGTCATTATGATTTTAAAAGAGTAAACACAATTGTTTGACAATTCACACAACAACTAACTATGAGTAAAAAACACTTTTTGTGTTATCATTTAGATTCTCTGAAAAATGGCCTATAAATATCACAAATTCTGCCAACTTATACGTACAACTGTATATACATAATAAAGTATATAGTATATACTGCTTAGTTAAGTTTCTGGTGTGTTAGGTTTACTGGGTTTATTAAAGATCAAAGTTTAAAATGAAAGATTAATGTTCTTTTAGGTGTGGGTCCTAACGCCTGAAATGCCTCCTCCTTTCTCCATCATAGATGCAATGTTGTTCAGAACCAGTATTTATAATCTATATTCAGTAACTATGTATATTATAAGTTTATCATCATCATAATGTGTCCCCTCCTTGAACCGCAACCTTATCGTGGTGGAGGGGTTTGAGTGCCCGAATGATCCTAGGAGCTATGTTGTCTGGGGCTATATGCCCCTGGTAGGGTCTCCCAAGGCAAACAGGTCCTAGGTGACGGGCCAGACAAAGAGCGGTTAAAACCCCCTTATGGATAGGACAAAATCAAGGACCGTGACGTCGCCCGGTATAGCGCAACCGGGGCCCCACCCTGGAGCCAGGCCCGGGTCAGCCCGAAGGAGCGATGTGGGGCCGACCTCCCGTGGGCCCACCACCTGCGGGAGGAACCGTAAGGGGCCGGTGCAAAGTGGATTGGGTGGCAGTCGAAGGCGGAGGCCTCAACGACCCAATCCCCGGATACGGAATCTGGCGCTAGGGACATGGAATGTCACCTCGCTGGCGGGGAAGGAGCCTGAGCTTGTGCGGGAGGTTGAGAGATACCGACTAGAGATAGTCGGGCTCACCTCCACGCACAGCTTGGGCTCTGGAACCCAAATCCTTGAGAGAGACTGGACTCTCCACTACTCTGGAGTTGCCTGCGGTGAGAGCCGGCGGGCTGGTATGGGCTTGCTCATAGCCCCCCAGCTCAGCCGCCATGTGTTGGAGTTCACCCCAGTGAACGAGAGGGTCGCTTCCCTGCGCCTTTGGGTCGGGGATAGGTCTCTCATTGTTGTTTGTGTTTACAGGCCAAATGGCAGTGCAGAGTACCCGGCCTTCTTGGAGTCTCTGGGAGGGGTGCTGGAAAGTGCTCCGACCGGGAACTCCGTCATTCTACTGGGGGACTTCAACGCTCACGTGGGCAGCGACAGTGACACCTGGAGGGGCGTAATGGGGAGGAACGGCCCCCAGATCTGAACCCGAGTGGTGTTCTGTTATTGGACTTCTGTGCTAGCAACAGTTTGTCCATAACGAACACCATGTTCAAGCATAAGGGTGTCCATCAGTGCACGTGGCACCAGGACACCCTAGGCCGGAGATCGATGATCGACTTTGTAGTTGTTTCATCTGACCTCCGGCCATATGTCTTGGACACTCGGGTGAAGAGAGGGGCGGAGCTGTCAACTGATCACCACCTGGTGGTAAGTTGGATCCGATGGCGGGGGAGAAAGCTGGACAGACTCGGCCAGGCCCAAACGTACTGTGAGGGTCTGTTGGGAACGTTTGGCAGAGCCCCCTGTCAGAAAGATCTTTAACTCCCACCTCCGGCAGAGCTTCGACCAGATCCCGAGGGAGGTTGGAGACATTGAGTTCGAGTGGACCATGTTCTCCACCTCCATTGTTGATGCAGCCACTCGAAGCTGTGGCCGTAAAGTCTCTGGTGCCTGTCGTGGCGGCAACCCCCAAACCCGGTGGTGGACACCGGAAGTAAGGGATGCCGTCAAGCTGAAGAAGGAGACCTACCGAGCCTGGTTGGCTTGTGAGGCAGCTGATAGGTACCGGCAGGCCAAGTGGACTGCAGCCCGGGTGGTCGTGGAGGCTAAAACTCGGGTCTGGGAGGAGTTCGGTGAGGCCATGGAAAAGGACTATCGGTCGGCCTCGAAGAAATTCTGGCAAACCGTCCGGCGCCTCAGGAGGGGGAAGCAGTGCCCTGCCAACACTGTTTACAGTGGAGGTGGGAATCTGCTGACTTCAACTGGGGATATTGTTGGACGGTGGAAGGAATACTTCGAGGTTCTCCTCAACCCCACCGACACATCTTCCACTGAGGAAGCAGAGGCCGAGGGCTCGAAGGAGGACTCATCCATCACCCAAGCCGAAGTCACTGAGGTAGTTGGGAAGCTCCTCGGTGGCAAGGCACCAGGGGTGGATGAGATACGAGTACCTCAAGTCTCTGGATGTTGTAGGGCTGTCTTGGTTGACACGCCTCTACAACATTGCGTGGCGGTCGGGGACAGTACCTCTGGACAGGCAGACCGGGGTGGTGGTCCCTCTTTTCAAGAAGGGGGACCGGAGTGTGTGTTCCAACTACAGAGGGATCACACTCCTCAGCCTCCCCGGGAAAGTCTATGCCAGGGTACTGTAGAGGAAAATGCGGCAGATAGTTGAACCTCGGATTCAGGAGGAACAATGTGTTTTTTGTCCCGGTCGTGGAACACTGGACCAGCTCTATACCCTCTCCAGGGTGCACCCTGGAGAGGGTATAGAGTCTTGGGGTCTTGTTCACGAGTGAGGGAAGGAGGGAACGTGAGATTGACAGACGGATCGGTGCAGCTTCTGCAGTGATGGCATCAGGGCATCTGTTTCGGATGCCTCCTGGACGCCTCCCTAGGGAGGTGTTTCGGGCATGTCCCACCGGGAGGAGACCCCGGGGAAGACCTAGGACACGCTGGAGGGACTATGTCTCCCGGCTGGCCTGGGAACGCCTTGGTATCCCCTAGGCATGCAGACTACGTCTACAAACACTTGTGAAAGAATGGGTCACTCTCAGGAGCGTGGTACTGTGATAGGATGCCATGAATAAGTCCAGTTGTAAATTTCCTCACAAAAATATTCCACAATCAACTGTAAGAGATACTATAACAAAGTGGAAGCGATTGGGAAAAACAGCAGCTCAAACGTAAAATCACAAAGCGGGGTCAGTGGATGCTGAGGCGCAGAGGTTCCCAACTTTTACAGAGTAAACAGCAACAGACTTCCAAACTTCATGTGATCTTCAGATTAGCTCAAGAACAGTGCGTAGAGAGCTTCATGGAATGGGTTTCCACAGCCGAGCAGCTGCATCCAAGCCTCATATCACCAAGAGCAATGCAAAGTGTTGTATGCAGTGGTGTAAAGCCACTGGAGTCTGTGTGGGACATG